>CM053589.1:123358869-123374724 GCA_028646515.1 Pseudochirops corinnae
ATTTTACAAACTGAGGTTACAGACAAAAGCATCCCAGACCCCATCAGGGTCAGACGATTCACTGAAGGCTCATTTGAGAGGTTGAATCTTGGGCAGGGTCTTAAAATAACTGATGAATGTGGATTGGTGGAGAGGAGAGGGAGGTCATTTCTGGGGCCTTTCTAATTGTCATTGTGTGGCAGCTTATGATGACTGACTCCCTGAGGGGTCATTGGTTATAAACTTAGAAGTTCCTGAGTATGGGCCTCTCGGGGGTAATGGTTTTTTTTTTGCTGTTGGACAGTACGTTTGGGAAAGCTGTATTGTAGATATCTGAGGCAAGAGGATCCTGTGAGCACGTTCTCTGGCGACAGGCCATCTCCCCAGCCAAGGTGCTCAGCACTCAGAAGGCTGTCTGCTCAAAATGGACATAGTACATGCTGAAATACCCATGTTCCTCCTCCCATCCTGGAAGACCCACTGCAGTCTGCTTCTTGGGAACCTTTGGCACATATTTCTCTTCTAGTCCTACCCTTTCTTTCTATCCTTGGCTCACTCTATTCCCAAGACTCAACTTCATTTAAGACTGACCTGGCTCCTCTCTAGCCCCATTTCTCCTATTACCACAAATTACTCCCAAACAGAATCACAATTTCTGCCTTCATTGTTTTCTTAGTATACCAATTACTCCATACCCCTTCCCATGACCCTGCTCTACCTGCATTTAAATTCTACCTATCTTTCAAGGCCCAGCTTAGACCCACCTCTTCTAGGAAGTTCCCTTCCACATACAATGAAAATAATGATACATTTGGGTTCCAGGACCTGGGTTAGAATATCAGCTTTGTTACTTGACTACCTGTGGGACCTCAGTCAAGTCACTTAGACTTTCCAAACTTCATTGGCCCATTTTAAAGAACAAGGTTAGCCTTATTCAGTCATTTTCTAGTCATGTCCAACTCTTTATGCCCCAATTTGGGGTTTTCTTGGCAAAGATACCTGGAGTGGTCTACCATTTCCTTCTCCAACTCATTTTACAGATGAGGAAACTGAGGCAAATAGGGTTAAATGACTTGCCCAGGGTCACCCAACTAATAAATGTCTGAAGCTAGTCTTCCTGACTCTAGATCTGGCACTCTATCCATTGTGCTACCTAGCTGCCCAATAAGCTTGAATTATAAGGCACCTTCCAGTTCCAAAACTTATGATGCTACCCAATTTATAGGGATGTATCTCCCTCATCCGATCTCCTAATTCAATTCAAGGCACTAGCACAGTGATTAGCACTTAATTGTTCTCTAATTGCTTCCTTTATTATAGCTCTGTGTAAGCTTCTTGAACATATAGACCATGCCATTATATTTCTCTATATCAAAACACTGACTAGTTTTGCTGGGCACACAGTAAGCTCTCAGGGAATACTTACTGATTCCAGTTCTCTAGTATCTCTTGGCACATAGCACATAGTTATATGCACTTACAAGCAGACCCAGATACTATATGATTAGATAAAAAGACCATTAGATTGGAAATTAGGACACAGGTTTAAATTCTAATGCTGACTTTTCCTTGCCATGTGACCTTCAACCAGTCTGTTTCCCTCTTGGCCTCCATTTCCTTATCTGTAAAATGAAGAGGATGGACCAGATAGATGGAGCATCATCAAGTACTATGTGTTATACACTGTATGAGGGTTGGGGAACCTGTGACCTTGAGGTCATATGTGACCCTCTAGGTCCTGAAGTGCAGCCCTTTGACTGAACAGTTCACTCACAGGGCCTCACTTGAGGACCTAGAGGGCCACAGGTTCCCCACCTCTGCACTATCCGAAGTACTGGGGATTAGATACAAGCAAGCAAGACAGTACCTGACCTCAAGGAGTTTACGTTCTAATGAGGGGAGACCACACATAAATGGAAGCTGGGAAGCTGGGTGTTTATATAAGTGGGGACAGCCAGGAAATACAATGAAGCCTTCGGCCCTGACATGATGAGGCAGAAAACTCACCTCTCAAAGCAGGGAGACAGAAGGATGGAGTTTGAGTAGAAAGTAGAGAGATGATGCCAGAATGGAGATGACATGGTTTGGAGTTGGTTAGAAAGATGGACTCTAATGACACTTTCTGATCAAAAGTTATGTAATTTGAAGAATGTATTCACTCTGAGAGTGATGGCACACGAGCCGGTCCCCTTAGCCATATTCTTGGCATTTATACCATGATACCCAGTCTAATCCCACAAATATTTAGGTGTCTAGTATGTTTAGGCACCAGGGATACAAAAACAAAATTAAAAAAAGACAGTCCTTCCATTAAAGAAAAGTACATGGTGTGTTATTGTTATTCTTCCCAGTTTTATGGAGGAAGTATGGCTGGATGGTGCTGGGCAGCAGCTCTTTCCTTGAAGTCTGGTTCTAGTGCTGCTATGGCCATACTCTGGGGAAAAGGAAAGGCTGTACCATCCCTTACGAGACACCTGCTGTATGTTGATTATTTAAGGCTGATACTTCTGGTGGTGGAGCAAACGAGGCAGCAAATGGCTTTTGCGGGTGATTAAATGTCAAAATGAAGCAACAGCTCCAGTGCCGTGGCCATGATTCCCATTACCTGATGAGAAAGAGAGATTTGACCAAAACTGGTGGAAAAGTGAATGAGTTTTCCATGCTTTAAACTTGAGAGTCTGAGATGTCAGAGCAGGATAGCATTCAGATTCCCGAAGTTTGGAACTAGAATCGATGAAGGTTCTGGTCTTGGTTTGATTAATCTATATGCATTTTATTATTAACATCTATGTGCCAGGCATAATTGAAATGTATTTATTAAGTGCCTACTGTATGTCAGGCACAAAACAGTGTGATTTAGTGTAGAGACCTCCAGATTTGGAATTAGAGGGGAAAAAAAGCATGCTTGAATCTCACCTGTTACTTTTTATACTGCAGGACTGTGCGTAAGTAATTTCCTTCAGCCATAATGTCCTCACCTATGAAATGGAGATAATATTTGGGCCACTTAACCCAGAGGTGTATTATTAGAATCAAATGAGATAATGTTTGTAGAACATTTTGTAAATTTTAGCATGCTAAACTTAGCAAATTTCATTGATTAGGGTGAACATCCTTATTATTTTAATGACAGTAAGAATTCTAAGGGGTATCTGGGTGGCAAAGTGGGTAGAGCACCAGACCTGGAGTCAGGGAGACTCCTCTTCCAGAGTTCAAATGTGGCCTCAGATACATCCTAGCTGTGTGATCCTAGGCAAGTCACTTAACTCTGCTTCAGTTTCCTTACCTGCAAAATGAGCTGGAGAAGGAGATGGCAAACCACTCTGATGTCTTAGCTAAGAAAACCCCAAATGGAGTCACAAAGAGGCAGGCATGACTGAAATGACTGAATAACAAAGAATTCCAATAATAGATGATATTTGTGATACTTGGAAACAATAGAATCATAGATCCCATGAGGCCAGAAGGGATACTGAGAGGGCATTTGGATCATTTCCTGGTCTCCAGACAGCACTGTGCTTAAAATGTACCAGATAGCTTCTTATTATTTTTCCTAATTTACTGTATTTCCACTATGTAGCCAGCATCATGCTAGGCACATTGGAGAATACTGAAAAAAGTTAGACTCATACCTTGTACTCAAAGAATTTATAGCCTACTTAAGAAGACAGTGCATATCATGTGCATTTTAGACTTAAACAGCAATGCATTAAGTGGCTGTATGAGAACATGCCTTGCTAAAGTGCTGACAGGATATAAAGGAGTTATCCAGGGGTGTGGGGGTGTTGGTAGGCAGGGAAAACTTCCAGGAGGATATGCAATTTTTTTTTTCCTTCTGTTTCTTAAAACCTTCCAAAGGCAGTGTCTGCAGGACATTTTCCATTTGTTAATTTTGTTACTTAAGACACCTCAAGGTCAGTAATTCTTATGTCACCCCCAAACGCCCCAGATGGAGCAACATTAGATACTCATCAGTGGGAGTAGGCGTAAAGATGGCTTGAATGGGCCCTTTGGATTTTCCCCCTGGAAACAACGTAGCCCCTCAGTGCTAAATGATTGCTTTAACTTTTTTCCTTCCAGGCTCCACTTAGCCGATGATACTGTGTTTCAGATGGAATTAAGAGCCTGTTTCATGTTTGAACCATTGGCCAAGTAGCTGTATCAGATATGGTTTCCAAAGGTTTCCTTACCTCCTCTCTTGTTTGTTTGTTTGCTTCGTTTAAGGACAAAACCCAATATAAACATTCTGCAGCTGCGTTTGAGGACACCCGGGGTCTGTACAGTGGGACACTGATTCACATGTCAGCCGGTCCTCCACAGCAGCAGTGAGTGGCTGGCAAAATAATGATAACCCTGTGACTCAGGGATCTGAGAAACTTTTCTGATGAGCCTTCACTAGAAGGTATTATCTTCCTTCCTCGTTCCTCTTATTTTTAATTTTTGAAAGTTTTCGGCTTATTCAGCAGTAGGAAAAAATTACCCCCCACAGATCCTTCTCCTCTGCCTTCATCTCAGATCACATGAAAGAGAGCTGTTTTATAAGATGTCCTTCCTTGTACACGCCCCATTGATGGACAACTGAGATGGAGTCTGTGACATTGCTAATGCCCTTGGTTAGGACAACATTTAGAGGGACCTAAAGAGAGACAAGTTCCCTCTAGGTTCTGATACACATGGATGAAAAGGGTAGGAATGACTCAGATTTCAAAATTCTTAGATCTGGAAGGGACCTTAAGGGTCAACTAGTACCACTTTCTCGTTTTGTGGAGGAGGAAACTAGAGCTGAGGGAGGACAATGTCAAACAGTAAATCCATGGAGGTGTCAGGATTAGAATTCATGGCTCTTGAAGAGGCAATTATGATGTAGTAGATGGAGCATTGGAATTGGAGTTAGAGAGACTTGGGTTCGAATCTTGCCTTTAATACTTACTAGCTATATATGGGCTGTGTGATCTCTCTGTGCTTTAGTTTCCCCATCTGTAAAATGAAGAGGTCGGACTCAAGAACCTCTAGCTCTAGGTCTCTTCTAGCTTTAAAAATGTAAGCCTATGAGTTATTATCATTATTATTGGTAGCTGGGTGGCACAGTAAATAGAGTACCAGGCCTGGAGTCAGGAAGATTCATCTTTCTGAGTTCAGATATGGCCCCAGATCCTTACTAACTCTGTGACTCTGGGCAAGTCACTTAACCCTGTTCAACCACTCTAGTATTTTTTCCAAGAAAACCCCAAATGGGGTCATAAAGAGTTGGACAAGACCAAAACAACAATATGAGAACTTAACTCCCAGTCCATGACCCTTTATGCTTCATTGTAGTGACTTAGTTTAAAACAATGTTTAATAAGAGACAGAACAAAGTACAGCTATCTTGTTCAGGCTTTGTCATTTCCTCCACCAAGTGTGCTTTGAGAATAAATGACTATTTTCCTGGGCCCCTGTTTTTCTGTTTGTAAAATGGGGATAGGGACTTAATTTCATCTTTTCCTTTCTTAATTAGAATGGTGTGATTGGATGAGATAATGAATCTGTGCCTTTGGTATAAGGAGAAAGTCAATTGCTAGTTAATTCAACAAACAATTGCTCATTATCATTATTAATAATGTGTGAGCAACATTTCAGTTGTGGAAAAGGAAAAAGTCAATAAACATTTATTAAACACCCACTATATGCTTGGGAAAAAATCCCCAAGAAAAAGCTCCTTCATCCTCTGAGGGATCCTAGTTGACTCTATGGGGGTTGTGGTGAGAACAGAATGTAAAAATACTAGGCCAACACTGGGTAGATAATCAAAATAATTTTGGTCCCTGCCTTCAGATAGCTTACAATCCTGTAAAAATGATGTGAAATACCCCAGAATAATGCATGTAAGGAAGATGTGTAGGCAATTATAATTTAATACATAGATGTTAAATGACCTGTTCTAGAGGGCATTTGAAAGGATGAATGCTCAGGGCTAGTTAACCTGTGAAATTTTTATTGGAGTCAATCTGCCAGCCCACTAAGGGACCCTACCAGTAGCACATAGGTATCCTGAAACCAAGAAACATCTTGTTTGCTTATCTATCTACCTATCTATCTATCTGTCTGTCTGTCTATCTATCTATCTATCTATCTGTCTGTCTGTCTTTCTGTCTATCTATCTATCTATCTATCTATCTATCTATCTATCTATCTATCTATTTTTTGTTTATTTACTTAACCATTTATTCATTCATTTTTTCATTTATTTAGGTCAAGAACTGTGTTAGGACTGGACGGTTTATAGAGATAATTAAATCCTGGGCTTTTGGTATCTCAGTTTCCTCATTTGTAAAATTATGATATTTCGGGGTGATTTTGAATTACCTATGAGATTATATATGAACATTTCAAAATAAATAATTCGTCATGATAATTAACATTTATATAGAGCTTTAAAGTGTACAAAGCACTTTAGATATATTATTATCTAATTTACTTTAGGGATGGACAAACTGAGGTTGAGAGGATTTTAAGTGACTTGTCTGAAGTCATTCAATTAGTAAAGAGGAAAGGTAGAAATGAGGTCTTCTCCCTTGACTTTCTGGCAGGGACTCTTGTTAACACATTGGTCTCTTCCTCTGAAAGCTGTGATCATTCAGTCTGGGCTGAGGACCTGGTCTTTGTGTTGGACTCCTTGGCCCCTGTTCCTGTCTGGCCCCTTGGATGACACAGTGGTGATCTGTGTTGGGGAACAAGTGTTGCTGCTGTACTTGTTCTGGGTTTGTCTCTTACAAGATTAGAGTCAGAATCAGAGGTTCCTGGTCATCCTCTTTGCCTCTGATTAGAGAGAATGGTGGTTAATGACCCTGCTAGACCTGTCTCAATGCTGGAAATCTCCCTCTCCTCATTTCTTCACCCTCTCTATTCCCTCCCTCCCCATGCTGGTAGAGAGAGGTAATTGCTGAGTCACGTTGTTATTAGAAGTATGAATTATTTAAGGAGACATGTGCATCATTAAGGTGTCATTCATCAGAGGGAGCTTTGACGGGTATATTAACCTTATTCACATTGCTATTTTGCTTGTGGAAAGGAGGGAGGGAAAAGAGAAGTGGGAATTGGCTGGGCTGGTAGAGGAGTGGAAAGGCGTCCTGAGAAAGGCAGCAGATAAAAAAAGCAGAGCGTAATTTGATAGCAGCATATTTTTAGGCTCAGAGACGCTGACTGTGAATTGGAAATGCAGGCAGAGGAGCACGTCAGAATTTCAGAGGCGTCTGCGAGCATATGTACCAATATTTTCATTATAATAATAAATGTTCTCGAGTGGTGTGACTTCTGGCGGTCACCCTGAAATGAGAAAAGGAGAAAGAGAGGTAGAAAGGGAAGAAAATAATGAATTTTAAGCTTTTCACCTTCATCAATCTCTCTGCCCCCCCCCCCCCCCCAACCCCTTCCTCAGTGAGGAAGCTGACATGATTCTTAACGGGAATATTTGTAAATATTGTCCACCTAGAATCTTTGCTTCTTTCTATTCTCTTCGCCACCCCCAACCACTTCCAACTCTTGCTGATTTCTGAATGGATCATTTCAATGGCTTAGGAGACTATACCACTCCATCTGTGGCTCCAGAGTTGGAGACAAATCAAAGGTGAATCATTTTGAAACCTTAGGATTTGGAAAATGGGGGTCAGATGGGGAGAATGATTTTATGTGACTTTTTACTGGAATATTAGGGTAATTAAGGGAGATTAAAACTAGTCATGGAGGTACTTGTTTTTCAGTCAACCAATTATGTGTTCAGGACTGTTCTAGGTAGATACATGGGGTAATTTTCCTCAATGAACTCTTGGTCTACTTGGGGAAGAGAACTAAGAAGCACATACTATTGAGAAAAGAATCCAAAGCAAAAAGAGCACTGGCCTGGAATTCAAGATACCTGAATATACTCTTGGCTCTGTCCCACCTCCCCTCGCCTCATTTTCCTCCTCTCAGATTAAGAAGATAGGCTAGAAAAATTTTAAAATCCCTCCTTGTTCTGGAGTGTTATAATTCTATGAATATAAAAAAGGACTTAAATGTACAGTACAGACCAAAAGTACTAAAGTGGGTCAGGGAAAGGGAGAAAGTAGTCATTAATGGCTTAACATCCAGGTGGAAAGGCATTTAGGAGAGTACCTATCCCAGGGATGATTTGTCTTTGATATTGTGTAGTTATATATATACATACATAGGATGTCCCCAAAATTTTAGTGCAGTTTTGAGCTTTAATAACACATTATTATGGATATGTGTGCATATCTGTGTATATGTGCATGATTGATGGTGACTTGGATGAAAGCATTAGAAGGCATACTTTTAAAATATGTGTATGATACAACATTACTAGTGATGTTGGATGATTCCCCAAAAGTAAGATGTTTCATCAAATAAGATGAAATTTAATAGGGACAAAAACATCAACTTTGCAAGTATAAGGTGGGGAAAATCCTGTGTAATATAATCTGGGAGTTCTAAAAGACCATGAACTCAATGTGGGTCAGTAGTGTGGAGTAATTTGGCAGTCAAAAAGTGAATGCTACTTTTGTATGCACCGTCTCCAGAGTGTGGCTGTCAAAGTGTCTAGCATGAGAGAGGTCACATAGTCTCTCCATACTCTTCTCTAGTCACACTCCATCTGGAATACTGTGATCAGTTCTGGGTACCACATTTTTGGATGAACTTTTACAAATTTGAAGAGCATTTGGGGGAGTGTCTTTGGACCCAAAATAGATCATACTCAAGAGATTTTTGGTACAGAAAATCGAAAACTTTCTCGGGGGAGTGGTGGAAATCATGATAGTTGTCTTTAAATATTTAAGGAGTTGCTACACAGATAAGGCATTAGACTTGTGATGAAACTAAAAAGAACTTGGAGCAATGAATATAAGTCATAGAAAAGTAAATTTAGGTCTAAGATAAGGAAAATAACAAATGTTCTAATGATTAGAGATATCCAAAAGTGTAATGTGTCTGTCTCAGGAGGTAGTGGGTTCCTGCTCTTGGGAATTCTTTAAGACAGAAGGGTCAAATGAAGGGCCTACTGCATTCCCCAGGGCATCCTGAACCAGATTAAAATGTAATTGGGAAATATTTAACAAAAAATACACTTAAACATAGATAATACTAATATGTAGTTTTCTAAGTCAATATGCTGCCCATGGGGTTCTTTACATAAGTATACTGGTCCCCATTTCTATTTGAGTTTTACAACTTTGCTTTAAGAAAAGACTGAATAACCATTTGTTCAGTATGTAGTAGAGAGCATTTATATTCAATTATAAGTTGGGCTAGATGAATTCTTAGGTCCCTGTATGATTCTGGAACTACAGTACCAAATAAAAGCCATTCAAGAATATAGACTGGTGCCACTTGCCAATCTGCAAAATGTTTGTTTGTTGTTTAGTCATTTTTTCAGTCACGTCCCACTCTTTATGACCCTATTTGGGGTTTTCTTGGCAAAGAGACTGGAATGATTTTCCATTTCCATCTCTGGCTCATTTTAT
Organism: Pseudochirops corinnae; assembly: GCA_028646515.1. Lineage (NCBI taxonomy): Eukaryota > Metazoa > Chordata > Mammalia > Diprotodontia > Pseudocheiridae > Pseudochirops > Pseudochirops corinnae. Next base: position 123,368,349 of record CM053589.1, read on the forward strand.
AAATGAGGAAACTGAGGCAAACAGGATTAAGTGACTTGCCCAGGGTTACACAGTAAGTGTCTGAACAAGATTTGAACTCAGGAAGATGAGATGTTAGAACTGGAAAAAGCCTTACAAAACATCTCATCCAGCCCTTTCGTTTCACAGGCAATCAGACTGACTCTCTGACATGGCAAGTGGCTTACACATGGCTCATCTAATGTCTCAGCTGGGATTAGAAACCATGGCTCTCAACCCCAAGTGCAATGCTTTTCCTATAATATGACTGTCTCTGGAAACCAGCCTTCAGGAAGGATGTTATTAGTACTGGTGGGCAGCTCCTAGCCTGGGTCAGACTGAGGGTCCCTGAGGTTGACCTTTTACTTTCATAGCACTTTCACCATTTAGTTTCACTGCTTGTTCCTCTGCCTGTGCTATAAAGGGTCCAAAGCCAAATTCAGAGGGAGCCCTTAGGACCTGCTGACCAGTGGTTGCTACGTTTTTGCTTTTAAGTTTGTGTTGTAGAAATGTACTTGGGGTGTGTGTGTGTGTGTGTGTCTGTGTGTGTCTGTGTGTGTCTGTGTGAGAGAGAGAGAGAGAGAGAGAGAGAGAGAGAGAGAGAGAGAGAGAAAGAAAGAAAAAGACTTCCTTTCAACTCTCTTTAATCTGCTACTGGATTTGTTTTTTCTTTTTGCATGGATCATTGTATTACCAGTACCAAGGCAGCTTTATTATTTTTAAAACCTAACTTATGATATTTCCTCTGACTGACAGTCACTGTCATATTTCTTTTTGATACTCTACTGAGCCTTGAGATGTTGACTTGGATTAAGGACATGCTGCCTTGTCACCGACTGGAATTCATTCACAATGTTGCTCCTGCAGCACCTTTTCTGTTGGTCCGGCTCCATCCATTGGCCCCAAGGTGCTTTGGAAATTGGATGGGGAGAGAGTCTGATACCCAGGGCTAGTGGAGGCTGACAACCTGCGGGCAGCTTCTTAGGTTGATAAAATTATCTAATTTAACCTTCTCAGAGGAAATTGAGACCCAGAGGGATAGAGGCAAAAAGTTACATAGGGAGTAAGTAGCAAAGTAGGGATTTGAATGTAAATTCTCTGACCCCAAGGCCAGTGCTGTTCTGCCAAGCTCTTCCCAGAGCTGGGCCAGTATCTGGAAAGCTAGGAAGTTGTGGTTGCTCTTTTTATGAGGTGACAAATTCCTCTAATAGAAACATAGAAGCATGGAATTACAGTGTTTGAAGAAGTCCAAGAGATGGTGTGATTTAGTTTCTCATTCCCTGAAAGAATCTCTTCTACCTCACCTCTGACAGGTGGCCAGCCAGCCTCTTTTTGAATGCTTTCATTAATGGAGAGATGATTACCTTCCAAAGGAATCCATCTTGCTGCTAGGTAGCTCTTATTGTTGGAAAAATCTCTTTACTGTTCATTTCTCTGCTGATGACTCCCAGATCCACCTGTCGGACCCTAGGTTGTCCTGACCTCCGATCTTGGGTTACATTGTCAGCTCCTTGAGGGCAGATACTGTCTTTTGCTTCCATTTATATCCCCAGCACTTAGCACAGTTCGGGCACATTGAAGACAATTAATAAATGCTCATTGACTGATTGCATCAGAAATCATCTATTGGGCATTTCCAGTTAGATGTGCTCTAAGCACTGCAAGCTTAACATATCCAAAAGAGAACTCATTATCTTCACCCCCCCCCCCCCAAATTACCCATCGGTTTAACGTTCATATTTCTGTTGGAGGCACCACCATCCATGCACATTTGTAGCCTCTTTGCTATCTTTGATTTCTTACTGTTGGTCACCCCATATTTCCAATCTTTTGTCAAATCTTATTTCTACCTATTTCTATAGAATCTCTTGATATGTCTGTTTCATTTTACTTACAGGGCTTCCAACCTAGTTGAGACCTTTATAATCTCTCACCTACAGTGTTATAGTCAGCTACCAAGTCTACCTCCCTAAAGTCTCTCCCCACTCCAATTCATCCTCTATGTAGCTGCCCAAGGGATTTACCCAAAGCATGGGTCTTACCATCTCACTCTTACTTGGTAGACTCCAGTGGGCCCCCTCATTGTTTCTAGGATCAAACGGAAACTTCTCCACTTGACATTTAAAGTCCATCCCAGCCTGGTCCTATCTTATCTTTCCAGTCTTATAACACACTCCCTGTTCTTTCTTTTCCTTATATATGACACTCCATGTCTTTTCTCCTTGCCTTTAATATTGGATGTGTACATTTTCTCCTCTCTTCTGCCTCTTAGAATTCCAAGATCCCATCAAGGCTCAGCTCAGTTACCTTCTACATGAAGCCTTCCCTGATCTCCCTGGCTGCTAGTTCCTCCTCCTTAAAATTAGCCTGCATCTTTTTTGTATCTCTGTACATGGTATCTTCCCTAGCTAGACCATAAGGACCTCAAGGACAGGGACTGTTTTATCTTTGTATCACCAGGGCTAGCACATTGATTGGTGGTTGTAGGGGAAAGCATTGTAGAGAGTGAGAGTCAGAAAACCTGGGTTTAGGTTCTAGCTGTGCCTATGCAACTCACTGTATGATCCTAGGGAGGTAATTTCACCTCTCTGGGTCTTAGTTTCCTCACTGTTAAAATAAAGGAATTGGAACTAGAAAATCTATAGCATCTCTTCCAGGTTTTCCAGTCCGTTCAATTGTTTTCAGTCCATGTCAGACTTTTCATGACCCAGTGTGGCATTTTATTGGCAGAGATCCTGGCTTGGTTTGCCATTTCCTGCTCCAGCTCATTTTATAGGTGAGGAAACTGAGGCAAACAGGGTTAAGTGACTTGCCCAGGATCACATAGCTAGCAAGTGTCTGAGGCCAGATTTAAACTCAGAAAGACTCCAGGCCTGGCATTCTACCCACTGTGCTTTCTAGCTGCCCCCTTCTTACAGTCTATGATTCTGTGAAATATGCCCTTCTGTTACTTCTACTAGTTAGGCCTAAGTTCATCTTCTAGAGCAATGGTTCTCAACCTTCCTAATGCCTCAACCCTTTAATTCTCATATGTGGGCATATCTGTATGTGAGTGGACCCTCCTGGAGATGGATAGAGAAGCGGTGTCTTGGTTCCTAGGACCATTGGAAATATGCGACCCCTGTGAGCCCTATGAAAGGGTCGTTAGACCCCCAAAGGGGTCGCGACCCACAGGTAGAGAACCATTGTTCTAGAGCCATATGGATTGGGTCTACTCCATGGTCTACTTGATAAGCCTTCATAAAGCCAGGTATCAATTGGGAAAACTCAGATAAAAGCCTCAAACATTTCCTTGGGGGTGTTGTGTCTGGGCCAGTCTGAGGCAAAGCTATCAAGTTTATTTAGGGAGCCTTTGTCTTCCTTGTTCTGTGGTCTGTTTTTAGCTTGAGGGCCATCTCCAGTCATCCTGATCCATATCTTGCCATCTCTTCCAGATGATTCTGGAGGAGAAAGTGAGGCTGATGACTTTGTCTAGCCCTCCTTCACTTAAATCCAATTCATTTGCATGTCATGGCATCACCTCCCTGATGTCATGGTCCTCTTTGAGCATGAAGGACAAACAATAACCTGTGAGTAATAGTAGGAACTGCACCACTGGGGACACAACTGGAACTGGCCAGTTGGGCAACACAGTGCTCTGTCTTTCTGTCTTTGTCTGTCTGTCCCTCTCTTCCCTTCCCTCTGTCCACATAAGGTATCATACCCTCACTTGCAGGTATTCTGCCCAAAGAAATGCAAATTTTGATCACTGAAACCTTCCTAGATATCTTGGGGTATATAAGCTAGATTTTCTTCTTAAGGACCTTGGCTTAAGCCCAAATCACTTTTGGGCAATGAGAGATGCCAGGCCAAACCTGACTTGGTTGTTGTTTGGGCCCTGATTGGTTCAGAGTGAATGTAAATAGCAGTTGTTTCTGTTTTGGCCAGAAACCCTGGGGTCTTCTCTTCCCAGACTGATTTTTTAAACTAGGTAATAGAGTCCATCCTCTGCCTAATTTCTTACCTAGCCTTAATCACTAAATGAGCGTTGCCTTAGTCAAACTGAGACTTGTTAAAGAACTTAGGCTAAAAAGGCCATCTCTAGTCATTCTGATCTATATCTTGCTGGATCCAGATGGCTGCAGAGAAGAGAGTGAGGCTGGTGACTTTGCACAGCCCTTCCTCACTAAAATACAGTTAACTTTCATGTCATTGCATCACCTCCCTGATATTGTCCTCTTTGAGAATGAAGGATAAACAACAACAAGCTTTGAGCTTAGTATTTCCCTCCACATCGGCACCCAAATCTGGGTATGTTTCCAATGTTTTCTCCCAATAAGACTTCTGACTTGGCCGGTTTTCTGGGTAGGTAGCATTACATAGAATCATCCATCATCAGTTGCGTGCAGCAGAGGTCATTGATATAATAGGGACTCTGTAGAAATTATTTTGGAGTGATTGAATGAGCTGAATTTGCCACCAAGCACAGTGACTGTTCTGCCCAAGTTTCTTGGGAATCTCCATTTTGAGGGCAGTGATGGAAGACCCTATTCTTCTTACACCCAAACCCCAATCAGAGTACACATAACCAGTGAGTGGCCTTGCTTCCTCCTCTCCCTTTTTAGAACTTTACAGTTTCTCATTGATATAGGCAGCTCATTTCCTGAGCTTGTAGATCAAATTTTATTTATTTTGCACCTAGGACTTATTTTGCATGCCTGCATGCATGTATGTGACTGGCAGATCTTGTTATATTTTGCCTGCTCTGCTGCTAACCCCAGAGATATTGACTTGGGTTCAAAAATGCATTCACTGTCAAAAGTAAGGATGCTCCCAGTACTGGGATTCTTAGTCCCCAAGATTTATCTGTTTCTATAAAACCAAGTAATGAAGGCCATGCTCATACCTGTAACCCCCTGCCTCTCCATTCTGTTTCATTTCAATATGAACAGCCATGGATTCATCCAAATCAATACTTGGATTTTAGGGAGAAACTGAGGAAGTAGTGATAAGATTTCTTCAGTTACATTAAGCAAGTACTCTATTCCATGTCTAACCTTGTGCCAGATGCTATGGGGAGATAAGAGAAGGGCTCTCTGCCTTTGGAAGCTCATACATTATTTAGTTGGCAAAGTGAGGCTCGCATGAAGCAGTTACGATTACTTTATTACATTATGTTAGGGACAGATTATAAGGCTAAAAGAAAAAAGACAAGTGAGAAATCATTGTAGGATGAAGGAACACACACATTGACGTGAAGTGACTTATCCAATGTCATGTAATAGTAATGATGATGGTGATGATGGGTGTAAGGTTTGCAAAGTGCTTAACACTTATTATCTCATGATCCCCTCCACAAGTCTGGAAGATGAGTGCTATTCTTCACCCTATTTTATTGTGTTTATTTCTTGTTTATTTTTTAGTTCTTTTTTTGCAGTCTATTTGATTTTTTGCATCTATTATTTGTCCCTCCCAATTTGAAATTTTTAAAAATGAAAAAGTCATAACAGATATACATAGTTCAGCAAAACAAATCCACATTGGCCATGTCCAAAACCGTATTTAACCCTATTTTATAGATGAGGAAACTGAGGCTCAGGAAGATTAAATGGTTTGCTTAGGGTGACACAGGTACTAAAGGAGTCAGAATTTGAACCCAGACCTTCCTGACTCCAAGTCTATCCATTTCCCCAAAGTTAGTGCCAGAATTGGGAATAGAATCCAGGTCTCCTGATTCCTAATCTAATGTTCTTCCCCAATTATGCCATGGTTATAATGGCCTCCTGTGATAGGGGACAGAATTCCATGATCAGAGCATTCAAAAGGAACTAAAAAAGTTTGCTCTCCTCCATTGCTGTTTTTTTCCTCCTACTCTGCCCCTTTTAAAAACTGGTACTGATGGGGTCTGGGATGCTTTTGTCTGTAACCTCAGTTTGTAAAATCTCAATTGTGTTCGGGTACCTATGCATGTAACATCAATTTGTAATAAGCCTGTGCAATTAAGTTGTAAAAGTCACACTTTCCCCCAGCCATAAAGGTATTAACTCTGCCTCTCCCCTGCCCCCAGCCTAAAAGTCTTTTCCCTGAGCTAGCAGTCTGCCTAGATACAGTTACCCATGAATACATCACCCAAATATTTAATCATTAAACCCTTAGTTTAGAGACCTCCTTTGTTCCAAGTGGCCAGCTGCATCCAAAAACCTTGAACAACATTATCAGAAGAGAAAACTCCCTCTCAATATGGTACCTCCTGAATCCCTAATCAGTCTAGCTTCCAGACTTGGCACCTCCTGAAACAATCAAGCCTATCCTCCCAACAGCCATATTGGACCTATCTCATTCATCCTTGACCAAAAAGTAACCTAGTGATGTGTCAAGGCAAAAACCACACCTCTTCGTG
>CM053589.1:123374824-123393418 GCA_028646515.1 Pseudochirops corinnae
ATGGGCAATATGCCTGCGCAGTTGATGTAAAAAGTGCATGTCCCTTTAAGCACTGACCACTCCTAAACTCATCCCAAACTCCTCCCTAACTCCACCCTTGCCTATCTAGTTAGCATAATTAACCCATGACTGACAGTTTTATGGCTTTAAAAATTGCATCTCTAGCCCCTGCACTTTGCAGGCTATCCTTAACCTTCTGCCCACTGCAAAGTGTAACATAGAACTTTGTAACTCTCCCTTAGATCCCTGTCAGCTTGCAAGTCCCCTTACCCCCTCTACTTCTCCTGCCTGCTTCAAAGTCAGTGTAACAATAAACTTTTGTAACTCTGCCAAAAGATAGCTGAGTCCAGTAATTCGTTTCAGACAAAGAACTCTGAAAGGATTTCATAGAAATCCATTCCCCTCTCTATACCTCTTCAGTGCCATTAGCGTATCCCCAAATGCCCCTAGAAACTATAGCATAGGAAAAGAAATCACATAAAAATTATGGTTAGAAGCAGGTAAAAATAGGCTATGAGGATGCCATTTCTGGATTTGTTCTAGTGTTGCTCACAATTACAGATTTATATGGTTCCATTTTCTACCATCATTGTAACTTTGGACATCTCCAAGTAGGCTGTCTGTCTCATTGCTACTACCTGGCCTGTCTTCTTTCTGGGACTCAAAAATTGTGTGTGTGTGTGTGTGTGCGCACGCATGATGCATGCATGTGTGTCCTTTCTGCTGACACTGAAACCACTGTATTTAGACACTTATCCCTTCGGGTTGGGGCTATTACAATAGCCTCCTAATTCAGGGAACATTTTGTCTGCTGCCTGTTTTTATGTGGCCCCCAGCTAAGAATGGTTTTTAAATTTTAAAATAAAGTTTTATTATAAATGTAAAATAAAGTTTTAAAAATAGAGTTTTATTTAAATGTAAGCATGATTATTAGCTCATGGTCTGGATGACTGGATTTGGCCTTTAGCTCTAGTTTGTTGACTCCTTGTCCCAATTCTCTCCACTCTCTGATCCATCCATCCATCTAATCCAGAGACGCCTGGCCTTTGCCCCAGTGCTTGGCTTCTAGGATGGAAAAGCAGAGGGGGAAACATGGTCAGGGGTCAGAGAACAGAGATAATGAAGAAAAAGGAAACTTTTTTGTTGTTGAAAGAAAACATGTCTGGAAGGCTTTCATTTTTGGCAAGCTGAGCAAATTGTGGTTTGAATGTGACTAACCTTAGCTACGTAGAAATGAAAAGTTATCTACAGGAATTGGTGCCCCACTTGGAATTTATCATTGCTAATGATAAGTAAGAACCAAAACCTGTCAAGTGAGGTATAGTTTTACCTTCGTTTATGTGGATAAATTGGGAATATTATAGTCCACATAAATTGCATTTATACCACAGTAATTTGTTATGTGCTCTCTCTTAAACATACTGACTTCCCCCATGATGACATCATTGTCTTCGACCAACCACGTCTCTATCCTTTTCTCCTGATTTCCTATAATTCTTTAGTTGGGGCCTGCTGGCTTAGTGATGTATTGGTATTCTCAAAAACATTTTTTCTGTCTCCTAGTATTCCTCCCTCAATTTTGAAGCTTTGGTTTACTCATATAGATGTAGTACCCAGAATGAAGGAAAATAGTCTCAAAAATGGTCTCATAGTTTCTTCCTTCTTTAGATCACAGGCTGGGTCTTCTGTTTGGTTCTCTGTACCACATTCTAGGAAGAACATCGACAAGTGTTCAATATGGCGACCATATTGGTGAGGAAACAGTGACTTGGAGGAACTGAAAGTTCTTTGGCCTGACCAAGGGGAGGTATAAACTGAACAGGAAGAGGGAGTAGATGTATTCTGTTTTAAGCCAGAAGGCAGAAGCAAGGGCAGTGGGTGGAAGTTACAGGGAGAAGTATTTCAGCTAAATTTAAGTTCCTAACAATTAAACTGTCAGAAAATGGAATGAGCTACATCTGTAGGGAAAAAGGTTACCATACTAAGAGGGGGACAGGCTCAATGGGCACTTTACTGAGGCATAAAGGGAATTCATGTTTCAGATTAGTGTTGGATTAGATGGTTTCTGGGTCCTTTCCAAATCTGAGCTTCTAAGATCTTGTGAAATCTTTCATGGGGTCAGTTCATATTAGAAGGCTCTAATATGTATGTGTTTTAGTCTTCTTAAGGTTTGAGAAAGGATGACACGAGTCATTGTAATACTTTTAAAGCTCTTGAGCAGGCCCGTTCTTATCTTTTCAGTCTTGTGACACCTTATTATGTACTCTATAATCTGGTGATTTTGGGCCTCCTTCACAGTCCTTATACAAGATACTCCCTCCTTCCCTCTTGGCTTCTTCAGGTCTTAGCTTAAGGTCCACTTTTGGCAAGAAATATTTCTTGGTTCTTCTTAATGTTGGCACCTTCTCTCAGAGATTCTTAATTTTATCCTGTATGAATCTTTTTTTATATAGTTATTTGCATGTTGTCAACTCTCATTAGGTGGTAAGCCTCTTAAGGGCAGAGGCTGTTTTTGTTTTCCTTTGTATCTCCAGAACTTAGGATGGTACCTGGCATATGGCAGGAACAGCAATGCTTGTTAACTTGATATATCTTGTGCTTTTCTTCTTCCAAAATATTTCAACATTCACATGGTGTAAAGCCAAGCATGAGCAGCTTTCTAGAAGAATGCTACTGTGAATAGCTTTTAAGGTTCTGATTACATAGTATAGTGAACATTCTGTTCCATAACAAATTAAGGCAAAACATTCACAGAAAATCAAGGTATAGCATTCACAATGTTATAACTTATCAGAGAAAATCAAAATATAACATTCACAACTTATCACAGAAAATGGCCACATAGTTTCCACTACAGTGGTCACAAAGTTTTCAACAAAGAACAATCATTTAGTAACTCAATCATTCAATCATAATCATTTGATAATCCTTAGGGAGGTTTACCTCCTCAAGAGACACAAAGTATAGTAGTCAAAATTCTCCATTCACATTAAGTTAACTCAATCAGTCATTTATTCAGTCATCAATCACTAAGTAAAATCATTTAGTCAATAAATCATCCTTACTCATTCACTATTCAATCATCAGAAAATATACAGACCCTCCACCCCTAGGTCACTAGTAAATTTACAATTTCTCAGTCAGTACACAGTATCCAAATAAAGCCTTCTTTCAGCTTGACTCAGGGTGGTTTCTCAGATTCCCTGGATCTTCTTCCATGATCTCAGATCCTACCTGGATTCACCAAACTGTCACCTGGGTTCAAAGGCAGACAGCTCCTAGGTCCTTGTCCAGCTCTCTGTGCAGTCCCTGCTCCACACTGGAGCTCACAGTGTCCAGTCCATCTCAAATCCTTTATAGTCTCTGTTCCTGGGAAGACAGGCTTAACAAAGCCACAAACAGATAAAGTCTTAAATCCCTCACAGTTATACTTCCTCAGTCTTTTGGCAGCTCCAGCTGGCCCTTAGACTCATCAGAAGTTTCAGCTGGTTCCTAGAATCAAGATCACTCCATCCAGGTTTTCTAAATGAAAATAATTCTTTTCAGCCTGGGAGGGGCTTTCCTCTTCAGCCTCCCTGGCTCCTCTTCAGCCTCACCTGTGGAAGCACCTTCAGCTTCCACTGAGTTTGCTTCAAGAAGATCTGTCTCAGTTACCAATTCTCGTTTTTCTTCTCAATTCTCAGTCTAGCTATAGCAGCTCAGCCTCCAGATGCTGCTGAGAGAAATTCTCTCTTTCTCCAGTGGCAGCAGTTTCTGCCTCCAGATCCTTGTCCCAAGAAACTCTGTCTCTCCCTCTCTGGGTTTTTCCTTATAAACAGTATTGCCCCTCCCTGTTCAGCCCCTTCCTGTTACATCAGCAACAGGAGACAGGAGTTCATACCTTCTGTTTTTTTAAACAGAGGCTTAATCTGAACTAGGTGCTAAGTACTTCTTAGCTTAGCAATACAAAAGGAACTTCAAATCTCATTACTGTTACACATGGTGCTGTTTTTATGAATTCAGTTCAGTTTTTCAGACATTATTTAGTGTACAGTGTGGCAGAACAATGAAATGCACTGGTCTTAGTTTCAAAAGACCTGTCTTAAAATTTTGGTTCTGTCACGTACTACCTGTGTGACCTTGGTCAAGTTACTTAATATCTCTGGGCCTCGGTTTCCTCATTAGCAAATTGAAGGAGTTGGACTAGATTACTTCTGAGGTCCCTCCCAGGTTCAAATCTATGAAAGAAAACATGAAATAACCTTCACTCTTGAGGAGTTTCTAGACTGCTGGGAAGGAAACAACATGCACACAGATTTCATAAATTCCAAATATCTTCAACATAACTCCAAATAGAAGAGTTTATAATTTATACTAGAAGCAGTAGGGAGCCACTGGTTGTTGTCTTTACTTCTCAAAGAGGACCAGAATGACATCACTATGCTAGAATCAAGTTTCAGTGTATCCCGCTATGGCTGATCAGACCAATACAAGTTTGGAGTGCTCTACCACAGGTCAGGCACAGATAGTCCATGTGAACTTTTGGGGTGGATTCTCTAAATCTGCACATCTTGCCTTTCTTTTGACCTATTTTAATCCTGCTTTGCTCATAGAGCACAGGCTTCTTGAGAAGAGGAGTGGCATGGTTAAACCTGTGCTTTATGAATATCAATTTGGTAGCTATGTGGAGAGGGGAAAGATTAGAGGCAAGGATACCAGCCAGAACGATATTATCATAATAATCTAAGCATGAGGTATTGTGTTATTTTCTTTCTATGATCTGCTTGGTTTCTATTCCATGGAAGGTTTCTTCCTCCTGGATAAGGTGATCACCTGAAATTTTATCATCATGCAGATTAACTCAGTTTTTGCTACTCAGCACCTTCTCTATTCCCTCAATTACCTCTCCCCTTTGATTGGAGGGTAGAGCAATAGACTCCTCCCAATGGCTTTCTTTGTAGAGGGCCCAGAACTTTGTAGGTAACTCTCCTCTTTTCATTAGTGGCTCTGGCACTAGGTTCTTTCTGGTCCCTACTCTCCCTCCTATTTTTCAGCTTCATTTTAGGTATCATCTTCTTCCAGCTTTTTGAGGGTGGGAAATATCTTTCTTATTTGTTTCCTCATTGCTTAGCACAATGTCTGGCACATTGTAGGGACTTTAGAAAGTTTTCTGAATTGAATTATATTGGCATGAACTAGGGCTGCATTTGTATGAGTGGAGAGAAGGTAACAGATACAAGACAGATCAGGATAACTGGAGATGGCCCTTGATTCATTGACAGCATCACAGGATAAGATAGTCAAATCCAGGGAAAGGAAGGGTAGGAAAGGGAAGGGAATGAAAGAAGGAAGAAGGGAAGAAGGGAGGGAGGCAGGAGCTAATTGCCCAACTGAAACTAGCCAGTTAGGTCCCCATGTGGCAGCTAATACTATTCACATCAGAAAGGTGATGCCATGACTTGCAAGTGAATTGGATTTGAATGAGGGAAGGCTATGTGGAGTCACCAATTTCACTCTCTCCTCCAATATAAGTATAACTGATGCGATTTGGCCACTGATGGAATAAAGGATAGAAGGGGAAGAATAGTATAGAGGACTGGTTTTTGGGTGAAGGATAACGAGTTCTGTTTGTGGCATGTTGAGTTTGGCCTATGGATCATCCAGATAACCATGTCCATCAAGAAGTTGGTGATATAGAATTGGAACAGTAGAGAGATGGAGACATATATAGATTTGAGACTCATCTGCATGATAATTGAACCCGAGAGAAATGATAAGATAAAAAAGGAGACTTTTGAGAGAGAAGTTTCAGAACAAAACCTTTGACTGTACTCATTGATAGAAGAGAGGAAAAAGGTGATGATTCAGCAAAGGAGATCAAGAAGACATGGTCAGAGACAGTAAAAGACCCAGGAAAGAACAAGTGTGAGCTTGTAGCAAGTGTATGGGAGACACAGAACTGTTTGAGTAATAGGAAATGTACAAAATAGCATTCTCGTTCTGTTGCTCTGCTCAGTCTCTTAAAAGGGCCTGGATCAGGACAGTAACCTTTTTTCATGCCTTGGTTAATCCTACTAATTAAATGGAAACAGCAATATCAGCATTGTTTCTTCTCCAAGAATATCTGTGGTTATAAAATATTTTGCAAATTTGTCCTGACATATGGACATATTAATATATAGGAGGAGCATTTGGTGAGTCTCTAAATCTATGTATCTCCAGACCCTTTGCCACCCACCTTATCCTTGACCTCACCCTCATTTTTCCCTCTCTCCTCATTTCTCTGCTTTTTCTTATATTACTCTATTTTTCTCCCTTTCTCTTTCTTTTCCTCCCCAAGCTAGTGAAGGTGGCAGCAGATAAACATATCAGCTCCTTAGATCACATGGGCTCTTTCTTGTTTAGTGTTTTCCTCTTAGTAGGGAGGATCTAACAATCCTATCTCTGCTGACTGCTTAAGGACTTTCTCTCCCCCCCAAGCTCTCTCCCCCTACTGTTTCTTCCTAATTGTTTGGAAAGTCTTTGCTGATCTGATCATAGTCAGCTCCTCCATAATTCTCTTCCATGACTCAGCCTTATAGGGGTTTCTCTCTCACAACAAGGAAGATAGATACCATACAGGTATAATATAACACACTTTCCTCCCTCATTCCCTCCCTCTCCACAAAACATCAGCATCCAGACTATAGCTGAGCACTTCACAGCACTAAATAATCCAGTGTGGCGACTGACAGTATTCCCTATAAATTACAGAAAACAGTGCTGAAGAGACAATGTAAGGATCATAAATTAGGACATTTAGCCATCGTTCCATTACCTTCGGCTGGAGAGGGAGGGAGAAGAAGGAAGCATAGAGAGGAAAGACTGAGAGAGGAGGAAAGAGGAAAAGAAAAGATGAAGGGAAGGAAGAAGAAAGGAAATACTGAAGAGAAGAAGGATGAAAGTAATAAGGGAGGAAGGAAGAGATTAAGGAAAATGGAAGGGAAAGTAAGGAAAGGTGGGAGGGAATGTCGAAGGAAAGGAGAATTGGAAGAAATTGTTTAGTGTTCCAATGAAACTTAAAAGGAATAAAGATAAGGAATCCATCTCTGTCTGTGTCTCACTTTCTCTCTTTCTGAGGGAATGGTAGAGATGGAGACAGGAAGGAATCTGAAAGAAGGGGAGATCTAGCCTAAACCTGGGGAGGAGAAAGTTCCTGATTTTTGAGTTCAAATCTCAATGTGAACACAGAATCTTAGGGCTGAAAGACAATAGCAATAATCAAATCTAATTCCTACCCAAGGCACGAATTTCCTCTACAACATTTTCAAGGAATGGTTGTTCAAAGAAGATCATAGCATCAGGAAGGTGATGCCATGACTTGCAGGTGAATTGCATTTGAGTGAGAGAGGGCTGTGCAAAGTCACCAGCCTCACTCTCCTTTGTGGAGCCATCTGGGTACAGTGGCAAGGTATAGATCAAGATAACTGGAGATGACCCTGGGTGCAGTGGGAAGCTTTTAAGGCTAAGGTCTTTCCCAGGTCTCAGTTTGACTGAGGGAATGCCGATTCAGTGATTAAGGCTAGGTAAGAAATAAGACAAAAAAAAAAATTCTTCTTTTACTCAGTTAAAAAAAATCAATCTGGGAGGGGAAGACCCTCACAGTTTCTGGCCAAAACAGAAACAACTGCTATTTACATTTACTCTGAACTAATCAGGGCCCAAACAATGACCACTAAGTGGAACTTAGGCTAAGATCTGTTGTTGGTCAATCAGTGAGAGCCAGAATGAATTGGGTTTAATGCATGGTCCTTATGAAAGAAATCTAGCCCTTGGGAGTTTTCAGCAATCAAAATTTTTATTTCTTTGGGTAGAGTAGCTGCAGGTAAGGGTATAATATCCTATGTGGACAGAGGGAGAGGAGGGGAGGAGAAGGGAGGGAAGGGAAGAAGGAATGAGCAAAGGAAGGAAGGGAGGGAGGGAGGAAGGAAAAAGGGAGGGAGGAGCTGTGTGGGTCAACTGGAACTGGCCAGTTGGGTGCCCAGTGGGGCAGCTATTACCACTTATAGCTTATTATTTATCCTTCAGTCTCAAAGAGGACCATGACATCAAGAAGGAGATATCATGACTTGCAAATAAATTGGATTTAAGTGAGGGAGGGCTGTGCCAAATCACCAGCCTCATTCTCTTCCCTAGAGCCATCTGAGTCCAGTGGAAAGATATAGATCAGGACAACTGGAGATAGCCCTGGATGCAATGGCAGCATCACAGGATGAGATAGAGCCAAATCCAGGGAAGGTAAGGGTAAGGAAAGGAAGGAAAGGGAAAGGAAGGAGGGAAGGAGGAAAGGAGAGAAGAGCTGCTTTGCCCAACTGGAACTGGTCGTTTGGGTCCCCAGTGGGACAGACCATGCTACTCACATCAGGAAGGTGATGCTATGACTTGCAAGTGAATTGGATTTTAGTGACGGAGGGTTATGCAAAGTCACCAGCCTCATTCTCTCCTCCAGATCCATTTGGGTCCAGTGGCAAGATATACATCTGGACAACTAGAGATGGCTTCCCCACGCCACATGAGGATTTGCTGAAGAAAGTGGCAATGTTCAGCTGGGAGAAGAGACAACTCAGGATGATATGTTAGCTATCTACAAGTTTTTTGAGGGCTGTCACACAGAAAACGGGATTATACTTGTTTTTTGTTGTTGTTATTTTTCAGTTGTGTTTGATTCTCTCTAACTTTGTATTTGAGGTTTTCTTGGTAGAGATACTGGAGAGGTTTGCCATTTCCTTCTCCAGTTTATTTTTACAGATGAGTAACTGTGGCAAACAAGGTAAAGTGATTTATCCAGGGTCACACAGCTTATACACTTGTTCTGCCTCAGGCATAATGCGGTACAGTTATAAAGGCCAATTTAAGACTGTTGGATAGGGACCCACAGAAAGTCCTTGAACTGAGAATTGACATAATTGGGACAAGTAGGCGGCACAGTGAATAGAACACCGGTCCTGGAGTCAAGAGGACCTGAATTCAAATTTGGCCTCAGACACAACACTTATTAGCTATGTGACCTTGGGCAAGTCACTTAACCCCAATTGCCCTGTCTTCCCCCCTGCAAAAAAAAAAAGAGAAGTGACATAATCATACTTGTGCTTGAGAGAATTTATTTTGCCTGCTGGATAGGGGATGATCATGATGACTTCTAAGGTTTGATCATCTCAATGTGAATCTTGAATACCTTCAGTGAAGGGAAACTCACTACTTTGGGAGACAGTCTGTTCCATTGTAAGGCGATTCCAGTAGTGAATATGTTCTTTTTTATATTGAATTGAAATCTGCTTCTTTGTATCTTTCACCCATTGCTCCCAGTTCTGTCCTTTGGGTCTAAGCACAAGTCTAATTTCTCATCTATATGAAAACTGTCAAAATTTTAAAGATAAGGATCAGCTCAAAGCTTTCTTCCACTTCTAAATCCTATGATTTTTATGATCCGATGTCCCTACCAAGTCTTTTCTTAGTTAGACTGAAAATCCCCAGATCCTTCAACCAGTCTTCATATGACATGGTTTTGAGTTCCTTATTCTAATCAGAATGATGGAATTGTAGAGCTAGGTAGGAGTTTTAAGATTATCTAGACCATACTTGTTTTTATTGGTGGAAAAGCTGATGTTTACCAAGGGAGATGATTTGACCAGGGTCAAGTTAGTGGTTAATCCTCGAAAACATGTCGTATCACTTTTTCTTTGTTCCATGTTCCTAGATGAAACTTTCCCATCTTGATAACTGTTTGATAAATGAATTATTTTGGGTCCCAGGGGATTAGGAAAGATAAGGAAAAGATAGGCAGTGTAGTCCAACTCCACAATTAGAGACACAAGTCAGAGCACACGTTTTACTCATGATGGATTTGGAGGATTTTGTGAAAGAGTGGAGATAGAATAGTCAGAGCTAGTTAAAGGGAGATTTAGGGAATAGACAGATGTGACCAAGGAAGACATGAAAAGAGGAGGAAGCCTGTGGTAAACTGCAGTTGGGCTGGTCCTAAAGGCAAACCCTTGAGAACTGAGCTGCTAAAGCCAAGGACTAAAATCAGGTGCTTTTCTATGGACTTCTCATTTTATCTCACCCTTGTTTTGCAGGTGTCAGATACACCTGCAGCCAGGTTGGAACCAGTGCTATAGAAATGAGAACCAACCAAGTATCTGAAAAGTCAGGAAAAAGTGCATTTTCTTTTCTTCTTTTTTTAATTTTAATTTTTAAATTAAATTTTTAGTTAATTTTGTTTTTGTTGTTGTTGACATTAATAGTTATAAAACTTAGAGCTAGAGGGGACTATAAGAGATTTCCTCATCTAGCTCCCCATCTTTATAATTGGTAAGAAATTATTATATCCATGTTACATATGATAGAATTGTCAAGACTGAATCATACCCCTCCCCCTGCTTCATCTAATTAGTTGCTGTCCTTTCAATTCTGCATGTACAGCATCTTTTCTGTCTTTTTCCTTCCGTGTCCTTGCTCCCCCTGCCACTACCTTAGTTCAGACCCTCATTAGCTCTTACCTGGATTCTTACAATAGCCTCCTAATTAATCTTTCTTCTCTACTCCATCCTACATATAGCTTCCAAGATATTCCCAAAGCACAAGTCTTGACTGTTTCAAACCCTGCTTAGGAGGCTTCATTGGCTCCCTCTTACTTCTAGGATCAAATATAAACTCTCTGTTTGATATTTAAGCCCCTTCACAGTCTGACTCCAACCTATCTTTCCTGACTATTTACACATTATTCTGCCTAACTCATTCTAAATTCCAGCCAGACTGGCCTATTTCTTGTTTCCCATTTATAACTTTCAATCTCTTGCCTGTGCCCTGCATATATAGGCTGTCTTTCATTCCTGCAATGCATTTCTTCATCATTTGTGTCTTCTAGAGTCCCTGGCTTGCTGTGAAGCACATTTGCTAAAGGAGACCTCTGCTTCATGTTGTTGGTGCTCTCCCTCCTGAAATTCCTGGTATAGTGCTGAATGTTTATGGTAGGCATTCGCCAATATTTGTGGAATTGAATAGATAGATGGGCAGCTCTCTAAGTGATTCAACTGTTGTCTAGGAGGGTACTGGGGATCCGAGTGCAGCCCATCAAAGTCTCTGGATTAGAATTGTAGGACTATTCACCTTTTGATCTAAAGGGAAGTTTAGGGTCCTTCAAGTGTACCTTATGCCATTTTACCCTGTTTTGTGGATGAGGAAAATGAATGACAGAGAGAGATGAAAAATTAAGTAGAGGATAACGAATTAAAATCTAAAATTTTCTGCTGCCAAATCTCATGTGCTTGTCGAGATCCTGGTATAGGCCTTCATCAACACACGCCTGGGCTATTGTAATAGTCTTCTGCTTGGTCTCTTGGACATGTCTCTCCCTACTTGAGTCCATTCTCCATTCAGCTGTCAAAAATGATCTTCTCAAAGCACAGATCTGACAATGACACTCCCTACTCAATAAACTTTCACTTAGTGACTCCCTATCACTTCCAGGATCAAATATAAAAATTCTGTTTGGCATTGAAAGTCCTTTATAACCTTTACTCCACTTCTAGTCTTCTTATACCTTGTACACTTCCACCTTCAGTCCAGTGACCTTGGCCTCCTTGATGTTCCTTGGATAAATTACTCCATCTATCTACTTTTGGTATTTTCATTAGCTGTCCCCCATGCCTGGAATGCTCTCCCTCCTCATCTTGGATTCCTGGCTTCTTTTAAGTCCCATTCAAAATCTCATCTTTTGCGGGAAGCCTTTGTTGATTAGGTCAGAAATGACTGAAATGATGAGCAACAACATAATTCTAGTGCCTGCCCTCTGTTGATTATTTCAATTCATCCTGTATATAATTTGTACGTAGTTTTTTTTTACATGCTGTCTCCCCAATAGATTGTGGGCTTCTTGAAGGCAGGGACTTGTTTTTGTATCCCTAATGCTTAGCAGAACATCTAATACATAATAGGTTCTTACTAAATGTTTATTATCTGTCTGTGAGTTGTCTGATGTGTCCGACTGGGACTGATGCTGTGATTTTGGATCAACATTCAAATCAGAGACTTAATTTAAATCATACTCAACTTCCGAGGTTTACCACAGTGTCTTGAGTATGTGATGCTTGGCAAGACAGATGGTCTGGGTACACCTCTTTGCTGATGTCTTTTTCCTCCATTGACTGGAATGGAATGTTCAGGGCCAGCCTTCTAAGTGCTGAGGTCGAATCTTCACTTTACCCTTCTTTCTCTTCTCATCCATGAGCAGACAAACACTTTTGTTGCCACATCCCTGTTATTCATGCTAAGCTCTCAGGATTCTGCCTTGGGAAAATTGAAGTTCATTCCAAATCAGGTATCCATAAGCTGCCGTGGCCAGAGCAGATAATCATATTTTTCACACCTCTTTCCATAACAAAGTCAGTGTTTGAAGTCCTTTGCTGAAACCACAGGGATTACATTTCTGCTTTGGAATGGAATCAGGCAGAAAATACAGAGAGATGCACAAGAGATGGTGAGCCTGGAGGGATGTAAGAACAGTAGTTCCTAGTTGAGGCCTGGTTGAGTGGAGCAGACTCAAGTTTATTTTAGAAAAAGCTAAGTCTGCATTCAAAGCACAGAGCCACAGGGAAGCAGACCATTCCCCAGGATCACTGTAGTGTAGGTAGGGCCTGAATGAAACGTGGGTAGTTGGAAACTAGGTCTTGGGGAAAAGTGGAGAGAAATATGAGTTGGGACCTTCACACTACCTCTTCTTAGCACAGCCTGATTCTTCTTTTCAGCAATATTTGACTATCTCTTTGTGTCATTACTTGCTGCTACTCTGGAAAAAAATACTAAGTAACTATTTAATATTTATTTTCATGTTTTGTTGCAAAGAAGATTATTCAAAATTCATTTCAGTTTGACCTCCTCAAGCTGTCCTTACCTATATTGATCTAGAAAACATTTAAAAATAGTAGTTTTATAGGGGCTTAAGAAAGGAAATAAGGATTACTAAAAGTAGGCATGGCTTTACCTATAATAAGGAGTTCACACCTCTTACTTTCTTTTTAGATAGGGTAATCAGGTTGTCAGATTAGGGGGATGCTGTAGACACATAGTTAGATTTCCATAAAACTCTTACCTCATAGGAAAGGTGGAGAAATATAGGCTAGATTATAGTATGGTTAGATAGAACCAGAACTAGTTGAAACTTTAGGTCTAAGAGCAATGAGATCTATAGTGGAGTGGCCATAGCTAACTGTTCATAGGTCTGGCCCATGTTTGTCAAATGCACATGTGGTGAACCTGGGGAGAGTGGCTTAAACTTTTAGATGATGGAGTTTGGATCCAAGAAGATACCGAAAGTCTATGGTGATAAAATCAACAAAATATGATGGTATTTAACAGGGATGAGTGTTAAAGTTCTACACTAAGGTTCAAAGATTAACTTCAAAAGTGTAAGATGGAAGAGTCATTAATGGAACATGTGACAATGGTGTGGAGAGTGGTGGCCTTCAAGCTGCATATGAGTTAGCAGGGTGACATGTTATCCAAGGCTGAATTATAAAACGGATAGCATGCATAATGAGGCAGGTAATCAATTTGTTATCCTGATCAGATCATATCAGGTGTACTGTATTAAGTGATGGGAATCAAATTTAGGAACAATATTATCCCATCAGAATGATGTAGAACATAGCATCTTAAAATTGGCTGTAGAATTTTGGGAATGTTTTGTCCGATTGAGAGATTGCTTAGATATGACATGGTAATTGTCTTCAAATATTTGAAAGGTTATAATACAGAAAAGGGATTGGATTTGTGCTTGGATCCAGAAGACAGAGTAATGGATGGGATGGATGGAAGTTGCAAAGAAGTGCATTTAGATTTTATGTAAAAAACCCAACAAAACCCAAACATCATTTCCTAACAATTAGAGCTATCCAAGTAATCAAAACCAGAAAAGTGTACTCAATTATGACAACAGTGTAAATGGAAAGAACAACAATAATTTAAAACTGAATACTGTGTAATTATGATGATCATCAAACTTGACCCTGAAGAAGAAATATGAAAAAATACCTTACTTGTCATCTGCAGAGATGGGGATGGGGAGAGGGCTCTATGAATGTGCAACACTGCTTATAGGATCGATATTTATTGATGTGATGTTAGTTTTGCTGGTGCCTTCTTCCCTGGTTTTTTTTTTAATTCTTTGTTATTTGGGACTGGGGGTGGTGGCAGCAAAGTATTTGTTGGGAAAGGAAGATGATGTGTAGAAACAAACAATATAAACAGATAATAAACCAGAGCTATCTAAAATGTGGAGTAGGGTAGCTCGGGAGGTGATTTATTCATCTTAGATCTTCAGGAAGAAGCTAGGTAATCACTCACTAGGAGTATCTGTTATAGAAGGGATACTTAGTCATGTATGGTTAGAGTAGATGGATTCTGAAATTTCTTTCTCCTCTGAGATTCTATGATGTTCTCCTCTTAGCTCCCTTTGCACTTAATTAGCACCATTTAGTCTAGTATTAATGATTTCTTTTTTCCTGTGTCTTGTCTTCCCAGCTAGATTGTGGGCTCTTTGAGAAGAAGAAAAGCATTTTTTTCATTCTATTGTTTTTAGTCACAGACCTAGAATATCGTTGGACACACAATAGGCATTCAGTAAATGCTGGTTGGCCATATGATTGCTCTTATTATTCCTTGGAATCATTCTGTTCATGAAGCCTATCAATGACTTGTGGGCCTTTGGTAGTTTGCTACTTTAGGGCTCAAAAAACAAAATAAAATCAACAACAAAGGTAAATGCTCTTTCCTCCCTTGTCACATTTCTAGCCAGCCTTCTCTAAAGGAGAAAAATGATTGAAGTCCTATTGCTGCCCTCACTGTGGTAGTGGCCTCAGAATAGGTCAGCGCATCCCACCCAGCACATTCTATTACAGCTCTCTGAAGTGGAACAGGAATCATTTCCCAGGAAACTTGTTGACCTTCCAGGAGTGATAGACTCAGACATTTTCTGTCACAAAACCAGAATGATCAGAATTGAAGCATCTGCCATATATCTGAGAGGCCAAGTCTCAGTGAAAGCCAGGGCCCGAAGTGTGATCTCTGCTGGAATGGAGGAATCCTCCTGTAGGCCCTTGTATGGGGAAAACTGAAAAGCTCTAGGAGACCTTGTTATTATAAAACCAGACCTAGCGATCATGGTTTTAGTGGAGAGGAATGAATGGGGATCAAAGGAGAGACTGTGTATATACTTTGTAGATTGAAAATGAGAACCAGAAAGGACTTTTAACATTATAATAGATTTTTGGGGAAATCATATAAATCCACATTTGTATTTTCTTTAAATCCTTTCCCTGCAACTAGGATCACCTCATCCAACAAGGGTACTTACTGTACTCCAGGTTTACGTACTGCCTCTGTTCCCAGAAGGGTCTGAATCAGAGTAGGATAATTCTGAAAAAGAGGAACTGGGCTTTCCTCCAAAGAACAGGTAATCCCAAACTCAGAGTCAATCTAAACCTTTAGGCTGAAGCCATGTGCTTTCCCAGAGGTCTTAGTTTTAGATAAAAGCAACTCCTAGCCATGGTGGGTGGGTGAAGCTGCTTCTTCTTCCACTGGGAAATGGAGCATCCTCTAATCCATGATGTAGCAGGAAGAATAGTGGACTCTGATGACATGGTTTTTGGTATTAGTAGTGCTGCTGATTACCTGTGTAATCTTGGGGAACATGTGGATGATGAGGAGGTTGTGGGACTTGTGATCTCTAAGTTTCCCTCCAGCTTTAGATCTGGTCATCATGGGAATGACTGAGTTTTTTTTTTTTAAGTCTAGAGATACTTATTTAAGAAGTGGAGGCATGTGTGATGTGGTACAAAGAGCAATAGATTTGGAATCAGAGAACCAATGTTGGTTCTGCTACTTACTACCTGAGTGACCTTGTGGATGTTCTTTTTTACGTTATCAGCCCCAGCTTCCTCTATAAAATGGAGGGGGGCATCTAAATAGATGATTTCTAAGGTATCTCCAAGCTCTAGAGTTCTCTATATCTTTGAAGAGAAGATATCAGCTTCTATGGTAAAGTGAACAATTGACTTTAGACCTTTTCCAAGTGATAAACTGGTAGGAGCTCTCTTTGGTGCTGCCTTGAACCTGGATTGAGACTGTTTTGCATGATAGATCTGTTTTGCTTCTTGCTTTTTCATCAGATCTATAGCTCATACTCTCTCTTGTATTCTAGCATGTCACGGGGCCCAGTCTTCTGTAATGTGATGTTAGTATTCCAACTGTTAATCAAACTCACTATGCCCCTCCTTACGACAGATTGTGTGAACTGTAATCAGGCAACCTGGTTTTGAATCCTGGTTCTTCCACTTACTTCCTTGATAATCTTGGGATAGTTATATCCCATCTCCCAGCTTTAATTTCTTCATTTGAATAATGACGGTTTTGGATCATTGATATCTAAAATCCTTTATGATTTTAAAATCCTATGTCAGTACTTTAAGCTTTCCTTGAATCTTGGTTCTGTAACTACCTATGTGACCTTGGGCAAGTCATGTAACTTCTTTGGACTTTATGTTCTTCATCTATAAAGCAAAAGCGCTTGGAGTGGATTGTTTTTAGGTCCATTCTGTCTTAAATCTATGATTCTATGACCCTTTCTCTTAAGAAAATGCTTGGACTTGTGAATGGATTATTATTTCTTCATGGATCTGTGTGGTAGAATAAATTGTATTTTCTAGAAAACTTACAGAGAAGATGTAGTAGACTGGTTTGAGTTGGTCACAAAACTTGGTAGTGGCTCTTCATATTTCACTATTAGGACCACATTATTAAAAAGTGCACTAGCATACCATTGTGTTCTACAGTGAAAGCTTAGTGCATTAGCAAAAGGGGATGGTAATCATAAAGTTAAACCATTATAAAGACAGAGCAGGATTGAACCTTTTAAGCTTAAAGTTGAAAAGGGGGTTAATTTTCTACCATTTCTCAGTTTTAATAAATTTTTGTCTCCCACACTGATCCATTCCAGACTATTTGCCATTTTTGTTGTCACCTTTGTCAATGGGAAGGGAGAGCAGTGTGTTATTAATGCTTTGTGTAATCAGTGACAGATAGCCCTATGCTGTCAGGGGTTGACATTCTGAGTGTTGGATAATTTCATTATCAGCCCATCTCTCCTGTCATTGAAGCCTGATACTTATGACAAGGTATACTCTGTGTCTAATGACTCAGGATGATCTGGGATTCCTAAGAATCATCCTGTCATTACAAAGGGCTAAGTATTTATTTGAGGAATCCCAAGCTGCTATTCCTTGACAATGAAATAATTTCTTTCTTTTCTGCCTTCTTTCCTTCCTGCCCTTTCCTCATGCCTAATTTTTCCTGTGGCACAAAGTCAAGCTAAAATAGAAAGGGAGTAGTCAATAGTAGACAGCACTTCTTTAAAATGAAAGCTTTGGTGACTAATGATAGCACCAGAGTTAAATTTTTGCTAAATAAGAATGAAGAGACTTTTCAGATCAAATTTTACATTCACAGGGCCCTGATGTTTCTCAGATGCAAAAATTCAAGATCATGAGACAACCATGCACTTTGATGCTTAAGACAGTATGGTACAGTTGAAAGAGTCCTGAGGTTGGAGTTATGGGATCTAAATTCAAATCCTATTCTCCGCCACTTACTCTGTGACTCCAGAAAAAGTCACTTAATTTCTCTGGGCTTCAGTTTTCTAATATGGAAAAGGAAGGATTTGGTCTAGATGACCTTTCCAACTCTAGATCTATTAACCTAAGTTCTAAGCCCCCATGGTCTTTAAAAAAAATTAAAATCAAATTATTTAGTTTTAGTTTTCAACAATCACTTCTGTAAGTTTTAAATTTCCTCCCTCTCTTTCCCCCTTCCTCCTCAAGACAGTTTGCAATCTGATATGGGCTCTACACATACGTTCCTATTAAAGCCATTTTTGCATTAGTCATGTTGCATAAAAGAATTATAACAAATGGGAAAAACCATGGGAAAGAAAAAAAAAAAGAAAACAAAAAAGAAAATAGTCTGCTTCTTTCTACATTCTGACTCCATACTTCTTTCTCTGAATGTGACTGACATTTTCCATCATGAGTTCTTTAGAATTGTTTTAGGTCCTTGCATTGCTAACAAGGGCTCAGTCTATCAAAATCAGATCTTTCACACTGTGGCTGTTACTGTGTCCAGTATTCTTCTGGTTCTGTTCCCCTCACTCAGCATCGGTTCATATAAGTCTTTCCAGGTTTCTCTGAAGTCCTCCTGTTCTTTATTTCTTATAGCACAATAGTATTCCATTATATTCACATGCATCACAACTTGTTTAGCCATTCCCCAAGTGATGGGCATCCCTTCAATTTCCAGTTCTTGGCAACCACAAAAAGAGCTGCTGTGAATATTTTTGTACATGTGGGTCCTTTTCCCATTTTTATGATCTCTTTGGGTTACAGCTTGTTATGGGAATCTAAAGATCTTCCCTGCCCCTAGGCCCTTTGCTAATGTGGCTACTTGACTCTGAGGACCCTTGGATATTTGAAAGTATACTCTGTTCCTTAATAGGCTGAATGTGGTCACGTGGAGCCTGTGGCGCCA
>CM053589.1:123393918-123432875 GCA_028646515.1 Pseudochirops corinnae
CTAAGAACCTGTGCTAGTAGCCGCCCTAGGCATGCTAGGGTGCTTGCTGTTACACAGCTCTAGTGGTATTGCTGGGTCAAAGGGTTTGCACATTTTTATAGCCCTTTGGGCATAGTTCCAAATTGCTCTCCAGAATGGTTGGATCAACTCACAGCTCCACCAACAATGAATTAGTTTTCCAACATTCCCACATTCTCTCCAACGTTTATCATTTTTCTGTCCCCATCTTCTTTTAACTCAATATTGACCAGGTTGTTTGGAGAAAGTTACCTTGAAGGGGCAAAATCTTGAGATTCTACATTAAGGTGGCATATAGGGTTAATTTTTTGAGAGGATGAATTAGATGACCTCTAAAGTCCTTTCTAGTCTTAGGTTTCTATAAATGTCAAGGGCAATACTATCCATGTCTGCACTGAGTCACTGGTGAAATTCATTTATTCACTAGTCTGCTTTATGCAGAGCCCTAAGCCAAAGAGCACAAACTCATTAGGGCTGAGCTTTGGGAGATATACAGAGCTTAAAGGATGCATTCTTTAAGTTCTCAGAGGCCTCTAGGTGGTATAGTAGTTAGAGAAGTGGACTAGGAGGCAGGAAGACCCAAGTTCAAATCTAGGCATTTACTCTCTGTGTGATCCTGGGTAAATCATGTAAGCACTGCTTGCTTCAGTTTCCTCACCTGCAAAATGAAGACAATAATAAAGCCTACCTGCTAAGATTGTTGTGAAGATTAAATGAGATAATATTTGTAAAATACTTCGCAAATGTTAAAACTTTAAGCTTTAAACCTTGACTCGCATGGGGTCATGCAGTAGCAAATTGCAGACAAAAGGTCGTATTTACATATTAGCTATTATTATTCCTAATTATATATTAGCTATTAATATTCCTAATATTATTCATATGAACTTCTAATCTATTAACCAGCTTGGGTTTTAGCATTTTGCCTGGATAACTCACATGTAGAAAATTGAGAATTGATGGTTTTTATTTGTTTGACTAACTGTTCCTCTCCATCTCTGCCTGTCAAAATGCTGCCCATCTTTCAAGACCAAATTGAAATGCCAGCTCCACCATGAAACCTTTCTCAATCACTTTAGAATGTTATAGTGGATCTCTCACTGGGACTCCCATAACATCATACCTTTCTCAGGATGTTCTTCACACATTGGTTAATATTGTCACTATTTGTGTATTTGGGTAGCTAGGAGGCACAGTAGATAGAGTGCTGGCTCTGGAGTCAAGAAGATTCTTCTTCCTGAGTTCAAATGTGACTTCAGGAACTTACTATCTGTGTGACCCTAGCCAAATCACTTAATCCTGTTTGCCTCAGTTTCCTCATCTGTAAAATGATATAGAGAAGGAAATGGCAAACTACTCTAGGATCTTTGCCAAGAAAACCCCAAATGGGGTCATGAAGAGTCTGACAGGACTGAAAAATGACTGAACAACAACAAAAATTTGTGTACATGCTTCATAGAGGAGAGGGAGTATGGGGTATTCACCTTTGCATTTCCCTTAGTGCCTCATAGTGCATCTTGTACCTGGGAGAATGAATGAATCATGAAGCTCAGCCAAAATGAACTATTTTCTACTAACAGTGTCCAATCAGTGATAATGGGCACGAGAGCATAATCTGCTGTTAACACCATTGTCTGATAGCTGAGGAAAATTTCATCTACAATCTTGCATTTTGTAGCCAGAACTGCAGAAAGATCTGAGGAAAAAACTGGGTAGGAGTGGGGGTGGGGCTTGATTGGATCTGAAGAAGGCAGCTTCAGTGTACATTTAGATTGTGTAATGATTTTCACTGCCATTGCAGTGGAAGACAAGGGAAAAGTAGGAGTTCTATTTTTTTTTTAAATTTGGAAATTTAACCACTTTTAAATGAACTAAGTTTAAGTACTGATGATAATAGACCATACCTTGTGTTTTTCAAAGATCTTTGTTTCTCAGATATTAATACGGGAACTGTGTTTTTTAAGAGCTACTCCCCATTGTCAGTTCATGGACTTATTCTTCATTTATTCTCTTTCCATTTTATTGCATTCTAAGGCATTTACAATATTTTGGTGACTCACTTCTTGGTAATTTGATGTAGTGATTAGAATATCTTTTATCTCTCTGTGCTTTATAGTTGACTTTAAGCATTGCTGTGCTGTCACTGAGTGGTGAGCAATTCTGTACTTACCTATGGTGAATTGGAAAAGTGGAAGAGCTGAATGGTTTTCCTAATGCTGAGGGATGTAGGTGTTGCAGGAAGGGGTTATTATTATTAGGTGATAGGTACAGAAGGTCTATAAATTCTCAAGTTTAGGGCATGTGGTATATTGTAAAAAATGCTAGATTGTGAGTCAGATAGTTCATCTGAAAAAGGATTGAGGAGTTTAGTGAGCTTGGAAATCAATATGAATCAGTACTATAAGATGGGATCCAAGAAAGCTAACATGATTTTGGGTTTTATTGGGAGGCATAACTCTAGAAGAAGTGATAGTGTCACTGTCCCTTCCCATGGTCAGTCTGAAACCCTGTGTTCACTTTTCCATGCTACATTTTATATAGGGGCATTTATATAAGTTGGGGAATGTCCAGAGGAAGAAGTCAGTCAAGATGGTGAAAGTTCTTAAGCTCATCACATGAGCATCTGATGAAAGAGCTATAGATATTTAGTCTAGGGAGAAGGGAGAATGGGGAAACAACTTTCTCAGTGTGATAATTGTCTCAAATATTCATAGTATGTTGAAGAGGGATCAGACTTATTCTTGGAAGGCAGAATTTAGAACAAATTGAGAGAAGCAAATTTTGATTTTATGTAAAGAAAAACTCCCTGATGATTAGAAATATCTCATCAATCAATCAACCAATTATGATTTATTAGGCATCTATTATGTGCTGGTCTTTGGGGATGTATATGTACTCACAAGGAATTTATATTTTAATGGGGGTGGCAACAAGTACATATATATATATACATATATACATAAATATATATATATATATACACACACATAAATATTAATGTAATGAGCTGTTTTTGTGTTGCTTGTTGCTGACATTCCTTGAATAAAGAATACTGATCATTTGTCATACATGTTGTAAAAGAGAGTCTTGATTAGGTATGGATTTGACTAGATAGACTAGAAAAGGCAGCTAGGTGGTTGGGGGGATAGAACTCAGGACTTAGAGTCATGAAGATCTGAGTTTGAATTATGCCCCAGACACTTGCTAACACTGTGATCCTTGGGCAAGTTATTTAACCTCTATGTTTCCTCATTTGTAAAATGGGAATAATAATAGCACCTCTCTTATCAGGTTATCATGAGGTTCATATAAGTTAGCATATACAAAGCACTGTTTAAATTGTAAGGCATGTAATTGCTAACTATTTTTATCAGAGCAGGGTGGTGGTGCAGTAGATAGAATGCTGAGCTCACATCTGACTTCAGGAACTTACTAGCTGTATGACCCTGGGCAAGTCAGTTAACCCTGTTTGCCTCAGTTTCCTCATCTATAAAATGATCTGGAGAAGGAAAAGGCTAAGATACTCCAGTATCTTTGCCAAGAAAACCCCAAATAGGGTCACAAAGAGTTGAATACGACTAAAAATGACTGAGCAATAACATTATTACCAGAAGATGGTCACTGAAGCCCCATCTGACTCTGATATCGTGTGATTCTGGTTCTGGTTCAAATTCTGGTTCTGTCCCTAGGTCTAAGGCATTAGATACCTATCTAGCCCTCAGTTTCCTCAATTGTAAAATAAATATATGAATTATTGTACTATCTGTCTCATGGTGTTGCTAGAATCAGATGAGGTAATGTGTATAGGACACTTTGGAAGTTCCATAACAAAATGAACTGTTATTATCAACTTATATAAAAATAGAATATGACAGCAAAAAAGGCAATGAAAACAAAACCTGTGACTCCTGTGCTGTTGCAAAATTGTTTTTTTGGAGGGTGGGTGGGAAGGGAATGCCATTTATTTACTGATGTTCTGAAACGCTGTTTCCATTCCCATTCTGTTTATTTTAATCTTTAGTAGTCTCTACCATTCACTTTCTGTTACTTCTCAAGCTGTTAAGCATCACTGGGAAAAAGAAAGTTAAGTGGTACAGTGGTTGGAGGACCTACCTGAAATCAGGAAGACCTGAGTTTAAATCCATCCTCTGACAGGATTATTAGCTTTGTGTCCCTGGGCAAGTCACTTAACCTCTCTTTGCCTCAGTTTCATCTGTAAAATGGAAATAATAAAAGCACCTACCTCCCAGGGTGGTTGTGAGGATCAAATCAGATAATCATTATAAAGTCATAGGCTTAGCATAGTTTCTTGCACATTGTAAGTGTTATATAAATGTTAGCTATCATCATCATCACCACCACCATCATCATCACCACCACCATCATCATCATCACCATCATCATCATCACCACCACCATCACCACCACCACATCATCACCATCACCATCATCATCATCACCATCACCATCATCATCATCATCATCATCACCACCATCATCACCACCACCACCATCACCATCATCATCATCACCATCATCATCATCATCATCACCATCATCATCATCATCATCACCATCATCATCACCACCACCACCATCATCACCATCATCATCATCATCATCATCATCATCACCACCATCACCACCATCACTATCACTATCACTATTATTATTTCACTGTAGGTTGACCATGTACAATCTTCATTGGACCCTCAATATTTCTTCTTTTCTGCTTTTGTTGCCTCTGTGTCACATTCCCCACAGTGACTATTTTAGAACTTTTCTTCTTTTGAGCACCCAGTCACTCTAGAAATCCTTATTTGCTGCAGATGACTAAGCTTCTTATTTTACATAGAAGATTGAGTCCCTCCTGACTTGAACTCCCTTAATTCTTCTCCTCCATTCTTCAAATCTTCTCTGTATCTCCACTCTCTCTTTTCCTGCTCTCTGATCACACAAGTCACTTCAAAAATTATGTTTTTGATATGGCTGATTTCTTTTTTCCTACATCACTCTCCTGTTTTCTGTAAGACCTTTCATCAATAACCTCCCCAATCCCTATGTTCTGAACCATTTCTTTGTCCTTTCCTTCCCTTCCCTTTGTCCTCTTTCCATCTGCCTCCTTCTTAGGTCTCCCCAATGCTAAAAAAGTGTTCTCTCAATCCCTCTAGCCCATTCAGCTAATATCAAATTACTTTCTTCCCATTCTTTTAGCAAAAACTTTGCTTGCAAAAGGGTGTTTATATCCCATGGCTTCCACTTTCACAGTTAGCATTCTCCTCAATCATTTGAAATCTGGCTTCTGCCTTCAATACTCCAGCAAAATTGGTCTAAGATCACTGGCCTTCTAATCCCCAAGGTGATTGACCTTTGATTGGACCTCTCCTTCACTTACTGGATATCTTTTTTCTTAGCTTCAGAGATATCACATTCTCTTAATTTTCTCCTTCTCCTCTTCTGTTTTATCTTACTTTATCAACTCTCTTCTCTAGACTTTCTCTTGGCAATCTCATTCATTTTTATGGTTTCAACTCTTGCTACTGTAAAGGTAGCTTCCAAATTTATAAACCTACTCTTGACTTCTCTTCTAAGACCCACATTGCCACTTGCTTATAAGACATCGATTTTCTTTTGGAGGGGAGAAGGTAGGGCAATTGGGGTTAAGTGACTTGCCCAAAGTCACATGGCTAGTAAGTGTTAAGTGTCTGAGGCTAGATTTGAACTCAGATCCTCCTGACTCCAGGGCTGGTGCTCTATTTATTGCACCACCTAACTACCCCAACATCAATATTTTTTGTTACATAATATTTGGATTTTTCAATGATACTCAGTGCTTATCTCCAATCTCTCTTAAATCCTGTATTTCCGGTTGCCTTCACATTTAGCATCTATGGCATCACAGTTCCATTGTTTAAAACTTCTAAGTTATCTTTGAATCTTTCCTCTCCTTTACCTTCTATACCATTTTCTTGTTGAGTCTAATTCCACATCTCAAAAGGTTCAGGCCCTACAATAAAATGGTTCAAGGCAGAAGTATGGACTGGGACAGCAAGGGAAGGTTTATAGCCAGGCTACAAGCAAAGGAGGTCAGTGATACTCTCTCAGGGAAGCCTGGCATACTTTGCACCATCAAACTCTCCCTTATTCTTCTAGAGATTTCAGAATGCCTGGGACACAATGACTTTGATACCAGGGCAGATTACTGAGGCAGTAAAATGTCAGGGGTTTTAAATAAAGGCAAATCTGATAGATTACTACTGTCACAGACAGGGAAATGTTAGCCAAGGTCCTAGAGGATAGAGGTAGAAAACATATGTTGTGGGTAGGGAAGTTTCCAGAAAAGATCAAGACTAGTGGGAGTGGGAAGGTGGGGAAAAGCTTCTAAAGCAGAGGTAGCCTGCTGCAAGTGAAGCTTAGGAGTCCTAAGAAAGCCATTTAGGATGCTTCCCTCAAGCATGAATCTCATAACCTACACCTGGATTCAAGTCCTATTTTATGAAAACAACGAATCAATATCATAGCCCCTGATAAGTTTTCCCTTTTACTAGGCCAAACTAGAGAGCACATTGATTTAAAGCAAAAGGCCGTGAAGAGACTTAGAGAAACATGCACTTGTTGATTGTCTAGAGAACTGCTGATGCCATCTGCTGGTCTAGGAGGGAATGCCACACACTGAGATGGGAAATGCTTTCGCTACCCAGCTCCAGGCCGTCCGTGTGACATTGCTGCACTGCATTCTCCACTGTATCGGCTCTTACTCCTCCTTCTGACTTCATTATTAGTATCGGTGACACCATCATTATTCATGGAATGATAATTTGTATGTAGTCCCTTCTTGATGTTCTTTTGTGAGATAGTTGATAGGCCAGGGCTATTTCGCCTCTTTTGTGAAACAGACATAAAGATGTACCTATCCATCCATGCTCTAGTCTATCATTTTAACTGCTTCCTGTCTCAGCAGTTAATCTCCCACACCTGCCTATTGTTTGCATTTGTGGGAGAAAATTCCTTCAAACTCTCATCATATCCCTGGTAACAATAACATCACGTTACCTTGCAGCTTCACGACTATTTCAAGGTAAGACCAGAAGATTGGTGAAGGTGGCAACCTTTGTCCTGCGTTCCTGTGGTTGTACTCAAATCAATGTATTGCCTTTAGAACTAGCATGCAGGAAATGAAAGTATAAAGAACTTATTAGTTTCCACTTCAGATCAATGTTGATTACTGAGGACAGTAGGGGTCACCACAGTTGCATCACAAAGCAGACTTCAGGAACTAGACATCAAGACCGATAGATTGGGCCTATAACTGAACTGCCTGCTTTTTGAACTTGTTTTCTCTTGGTCATTCCTTGGCACTAAAAGTTAAGGTCCAGATAGGTGATTCTCATTACTATAGCAGGTGTCCCTAGCTAGACTTGGCATAGGAAAAAGAGGAAGGGGCAGCAAGTACATTGGGTTCAAGTATAGAACCTTGGGTATCAATTATCTGTGACTGAGGCTATGCAGAATATTCTAGGATAAAATCTAGGATTTGAGATATGGAAAGCTTAGCTGAAGTTCCTCCCAAGTAGTCTTTTTGGTTTAAATAGGAGAATGAAAGAGCTTGAATGAGAGCTTTAAAGTCCTAGAGGTAAATCTGATTATCTTTGTAAAGCACAGTTCTGACTAGTCCTTGACTTACTGGATATCTTGGGTTTTCTGGGCTAGATTTTTTCTTAAGGAGTTTGCTTTAAGCCCAAAACACTCTGACTCTCATTGATTGGCCATTAATAGGCCCCAGGCCAAGCCCCACTTGATCGCTGTTTGGACCTGATTGGCTGGTGACTTTGTAGAGCCCTCCCTCGCTCAAATCCAGTTCACTTGCGTGTCATGGCATCACCTTCCTGATGTCATGGTCTTCTTGAAGAAGGAAGGGCAAAACCCAACAATAACAACAACTACAACATCTGCTCATGTACCTCAAGTGGTTCCTAATGGCCTCTGGGTATAAAAACAAACAACCCACATCTTTGCAATTAAACTTTTCCCCATCTATTTTTCCATGTTTCTGTTATGTCAGTCTCTGTCATCTTTGCTGAATCTTCTTCCAAATCATACCTTCTGACTGTAGATATCCTTCAGGGTTCTGTTCTGCACCCTTTTGTCTTCTCCCTCTGTATAACTTCACTTGGAGATCCCATCACCTCTTATGAATTTAATTACCGTCTCTATGCTGACATAAATCCAGGATTTCTCATTACTTCTTGTTCCCATATCAAATCTGTTGCTAAGGCCTATCGATTTCATCTTTGTAATATCTCTCATATACTCCAACTTCTCTCCTCTGACACTGCCACCATATTAGTACAGGTCCTCATCACCTCATACCTAGACTATCCCAATAGTCCGCTGGTGCGTCTATCTGCCTCAAGTCTTTTCCCACTCCAATTCATCCTCCATTCAACTACTGAAGTGATTTTCCTAAAGCAGAAGCCTGACTGTGTCACCTCCTCTCCTCCCACTCAGTACACTCCAGTAGCTCCCTCTTGCCTCCAGGATCAAATAAAAAAATGCTCTGTTTGGTATTCAAAGTCCTTCATAACCTAAGAACCCTTTCCTTTTACAGTCTTCTTACGTTATATTTCTGATACCAAGTCTTCGATCCAGTAACACTGGCCTCCTTCACTCTGTCTCTCTTTTCCAGGTATTTTCTCTGGTTGTCCCCAGTGACTGGAATGCTCTTCCTCTTCTGCTTAGACTACAGACCTCCCTGACTTTCTTTAAATACAACTAAAATCCCATCTTCCCAACCTTTCTCAATTCCAATGTCTTCCCTCTGTTAACTATCTCCTATATGTCCTATACATAACTTTCTTTGTATATTTTTGTTTGCACACCATCATAGATAGTAAGGTACTTGAAAGCAGGGGCTACCTTTTGCCTCTTTTTTTGTATCATCACCACCTAGCACCATACCTGGCACACACCTGGTGCTTAATAAATGTTTACTGATTGATTGCTGCATTACTCTACAGCTTACTTTATGCTCTACATTCTAGCCAAAATTATCTCCTTGGAATTTCCCATAAATGACATTTCATCTTCTCACTCTTTGCCTTTGTATAGGCTTTTTTTTCTCTGACCCTGGAATGTATTCCTTCCTCATCTTTGCCTCATTAAAACCTTCAAGACATCGATCAAGTTCTGCATCCTATATGAAGCCCTTCTTCCTGTCCTCAGTCACTAATACTCTGCTCCCTGGAAATTTGTATTTATTTATTTGCATTTATGTTATTTTTTCCCCAATAGAATGCCAATTCCTTGAGAATAGGAATGATTTTTTTTATCTTTGTACCCTCAGCACCCAGTACAGTACCTGGTACATAACAGTATTTAGTAACTGCTTATTGAATGAGTAAATGAATATGTATAGTAGATGTGGGGTATCTGGGATCTAGTGTGATCATGTTAGATCAGAAAGGAGGGAGAGACTTGGAAACAGGTTGGTATCAGTTTTATCTGAAGGGAAAGTGCATGAATTGATTTTGACTGTGTAAATTGCCTTGTTCTATGGGTTTTTCCCTTTGACTTTCTTTGTTTTCTATTGTCTGTAGAGGGTTCTCAGTCATCTTAGGTTCAAAAAGGAGGTGTTTTGTACCCTGGTGCTTGAGAAAGTGTTGTTGTTATTCTTCCTGTAGGTATTAGGCAGCTCTTGTTTGTATGAGCATTATAAAAGCATTTTAAAAGGATGAGTAAGCCTTTGGTGATCTCTATAGAAATCCTCTGGACAGTGCTTTGCATTCAATAAATATTTATTAAGCACTTAACATGTGTGAGACACTGTACTAGGCACCATTAATAGAAAGAAAAAAAAACAACTGAACAAGTCCCTGCCTTCAAGGACCTTATTAGGAGGAGATGTGATAATACACAGATCAGCACAATTTAAGGTAGCAAATATACGTACAAGGGATTCAGACACTGAACTCTAGGAAAATTGGAGGATGGATAGCACACTTAGCAACAAAGGTTGGAGAGTGGGGGAATTCAGGAATGCTTCTATGGAGGAACAGGGACTGGAGCTGAGCCTTGAAGAAAGCTCATAATTCGAAAAGGTAGAGATGAGGCAAGAATGTGTTTCTGTTATGGGAGATAGCATGTTGAGTTTGGGGCCCATCTGGTGTAGCTGGAATGTAGAATGTGTAAAGGGTGGGGTATGGTGAAAAAAAAGGTAGGAGAGGGAATTTAGAGTCAGATTGTAGGCCTTAAGCATCAAACTAAGGAGTTTTCTATTTTATTTTGGAGGCAAGAGGGTGCCATTGAAGATTTGATCCACTCTCCCTCCATGACTTTCCAGCACTGGGCAAATCCTGCATTCATCAGCCCACTCTTTGTTTTGTGACCTATTTACAGTGAGTCTGACATCATCTGACCCTGTCTGAGCTCTGATTTTTTTATTAAATTGTCTATGACCCAAGAGAGGATCCTGGTAAAATTGGGAAACAGATAAAATCTTTGTTTATTATGTTCCTGCCACCTCCTCTGGCCTTAGTTTGGTTTGACCAATCCTGGAAGCCATGAAGAACCTTGATGGTTGAGAGGGAGTGTGATGTTGTAAACAGGGCATGAGATTTGAATTCAGGAAGACATGGGTTCAACTTTCTCCCTAGACATGTGCCAATTGTATGATTCTGGGGAAGTCATTTAACCTCATTGGACCCTAGTTTCCTCATCTGTAAAAAGAGGACGTTGAACTCAGTGGCCATGAGAACCGCCCCCCCTCTCCTCCAGTTCAGAATCTATGTTCCTGTGATCTCAGGCAAGACACTTAACTCTCTCTGAAGTCCAATTTCTTTAACTGTAAAATAAGGATTAAAACATAGGGTTTTTAATAACTCATAGGGTTGTTTGAAGCACAAATGAGCTAATAATGTATATGAAACAATGTACAAACTTTACAGCTCCATATGAATGCAAGCTACTGTTATTGATCCCAACAGTAGAACAGTGAAGCACTGGCTATTGATTGTGAAATGACTCCATCTTCTGACTTGAGGTATTTTCATTAGTTATTTCTCATTCCTGGAATGCTCTCCCACTTCTCCTCTATTTCTTGGCTTCCTACAAGTCTTAGCTAAATCTTCAGCTTCTACAAGAAGCCTTTTCTGGTTCTCCTTAATCTTAGTGCCTTTCCCTTGTGATTATCTCTAATTTATTCTGTATGTATCTTGTTTGTACATAATTGTTTACATGTTGTCTCCCCATTTAGACTGTGATTTTCATGAGTCAGGGGCTGGATTATTTGATTACTTTTTGCCTTTCTTTGTATCCTCAGTGCTTAGCACAGTGCCTGGCACATAGTAGGCTCTTTATAAATGCTTCTTGACTTGACTTAATTTTGTATTCCTGATGCCTGGATGGTGCTCTATTACCCATTTGGAATTATCACCAAACTTCAGGGAATCATTGCATGTAGAAACCTGAAGAGACCTTAGAAATCAGGTTCCAGTCCCCTTATTTTTAGATGAGGAATCTGGGACTATAATGAGAAACTGACTTATCTTAAATCACATGAAACAGAAAAGAGACTAGAACCCAATTCTCTTCCCTTCCAGGCCAGTGCTTAGCATTACATGATGCTTCATCTCAAGGATACTTACGAATACTAGGTATCTTCCTATCCTGGGTCTTCATTGGTTTATTTCAATTTTGGCCAAGGCTTTTATTTAATTTTCTCTCTAGTTTAGAATGCACCCTGAAATATCTCCCTGTAAGCTCTCCTGGGCCTCTTTACTCTTCATCTACTAAATAGAAAGAAACCTGTACTATTCCTGCTTTCAGTCTTGATTGAATCCAAGGAGTAAAGCATAGTATAGATTAAAAGAAAAAAATAAAAAAGAGAAAAATCACTCATGGTTTAAGTCAGTCTCAGTTGAACTGGAGTTTAAAGTTCCTTGAGGAATGGGGGGGGACAATTCTTCACCAAGTGGGGGGCCTCCATCCCTATCTCTCCCTGATTTTATTGGATACCAGGTCAGCTTTTATAGTTGGACTGTTTGAATTTGAGGACCATAGCACAGAAGTTAAAATAATTCTGACTTCCAATGCTTGCCACTTTCCTGGTTTGTAAGAGACAGATTTATAGCCAATATTCTGTAGAATGTGAGGCATGATGGGGCTGGTCTGATGTGAATGGAGGCTCTATAATTCAACATTGAAAGCTGAGATGAGTGAGGACTATAAGCCTTGTCTTTCAGGCCACGGGGAATGGATTTCTGTGCTACATTCTGTGACCTTTACAGTGTATTTAAATATATGTTATAGTGTTCAGAGCAGCAGACTATACAGCTTTAGACTTTCTGTGAAAGAAAGGCAAGGGAAATAAGTTCAATAAAGCCACAGGCTGCCTTTAGGGAAGACAAGCTTGTCTTTGAACCGAAGTGGAAGAACTTGAGTAAATATTTTCCAAATAGATGCCAATTGTTCTGGCATTCTTGGAGCTAAGACTCTGGAAGTAGAAGAGTATGTTTCTGTACATATAGGGTCAGGCCAAATTTTGAGGTTTCATGGAGAGCATGAGTAGAGTTCTGGAAAAGAACAGTAGATTGGGCTGGAAAAGTGTTGAGCTCTTTTGAACTCTAAACAGGTCTTGTTGTGAGACTTTAGGAGACATTACTCTGGCTTTCCTCTTCCCTACAATGGGGAGGACACTTATTATAATGACCATAGTTAATAACTCCATAGCGTAGTTCTTGTGGGGAGAGGAAGTAGACTTCAGAGGAAGAAGATTGGAAAAGAAGTACTAAATTCTCTGAGGAATCAGCCCCTGTCTTCCACAGACATAGAAGACAATAGCTGAGCCCCATATCTTCCCAGAAAATGGAGTGTCCTTGTCATTCAGAAAGGAACAGCTAGGTGTTACAGAGAATAGAGCATCACATTTGGAATTAGGAAGTTCTGAGTCCAAATCCAGCCTCAGATGCTTACTGTATGACTCTAACAAGTCACTTAACCCCTATTTGCCTCAGTTCCTCATCTGTAAAATAAGAACACATTGGAGAAGGAAATCGCAAACCACTGTAGTATCTTTGCCAAGAATGCACCATGGACAAAAGTCCATGTAGTTACATAGAGTTGGACATGACTGAGTGACTGAACAACAATAACGAGGTGCCAGGCACTGTGGTAAGCACTAGGGATGTAAAGAAAGGAAAAAAATCCACCAGTCCCTACTGTCAAGGAATGCACAGTCTAATGGGGGACCACTTTTCCTGGGGGATCAGCATCTGCTTTACTGGTCCTTCAGTCTTTTCATAGTTAGGACTATCTTAGGGACTGGACTGTTGGGGAAGACCTATATTGCCTGAGCATGGGATCATGAGTTTAAAACTTATTAGTCCTTTAATTTGAATCCTTCATTTCACAGGTGAGGTCACTGAGGCCAAGAGAGGTTAAATGACTTTCCCATAGTCAAACAGTAAGTGGCTAAGCTAGCATTTGAACCAGGTTCTCTTTCTCCAAATTCAACTCTCCACTCTACCATGATAGCTCTCTCCAAAACTGTGAAAACAGAAAGGTACCTCCTGTCTGAACCATAAGAAGTCCTTGTTATTATCTCCCCTGTGGCCTTTGAACCCAGTCCTGGACTTGCCTATACCAAACTAGCCAATTCCAAGACTCCTGAGAAACAGGAAGAACAGGAAAAAGCCTAGACTTTCTATAGCCATGTGAAAAAATACTCCAAATCACTAATAATTAGAGAAATGTGAATTGAAGCAATTCTGAGGTTCCTTCTACTCCCTACAAGACTGGCAGAGATAACAACAAAAAGCAAATGCCAAATGTTGGAGGAGCTGTGAGAAAATAGGCTCACTGATGGCACTGATGGTGCAGTGTCAGTAGACTCACGCATAGGTGCAACCATTCTGGAAAGTAGAGCACCAAAAGTTGCTAAATAATGCACATAGCATTACATTGCTAGACCTGTACCTCAGAGAAATCAAAGAAAAAGGAAAAGGTCCTAAATGTACAGAAATAACTCTTTTTATAATGGCAGAACACTGGTGATGAAGTGGATGCCCACTAGTTGGGGAGAAGGACTGAACAAACTGTGTGGGACATATAATGGAATAGTCTTGCACTATAAGAAATGAAAAAAAAAAGAGATAATTTCAAAGAAAAGTGGACAGATTTGTATGAATTGATGCAAAATAAAATGAGCACTACCAGAAAAAAACAATTTATATTACATCAGTCTTGTAAAAGTGAATGATTTTAAAAGACTTAAGAACTCTAATCAACTAATGATTTCAGAGTACTCATACAGAAGAATATTGTCCATCTCATGACATAAAGACTAATAAGCAGAATAAAAAATACATTTTTGGATGTGACAAATGTGGGAATGTGTTTTGCTTGGCTGTACTTGTGTGACAGAGATTAGACATTTCTTTTTCTAAGTTAATGAGGGGAGGTGAGAGGGGAAAAAGTACATTGAATAATTTAAAAAATAATAAAAAATTTAAAATCTAGAATAAGACATAATAAAAAAGACACAGAATGAAGAATTATAACAATAGGATTTCAGAGATGCAA
Source organism: Pseudochirops corinnae (assembly GCA_028646515.1). NCBI lineage: Eukaryota > Metazoa > Chordata > Mammalia > Diprotodontia > Pseudocheiridae > Pseudochirops > Pseudochirops corinnae. The sequence continues at coordinate 123,408,514 of CM053589.1, forward strand.
GGGCCATTAAAGATCATTTAGTCAGACTGCCTTATTGAGGCCCTGAGAGGCAGCTAGGATCCACAGTGGTTAAATTGCTGAACCTAGAGTTAGGAAGGCCAAAATACAAATCTAGACTCAGACACTTATTAGTTGTAGGGTCCTGGGTAAGTCACTTAACCTTTGTTTGCCTCAGTTTCCTCAACTGCAAAATGGAGGGCAGATAATAGCACTTACTCTGCAGGGTTGTTGTCAGGATCAAATGAGATAAAATTTATAAAGTGCTTAGTGCAATGCCTGTTTATCTAGTAGGTGCTACAGAAATGCTTCTTCTTTCCTCTCCCCTGAATAGGAGCATGATTTGTCCAACATCACACAGGGAGTTAGTGGCAGAACCTGGATGAGACCCCAGGTTTCCTGAATCTTGGTCCAGGTCCCTCTCCACTACACCATGATGGTATGCCAACTATTAAAGCCACAGCCCCATACTTTCTGGTGGTGTTCAGGAAATATGACAAGATTTCCTGGTATTATGGAAAGAAAATCTGATGGCTTTTTTTGTGTTGGGTTATTTCTGAACATACTAACGACAGAGAAACGAAGCTTCATTTAAGAGGAACCATATGTCACATCTCTGATGTTAAAATTTAGCCACCACTGAATCATCTGGAGATGAAATAAAGGTTACAGGATTTAAAAAAAAAATAAATAGTGATAAAATCATTTCCTCCCTCATTTCCTTAATTTGGAAATAGCTTCCTCACTTCTGCTAAAACTTTTTAGTAAGTTCAATCATTCATTCATTCAATCAATATTTGATCCCAAATTCTCTGCCTAGGACTGTTACACATGGGGGGGCGATTCAAAGAACAAGAATTGTCCCTAACCTCAAGGAGCTTAAAGATTGATTCTGTTCAGTTCAAAAGATATGTGTTGGTTGTGTTCTGTGTGTAGAGTCCTATGTTGAAGATGAATGAAAAGAAAACCAATAAAAACCATTGATATGACATTTTAAAGGTGTTATCTCATTTGATCTTCACAACTGTGAGAAGTAGGGTCTCTTACTTCAAAATTCAAATCTCTTTCCACTCTACCATTTTGGAGCTCTCTCCAAAACTGTGAAACTAGAAAGGGACCTCCTGTCTGAGCCATAAGAGGTCCTTATCATTATCTCCTCTCTGGCCTCTGCACCCATTCCTGGACTTGCCCATACCAAACTAGCACCTTGCTAAACTATCAGATGAAATCATATCTGTAAGGCATTCTGGAAACCTAAAGCACTATGTAAATGCTAGATTTATGATTGTTATTGTTGTTCCCATTGTGAGGTTGAGAGAGTTTAAGTGATTTACCCAAGAAGGTACAGTCCTTAAATATCTAAGGCAGGATTTGAATCTGGATCTTTCTGACCCCAACCCCACTATTTAATCAGTAGTATTACCTACCTGCCTAAATGTGGATCCTAAGCCTATTGAACTTATAGTCTAGTATAAGGGTTTTCCCCTTTTTAAAATATGGATACTTTTTGTATTCTGGTGAAGCCTGCCAAATCTTTCCCAGAATAGTTTTTAAATGAATAAAATCAAATACATAGGATGACAAAGGCATAGCTAAAGGAGATATTGAATGTCAGGTAGAGTGAAAAGCTAGTCAAAGAATTGGACTGAAGAGAGAGTGTGTTAAGAGAATAAAATGGAAGATAAAAGTGGACATGTAGGTGGAAATCAGATTGGAAGCTTTAAATGCTGCGTCAGGAATTTGTTAATTTTTTTTTTTAAAGAGGTGATAGGGAGCCACTGCAGATTTTGGAGTAAGGGAGTGATGTGATCATATCTGTGTGTTGGGAAAATCAGTTTGGTGATTGTGTAGATAGCTTTGAGAGAGAGAGAGAGAGAGAGAGAGAGAGAGAGAGACTGGAAGCAGAGAGGTGATGAGGGCCTGAACTAGATCCAAGGTTACATGAGTGGAGGGGAGGGAGTGGGTATGAGAGATGTGATGAAGATTAAATGGACAAGATTTGTACTTTGGTTGATTATGGGAACTAGGGGTGTTTGGAGTGCAGGGAACAGACTGGTGGCTGATGTAGTTTCAGCAATAAAGTTGGTTGTGGATGAAGGCAGGTTCTGAGAGAGGCATACCATGATGATGGAAGCTTTTAAGTGGTGGTTTGGGCCTGGGTCAGGTGTGGTGGGAGGATTATTGGCAGAGGCTAGTGAAAAATATCAAGTGGCAGTTATAGGAAGGAAGTATCTTCCTTAATGGCACCCTGGCTATCCCATCTTAGTCATGGCTCTGTATTTGAGGTAGGTGGTAGAAAAGAAACATGAGACAAGATGTGGAGGTTCAAAAATTCAAGGTATAATTCAAAATGGCAAATTGACTATTTTGACTGAAGGCAGTGGTTTGGTATCAGAAAATAGCAAGAGATAAATAGCTAGAGAAGTAGGTTGAGTCCATATTGCAGAGTCCTTAAATACTAGGCTAAATAATTAGGACTTTGTGAAGGGCAGTAGGGAGCCACTAAAGATTTTTGAGCAGGTACATGGCATGGCTCACATTTTACATTAGAATTGTTCCTCTATTTGTAGCATATAGAATGGATTTTGGGGTGTACAGATTGACTTAGCTATGTTTATGCATAGCTTTTTGAAGGTCTCTCTTTTCAGGGTGAATGTAGAGATGGCTTTGCCTAGAGTTGGCCCATGTGGTCTAACTTCCAGCACCTTAGCCCAATAATTAGGTCATGACTCTCTAAACATCTTCCTGGATGCTTCCCTGACTTTGTGGATTCAGATAGAGGGCTTAAGGAAGAGTGCTGGGAGAATGCTGACCGTTTTTATTTTATTCTTTGGGTGAATAAAATAGCTTTCTAAAAACCCTTTTTACTGAAATATCATCCTTCTATCAATATTATTCTCCCTGTCTTTCTCTCTGTGTATGTGTCTTTCTCTGTCTCTTTCCCTCTCATTCTAAAAGGCAAGTAACATTTTCTTTGAAAAGAAGACCAAGAATAGGCTAACAATTTGTGTCTTATAGTGTTTGGCTTTATATGAGTCCTGTGCTTTGTGAGCACTGGTCTCCCAGCTCCTAATAGTCATGTAGGGCGCCAGTGTACCATTTAACTCTGGACTGAAGGAGCCATGGTGTGAGTCCTTTTCTTGTGGCATAACCTTCCTTGCAACAGTGGGGCTTCCAGAGGAGGAACCGGGATCATCTCCTATTCCCTCTTCTACATCTGTAGCCTGATGAGATCTAGTTCCTCCATCAAAGTCTTGTATCAATGCCTCATTCTGGCATGGGGCTGATGCTGAGTTTTCGAAGGCTTTGTATAGGGACTTGGCAGTTGACTGTGTATGTCTTTTGATAAAGGATCTAGCCAGTTAAGTTCAGGGAAACTCATCACTAGAAGGTTGACCACCAGGTGGTGATTTTTTTTGGTTGGGGGGGAGGCAGTGCGCTATAGCAAAGATAAAGACCATCCACTAAGGTGTTGTCTCATTGGAGCTCTGCATATGTAGAAGGACTATGCCAATTAATAAAATCACAGAAGTTTCAAAGTATATATGAGACAGCTGGTCAATACTAATAGCTAAGGAAGGCTTGGAGGGGAAAGGGACCAACAGTCCATCTGAAAAGGAGGTATTTGGAAGGAGAGAGGTAGTCTTAAGCACTTTGCTTTGGTTTTTGTTGGACATTTGTGGGCTGAGTATGCCCTCTGCCATCCTTCTTAGGACTAGCCGAAAAGTTTTAGCATTGATGCTTTCAGAGAGAATTGGAGTCCTCTCTTGAAGCTTATTAGTGTGACTTCAGGTGAGATACTTTTACATCTCAAAGTTTCAATTGCCCTGTCTGAAACAGGTATACTAATACTAGTACTAACTGCCTCATAGTGTTACTGGGAGTAAAGAACTCTATACGACTTAAAGCAGTAAGTAAATGTGAGTTAATGTTGTTTGGTCGTTTTATATTCACATCTCTTTCAATGGGGTTCAGATAGAAACCATTCTCAGACAAATTATTCTGCTATTCTTTGGTATTTAGTGTTCTACAGACAGTTGCATCAATGAATATACAACTGCTTTTTGTAGCTGGATTAAAGTATTAGGATATAAGTCCATCTTCAGCATCTGTGGTCTAAGGCTAGTAGCAGATAGGACAGCAGGGCTGATGTGCTTCTAATCCTGCTCTTGCATTGTTTTATTTTCACCCTGCTATCTCTCTATATTGTGAAAGCTTTTCATTCCAGGTAGGGCAGAGGCCATGAACATTTGGTATTATATGTATTAAAATGTTCTTATATTTCTAGGGATCAATAAGTTTTTCACACAGCTTTTTTGTTTCAGTCAATATATTATTGTCTTGTAAGTGCATAATAGTGATTTTTTGTTTGTTTTATATGCTTAGCATAAAGTATATAAATATGTAGTTGGCCAGCATTTGGTGGAGATCACTATTGTTCTCTTCTTTTGGTAATAGTTACATGATGCCTTTTTTTAAGAAAAGAGGGATCAAGTTTGTATCTGAGAGAAAGCTGGTAAAATGCTCTTGCTTTGATGATCCAGTCCTGGCACTTTCCAGATTTGCTGAGAGGCTAGAATTTCTTCCCTTGACATAACTGTTCTGTTGTCCATGATATTAATGTTGCTTGCGCAAGCCTTCAGTTTCTCATTTGATCCAGCTTCCACTGTTGTGTTGGACTAGCCAAGACTAGAACATTTCCACATCTTCTGTTTCTCTACTCCTTAGTCTCTATAATAAAGCTGATGATGATGATGCTTTTATCACTATTATTTTCCTTTTGCGTCACTGGATCATTTTCTTAATATCTGCATGAGGCAGCCCTCAGACCACTGAATATAGGAAAAATGTCTCTGACTTACCACACCATGGAATGGTTTTGTCCATGAAAAGTAAAAATGAAAAAGTTAATATCACACTCCTATGTGCTGCTGGCAGGGATGTGCCAGTGCAACTTGATCTTGTGTCTTTGGGTCATATCTCTGTGAAAGGAGGCTTGTCTTTCTTCAGTCTAGAACCATAGATACCTCCCATTGCTATCATAGGACTGTGATCTTCAGCCTTCCTTCATGAGCTCAGTTGAGCTCCTGACCCAGAAGTAAGTTTCCCACTGAGAAGATTCTGACACTGACTGTAGAAGGGGGAAAAATCTCTCTCTGCTCTCCAGCAAAAATAGTAACTGGGACAACCATGTTTTCATGGGCTTATTGAGAAAGAAAGACTTTATTCTTCATCATTCCTGGGACTGGTTCTGAAAATCCGAAAGCTATGTCTTCAGGCAGAGAAGTATCCCCTCATTGGAAAAGTCTATTTGGAAGATGGGGAAGAGGGCCTTTTAAATTCTGTGTATAACTTTACAAAAATTCATGATCCCCCCCTGCTACTCCATAGCAATTTTGCAAACTGTTAACCAAGATTTCATTTTACTTTCCCAGTGAAAATTGGTATGTCCTCGATCCTCTCTTAATCATGCATACTTTTTGCCAGAACATCTCCCATCTGAATAGTCTCCAATAAGCTGGGCACTGCTGTGGGAGGAATAGTATTTTCAGTCTCAATGCATGTAAGGAAAATGAAATCTGCTTTCCTTTTATGTTAGAGATCATGTTCCGAGAGCTTGGACTATTCCCAGCAGTTTAACTCTTTCTTGACTGCTACCATACCTTAGGTTTACCCTCTCCTTATCATCTAGCTGTCTTATGAGAATCCCTCTTAATCAGGCAGGAACTAAGCATCTCAAACATGAAAATCCACAGTGATATAAAATCATGCAAATTTAGTTATATTTTCCACTTGATCCCCCTACTTACTAACCCACTAACCCAAATATCTTCTTATCCAATTCGTTGGGAAGAGAGATTTGGAAGACTTTTGATTTTTGTCATTCATTGATTCTAAAAATATTCATTAAGTGCCTGCTGCATGTCGAGCATTGTGCTGAGTACTATGGGAAATCCAAATAAGACATGTCCCCTGACTTCATGCAGTTTCCAATTCATTTTAACAGAGGAATCAGATATAAACAATCCTCCTTTCTGGCACATCTCTTTTTACTATACCAAAGGAGCTACTGCTGCTGCTGCTGCTGCTGCTGCTGCTGTGTGTGTGTGTGTGTGTGTGTGTGTGTGTGTGTGTGTGTGTGTGTGAATGTGAGAGATTAGAGTTAATAGCTCTATACATATATGCGCATAAAGATTCAACATAAAACTAGTCAGTTATTTTAAGTTAGATTGTTTTGTCTTGATTAAGTAATCAATAGCCAGAAATAAGTGAAATTGTGTTTTAATTGCCACAGGTAAGATTGAATTTTATATATATTGCATTTTAGAGCCAGATTCCAGGCTCGGATATCACTCTGCAGTCTGAAACTGGATTAATGTGTTAAATCAACACACACATACACAATCACACATATGCATATTAAAATTGTGTTCTGAGCCAATCTTTTCAATGGTGGAGAGCATTCTCAGTTTTTCAGAACAGATCAGCAAATGCTCCATTATTTATTGATTTATAGACGCTTGGGTGGGTGTGGAGGGGGGTGCACAGTGGCAGACAAGACTTAAGAGGGTTAAGTGACTTATACAGCCAATACCTGCGAGACACAGGACTTACATTCTGGGCTTCCTGGCTCAGAGGCTCACTTTCTCTTTCTTCTGACTCTGTTAATAGCAGATGATTACCCTTCATTATAGAAGTGCAAATAGAACCCCAATTCATAAATTTGCTAATTTTTGGATCCATACTTGGTCTTTAGCCCATAACCTATCTATTGATATAAACATATGACACATGCATAACACTTAAAAATAATATCTATGGATTATACAAGGAACATTCATGAGTCCAGTAGTAATTAATAGCAACTTTGGGGATGAATTTTGTTAGTGCCAGTCTGCTTAGCTCATCATCTATCAGAACCATTTATCAGTTTTTGAGAAATATGGTGACATTCAGAGGCTATTTGGCTACTATTCCCAATTAAGACTGTGGGGATGATGGTAGGTACTCCCTAGCTATTTCTAGATTTGACTTCATCATCATTTAGTCAGCAAGCATTGATTAAGCTACTGAACTGAGTACTAGAGGCACAAAAGACAGGCAAAACCAGTCTCTTCCTCCAGGGAGCTTGCCTTTTAACAGGACAGATGACATGCAGACAAATAGGTATATGTGAGATTTGTACAGAAAGTGCTGGTACTTGTAGGTCCCTGTAAAGGCTTTGCTCAGAGTTTTCTTTTGTTCCTTCATGGAAGTAATGAAGATAAACTAGTGAACTATGAACCATATAAACCTCTGAACACCAATAGCAGAGGCATAAATGAACCTGAGTTCCTTACTCCTATTCCAGTCTGTGGGGCTACTAACATTTTGTGGGGGTATGTTAATTTTGGGGGGTAAAAATGGTAGACCCCCCCCAAAATGGAGGAGGAATTGAGCTCATATTAACTTCAGGTTAACCAGGTGGGTACAATAGATAGAGTGCCTGGCTTAGAGTCAGGAAAACTCATTATCTTTTTTTTTAAATGTGGAAATAGGTTTAATATTGATTGTACATGTATAGCCAGTATCAGATTGCATGCCATCTTGGGAAAGGGAGAGGGGGAGAGGCAGAAAAAAATTTGGTACTTAGAATCTTATAAAAGAGAACATTGAAAACTATCTTCAAATGTAATTGGAAAAAAACAAAATCTTATTAAGTGGGGGGGATAAAAGAGAATGATAAAAATGAAATAACATACCAAAATTTGTAGGATGCAGCCAAAGCAGTACTTAGGGAAAATTTATATCTCTAAATAAAGACTCAGTGTCTTCCTGAGTTCAAATTTGACCTCAGGAACTTACTAGGAGTGTGACCTTGAGCAAGTCACTTAACCCTGTTTGCCACAGTTTCCTTATCTGTAAAACGAACTGGAGAAGGAAATGGAAAACCGCTCCAGTGTCTTTACCAAGAAAACCACAAATGGGGTCATAAAGAGTCACACAAGACTGAAAATGACCGAATGACAAAAAAAATAACACCAGCAAGCAATTTATTAAATGCTCACTATGTGTCATACACTGTGTTAGTCTCAGAGGATACAAAGAAAGGCAAAAAATCAGTCCCTTCTCTGAAGGAACTCCCAGTCTAATGGAGGAAACAACCAGTAAGCAACTCTATACAAAGAAGCTATTGGCAAGAATTTATGGCAGGTATATGCTTTTATTCAACCAATATTTACTAAACATCTACTCCTTTCAGGCATGTGGTTTAGTTCATTCATTTAGAAAACATTTACTGATCTACCCTTTTGAGGTTTCTAGACTCCAAGATGTGGGGGAGTTAAAGAAGAGTGAGGACATCATCCTTGCCCTTGTGAAATCTGCAGACTAGCATAGGAGATATACTGAGAATAAATATATATATATATATATATATATATATATATATATATATATTTATACACATATATGTATATACACACACATGTAAATATAATATACAAAGAAAAATACAAAAAAGACCATGACAGTTGCCATACAGATGGCTAGACTACATAACTTCTAGTGTCTGAGCCTGGGTGTCTAGGAGACTATAATTCATAATGGATGCTGGGGAAGAAAAATCCAGGAGTTCTAGGGTCCAATAACCAGTACTAACCAGACAGTCAGCGAGTAAACACTAAATTCTTCCTATGTGCCAGGTGCTGTGCTAAGGTTGGGATATAAATTTAAAAAGGGAAAGACAGTCCTTGCCCTCAAGGAGATCACAATCTACTGGAGACAACATACTGAACCTGAAAAGGTTGGAGGAAGGTTCTGTTGGGGAGAATACCAAGACTGTGACCAGACCCAGAGCAGGTAGTAAAACCCTGTACAGGCTGTGGCCACAGGTGCCAGTTGGCAGCTCTGTGGCTCACTACACAGTTCCCTGTCCTAGGTCCTGAGGACAGAACCTGCACCCAGCAGTGGTTTTAGGATAAGCAGGGCTAGCTCTCATTTGCAGTCTTTGCTCAGAGAATCCATACTGATCCTATGAAGATATTCTCTGACTTCCCACTTCAGTGCCTTTTATACTCACTCATCATTCTAGTAGCTGGGATGGTCCATCACTCACTTGTTTTTCCCATGATGCTCATTTGTTTTTCCCTTCTAATCACCCAAAGATAGAAACATCAGCAGGGAGCTATAACTTCAGCCCCTTGGAACTCTCTACCTATGGTGGTGTCAGCTTTGTTTCCATTTACCCATCCCCCACCCCAGGCCCAGACTTGTAGGAACCAAAGTCCACGTGGTCAATGCAATAGGGTAAATCACACTGTCAAAGTAATACAGATCCCAAAAGAAAAATGGCTTGGCTTTGTTTATACATACCATTGCGGAGAAAAAGGTTTAATTTAAACTTCTTCCTGCTTCTATAAAATATGGTATTCAGCCTCCCAAACTAGGATTTGGCTGTCTTCTAAAGATGAAGAGGTGCCATGTTGAGAGCTGGGGCTCTTGCCTGCTGGCTGCCTACCCACAGTCAGCCAACAGTGGCATGCTGCTGTCTCTATGCTGTCCTGGCACGTGGCACTGAGTATATGATGCCATCACCAAACAATACAGGGGGTATTGGGATGTTGGGGAATGTTTGTACATGCTGCCCTGCCTGCCACTCATTCTGTGTTAATTAGAGACCCCACTGAAGAATTACAGTGACTTTTGAATATAGAGAGGAATCTTCATTCATGTTGAACAATAACTCCAGCATGAAAAAAGGCTCCTATCTAGGAGCGGTAGGACTCATTCTCCAGCTTACAGGTAGATGATGCCTGCTTCCACCTTGGCTCTATGCATGTTTCCACATCGACCTGTTGGAAGGGGCCCTTGCCACTATAGACAATGTTTTCCAATTCCCTTCCACCTCCACCCCCTCACTCCCAGTGAAATTTTGTTTCTGGAGGTTTTGACATCTTTGAGTCACCAGAGTTACTGAAATAAGTCCAATTTTCTGAGGCAAAAGCGTCAGCATGGTACAATCTGGCCTCTTGCAAAGGCTGTCAGAGATGATTCAGGTTTGAGTAGGAACATGACTCTTTTAGCTAAATGATAGCGTAAATTGTAACTGGTGAGGGCGGTGGACATATCCATCATCACAGAGTCAGCTTTGACAGATTCCCAGGTTGTTAGAGAGCTTTGAGATCATATAACTCCCTTTCCCCCCTCTTGCATTTCACAGAGAAAGAAGTTGGGACCAGGGGAGAGGAAGCAGATTGCACAATGCTACACAAGTTATGAGTGCCATAGTCAGGATTAAGACCCAGGTTCTTTGACTCCATAGTCAATTGTCTTTCTTCTCCACCATTTTGCCTCTCTATGTTCTTCTAGGTTTGAAGAGAGTTTAGTCTTCTGAACAATTAAAAGGTTAAACTGACCCCTAAAGACTTTTCCTGTGTCACTGTAGATATTAGTTGTATTGCACATTGCTTGGAGCACTGGATTCGGAATCAGGAAGACCAGAAGTTAGGTGACCCTGGTCAAGTCATTTAACTTCTGTCAGACTCAAGTTCCTCATCTGTAAAATGGGTAGCATTTTACATAGCAACTAGATCACAGAATTGTAGTGAGGATCAAATGAGATAACAAATGTAGAAGAGCTTTGAAATCCTTAGTGTTGTTACTGATTATTGTTATTTTTATCATCATCAGTTATCGTCGTCATTATTGTCAGTTCTGTTCTTGGAAAGTCTTGGTTCCTAGGAAATTGCATTCTAAGATCAGCAACACCTTAAAGTGTTACAGTTGTTTTTGTTTGTGATTTATTATTGTTGGCATTATTATTATTCTCAGTTCAGATCTTGAAAAGTCTAATAGTTCTTAGTTCCTAGGAAATGTACCAGCAACACCTTGAAGGGTTGCTATTGTTTTTGTTATTGTTATCAGTATTATTAATTCTCTGTTCTGATTTTGGAAAGTCAAATAGTCCTTGGTTCCTAGGAAACCACTTGAATTTTCGCATAAGATTTCTGACTTACAATGTAGTTTGACTAGATCAGTCAATCAGTGAACATTTTCAAGTGTCCATTGGGTGCAAGGAACCTCTGGGAGTTAGGTTTTGAGGGGAGGTACTAAAGAAACAGAATGAGTAGGCCTTCTTAACCACCTGGCTCTTCCCCTTGTTGCTACAGCCCATGGTGTGCTCCCTCCACCACCAAACAGCTGGTTGGAGACAGCTTTCATTTGAGGGACTCTCCCAGGACTAGCTCACAATTTTCACTTGCAAATGCTGGGAAATATTGGTGTCTAAAAAAAAAAGATTCCTCCAAGATCCCCCACAATCTAGAGGTTAAAGTCCATACTTTTGTTTGGCATTCAAAGCCCTCCACGGTTTGGACCCAACCTTTCTATTTCTCCTCCTCTCCTGTTTATCCCCCTGTCCAAACTTCTTAAATTTGAATTTGCTTCATTGAGTAGGAGGAATGCTTAGCCTGAAGAAGAAAAGCCTTTAAGAGAGCGCAGAAGCTAATTTCAAGTATTTGAAAAGCTGTCACTTAGAAGAGAGATTATTTAGCTCTCAGAAAAACTAAAGGGTCCCTGATAGCTGCTTTCAAGTATTTGAAGGCCTGTGTATAGAAGGGAGATTAGATTTTTCTGCTTTTTTCTTGGTTGGGTTGTTGTTGTTGGTGATGGTGGTAGTGGTGGTGGTGGTGGCAGAGGCAGGTGTAGGGGCACTGGAAATTTCAAAGAGGTAAATTTAGACTTGAAATAAGGAAAAATAAACCTTTTCTAACAATCAAAGTTATCTAAAAGTGGAATGAGCTGTCTCAGGGAGTAGCAGGTTTCCCTTACTGGAAATCTTTAAGCAGTAGTTGGATGACCACATGGGCATGTGGTAACAGCTGCTGGGTAGCACATTGAATAAAATAACCCGTGTTCAAATCTTGTACTTGCTGTGGATCCTGGATAAGTCACGAAGTTTCTCTCAGTCTTAGTTTTCCTTATCTGTAAAATAGGGATTATAGGTTTTGCAAATTTTAAAGCCCTATAAATACTAGTGATTACTTCTTCTTGTTGTTATTAACATTAGAGATTCTTCAGGTGTGGGCTGGAGAAGATGGCCTCTGAGGTCCTGTCCAACTCTCAATCAATCAGTAAACATTTCTTAAGTGCCTCCTATATGCCAGACCCCATGCTAAGCATTGGGGAAGAAAAAAAAAAGGAAAAGGAAAAGAAAAAGACAGTCTCTGACCTCAAGGAGCTCATAAACTAACTGAGATTTTGTGGTTCTGAGAATGATCTGGGCTGACAAATTTAGCATTAGATGGATTGTTAGAGACCAAATCGTCCCATCTCCTCATTTTACAGATGAAGAGACTGTGGTCAAGGAAGGTAAAGGGACTTGCCCAATGGCACATAATGAGCAGCAAAGCCAGGATTTAGACCCTAGTTTTTTTTACTCCAAATTCAGAAGTCTTTCCACTATGATTCTACTTGTGGCTTCTGTTAAAAACATGCTATCCACTTGTCTTGCCCATGCTTTTGCTCATGGTTTTAGCCTTATTTTTCTTCCTCTCATTGGAATCCTACCCTTTCTTCAAAGTCCACTTCAAACGCATCATCTTCCATGAACCTTTCCCTAAATACCTCAGCCTGATTCAATCTTTCTCTCTTCTGGAGTCCTGCAACACCTACTGTCCTTACTATTTATCTGTTACATCATACCCTGCCTCTTCTAGGTATGTGTTTTAGGTTTATGTTTTGTGTTTCCACCTAGTTGATGGGTTTCCCAAGGGCAGAAGAGTGTATTTTCCTTCTCCTATTCTTCTCCCCCATAGTACCTAGCACAGGAACTGAGCACATCCCTTTTAGGGGCTCATGACCTGCCTCTGTCCCTGGTTTGGCTTCTCTTCTGAGCAGAATTTCACCCTATGATTGCAAACTGAGTGGGTCTCCCTGGAGCCCTAGGTGGTGGGAGATAGTTCTGGATCCCCTTTTCATATACTACCTGCTGCTTTGAGTCACAGCTTCTATTTTGGAAAGAGAAACTGAGCCTGAGTCAGGCTGAATGCTCTGTGTGGTGGGTGGCTTGAAGGAGGAGGGTGTGAAGGTTGGAGGGTGACTCAATACCTGGAAAGAACAACTTTTTCTTAAGTGTAGGGAAGGTGCAGAGAGATTCAGGGTCTGTAGCTCTCATCCCCTGAAAGCCCCCTGGTGTAACAGTGAGAAACCTTGGCATGGGGCCAGGAGATCTGGTTTCTAGTTTCTGCTTTGCCTCCTTCCCACTTTGACTTTGGACAAGACGCTTATCCTTCCTGAGCCTCTGTTTCCTCATCTGTAAAAGATAAGAGTTAGATCATGTGGCCTTGAAAAATTCTTTCTTAGATAGCAAGAGAACAGAACTCTATTTCTCGTGCCTTCTTTGTTCAGTTTTCTGAGTACAGAGTTTTACATCCCTACTCCAGGGTTGAATTTGAGGCCCCAAAATTAGATGCCTTAAACTTAGCATTCTAATGCTGACCAAATGATAAATGCAACCAAGTGGGTCAGTGAATAGAGTGCTGGGCCTGGAGTCAGGGAGAGCTGAGTTCAAATCCTGCATCAGACATTTTAACCTCTCTCTGCTTTGGTTTCCTCTACTGTAAAGAGGGGATAATAATAACAGCTCCCTCCCAGGGCTGCTGGCAAGATTAAATGATATAATACTTGTAAAACACTTAGCATAGCCTGCCATGCAGTAGGCGCTATAAGAATGCTAGTAATTATTCTTATTCTTTTATGAATTAAGTACATCTCTACCCTTCTCCCTCAGCTTCCTCATCTGTAAAAATGAGCCCTACAAGGAAATGGCAAACTGCTCTGACATCTTTGCCAAGAAAACACCAAATGGGGTCATGGAGAGTCAGACACGACAGAAACAACTGAACAGCACAGCTACCCTTTCAGTCAGGAAATCGCTTATGTTGATGATGAGATGAACTCGAGGAGTTTGGCAATTTTGAACCCTGAGGATGGACTGATAGTAGGTTATGCCTTAGTAGAGACATAAGTAGGATAAGATGACTAGGGCTTTGCCCAAGGGTGGGAAATTTCCAAGGCCACTGATAGTTATACTCCTCCAAGGAAGAGATCAGAAGCCTTGTGGTGGGATAAGGATGGAGCTGTGACTGGGTAGAGCCGATGGTGGCTGATGGTGATAACCATAATTGGGGAGAGAAAGGACCAGGAACAGTTAATGAGACCTCAGCTTTGGTCTAGCCTAGCGGTGGAGAGGGAGTTTGCCAGACCAGTTGCCCTTCTCTAGTCAGCTGGTCCTCTCAGTGCAAGCAGTACTAGCTTTTTAGGGTTCATCTGGAAGCCACTTCCTGCCCCAACATGCAAAAAGCAGCAGTAATATGTTATTTTCCATTTGGGTGAGGGATGAGAGAGGGTAAAGGGAGACAGTATCTTAGCTCCTGCTATAAGGTTGTATCTTCTTGCAGGATGTATTCCAACAAACTTTTCTTCCCTCAAAGTTTTGCTTCCTTTGAATTTCTAGAATTTCCCAAGTTAAATGGGGACAGTGCATGAAGGTAAGTGAACAGGTGGACTGTGTTCACAGTATAGAGGGTTAGCTTGTGATAGCTAATAATTACTAGTGTTTATAAAATATTAGGTTTACAAAGTGCTTTACAATTTTCTTCTCATTTTATTCTTATAAAAATCCTGGCAAATAGGTGCTATTATACCGATTTTATAGATGAAAAAAACGGAGGCAGAGAGATTTGGCTAGGGCCATAATACCAGTAAGTGTCTGAGACTAGACTGTGACTCAGGTCTACTTGACTTCAGGTCCAGAAGTCTATCCCTTTCTCACTTAGCTGTCAGATGAAAGAGATGTATGTTTCAGGGCCCCTGAACCCTACAAGAGACAAAGGCTGCTTTACCACTAGGGAAGGGGAAATGCTTTTCCAGGCCTAGAAATTAATTAATAAAACTCCCTCTCAGGCTAGTCTTCTTGGTAAGAAATACTGTTGGAGAGGTAGGTTGGGAATATGGCTTTAGGAAAGGTGAAGGAGGGGGATAGTCTGACATCCTCTTTTGGAGGATAGTTATCTTTCTGGGGGAGCTCTCTCTTAAAGCTTTGTCCTACTAAGCTACCCAAACTTTATCAAGAATCAGAAATTTACTGGTGGTGGTGGGAGCTGAGCTTGTGATCAGGGCACATGTGGAAGGAGCAAGATTTCCACTTTTCCTTTCAGCTATTTGGTTTTGAGACCAAGGGCCACTTCTTTGAAAGGGCCGATGTCCTCATACCCTAGAGGGAGGCCACATTTCAACAACCTGATTGGAAAAGTATTGAACTAGGCATCAGGAAACTTGGGTTCTTCTTCCTTGTTCTGACATGAGCATAACTCTGACTCTGTTTCCAACTCCAAAAAATGAGGTGGTTGGGCATAATGGTCTCTAAAGTCCCTCCCAGTTCCAGTAGTCTGTGAGCCTGGGCTCCATTTGACTCCATTTCAGCACAGCCTCAATTTCAGTAAGAGGTGAATGAGCCTTCTTCTGTGACCAGTTTGAGAACTGGAGAACAAGGTCTGGGGTGGGATAGGTTGTAGGAGTGGTGGCCTGAGAATAGGGAGTAAAGTAAAGCATGGACTGGCCTTTCCTGAAACAATGTTCTTCAGGTAGTCCTAGATCAGTTTTTGTATCCAAGGAGGTTACAGTCTGCATAGGGATATAGAAGCATGCATATGGAAGAATTAGAAAAAAAAAATTTCATGGAGGGAAGGAATTAAAAAAATATTTTCTTTCTATCCCTACTGCCTATGATGGTACCTTGAACATAATATGTACTTGATAAATACTTATAGGACTGGATTGGGTCTATTAAAAGGGTTGGGCTAGGTCTATAAGGTCCTTTGCATTCTGTTGTGATCAGCAGAGAGGGAAGGTGTTGCATTTTAGTTAGGGAGATTATTATTGTTTGTTCTTAGTTCTCAAAGAGGACCATGACATCAGAAAGGTGATGCCATGAATTGCAAATAAATTGAATTTAAGTGAGGGAGGGCTGTGCAAAGTCACCAGCCTCACTATCTCCTCCAGTGGTGAGATATAGGTCAGGATGACTGGAGATAGTCTGGGACGCAGTGGGAGAATTTGGCCCTTTTAAGCTAGGGTCTTTCCCAAGTCTCACTTTGACTGAGGCAATGCCCGTTCAATGATTAAGGCTAGGTAAGAAATGAGGCAAAGAATGGCCTCTTTTACCTGGTCAAAAAAAAAAAAAATCAGTCTAGGAGGGGAAAACTGTCAGGGTTTCGGGCCCAAACAGAAACAGTTAATATTTATACTGGCTCTGTGCCACCTGGGCCCAAATAAAGACCAAGTGAGGCTTGGCTGGGACCTATTGTTAGTCAATGAGAGCCAGAGTGATTTGTGTTTAAGGCATGGTACTTAAGAAAGAAATCTAGTCTGTAAACCCCAAGATATCTTGGGAGGTTTCAGGGATCAAAATTTACATTCCTTTGGACAGAGCACCTGCAGGTAGAGGTAGGAAGAATGTTCACAAAGGAGTGAAGGTGGACTGGAGGATTCCTGTTCACTTTTGGGTTACCTTGGCCCTCCCTCTCTGTAAAACAACCATACTGCCCGCTTTTCTGGCAGAGGCCTCAGCTCTCCTGCAGCCAAGTCCTCCTGGGGCACTGAGGTCAACAATAAGTTCAAAGCAAAGTGATTCCTACCAGCTGTTCTCTCTGATGCCAATCTCTAGGCCTCAAGCCCCACAGGCCTGGTCTGGCCTGATCATCTAATTAGAATAGAAAGTCTTTTCTCTGAACTTTTAGGAACAGCTCACTCACTCTCTCTGCTGGCTGATTCATGTGCATAATCCCAGTGAAGAGCAGAGTGGACCAAAAGTCATTAAATCTGTAAATCCAAAAGTCTCCCCTCTTGATTTTAGGAGTGGTTGCCCTATGGCAACCTTCCCTTCACCCACCTAATTTTGCTCTGTGTCCAAGACAGGACTAGCCTTAGTGCTTGTTCTCTCTCTCTCTCTCTCTCTCTCTCTCTCTCTCTCTCTCTTTCTCTCTCTCTCTCTCTCTTTCTCTCTCTCTCTCTCTCTCTCTCTCTCTCCCCCCCCTTCCCTCCTCCTCCTCTTCTTCATTTTGTTCCCCCTCTACACAATGTTCTGACCTGGCTGGGCTTGGGGCCCATTTCTCTATCTACCAGTCTGTCTATTTCATGTCACAGTGGGAAATAATTTAGTCTAAAGTGGAGGAGACAGAAAGCAGGGGAGGGTTACCTTTTCCTCTCTTTCACTGGCAAGCTTACCCCTGCTCAGAGGGAGACCTTTGCTGCAGCCAAGATACGTGCAGCACCTGTTTCAACAGAGATATTTTGCAAGAGATAAATTTCTGGGAACTGCAGCTGTAGAATCTTAACAAAAGGAAGGATGGCGGAGATATGATCAAGTGTGGGCTGGTGAATCAATACAAATAAATTATGTCTTCTTTGTTATTACGTCCTGGGCTACATGATAGAAGGCACTTAAATCATATCACCACCAGCCACTAGGGGTTATATTCATTTGCAATGAGTTATATAGAGACAAAGTTCAGATTCGTTTTATTTTAGGCAACCCAGATAGCTTTCTGGGGAGAATATTTGCTGGGCTGCCAGAGGAATGCTGAGTTCTCAAAATAGACTGGAAGAGAGTAATTTTTCCTTTTATCTGGTGTGGTCTTGATGGCACACTAAGTCTCTGCCACCCACCATGTCAAGGATCTGAATCATTTGTGGTTTTCTTTTTCTCCTTGATTATATGAGAAGACAGCATAGATGGGAGAAGGCTGGCCTGGTCATCAAGACACTTGAGTTTCAGTCCCTATCTCTGCCACTTACTTGCTGCGTGAATTTCTCTCTGGGCCTTGGTATCACCATCTGTTGGATAAGATGGTCTCTACTATTCCTTGCAACTCGAAAATGCCATGATTCTTTGGTTCTGCATTCTGGAGACATTTTACTCAGCACTTTATGCATGACAAGAGTTAGGAGGGCTTGTCAGAAGACAACTTCTCTTCCCTGGATTAAAGCATCATTTGGGGAGCAAATATTCTGCTGAGGATTACTAAGGAAGGTATCAGTTTATCACTCCAACAGTTGGAAAATACCTATTGATTACCTAAGCAAACAGTCAGTTTAGGATGAAGAGGGTAGAAGTTAGAGGTAGGCACATTGTGAGTGGATATGAGAAAGGATGTCCTAACGTTCACAATTGTCCAGAAAATGGATTGTCTCATGAGCTAGTAAGCTTCCTGTCACTTCAGGCAAAATGAATAAACTCTGATTTGGAGTCAGAGGACCTGGATTCAAATCCCTGGCTCTACCACTTGTCTATTCAATTCATGAAATATTTATAAAAACCTATTACATGCCGAGTCTTGTATTAAAGTCTAGGTATGCAAAAGCAAAAAAGAAGTAACCCCTATCTTTAAGTCACTTTGTGGGGAGAGGGGAATACAATATGTACATAGAAAGTTGAATACAAAATATATACAAATTAATGTCTAGGGGAGGGGCATAATAATATAATACATACGTACTTGGTTGACAATAAAAAAGGAGTTCTGCAAGGCACAATGGAAGTAGGACAAATAGAGTGGAATAAAAACATGGGACAGTGGGGCTGTCATGGAAGGTTCTAAAAAGGTAGAGAGTGATGGCCAGGGAGGGGACCTTCAGAGTATGTCATGTAAGATTCAGAGCCCTCAGATTTTTTTTTTTAAGTGAACTTGTAGGACAGCAGATTGTCATAACTTTTACTGTAGCAGTGTTAATGTTGATTTGATTATTAATCCCTGAACAAGAGATGGAAACTGGAGGGGATGGGGAGAAGGGAAGAAAAAGTGGTACATTTGCAGTAGCCTGACTGTTGGTAAATCACTGACATAACCAAAGGGTCAAGAGAGGGGTCAGTGGATTTCTGGGACTTGGCTAGTTATAGAAGGCTGAGGCATATTTGAAGCACTCACCCTCTAATGCTTAGGTCTGGTCCCAAAGCTGGCTGCAATGTTGGATAAATTATCTTCCCCAGGAGTGTGTATGAGACTTTTTTTGTTTTGTTTTAGAGAATTGCTAGAACACTTTAATGTTTGCAGAGTGCTTTATAAGTATTATACCATTTTAACCTGAAAATAGTCCTCAAGGTAAGTGCTATTATTATTTCCATTTTACAGACAAGGAAAGTGAGCAGGCAGTTTTTAAGTGACTTGCCCCGGGTCACACAGCTAGCAAGTGTCCGAGGTCATATTTTAACTGAGGTCTTTCTGACCCCCAGATCCAGTGCTCTGCACACTATGGTGCCACCTAGCTGTACCTAGTTTTTGGTACTGTTTTTGAAGAGAACCAGTGACATCAAGGGGTGACATCTTGATTGTGTGTGAATTGAATTTCAGTGAAGCAGAGTTGCACAAAGTGGTCAGCTCACTATTTCTTCCGGAGTCAGCAAAGTTCAGTGACAAGACAAAAGTCAAGACGACTGGCATCTTCAATGTTGGACCAAACTCTAAGGGCTTCAGTCACCTTCATGGCCATGGAACAAATTGTTCTCTTTCGACCATTCTGAGGGGAAGTGGGGCTTGGGGTAGGCAGACCCCACCTTACCTCACTGACAGGTTTGAGGACTGTCAGTTACTTTCAAGCTGGTGTAGCCTGTCTGCCAAGAAGGTTTACTGGGGTCTGGCCACTGTGTATCCTACAGCTTCTTGGAGTCACAGGTGAGAGTTGAGTGCCAGGTGGACACCAAATGTAGATGAACAGCCCTGAAAAGGGCTCAGCAAACCCTCCCACCAGAGGTTCTGGTCCTCCTGGAACACCCTATACACCCCTTTGGGGATTGTATTAGTAGAGCGAAGGAAGAGGTGGCAAGGGTTCTGATGAGCACTTGGTTTGTAATGGGCAAGGCAGGGCTCAGAGAGTGCTGGAGGCTGGCTAGTTCTGGATGAGTGTCCTTGGGTGAATTGTTTCACTAATCTGTCCTGCTTTCAGTTTCCTTATCTGTAAAATAAGAGCTTGGACGAAGTTTGGACCCACTTCTAAGGCCCCTTCCAGCTCCAGGTCTGTGATCTGTGACTTCCTGGCAAAGAATTCCTACAGGATTATGGCAGATGGTCTCTCAAGAATTTAACTTCTTGTGGACAGGGATCCTCTTCATTTTCATCTTGTTATACCATACTATATAGTTCCTTGCACATAGTTTGTACTTAATACATTGAAATGAACCAGATCCCTTCAGTCTGAACCTCAATTTCCTCTTCTGTAAAAGAGGAGCTTTGGAGTGTGGTTTGATAGAAATCACTGTGGAAGTACTCTGTGAAATACAAATATAATAGAACTTTCACATGTGCCCAGATAACCTTAGAAGAAGGGTTCCAAGTTGGGGAACTCCATTGTGCCCAGAACTGAAAAGGACAAAAAAATCCCCAAAATTCCAAGCCTGATTCTTGGGGCAACAGAGACTAAGGGGGTGGGGAAGGAGGTAGCCTTGCCCCCTATACAGCTCATTTCATGGTTCTCATGGAACTCTGTTCTGGCTGCATAACCAATGGATGGGAAAACTGCTCCCCACCATGTAGAAGGAAAATGCAGAATGTCTCCTCTTAGAACCAGGTCTCTAGTATCTCTCCCATCAGCACCTACATCTTAGGTATGTTTAGGTCAAATTCCCATTACATAAGAATGCAAAGATATGGTTGAACTTAAAATACATTTGAGGAGGTGACTTAGACGAAAAGATAAAGAAGAGTACATGAAAGGTATTTGATTTTGCCAGTGAAGGATAATTGTCATATGGGAGTTCTTCTCTTCTCCCAGCCCCTATTTTAACTTGGCTATGACTTATTCTATACCTTACAGGGAGTTGTTGGAGGCAGGTAACTATATGTCCATGATCACATACTTAGTGTCCAGGTGGTTTTTGAACTCAAGTCTTTCTGACTCTGAGCCCAACCCTTTTTTTCCACTGTGCTGTGTAGTACCAAGAGTATATGTTAAGTGCCAAATGAATGGCATTTAAGTATTCTGGGAATTGAGAAAAGGAAGAGGTAGTCAAGGGTGAGGGTGCTTAGGAAGGGTCCTGGAGGGAGTGGGACTTGAGCTGGGCCTTGAAGGACAAGTAGGACTCAGATAGACAGAGGTGGGTAGAAGCCCAGGGCTTCCTCTGTAAGATGAAGGTCACCCAATATTTCAGAGAAATTGTTGCGAGACCCTTATGGAGTGCCAAATCTAGTCTATGGCTGAAGTAGAAATCAGTGATTTCCTGGATATAGCAGGTTTCCATTTTATAAAATGGACTCATCATGACCAACTCTGCCCTTGCGTAACTTGGCTAACCCCAGAGCTATAAACCCTTTTGCTGAAAGAGAAAATGGTACCTCTTTGTCTGGGGGTCAGGATGGTGGGGGCAGGACATTACTCATTTTGACATGACACATTGGGAGCAAATTTGAGCACCTCTCCCCTCATATGGCATGGCTTCGAGAGCCCAGTATTTCTCTTTGATTCAGATACTTGATTTGTCTCATCTGGGGAGAGATCACAGATTGTCTCAAGCATATTTTGCCATGCAGTGTGATCTTCTCTGCTCATCTCTTCCATTCCGGGGCAGCCACTCAATACCTGCTCCCTCCTGTGGCTTGTCAGGACCACTTTTTTTGCTATTTAGGCCTTCAGTAGCTCAGCCAATGGATTAATATCACAGGGGTTTCTCTGGCTGCCAACCTAGACCTTGAAGTATGAAGTCCATAGAGCACTAGGGCTGGAAGGAAGCTTAGCTGTTACCTAATCCTCTCATTTTACAGGAGAAGAAACTGAGACCTGTTCAATGTCATGCAACAATACAGCCAAGATTTCATAACTCCAGAACCGTTGATTGATCTTTCTTCTTTCTTCCCAATCAATATTGTCTGTTTCTTTCTCCCTTTCCCTTCTTGTTCCTCACCCTTCAGCCTTTCTTTCCTCAGAAATCTCTTAAAACCTGAGAGTCTCAAGATTGTCACACAATGAGAGCTACTGTTTGTGTAGTGCTTTAAGGTTTGCACAGAACTGAAGAAATATTTTATCCTCATGATAACCCTGGAAGATTGAGGCAATTATTGCCCCCACTTTAGAGGGGAGGAAAATGAAGCAGAAGTAAAATATCTTGCCTAGTGTCATATGGCTAGTAAGTGCCTGAAGCTGGGTTTGAACTCATGCCTTTCTGACTCCAGCCTCAGTGCTCCACCCACTGTGCCCCCTAGACAGATTTGGTGGGAATCTCAGAGACCATTCTATCTAACTCCTGCTTGAAACATGAATCCTATCTACAAATGTCCCAGACAAGCAATCTTCTGATTTAAAGATTGCCAGTGCCAGGGCATTCACTCAGGGAACTCAGGTGCAAGTCACCTCTATTCAATGTCAGGACACCTCCACTTGCCATGATTTTCATCTCATAAGTAAACCTCCCTGTAAATTTGCTCTTTGGTCATGGTTCTTCCCTTTGAGGTAAAGCAAGATATTGACATGAAAACAAAGATTATATCCCCACCCCCTAGATCTTCTGTTATTTTTGCTAAATATCCCTGTTTCCTTTGGTTGATCCTACCATGGAATGCCTTCAAGTCCTAGCACCATCTTGGTATCTCTCTTTTGGCCTTTGGATGTACTGGTGGTTGTTTGGTTATTTCAGTTATGTCAACTCTTTGTGACCCCTTTTGGGTTTTTTTTTTGGCAAAGATACTGTAGTGGTTTGCCATTTCCTTCTCCAGCTCTTTTTCTAGCTAAGGAAAATGAGGCAAACTGGGTTAATTGAATTGCCCAGGTTCACAGCTAGCACATGTCTAAGGTCAGATTTGAACTCATGTCCTCCTGCCTCCAAGGCCAGCTCTGTCAGATTGACAATGTCCATCCTAACATGTATCTACCATCCTTTGATCTTACTCATGATGCCAAGATACCTTTAAAAGTCCCTTTTGCCATTATTGGCATTTATCACAGGTCCTAGTTAATATTGGGCTTTAGACTTCTTGACATATAAGATCATGGATTCAGGGTTATAAGGAATCCAATTCTTTACATTTATAAAAGGGGAAGCTGAGGCATGAAGGAGAAGCAACTTGCCTGCAGTCAAAAAGGGAGTAATTGTCTGAGGTGGGATTTGAATCCAAGTCTTCCTGGTTCCAAGTATAGTACCTTATCCACTGATCCTACCATGCTACTTCTCACTATTTTTGCTGGGTCACTCCATTTTTTGTCCTCTGTTAGTCATACTGGTATTCATCCTTAGTTACCTGTCCTCACTTCCATCTCTTCTGTGTGGACATTTTAAATCTCTGCTTATGGATGAGCTCCCTGTGTGGTCACAACAATCTCTTTATGTACTTCCCCTTTTTTCTACATTGGAATCATATGGGCTTGCATCATTAGAACATTCGTCTCGATACTCTCCAGCTCTCCTGAGTTGACTTCCTTTGAAGGGTATCAGTTCATGGCTTTCTCCCTGTGCTTTCTGTATTGTTTCCATTCTAGGAATCTGAAAATAAATACTATTGACTGCATGCGAATATAAGATGGTTGCTTGGGCAAGAGGGAAATTTACCATTTGAAAATCTTAAATATATTCAGGCAAACTTAATGAACTAAAGTAATTTTCCTTTGTAGTAAAATTTTATGGGTACAAAAGGTCATGCTGCTGCTAATGTGCTTGAAGGCTCTTATTTTCTCCTGCAATGGACAAGTTTGCAGACTTTGTCATCCTCTCATAGGACAATGGTTCCCTTAGGCTTCCTTGTCTTCCTCTTGGAGATAAGCAGAGGAGACAGGTTTATACACTAGGCTTGGTATATCCCTTGTCTTAATGGATATTATTATTTTGGAAGAATCCTTAGTAGTTCAGGTATCAGAAGCTTCTTTTTTAAAGGTGTAGGGGCTGGGTCTTATGAATCTTTGGGGGAAGGTGATCTTAGAGGGAAATCAAACCTTTTGCATTTGGTTGGATGATTTCTATTAAAGGGAGGAGGGGTAGGGATTGATAAGCCTGTTTTTCCATTTGCAGGGATTACTTTAGACATAGACAAAGGAGATAGAAGGCTTACTCATATGCTTTAAGATAGGGATTCCTAACCTTTTTTTCTTTTTAAAAATCCCTATACCCCTTTGGGTTTCAAACTTTCCTATAGATTCTTTTCTATATGAAAGGAAATAATGTATATGCTAACTATATATGCATATACATTATATAATATGTTACATAAATAATATGGTGTAACAACAAGCACCCTAGCATGCCTAGGGCGGCTACTAGCACAGGTTCTTAGATCTGCTTTTCTAAAGGAAAGCAACTCAAAATGGGTTAACAATTTTACTTTAATCAAGCATATCATTTACCTAGT
>CM053589.1:123433375-123462909 GCA_028646515.1 Pseudochirops corinnae
CCTCACATCAGGGCGTATATATAGCCTTCTCCTGGCTTAGAGAATGTCACAGCCCTCTAGACCCACTGCCCAATCACAAAGCTACAAGGCATGGGCATTCCTGAAAAACAAGCCTGGCGCCACAGGCTCCACGTGACCACATTCAGCCTATTAGGGAACAGAGTATACTTTCAAATATCCAAGGGTCCTCAGAGTCACGTAGCCACATTAGCAAAGGGCCTAGGGGCAGGGAAGATCTTTAGATTCCCATAACATATGGTTACATAATATATATTATAATGATTATATAAATACTATTACATAATACAGTATAATATATGTAAATATTATATATCATGTAATATGGAAATATAAATAAATATAATGGTTTACTAAATATTCCCTGTACCTACTGAGGGTATGTATATCCCAGGTTGGGAACTCCTGGCTTAAGGAGTTCAGTAGAACCTTCTTCCCTTCCAGAAGTACTCTGCCAGGTAACAGAAATTCTGTGATTTATGTTAAAGCATTGCCTCATTTTGAAATACAGATGTTCCTGGGAAGGGGAAAACATTAAATCATCTGAATGTTATCATTTAATTCATACAATGACCATTTTTGATATACTTAGTAGTACAAGTCTCTGTGCTGGGTGTTTTAGGAGACACTAGATTGTATAAAATATTCTTCTCCCTTTCAAGGAGTTTATGGTCCAAGAGAGGAGCTAGGACAAACACACAAATAGTTATAGTACAAAGAAAAGGGTGAGGAGGGATGCAAAAATGCAATGGGAATTCAGAGGAGGGAGAATTCACTTTTGGATGGGGGTGGGAGTAGGGTGGTATCAAGGAGACCTTCATAGAAGAAGTGACGGTTGATCTGGGCCTTGAAAGATTGATAAAATTTCAAAAAGCATAGATGGCAGGAGAGAGGATAATAGAGAGATAATAGAGAGGGCATTCTAGGAATAAGGAGCAGATGAGCAAAGGGACAGGGGGACAGAGGGAGGGTTAGGGATGAGTAGTTAGGGCTTGTCATATGACTGACCTCTTGTGATGGAGATGAGAGGTTGTTTGAGGGCTTGTTTGAAGAGTGCAGAGGGCTTTGGGGTATTACATCCAGACTTGGAGCAATGTATCCCTCAGAGACAAAATTTTAAATAAGCAATCGTTTTTCTAAGAACTGATGCTGCCAAGTGGGGAAAGACAGCAGGGGGTGGGAGGAGTCAAAGGCAGACTTGTGTGATTTCACAATTCGGGGGGGGGGGCAGTGGCTGGCCCTGCCTAGCCATTTCTACCATCCTCACCATCCTGTCCTAGTTCTCCCTTCTCTCATGGCTCCCTTTCCTCTTTCTCTTTCCGCAGTCACCATTCTTGGAGAGTGGGATGGTAGTGTAGGTGTCAAGTCAGAGAAAAAAGGGTAGTTTTGCTGTATTCCTAGAGTCATACTAAGCCCAGGATTCCTGGGCATCTGTCAGGTGCATCCATGGGAGTTTTCTTAGAGAGGTGTACACTGATTCTAAATCCCTGATACGTTGTCAATGAGAGCCTTGCAGTCAGGGGACTCATCCGACTGGTTTACTAATTTCGGGCTGGGTCGACTTTTCTTTCTCCCTCTTCCTGTCAGAAATCCCTCGCTCCCAGGTGGCCTTTAACAGGTTCAACCTGTCTGCTCAATAAGTGAAGGCCTCACTGGCAAGATCTTCCCCTCCTCTCTCTCTGTTTGTTTGCCACACATAACATGTCTTATGCCTAAAGGTTACATTATCATCTCTTCATAGCTATATTAATTTCCTTGTTCTCTTAGACTTCTGGGGAAGAGAGGCTGCAAGATGAATGCTAAGCCTCTTGAGCTTGCTCGCCTGGGCCTTTTCTCTTGGGACCAGAGGGATTTTTTCTCCCATATTTGCTCATTCCCTTTCCTCTCTTTTCCCTGCCCCAATCCTGTTTCTAAAGGTGAGGGCACTTGAAAGTATGGACCACCTCTGAAGAATCAAAATTGCATGTAGATGGAAAGATTTATATTAACATAGGGACACAGAAGCAGTTTTTACATTAAAAAAGCCCAGTGAATGAAAAGGAGCATTGAATTGGAAATCAGGAGACCCCTCTCCTCTCAGCTTTGCCAATTTTCAATGTGACTCCGACTAAGTGACTTCTCTTTTCTGGACCTCAGTTTCTCTGTCAGAAAAAATGAGATGATTCAGTTAGATAATAGAAAAGATAGATTTTTTCAGCAGATGTTCTGTGAGTCTGTATTCTGTCTTCCTCTGTCTCGGGATGGCAATACCTCTGGAAAATGAGAGCTGATGTTTATCCACAAATGATATTGTTTGATTCTCACAACAGTTCTCTTGGTTCTGAGTATTTTCTCTGGCAGCTCCCCCTCCCCCCACTTCCCACCCGGAACATTCTCCCTCCTCCCCTCTGACTGCTGAGCTTGTGGGCTTCCTTTAAGTTCTCTATAAATCCCCAGCTTCTGCAGGAAGTCTTCGCTAACCCCTCTTTAATTCCAATGTTTTCCCCTTTAATTATTTCCTATCTATCCTGTATATAGCTTTCTTTGTGTGTATACACACACACACACACACACACACACACACACACACATCTATTTGTATGTAGTCTCTCCCATTAGGCTGTAAGCTCCTTGAGGGCAGGTGCTTGCTATCTTTTATTTATTTTTTTTATCCCCAGCTCTCAGCATAGTGCTTGGGACATAGTAGAGGCTTAATGATGTTTATTGAATTGAAGCAGAGACTTGAGGTTTTATTACCATCCTCATTTTGTTGATGAAGAGAGTAAGAGTTAGAGAGATCGTGTGACCTGTGGATGGTCACCTAGTACAAGCTGGAGACAGGATTATGAAGCCAGGTCTCCTGATGACAGGTCTAGCAGGACACCTCTTTCACCTCAGGGGATGGGGCTTGGTCTCACTAGGGTGTGTGGGGAAGATGTCCATATATGTCAGCCTTGGCTTCCATGTCACCGAAAGTGAGATTGGATCTTTGGGTTCTGGCAGGGCACCCAGGATACGGCTCTCATTGGCAGTGCCCAGCTCCGTGCCGTACACTCAGGAGACACATGATAATTCCGTGGAACAAATTCCATGTAGTAGACAAGAATGGTCTAGAGCAGCGGTTCTCAACCTGTGGGTTATGTTCAATTTGTAACAATGAAAATACATCCTGCATATCAGATAGATTCATAACAGTAGCAAAATTATAGTTATGAAGTAGCAATGAAAATAATTTTATGGTTGGGGGTCACCACAACATGAGGAATTGTACTAAAGGGTCACGGCATTAGGAAGGTTGAGAACCGCTGGTCTAGAGGCTGATTGTGTCATGCAGCACTTCTGTTGTATTCATTGTCTTCCTGGCCCATTCTCCCCTTGTTCCTTTTAGAAGAAAGAGTGGGAGGAGCATGATAGGCTATTCTTGGGTGACCATGCAGAGGCTTGGCACATCATGCTAGCCCTTTTTTTGACCTTGGACAACTCAGGACAACTTCCTGTAGCTTTTGCTTCATCTGTGTAAAGGGAATGGTGCTGATGCAGACTGACCCCCTGGGGTACTGGACAGGGAAACTAGGGAATAAATCTCTTCATGGAGTATTTTGTTGTCATTTAACTGCCATAAAAACATTCAATAGAGTGTCTGATTATCTTTCTTTAATCTTAAATGGATACCTAGAATGGAATGTCCCATATCCAGAGCTGAAAATTCATTATCTCAAAGGATTTAATGGGTGAGGTTTAAATGAACTGGAGGAAGTTAAATTGTGGCAGGGGAAGCAGCGGAGAAAAGTGCAATGAGTTGTGCATTAAATTTAGATAAACACAATTATGTGTAACTGGATTATCACGAGTGCAGACGGGCGAAGTATATTAGGCACCTGCATTTTGATTAAAATCGATTCAGGTGCATGGGCATGGAGGCTCATGCATTCAGATGCACCCAAGCTGCTTCCTAGACACTTAGATAGCCAGGACTGACTCTCAGCGAGCAGATGGGTTTGGAAACCCATGAGGATAAGACAAAGAGTTTCCCATGGAGCCATTGTGCAAACCCCTCCACCATATTATTTAAGATGGTTGACATCTATACCTCCTAGGTACATCCTGAGACAGGAATATGATGATGAATGGTGGTAAACAGGTTGACATCTACTTATCACCTACTATGTGTTAGGTGTTGTGCTAAGTGCTGGGGATGGAAAAAGAGGCAAAAGACAGTCTCCACCCTCAAGGAGCCTCACAATCTAATGGGGGAAATAATACTCTAACAAATATGAACACATATACATACATACACACACAGACAAGTTATATATAGGATAAATAGGAAATAATGAACATTATGTAGGGAGGGTTGGGAAGGGCTTCCTGTAGAAAATGAGATTTTAGTTGGGACTTATAGAAAGCCAGGGAAAGTCAGTAGGCACAGCTGAGGAGGGAGAACATTCCAAGCATGGTGTACAGTCAGAGCAAATGTCTACAGCTGAGAGATGGAGTGTCTTGTTTGTAAAACAGCCAGGAGGTCAGTGTCACTAGATTGAAGGTTATGTGGTGGACAGTTAAGTTTAAGAAAACTGGAAAGGTAGGAGGGGATTAGGTTATGAAGGACTTTGAATACCAAACAGAAGCTTTTGCATTTGATCCTGGAGGTATTAGGGATCCACTAGAGTTTATTGAATAGGGAAGGGACATGGTCAGATTTGTGCTTTAGGAAAATCATTTAATTGACTGAATGGAGGATAGATTGGAGTGGGGGGAGACTTGAGGCAGGTAGACCCACCAGCAGACTGTTGCAAAAGTCCAGGGGTGAGGTGATGAGGACCTGCCCCAGGGTGGTGGCAGTGTTGGAGAAGGGAGTGTATATGAGATGTTACTGAGGTGAAATCAACAGGCCTTGATAACAGCTTGGATATTGGGGGAGTGGTGGAGAGGAAGGGCGAGAGAAAGTAAGGAATTGAGGATGACTTCTAGATTGCAAGTCTGAAGGACTGGGAGGAGAGTGTTACCCTCCACAGTAATAGGGAAGCTAGGGAAGGTTTTTATGAAGGAAGAAAATGAATTCTGTTTTGGACATGTTTAGTTTTTACAGAAAATCTGAAAGGTCGTTGGAGGTCTGGAAGTCAATAGAGAGTTTGGGACAGAATAGGTAGATTTGAAAATTATCAGCAAAGAGATGATAATTTAATCTATGGGAGCTGATGAGGCTAGGCATTCAGGAAAGGTGAAGAGCCAATAGGATATGATTAGATAAGGGGATTCCAGAATTTCTTAATATGGAAGTGTTATATTTATGTGTGATGGTAATTACGGGTATGAGCACCTTTGTCTGTGACTGGAATGTAGTGGAGGAGCAGCTCATGGGAAATGAGTAAGTTGAAGAACAAGAGTGGTTAGCATGTTTGAGGGACAATCAATATATATTATTGAATATACATCATATGTATACAATGACAACAACCTGATTAACTTGAGGATAAGAGTGGACTTCTACATCAGTGGAATTAGAGAATGCTGGATTAGTGCTTTCCTAGTCATTCTGCCACCTGATTAAGGTTGAGAAGGATTTGCAGACCTTTGATCTACTCAGCTCATCATTACCAACATCAAACCCTGTTTGATGGGTCAGTGGGAGATTAGGGATGGGTACCCACACAGCTTTTTTAGTTAGTCAGAGGCACCTAGACTAGAAAGAAAACTTTATCTCCAGATGTCCAACTTGGAGAAGGAAGCTAGCCCATCTTTGCCCCAACCTTGAAAAGGTACAGATGTGAAGAAACAGGCTGACAATGCACAATTAATTCCTGCTGGCATGTTTGATTTCAGATGCAAAGCATCACTGGGATTAAAATAAATGCAAGCAGTTACAGGGATGCATTAAATTAATGATTTTTTTTTCCTGCTTGATCCTCTAATACCTTCAACTTTAATGGATAAATGCTAAACCCTCCTCTAGGGGGATCAGAGATGCATTCTATATTGTTACACAACCTAAAGGAAGCCTTTCTCTTCTCCTGTATTTTTCCCCTTCCCGTTCCCCTCCCCCTGCAGGTGATACTGATTCTGACCAAGCTCTATGACTTCAACCTGGGCAGTGTGACGGAGAGCTCACTTTGGAGGTAAGCCCTTAATGGTTATGGACTTCTCTGATTTAGCTCTTGTAAATCCATCCCTGCTTACCACCCAGGCAGTGATCTACAGAGCCCTGACCTGGGAATGGAGTGGGGGGTGAGGAGAATGACAGGACTTGCATATCCAACAACTAGCAGAATGCCAAGTAATAAATTCTCCTAGTCATATGGTTTTTCCAGGCCTTCCATCTTGAGATGAGAGTGGATGGAACCAGGCCTTTTCTACAAGAGAATGAAGATGCTGTCAGTGGGTGTAATCAGGCAAAATCACTGAGTGAGCCCACTTTGGGCAGAACTCTTGGAGAAGGAAGGTGCCATGAAGGAGAACTGGGACTTACGTAATCTGTTTTTAGGGAGCTGTAGCTCTGATTGGGAAACACAATCCTGTTCTCAGTATGATTGGAACAGGGGAAACTCAGGTTCTGCCCTTGGGGAGGCCATGATTAGAGAGTGGACATGGTCACCATAGTCAAGGTTACCCAGATCTGATGGGGACAGAAACTGCCCCACCCTTGGAGGAAATAAAGGCAATACAGCCTTTACTGAAAACAAGTGTCTTAATTCTGTAGGATAAATGGGAGATTAGCTTTATGTGGGCTGGCTAATAACCCAGAGTAGGTGGATTTTGCAACTCATATTGGATTCTGAGAGGAGCACTGAGTTCTCTCACCTTATGATTTCAAAGATTTTCATTACTTCGGGTAAACAAGGCTGATTTTTCCTCTGTTCTAATGTGTTGCTAAACCCTATTGTAAAAAAATAGACATTTCCCTAATCCTGCTGCATACCTTCAATACTTTAATTTATTCATGCATGGGATCACTTAATAAGCAATAATTAATGCTTAATTAATGTGTTTGTAGCTCATGTTCAGGAAGAGACAAGGTAAGAAGAAGATATGCTCCCTGTCCTCATAGGAGCAGAGAGAACAATCAGTGAGATGAATGAATGGAAAAAAATGATGCAAAATTATTTTCAAAGCCCTATGTTAAGTCCTTGGGATACTAATAAAAGAGTAAGACAATCCCTGCTCTCAGAGTTTTCTCAGAGTATTCTAATAAGGGAGACAGCACAGATGGAAGGTTTTGTTGGCAAATTGGATGGTCTTGCATGGCCCTCAGAGTGCAGTGGCAAAGCAGATATTAATGCCTCTTCTTCAATGTCACTTCCACTGATGAGATCTTATAAGTTTCTAATTCATTTGACAGTGCCAAGGACTCTGGTGGCAAGAACTTTCCTTTCTGAGTCTGGTAGCTGTGACTATAGCACTTACAGGAACAATTAACAGATTACAATTTCCCAGGGGTTGCTTCCCAAGATTATGGCTGGGGGCCCTGGGCCAAAAGCATTGTTATTCCCAATAACCCTGGGTCCAAGCTCTTGGGTTGTCTCCATCAGAGTCTGAGCGGAGATGGTGGTCAAAGTTTCAATGATGAGATAAGTTTCATATTTCTGAAGTAATCATAGAATAGTTTCACCAAACTAGGTTGTAGGGGGATTTCTTATACTGAGTAGGAGATTCTGGACTAAATATTCTTTTTTAAGGTACCTTCCAACTTCTAGATTCTTTGGTTTTACAGAAGCAAGTATCTGTTGGTAGAGTGCAGACTATAGGGTAAGTGATTAGTGAGATAAATTAAGGGGCATATCTGTGAAGGAGAACTTTGGAAGGCTTCAGAGAAGAGTCATGACATTCATTCATTGAACAAAAAACTGCAAATGTTCAATAATAGATGACACTATTGACACCTTACCCTTCGTGCATATTCTCCTCTTGGTTTCTGAGATACCATATTTTCCTGGCACTCATCCTGCCTATAATAATTGCTTCTTTTATGTTGTTCACTGACTTCTTGTCTTCTTTCCAAACTGAAGGTAGATATATCTAAAATTCTGTTCTTAGTTCCCTTCTCTTCTTTTTCTATAACTTTTCCTTAGACATTCTCATCTACTCCCATAGGTTCAACTGTCAACTCTAGACAAATGACTCTAGCATGTATATCTCTAGACCTGACCTCTTCCAGTCTCCACACTCACATCTCCAACTGCCTGATGGTCATCTCTACCCGGATGTCCTACTACAACTCTGAACTCAATAAATCTAAACCTGAACTTAATCTTTTCTCCAACTCAGGCTGTTTCTGATTTCACTGTTTCTGTTAGTATCTGTACCTTTCAGTTAGTTTCTTATGTTTGAAACCTTGGTGCTATATTTGATTTTTCTTTCTTCTTCACTTCTCATTTCCAATCAGTTTCTAAAACTTATAGATTCTAACTCCTTGTAATTTAGAGATTCTAAATCTAATGTGCAGATTCTATCTAACATATGAATGGGCAGGTAGGTGGTACAGTGGATAGAGTGCCAGGCCTGAAGTCAAGAGGACCTGAGTTCAAATCTGGCTTCAGATACTACCTGTTGCAAATCACTTAACCCTATTTGCCTCAGTTTCCTCATCTATAAAATCAGGTGGAGAAGAAAATGGAAAACCACCCTAGTATGTTGGCCAAGAAGACCACAAATGATGTCACAGAGTCAGGCACAATGGAATTGACCAAATAACAACAAAAAACCTTACGGACTCAAAACTTATAGATTTTAACTTTCATACTTTTCTTTTTGCTATTTCTTTATAAATGCTTCCCCTTTGACTTGCACGGATGATTATAATAGCTTCTAATAGACCTTCCCAACTTCATTTTTCAGATTGACCATAGATAGGATCTTCACATTTCTATCAGAGTAACCTTTCCTTGCATGGATTTGGCCATGCCACTCATCTGCTTAATATCTTCATTGAAAAGTTCCCTCCTGGCTACTGAGTAAACGTCAAACTTGGCATTCAGAACTCTTTACAGTCTGATGCCACTCTCTTTCCAATATGTTCACTGACTTCTTGCCTTCTCATATTACTTATTTCAATGCACACTGTGATTTAGCCAGACTGGACTATTCCTATGTATATGTATGGACATGTTCTATTCCTTTGCTCTTGGGGTTCCCTTTACTTGAGATACTCTCCATCTCCTCCCATCTCTCTGACTTGCTATATTCCTACCCAGAGTTCTCTCTCTCTCCCTCTCATTCTCTTTCTCTCTCTCTCTCTGTCTACTTATTTTGCCAGGTTTTAAAACGGAAGACCAATGCCTCTTCTCTTAAGATACCTTTGTTGATTTCCCTCAGTCATCAATGACCTTTTGTACCTCTGATCATATGATATTTTGTACTTCTCTTATGCACTGATACTGGATTACATTATTTTATTGGTACTTATGCATTGTAGTAGCTCTCCCTTGACTGTAGTGTCCATGATGGCAGTGACTGTCTCATCTGAAGTTTATCTTTCCTAGACTCAAGAATACTGCTCAAAGTTGGTGTTAAATATATATTGCATTAAAATGAGGAGGTTGGATTAAATGATCTCTAAGGTTTTTTCCAGGTTCCAAATCATTCCATTTTACAGTAAGTGTTTATTGAATACTTAGTCTATGTTTTGAGTTAGAAGCTCTGAGAAATGAAAAGATAAAGATATAATCTATGCCCTCTAGTGATTTACAATTTAGTTCAACTCAGTTTGGCATAGTCACATGGAAGCCTCAGATTTATAAGTCACAGGGAGTACTGCCCCATCTTATAATAGTAACATTAATAATTTTATAGTGTTTACAGTATGGATAGAGAATAGCTTTGAGTTAGGAAGACTTGGGTCCAAGTCCTCTCTCAAATGCAGAGTGGTTGTATAGCCCTGGACAAGTCTCAACCTTTCTATATCTGGGCACTCAGACAGAACTGTGGATGAGATGCTGACTTACATTGGTAGACAGAGTTTCCTTATCTAAGAGATTGCTAGACTTTAAAAATTGCAGGTCCAGTCTGATATTTTTATTCCTTACAGTTTCAAAGCATTTTACACCCATTAACTATGTGAGATGTAGTAGAAAGAGCATTAGTTTTAGATTCTGAGTGCCTGGGTTAAAATCTTGGCTCGTCCTAGCTCTTTGACCTTGAGGATGCTTCTCCTCTAGCACTCAGAATCCTTATGTGTAAAATGGAAGTGGAAGAGTTAGACAAAATGATTTTTAGGGACCATTCTACCTCTAAATCCATGGTTTCGTTTAATCCTCAGAACAATGCTATGGGAGTAGATAAGGTAGATGTTCTTCTGCCTGTTTTACACATGAAGAAACTTAGTTCCTAGACAGTGAAGTGACTTATTATTTGAGATTGCAATGGTTCAGAGACTCAAAAATTCTTATAGAAGAATTAGACCAGGTCACTTACAAAGCAGAATGAGAAGGGGAGGGATGCATCCAAGGATGATACTAGATTTGATGATCTTTAGGCCATGGCAGGAAGAGGGAGTGTTTGATAATGCTGTGACAGGCTGCCCTGTCCTGGTCTCAACATGTCATTATACCAATTTCTGGCTAATCCCCTCAGGATTAATGAATGGGACTCCTCATTCCATTGTCACTAAGAATGTGTCTAGAACAGAGACAGTCTGTTATAAGAATCATTAGACCCTTCCCATCCCAAACCAGAGGTTACTTCTCCCCGTCACAAAGGTCTGAGGTTACAGGAGGAATTGATGGCAGAGCTGCAACCCAAGCTCAGGGTTCCCAAGCCAAGTCTAACATTCTTTCCATTGACTTTTTATGGCATTATATACGGTGCATCTAGTGGTGTGCTGAAAATGTTTTAACAACTGAAAAAAATGCATGAGTGACATACCTTTAAGTTTAATCTTCATTATTAACATTTTATCCATCATTATCTTATGTCTAGATAATGAACAAAATAATAAATTGAACCCTGATTTGTTATTCACCAGTTTCTGAGGTATAAATGCTCACACCACAAATTTAATAATCATTTCTCTAGAGTCCCTAAATTTTTGTCATGTGAATGAATATACAGGATGTGTGCATATATGTAACCTTTTTATTATTTAACAGAAAGAAGATTTTGATTATTTCCTAAGAAATCTCCTTGTAACCTTAAAACCATGGTTATCTAAGAGGTCTAGATTGTGTCTAGGTACTCTATTTCCTGCCCATTTGAGTGGAGAATAGTGGGTGGCCAGGATCTCCTTTCCTGGATAGAAACAAGCACAAAGTGCTATCCATTGCCTTTGAGTTATTTGTTCAGAACCGCACTGATGTTCTTTTATTTCCTTGGGACATCTCAATTCCCACTGGGTTGTACCATGACAGTGTGCAAAGGCATAAATAGCCTGATTGCTGGTTAACAGGTGAGAGCTTGCTTCTTGCTTACTGTTTATTTCCCAGGATATTTAAATTTTTAAAAATTTTCACATTGGATCTAACAATTATAAATAGTGCCAGCATAATGAGACTGTGCAATCTTTTCTGTATAAATAAAATAATGAAAAACCCAGTGATTCCAAAATTGCAGCAAGCCCTGGGACCCTAGGAAAAGCTGGCCATGATTCTCAGAGGAATCTTCCAGGCAATCGTGGAAACATGGGGAAAAAGTTTCCAGGTTTCATGACAAAGGACCAGGGATTACTCAGAGGAGATATCTTCATCATCAGAGAGGAGTGTTTTATGAGCCACTTGGGAGCCTGGAGCTTACTAGAGCTTTTGAAAGCTGTAAAGGTGGCATCGGTCATTAGCCTAAGAAGTAATCGTGATGTAAATAATGATTGAGTTTCTGAAGTGAAAGAGGATTATTGGGCAAGAGTAGTATCAAGTGTGTTCATTTTGTTGGAAAAAATGAGTCCACATCCTAGTCCACCTAATCAAAGATGACTTCTTAAAGCAGTGGTTCTCAACCTGTGGGTTATGTTCAGTTTGTAACAACGAAAATACATCCTGCATATCAGATATTTTACATTACAATTCATAACAGTAGCAAAATTACAGTTATGAAGTAGCAACGAAAATAATTTTATGGTTGAGGGTCACCACAACATGAGGAACTGTATTAAAGGGTTGCGGCATTAGGAAGGTTAAGAACCACTGTCTTAAAGGAAGTAGGGCTTCAAAATAATGTAAAGGTCATAAATGATGAAGACTCATAGCAAATGGAGGGTAGAAAGTTGTTCCAAATATGTGAAAGTGTCAGGACCAAGGATCGGAAATAGGGGAGGCTAGGGGCTCATGTGACAGCTGAGTGATAGGTGAGAGGAGTCTAGTGTGACCAACTCAAATAGTATGGGTACGGGACTTGGAGACAAGGCAAGAAAAAGACTATGTATATATACACACACGTACATACATACGTATACATAGATATATGTGCATGCATACATATATACATGCATACTTACACATATGTATATACATATATATTAATATACACACATATGAATATGTAGAGAAAGGAGGGTAGAGAAAGGAGCAGTTCTGCAGAAAGATCTTGAGGGTATTTGTGGATTGTAAACTCAATGTAAGTCAACAATACAATCTGGAAGCCAAAACAACCTTATTTAATCTTAGCCTACAGTAAGAGAGATATTGTCTAGGACTAGTGATATAAAAGTACTATGGTACTTGACTCCAGCCAGATAATATCCAGACCTCTATGTTCAGTTCTGGGTTTGACATTTTATGAAGGACATTTTTAAACAATGAAAACATTGAGAGGAGGGAAATCAGGATGATGAAGAACCTCAAGAATATGCCATAAGAGAATCACTTGAAGGAGTTTCAGTATATTTTTCTGGAAAAAAGACTTCAGGGAATATGATAGCTATCATCAAATATTTGAAAGTCTAAGCTATGGGAGAAAGAGTAGAGTTGTTCTTAGCCCCAGAAGACAGAGCCATGAATAATAGGTAACAGTTGCAGAGGAAGAGATTTAGGCTGACATTAAGGAGAAGCTTTGTAGTGATTGGCACTGTTCTGAAGTGGAATATGATGTCTTGGCAGTAAGTAGATTCCTCTCTTCTCTAGAAGACTTATAACTGAAAGATGATTGGTCACTTGTTGGACAACTTTTTGGGTCATAGAAAGGATTCTGGTTCAGGTACAGGTGGGATTAACTGGCTTTCTTTCTCATTCCTAGGATCCTGGGAGGTCAGCCTAAAGGCTTAATGGAGGTGGGGCCTCAGGTCATTGGTTGTGGTTGCCTGCTGAGTGCTATGTAGATTTTTACAAACCTAGGGACTTACAATATAAAACAGAAATGTTATATATGTATAGGGCAAATAGACCGCAAAATAGAAAGGTAAAACCAAGATGCAAATACTTGGCAACCCCACCCTTTCAACAAGCATTTATTATGTTCAGTAAACTGTTCCAGGTACAAGGGTGAGTTAATTATATGGGGAAAAGATAAGTTTAAAGACAGGATTGTGGAATCATCTGGAGGGAAAAATAGTATTCTGTGTTCAAATTGGAAAGGAGCAGTTCTGAGAGAGAGTTAATTTGGTGGCCATATTTTGATCCCAGGGAAGAAATGTTAGAGCAGGCCTGAGGAATTGATGTTTTTGAAATTGTTCCTTTGATTAACTAGGAGACTATTAATCAACAGGAATTTTTTGGCTGCCTTTTGTGTTTGAGGAGCTATACTAGTTCCTATGCAGAATACAGAGGCGAAAAGGTGACCTGGTCTCTTGCCCTAAAGAGCTTATAGTCCAATTAGGAAGAGGGAATATATACACACATCTACCCACCACAGATAGACCCACACACATGTACCACGGTAACCAAGAATGTCATGTTCTGTGCTTTTAGTGCTGAGAGAGTGACACCGAGTATAAAGGAGCTCAGAGACTGAAGAGGTACCTCTGGACTGAGATGATTAGGGGAAGCTACTGCTTATTCTTATTAGATACAGTTAGGTCTGGGCTTAGATCTTGGCGCACTTTCTCCTTGTGTTGGATTCATGCCCCTTTCACCATATAAGACTGTGTTCTTCATGTTGATCTCTTGAAGCAAGGGGATGTAT
Source organism: Pseudochirops corinnae (assembly GCA_028646515.1). Classification (NCBI taxonomy): domain Eukaryota; kingdom Metazoa; phylum Chordata; class Mammalia; order Diprotodontia; family Pseudocheiridae; genus Pseudochirops; species Pseudochirops corinnae. The sequence goes on from CM053589.1 coordinate 123,447,413, forward strand.
TATAGTCTTCAGACCACACTTGGCTTCTACTTATAAGTTTCTTAGGTTCTCATCATCTCTCCCAAAAGATCTTATGTCTTCTCTGAGTCTCTTGAAGCAAGGAGATGTGTTATGGTCTTCAAACCATGCTTGGTTTCCTAATTCCCATCATCTCCCCCAAATGATTACATGTCTCCAAATATTCCTGCCTCACATACCTCTTCCCTCAACTTTTGGGGAGAGTGATTTCAATTCAAAATTCTTTCCTGAAACAATTCTCTTGTCTTTTCTAAACCAGAATGTGGAGTAGAGTAGGCAAAATTACACTCTCACCTTTCAGGGCCCACGATTTAGGATATTATGCTTAACCAAGGGGAAATTGAGCTTGGTGATTTTTCTTCAATTTATAATATTACAGGAATGCCTAAGGCAGCAGCTGCCAAGACCAGGTGACATCCTCTAGCCCAGTTAGAATATAATATAATTATTTTCCTCACAGGATTAATAATTCAGAGTACTGTCACTTCCAAATAGACATTCTTCTCTAAAGACTGTTTAAAGGCATAAAATAACACAGGGATGTCCACACTGCTAATATTGTTCTTCCTGACACCTCACAAAGTAACTCTCATAGTCATGGGACATGGAGATTTTTCTCTCCCTGTACAGGAAGAGGGCTGACTCAATTTATTTATTCATTTATTCATTCCAATCCCAAGTCAAGATAAAGTTTAAGGTCACTCTGCCACAGAAGAATCAGTGCACCAGATTTTGTTACAGAGTCCCTCTCTGTCAGCAACTCCAGAAGTGCAGAGCCCCTCTTCTCAAGGTGCTAAAGACTTCCATTCTGAGGTTGCCTTCCACGTGAATATATCTTGTATTTGCCTGTTTATATACTTATTGCCCCTGCCCCCAGTAGAAGAAAAGCTCTGCTTTTCTTTTTTTTTTTAGATTCATTAAATGTCTAGATTTTTTTCAAAAAGAAGTTATTTTTAGTTTTCAACATTTATTTCCACAACATTTTGAGTTCCAAAATTTCCCCCATCTCTCCTCTCCCCCCCATGCCAAGATGGCATGTATTCTGATTACCCCTTCCCCAAGTCTGCCCTCCCTTTTATCACCTCCCCCTCTCTTATCCCCTTCCCCTTTACTTTCTTGTAGGGCAAAATAGATTTCTATGCCCCATTGCCTGTATATATTATTTCCCAGTTGCATGTAAAAACAGTTTTTAACATTTGTTTTTAAAACTTTGAGTTCCAAATCCTCTCCCTTATTCCCTCCCTTCCCACCCTCATTGAGAAAGTAAGCAATTCAATATAGGTTGTACATGTGTAGTTATGTGAAACACTTCCATAAAAGTCATGTTGTGAAAGACTAACTATATTTCCTTCTATCCTATAGCACCCCCCATTTATTCTATTTTCTCCTTTGACTCTGTCCCTTTTCAAAAGTGTTTGTTTCTGAGTACCCTCTCTCCCAATCTGCCCTCTCTTCTATCATCTCCTCCTCTCCTCCCTTAACCTCTTCCTGCCTACTTTCCTGTAGGGTAAGATACCAGTTGAGTGTGTATGTTATTCCTTCCATAGGTCATATCTGATCAGAGTGAGATTCAATCATTCCCTCTCAGCTTCATCTTCTTCTCCTTTGTAAAAACTTTTTTTTTTGCCTCTTTTATGTGACATAATTTACCCCATTCTATCTCTCCCTCTTTCCTTCTCCCAATATATTTCTCTCTAATCCTTTAATTTTATTTTTTAGATATAATGCCTTCATATTCCACTTACCCTGTGGCATATATAGATAGAGGGAGGGAGATAGATATATAGATAGATATATAGATATAGATTCCCTCCAACTATCTTAATATTGAAAGGTCCCATGAATTCCAAATATCATCTTTCCATGGAGGAATGTAAATAGTTCAACTTTAATAAGTCCCTTTTGATTTCTCTTTCTTATTTACTTTTTCATGATTCTTTTGAGTCTTGTATTTGAAAGTCAAATTTTCTATTCAGCTCTGGTCTTTTTATTAAGAATACTTCAGAGTCCTCTATTTCGTTGAGTGTTCATTTTTCCCATCTGAAGTATCAGTTTTGCTGGATAGGTGAGCCTTGATTTTAATCCTAGCTCCTTTGAACCTCCAGATTATCATATTCTAAGCACTGATCCCTTCATGTAGAAACTACTAGATCTTGTGTTATCCTGATTGTGTTTCCATAGTACTCAAATTGTTTCTTTCTGACTGCTTGCAATATTTTTTCCTTGACCTGTGAACTCTGGAATTTGGCTAGTTTTCCTTTTGGAATCTCTTTCAAGAGGTGATCAATGGATTCTTTCAATTTCTATTTTCTACTCTGGTTCTAGAATATCAGGGCAGTTTTCCTTGATAATTTTTTGAAAGATGATGTCTAGGCTCTTTTTTTTGATCATGGCTTTCAGGTAGTCCAGTAATTTTAAAATGATCTTCCTGGACCTATTTTCCAGGTCAGTGGTTTTTCCAATGAGATAGTTCACATTATCTTCTAACTTTTTCATTCTTTTGGTTCTGTTTTATAATTTCTTGATTTCTCATAAAGTCATTAGCTTTCATTTGCCCCATTTTACTTTTTAAGGAATTATTTTGTTCAGTGAGCTTTTGGTCCTCCTTTTCCATTTGATCATTTCAGCTTTTTAAGGCATTCTTCTCCTCATAGGCTTTTTGGACTTTTTTTTGCCATTTGGGTTAGTCTATCTTTAAGGTGTGATTTTCTTCAGTATTCTTTTAGGTCTCCTTTAGCAAGCTTTTGACATGTTTTTCATGATTTTCTTGCAAAACTCTCATTTCTCTTCACAATTTTTCCTCTACTTCTATTTGATTTTCAAAATCCTTTTTGAGCTCTTCTATGACCTGTGACCAATTCACATTTTTCTTGGAGGCTTTTGATGTAGGAGCTTTGACTTTATTATCTTCTTCTGGTTGTATGTTTTGATCTTCTTTGTCACCAAAGTAAGATTCTAAAGTGTGACATTTTTATGCTGTTTGCTCATTTTCCCCAGTCAAAGACTTGACTTTCTAACTCTTTGTCAAGCTAGGACTCTGCTTCCAGTATGACTGAGGGGTGGGATTAGGTGTACTGTCCCAAGTTTCAGGGGTTTTGTGCAGCTATTTTTAGAGATGCTCTTAAGGACCTGCAAATTTTCAGCTCTTCCAAGGTGATATAATCAAAGGAGAGGTGTTTATTCCTTTCCTGGCCTGTGCTCTGGTCTGTGAGTGACCACAAGCACTCTTTTCTACCTTGGAACTGTGAGGAGGATTCCCTCTCAACCACAGTCACAAGCTCTGCTTTATCAGTGCTCCACCTCACCCCAGAACCACCACCTAGGACTGTGATCCAGATCTAAGCAGGGCAAAGCAAGAGAATCCTGCCTCAGAACCGGCCAAGAGATCCCTACAACCCCCCTCTGATTAACTGCTCAATCCATCCACTGTCTGTGGTCCCAGAGCTCCATAAGCTGCTGCTGCTGCTACTGGTACTTCCACTGCCACTGCTGCCCCAGGGCTGGGGCTGTACCGCACTCCTCTCTTACCCACATCTGACAGAGTTTTCCCACTGACCTTCTATACTGTCTTTGGCATTTGTGGGCTGAAAAGTCTGGAAACTGCCACAGCTGCCAGGGATTCAGTCCCCTGAGGCCTGCTCTCGTGCTGTCTGTGCTGGCGTGGCCCACGTTGGATTGTACTCTGCTCCCAGCCTGATGTGATAAACCCTTCCTGTTGATCTTCCAGGTTGTCTTGAGCTAGAGATTTTTTCACTTTGTCTTTGTGTGCATCCTGTAGCTATAGAATTTTAGAGTCATTTTTACAGGTATTTGGAAGGGTTTAGGGAGATCTCAAGCAAGACCCTGCTTTTATTCCACCATCTTGACTCCGCCCCCTTGCCCATCGACTTTTCTTTTTATCTCTATTGCCCAGTACATGGTAAATGTTTAATAAATGCTCGTTAATTGATTGACTGATTGATTGATTGATTGATTGATCAAGGATCATCAGCCCCTGACCATCCACTTAGATCATCTGGGCACAATAAGAAGCTGCTCTGAAAGAAAAAGAAATAAAACAGACATGTTCTGAGATACCAACCCAGGAAGGGTTCATGAAACTCACACAATGAATAAAAGGGGGCATATTACTGAGAACATCCTGGTCCTTCAGGTCCTTTGGTTCTGATAGAGAGCAATAGTGCAAAATCAGCCCAAGCTCAGTGTCAATACAACATATCCTTCCAGTAAGTTGAGGTAATTGGCAATGTACAGATGTTAGACAACTTTTTTTTAGTTCTTATAGTACTTGCTCTGAGGAAAATGAGCAGCTTCTGCTCTGCTAAGTGCAGATGAGAAGTAAAGCTATCCAATCCCTTCTCTGTGACACTTAGCTTCAACTCCTATGGTAGGGTGAATATGACAGTATGCTGCCCCTTTGGTGACTAGATGTTTAGTGGAGACACATGGGAAGTCTTGGATTCATTGAGGTACAAGTGTACCTGAGGAGTTGGTGTATACATCTATAACAGAATGATCTGAGACTTCACCTTGGGAATAGGATGGATAAGTGAGTAAATAAGCTAGTCATTCCTTTTCATGTTTAGAATTTGGTGTCAGTGGATTCAAATCCAAGCTCTGGGACTGGGTCGCTTGTGTGACCGGGAGTACCTTGGTCACCTTAGATTTCAGTTTATCTATAAAATCCAAGGGTAGATTAAACCAGGTGTCTCCCTTTCAGCTCTAAAGTTATGATCCTATGATCCTTATTCTATGGAAACTTTGCATGTAGACTTTTGTAGTTATAAACTTGATGGAGTAAGTGACAAGTTCATTTCAGAAGATATGGCAATAACCTTAAAGTATTTCTATCCAGGCATTGCATGTAAATTCTGTAGACTTTTGTAGTTATAAACCTGATGGAATAAGTGATAAGTTCATTTCAGAACCTTAAAGTATTTCTATCCAGGTATTGCATATAAACCCAAGCCCATGTAAGATGGCCCCTCAGATGAGAAAGGTATGAGATGGCATCATGTTCTCATGTCTGCCTCCTAACTATCCTTGCTTCCTTCAAGTTTCAGCTAAAATCCACCTCCTACAGGAAGTCCTTCCCAGCCCTACTTCTTGTGAAACAATCAGGGTTAAGTGACTTGCTCAGCAAGTGTCATGTATCCACTGCACCACCCAGCTACCCCTTTCCCAACTCTTCTTAATCCCAGTGCCTTACCTCTATTATTTCCTGTTTGTCCTGTATATAGCTTGTTTGTACATATTTGTTCACTTATTGTCTTTCCCATTAGATTATGAACTCCTTGAGGCCAAGGATGGTCTTTTGCCTTTCTTTGTATACCCAACAGTCACCACAATTCCTGGCACACAGTAGATACTTAATCAATGCTTGTTGACTAACTATTAACTATTGTAGATATCCAATCAGAAAGAAGAGTCAGGTTCAGGAAATGAGTGTGAGATTTCAACAAACATACAAAAATACTCTTTTGAGTTAAAGAGTTTGGCAAAATGTCAAGGTGTGGTGATGAGATGCCAAACTTTGGAAGGTGCTACAAAATTCAAGATAGGCTATAGATTTACACTATCCATTATGCACTGAGATTAACCATTGTTTGAAGTCCTTTTGTAAGTCAGTCTTTGAGTTCTGAATTTCTACTGGGAGACATCTTTTATTTTGTAAAGAAAGAATGTTTAAAATAGGATCTGCTTTGCATAAACTCATTTCCTGCTAAACTGACCATAATACATTTGTTTTATAACAACCAATTGTTGACTAATAAACATTGATTTAGTGCCTACTATAAGCCAGGCACTGAGGATATACAGACAAAGATGGAGCCATTTCTGACTTGAAGAAGCTTACATTCTAATGGAGAAAACATATATATATGTATGTATATATATAAGTATATGCAAAATAAATACAAGGTAATGAGTGTGGAGGTAATAGCAGTTGGGAATGACAGTAAAGATTCTTCATAGTGAAGGAGGTGACATCTGAGCAGAGCTTTGGAGGAAATTAGGGATCCCAAAAGGTGAGAAGGAAGTGTGTACATTTTTGGGCAAATCAATGGAGACTGGGAGATGGAATGTCTTTTGGGAAGAATGGTAAGGAGCCCTGTTTGAGTTGATTGTGAAGTGTGTAAAGTTGAGTAATATATTTTAAGCCTGAAAAAGTAGGTTGGAGCCAGATTGTTGAAGGGCTTTAAACAGTGAAATGGAGCTTACATTTGATCCTAGAGGTAAGAGGGAGCAATTGGAGCTTTTTGAACAGGAAAGTGAAATGGTTTGACATATTGTTTTGGAAGAAATGCTTAGGATATATGCAGTTTTCAATAATAGACATATCCGTAGTGAACATAAAGCCTAAGCAGTTGTCCTCTTTTGCAGTTCTTTTTTTCTCTTTGCCTGCTCTCTCCCCCCTTTCCAGTTATATTTATTACTTATTTATTTATTTATATTTATATTTATTTATTTATATTATATTTATTATATATTTTATTATTTATTATTTATAAATATAATTATTATATTTATTATATATTATATATAATATATATTATATTTATTATATATTACATATATAATATATATTATATTTATTATATATTTATTTATATTTATTACTTATTACAGTTGAAATGTTTTCTCAGAAAGCAAACAGTCCCCAGTCCCTATCCTCTTCCAGATCCTTTCCTCAGTATCAGATCTGAACAGTCCAGGAGATACTGAGGTCCCCACCACTGTTGGTAAGCTTGCACTTTTTCCTCTAGTTCCTGCCCACTTAGAAGTTAACTCCCTTTCTCTTGAGTTGTATTGGCCTCTACTTTCTCTATGATGTGTTTATCTCTTGCCTCTGAACCTGCTGCTGGGGGCCAGGATGGTTTGTTTGTCTCCCTTAATTGTTTCGTCAATGACCTTTTTGGAAGATGGTGGATTTTAGAAAATGGAGACCTTTCTGATTTATTAATTTTTTGTTTGCCAAGCAAGCCCTGATAATAATTGCCAAGACTTCCCAGAAGATATTAGTTTACAGATTCTAATGACACTCATGATTTATGTATGTGTTCCCCTCTACATCTGTCTGCCCTATTCCTTAGTGGAATTTTGACTGAATCAAAGCAAATTCACACAAATAAAGTCATAGATTAGAATGGTATTTTTTTTTTTTTGGTGAAGAGGGACAGCTAGGTTCCTAATTAAAAACTTTCCACACCATTCTTTCGTTAATTCCTATGTTGGATCCTGAAAACTGATATGATGCAGTGATATAGAAAATGAGGAAATCTGCTTCCAGAAATGTAAAAGTTTGCTGCTAGGTTTTAACCCTAAGGAATGCTCCTCATTTATAAATAGGTCCTGAAGATTTCGTTTCAACATATGCTTATTGTGTACTCAACCCCAAGTTAGGCTTTATGGGGATCAGAGAGAGGTAACAGACATAGTTGCTGGCCTCAGGCAGCTTGTAGGTTATCAAGGGACATCAGAATTCTGCTCTGTGCTATTCCCAATTATAACAGAGAAGAAAATATGGCCCTGTGTCCTTTCGGAGCTTACATTCTAGCTGGAGAAGATAAGACTGCAATACATAAGAAAAAAAATTAGAAAACTTTATAGAGTTATCTATAATTAAATGCCCAGAGGAAGGGGTCAAACTAACAATTTAGATAAGAATGAAATCAGTGCCAGACTTGGATTGTTCTTTTTCCAATTTTTTAGAAATCTTGTCTCAGTTCAGTCTATGAATTCCTTTGAAGTGACATTGTTCCTTATATTTATCTAATCTAAAAATTATTTTTTTTAACTTCCCACTCAATAGAATGGACTATTCCAGACACTGGGTCATAAAAGGAAAAAATGGGAAAAATGGTTCTTGCCCTCATGGAGCTTACCTTGGAGTGGGATGGGGGGAGATACCACTTGTAAATAGAAAAGTTATATGTGATAATTTGGAAAATGAGAGAACACTAAAAAGTGGAAGAATATGGAAAGACTTCTTATGAGGGATAGCTTCCAAAGTGAGGCTAAATATTTTGAGGTAAGGAAACTAGGAATTTTAAGAGAGAGAATTTGGGAGGGAATGCAATCTAGGAATGGAGGATGACAGCTTGTCCATCCAGGAGATAGAATGCTGAAGTTAGGGAACAACATGGAGGCCAATGAAGTGTCTAGGAAGAGAAACAAGAGTCAAATCATCAGGGGTTTCCAATGCCATGCTAGAGTATGCATTTTATCCTAGAGGCAGCTGGGGCTACTGAAAATCCTCAGACAGGGGAGTGATATGGTCACATGTACTTTAAAATTGGATAAGACTGTGACAGATATGACTATGGAGAGAACGTTACTCAATAAAAAACAGAGCAAGCTGACTCCCCTCTCTGGGTCTCAGTTTCTTATGTATAAAATGAAAGGGTGGGATTAAATGACCTCTAAGCTTTGTTCTAGCTTTAAATCTACGATAATGATCCATTTGACATCAAATGAGGTCTAAAGCAGGGAAGTGTTTGGCTCACCTAAGGTATTTACTGGTGTCATGGAAAACATCCAAACAAGAGAAGATGACATTGTGCTAATTGGATTGAGCCCCAGAATGATACAAAGCCATCACAGGGATATCCACAGCAATGCAAAAGTGATTAGTCTAACTGTCCACAGTGGAAAAATAAAGCTGGATGAAAAATTCATATTGCCAAAACTTTGACATTCAGCAGAATGGACAGCCTGCTAAGTTACTCCATCAATATGGGCATCTAAGATAAAGGCTGCAGATGGGCAGTCAAATTCAGTCCAGAACTGGAGTAAGAATTACATTTAGAAAACTGTACTGAACATTCAATGATTTCAAACTTCTTGCTGCAAATATCCATTTCCATAGCATCATGAGTCTTCTGGTTATGTTAAATGACTTTGAATCACTTGATACTGTTATCTTGTAAAGTATTAAATATCAGATAATTCAAAGAATAATGGAAACATGGATAGTGGGCATAGGTAAGTCACAATATATCAACAATGATGACTTATGTGCCGTAAATGTTATAAAAGACATCTTCAAGGACTAATAAGACCCATCACCTAGTGATAATTAGAAATAACAGTCAACTTGTATGGAGTATTGGTTACCCATAAAGGAATAAGAGGAAGGCAAGTCTTGTCCATCTCTATAGCATCTGGCTATTTCTTTCCACTTACATACACCCTGAACTAGTACATACTCTCATCACCTCTTTCCTGGATTCCTGTAATAGCCTTCTAATTGCTCTCCCTGTCTCATGCCTCTTCCTTCTCCAGTCCATCTTCCACTTTGCTACCAGACTGATATTCCTAAAGCACATGTATAACCATGGATGTCACCTTCCCCTGCTCAAGAAATTTCAGCAGTTCCTATTACTTGTAGGATCAAATACAAAATGTTCTGTTTGGGATTTAAAGCCCTTTACAGCTTGACTCCAACTTACCTTTATATTATTATATTTCACTCCTTTTCATCCATTTTATAGTTTAGCCAAAAATGGCCTTTTTTTTTTTTACTGTTTCTCACATATAACATTCCATTTTAGTTCTGTCTTTTCCCAAACTGTCCTCTATACTTGGAGTGCACCTTTTTGCCTCCGTCTTTTAGAATATCTTGCTTCTTTCCTTCAAAGCTCAGTTCAAATCACCTCCTACATGAGACTCTGATTTCTTGTTCCACATAAATTACTTTTTTATTTGTTTGTTACATACTTATCAATTGACCAACAGGAATTTACTAAGTACTTATTACCTGCTAAGCCTTGGGGATCCAAAGAAAGGCAAAAAATAGTGCCTGCCTTTAGGAGCTAACATTTAAATGGGAAAAACAAATGTAAATGATTAAGTTCCTACGTGAAAAGTACAAAGTGGATAGAAGACAACCTCGACGGGGTATAGGTACTTTAGGGGGTGGGAGGAACTGGGAAAGGAGGATTCCTACCTTTCCTGCAGAAGGCAGCATTTGAACTGAGACTTGAAAAAGCTAGGGATTCTAATGTGTACATATTGTCTTCCCAATAGAATGTAAATGCTTTGAGGGTAGAGACTATTTCTTTTTTGGCTTTTTGTCTCCAGAGTCTGGTATCATTCCTGGTTCATATTAGGCCTTTAATAAATGCTTGTGATTGATTGTTAATCCAACATATTAAGGGAATCTTCTATAGAAGATGTATAAAAAGAGGTAGATAAAATTTGTATAGGGTAGGTGTTCTCAAAGTTTGGTCTCAAGAATCCTGAGACCCTTTCAGGAGGTCCATGAGGTAAAAAAAAAAATAATCATAATAAATTATTTTAATTTCTAATACAGTAAATATTGATAGATATAAACCACATAAACAAAAGCTCTTTTTTGGAGGGGTCTTCAGTAATTTTTAAGAGTGTAAAGAGGTTCTGAGACCATAAAATCTGAGAACCAGTGGCATAGGGTGACAAAATTTGGAGTAATTATGATTTGCTTGACTAAATAAAGTATACAAATACTGATAATATTATAGAACTTGGCCAAATGTCTAAGTTTTTTTTTCCTATATCTTCTCCTACAAAGTATATGATCTGCTTATTCAAGGATGTTGAAGGAGGGAGGCTATTTTCCAGTTTTTGCCAATTAATTTGTTATGGACGTAACATCAATATTAATAATAGCCATATCAAAAGTCCAGTTTTTCTCAATGAATGCTTGACTTGACACTGCAGTCATCAATTATGTATTTAATTTAACTGCTCAATGAAAAGGATTCAGAATATCAAAAGGACATTTCAAAAATGATGGATAACAATCTTGTACAAAATCCCTGGAAAGTAAGACAAGAGGGTTAGCTTCCTGTACTGACAACTACCACAGTGCAATTCAGTGAATATGCATGAAGTTCCACCTCCATATGAGACATTGTGCTTGGTTTTCTGAGTATACACATAAAACAAATTAACCCCTTCCCTCAAGCAACTTATACTCTGCTGGATAATACAATTTCCAGGTAAGTTCATAGAAGATAATTTGAGATGAGAGAGAGAGCACACTAATAGCTAGGGATGATTGGGCAGCCAGGTGTCACACTGAGTAGAGTAGTGGACCTGGAGTCAGGGAGACCTAAGTTCAAATCTGATCTCACACACTTACTAGCTGTGATACCCCAGGCAATTCGCTTCACCTCTATTTGCCTTAGTTTCCTTAACTGTAAAATGGGGATGATAATAGCACCTGCCTCCCAGTGTTGTTGTGAAGATCAAATGAAATAGTAGTTGTAAAGTGCTTAGTACAGGGCCTGGCCCATAGTAACCACTATATAAATGCTGGCTATTATTATTAATTGATATTTTGAAGTGGGGCTGTTGGCTAAGCTAACACTTGAAAGAAGAAAGGATTCGTTGAGGCATGTACAAGAAGGCATAATGCCTGATATGAAGAATAACTATGTATGATAGGTGTAATTATGACCTAGCAAGTTTTGGGAAGTGCTAGTAGTCCAGTTGGGCTAAAATGTCTATTGCATGAAGGGGCATTATGGGAAATAGGCTGTAAAGGTAATTTGGAGGCAGAGAGCTTTTAGTGCCAGACTGATGAACTGATATTTAATCCTGGAATGATTCACTGAATAGCTTTTGAACAGAGCAGAAACATGCTCAGACCTGTGTCTTTGGAGGATTACTTTTGAGGGTGTATTAGAAGATACTGGAAGTAGGAAGACCAATGAGAAGTATATAATTCAGGTGATTTGTGAAGAGGTTAATAACTAGGATGGTAATTATGGGGATATAGAAAAGGGTAAAGAAATGTTATGGAGGTAGAATCAAAAAGATTGGGCAACTGACTGGAGATGGTGGTGATGGTGTGAGGGAAGAGAGATTAGCCAAGATGTGACTTTCATTATCTTATCACTTAACTTTTCTGGGTCTTAGTTTTGTTCTCATTTTATTTAAATAAACTTTTATTCATATAATTTATTTTTTTACATCACAAAAAGTGTTCCTTTTTGACTAATGCTTTCACAATTATTTCTCCCTTGAATCATCTGGGAATATCCTGCTGTGGTTTTATGCTGTCTTGGGAATCCATAGGATCCTCTACCTTATCAAGCATTGGTTCAGTTTTCTTTGTATTGCAATGTGTATTCTAAGATAGTTATACTCATTTAGTTGTCTTGATGGCCATTTTCCTTCTTTCCTAATATCCTCCCTGTTGTTTTATTTACTTTGTGATGAAGTTTTTAATTGTATTTCCCCCCTCTTAATATGTTAGGTAATTTTAGTTTTTTTTCATATATTCCTTTGTCATTCACTTTATGAATCTTTCCCCTTTGATGGTAGATCCCCTGAAGACTGTACCTTAAGACTATCCCTGCCTCCTCCAATTTTAGGGAATTTGATTTTCACCAGCTTCAGTCATCTGTCCTATGTGACTTCTGGGGGATAAAACTAGCTCCACATGGAAGTGAGTCCCCTTTACTTCATGTCTGGTGTAAGCCTACATACTTGCTGGTACCCTAATTCCCTCTGTTCTTAGGTTTTCTGACTGAGCAATGCTACAGTGCATGTTTTTGTTTTCCTATACCTCCACTTTCTTCCCATATAAGCATAGAGAGCTAGGGCTGAGATCTGCTGCTTGATGGTGCAACAAGGGCAGGGTATGCTGGCAGACACTACATCAGCAGCAAAGAAATTGATGAATGGATCCCACAGTACACATCTCTTTTTTGGCCCTTCCAGAGTATGGGGGCAAATAGGGGAGAGGGTGCTGAGTGAATACATATATTTTACTTCTGTTACTTCTTCAGGTTAGTTCATTAAACTTCTTTGTGAATTTTTTTTTTTTGCAGAGGTAAATGTAATTACTTTTTTCTTGAGCATAATTCTCATGTTTGATAGTTTTGAGAGTTTATGAGATTTGGAGAAAACGCCAAGTTCTTTATCTTGTTGGACATATCAATTTCTTCTCTTTAAAATAAGCTAGATAATCTCAAAATATATGTATTCTATGAACATAGATGACTAAAGAGTATGTACACAATTAGTCAGCTTTCCAGACTCAACAAATACCATTTTAATGAATGTGTTGACTCTTGGTTTAAAAAGCAAATCATTAAGTTTTGAAATATAATATCCACTCAGGAACAATCTCTAATTTGTAGATGAATGTTAGTTTATGGATGTTAGCTGTGGCATGTACACACACGTAGTTTAACTGAAATAGAATAAAATGAATAGAATGGGTATGCTATTCTAATTATGGAGGTCTCAGTTAAAAAGTAAAATGGGAATGTGTAAGTAGAGGACTAAATTCTAGGCACAAAGGCAACCTATGTTACTGAAAAACTGAGCACTGATAACTTTGGGAAAACAGATCTAGATCACAGACCTAGTGTTCTCCTGTGTTTATTGTTGAGAGAAGGTTTCTCTTTATGACCTCTTTCTTTCCTTACCATTAGGCAAGACACCAAGGTGCATAAATCCTGGGTTTTGTCCAGTAGTTGGTAGAATTTAACGCTTTAGCGTGGATTGTGTCTGTTTATACTGGTGTTTTATGTTGTTTGTTCTTCCCTCCAAGTGCAGTGCCATTTTATAACGATCATAAATAACTCCAACATTTGGAGAAATGGTGTGAAAACCCTCCCCTCCTTTTCCACACTCTGAGCTTGCTCTCATTATCTCTGCAGTAGATTCATTAGTCCTCTAATGAAGTTAATAAGAGAACAGCATCAGTCGGTCCCTTCTAAAAATAATATTTACAAATGAATGCATTTCCCCATCCTCTAAGGGAGACCTTAATTTATTTCCTTGCCAGATGTCCCACATGTGTAAAACTATGATAGGTAGTCCTTTGGAATATGGTGTGAAGCCAAAAGACAAAAAAAAGAAAAGAAATAAGAAAAAAAATCAACATGCCCTAGAGCCCATATATTTCCAAGTTTATAGAAGAAGGGATTTTTACAGACTCCATTCCTGCTTGTATATAATGACTATAAAAATTAGGTAGTCAAGCTTTCATAGTTAGTTTCTCATCATTTGGTGGCCAATTACTTTATTGGACATCAACTGTAAATGTTGTTAGGAAGCTCTCTACTGTGGGTTCTCAAGGTTCACTGCCCCGAAATTATTGGGGGAGTCATAAACTGGTTATCTAAGTCGTTCTCTCCTTCATGAGTCTGGGAGGATGCTTTCCAGGAAGCAGTGTTGAGCTCACAGAGGCAGTGGAAATCTTCCAGTTGCATTAGGTTATGACCTGCAGCCTGTGTTCACACCCAGATATAATATTAGTCTTAATAATAGTGCAGTTTCTGTATCACTCATAAATTTGCAAAGCATCTTATGTACTTCATCTCATTTGACCTCCACAATAGCTCAGTGAGGAAGGTGCTATTGTTATTATCCATTTTACAGGTGAGGAACATGGGGCTTAGAGCTGTTATCAGACTTGCCCAAGAGTATCAGACAAATATCTGAGGTTGGATTTATACTGAGGGCTTCTTGAATCCAGGTTTACAACTCTTATCTACTGATGATATAGTAGAAGAAGACCTGGGTTTGGTTAGGAGACCTACCTCTTTTTTAAAAAATTAATTAATTTTTAGTTTTCAGCATTTGTTTTTATAGGATTTTGAGTTCTAAATTTTCCCTCCTCCCTCCACTTCCCTGTCCCCAAGAGAGCATGCACTCTGATTTAGGCTCTACATGTGTGATCATATTAAACTTATTGCCACATTAGTCATGTTGTGAAAGAAGAATCATAACAAAAGGGAAAAACCATGAGAAAGAAAAAAAAAAACAACAAAAGAAAGAGAAAATAGTATGTTTCAATCTGCATTCAGACTCCATAGTTATTTCTCTCAATGTGGATAACATTTTCTATCACGAGTCTTTTGGAATTGTGTTAGATCATTGCTCAGAAGCGCTAAATCTAAAAAAGTCAGTCATCATCACACAATGTTTCTGTACAGTGCTCTGGTTCTACTCACTTCATTCAGCATCAGTTCATGCAAGTTTTCTAGGTTTTTCTGAAGTTTGCCTGTTCACCATTTCTTATGCAACAATAGTATTCCCTTACATAGGAGAACTACCTCTTTTAGTAAGCAAATATGATATTTATGCCATCTCCTCTTTGTTAATAACAATGCCTTACATTTATAAAGAACTTCATATTTTATAAAATTTTATTCCATGCATTTTTCTTTTACTCTTCACAACTCTGGGAGGTAGGTACAAGATCATGGGATCATAGTTTCAGAGTTGGCAAGTGTAACAGCAAGCACCCTAGCATACCTAGGGCGGCTACTAGCACACCTAGGGCGGCTACTAGCACAGGTTCTTAGATCTGCTTTTCTAAAGGAAAGCAACTCAAAATGGGTTAACAATCTTACTTTAATCAAGCATATCATTTAACTAGTTCAGGGGGAAAAGTCAGCACCCTGAACTTCAGAGAATACAAACAGAAGTTACAAACAAACAGAAAAACAGATCAGCAGACAGACGGCTTCCAG
>CM053589.1:123471311-123498806 GCA_028646515.1 Pseudochirops corinnae
ATTCTCTTTCTTTTATAGAGGAAGAAATGGAAAGTCAGAGGAGTGAATTGGCTCCCCAAAGGTCCAACAGTGAACACAGTTTAGAGGCATGATTCAAACCTAGATTTTTTTCAGGATCAAAATCTCAATGTTCTTATCTGTTGCACTGAGGTAAAATGACTTGTCCAAAGTCTTGTGGGAAGTTAGTAGCAGAACTCTGACTCAAACTCAGGTCATCTGGCTCTGTCTGGTGTCCTTTTCATGGTGCTGGAATAGCCTCTCTTCTGACTTAATTACTGATGTGAAAGGTTTTAGCGGGTGCTCATGGGCAGATTTTTTTTTTTAGTTTATGTAGGAACAAACAAAGGAAAATGGGCAATTTAAGGCTACATAGATTTTTTTGGTTAGGCAAAAGAGTTTTGTGACTAAGAAGGACATATGGGAATGGGTGACATCATCTTTTAATTAAAGCATATCAAAGTGACACCACCTCTTGGAGACGAGGACGATTTGGAATTTTATTTAAGAATTCTGTATGTTTACTTGGGGAGGACATAGGAAGCCAGAACACCAAACTGATGCATTGACTCCACTTATACTTTAGCAGCTCATGAAAGAAACTAAATGGATTCATTCTTTATCAACTCTGATGTGTCTATATGTTCTTTGCCAAGTCCATTGGGAGCCTTTTAATGTGGGTGCAGAAAGACACACGGGTTCATGAGTTTCTCTTGTAAAGAGAAGAAATTAATATCTCTTCTTTAAGGAACCCATCCCATCCTTATTAATCCCTCCTGATCCTCAGTTAAGACTGCATTCCCTGATTCAAAGGTCCATTTTAGCACGGTGCAATGAGTTACATGAGTAAATCCTATAATTGCCAGAATTGACCCATCAACGTTAAAGACCTTTTTAAAGTGGATCATTTTCTCTCTCTTACTCTGCCATCAAATGCAGCACTAATGAGAGGTGGTATTCATCTCTTTTTACAATCCTTAGCTTATATTCACTCATTAACACATAGGCGCTTAACTCCATATGCTTCTTAAAAACATATGCCCCCAAACCTTTCCTTACATTTTTTATGTAGAATCTTTTTTTTTAATTGTAGAAAGAAATGGGTGGCACCGTCCCAAAGCGCTCTACTTCCTCTGTTTTCTATGGATTCTGTTTAGATTTCTGTCTTCTATCAAAAAGGCAGATACAACTGGGCCCCTAGTCTGGGAATTGGATCTCATTTGCTGAGCAAATGGACCCAGATGGTAGAGTTATTCCCTACATCATTTAAGTGAGAAAAATGAAACACTCAATTATAGTCATGCTACCTTTACAGTATGCTGCCAGCAATATGTAGCTGGCATAGAAGTGATGTTGAAATTTTGTTTGGAAATAATACAGGCAGTAATAGTAATAATATTGATAGGTAAGATTCATATGACCCACTCTATCAGTTCTCACAACAGTCTGTGAGGGAGGCAAGGAAATTGAGTTTCAGGGATTTTGACTGAATTGCCAACATAGCTAGTTATTCTAAGGGTCAGGACTTAAATATGTGTTTCCTGACTCTTCTATGTATGAGAATCCTATGATGGCTTACTATTAAGGTTTTCTGACGGCTGACATAGGCACTTCTAAAAGACTAGGGAAGGGCCCAGATGATTTTGTTAAGGTTGTGTCGTCATTGACCTTGTGACCAGAATTATCATGGACCAACCCTTTGGAATATTCTTGAAGCCCAAGGCATTGAAAAACAGTACTGTCCAATGAATAAGCTTTTCCCCAGGGTTACAAACAAAACAAGGTAATACCTAAGCCAATAAATAATGGCACAGGTAGCAAGAGTCCCTAGAACTGTGCTGCTCTGCCCTGTTGAAATTTCACCTATCTTTTTCTTGTTTTCCCTCCAAAACAAATTAGCCAACCATAATTGGTCAGCTTAATACCAGCTTGGAAGATGGGGCTTTGTGCCTTGTTGTCTCTTGTCTATTTGTAGCCTTCTAGTGGTAGAGAGGATGATGTGCCCATTACAGGTCTGGCAGTGGCTGTAGTCTTCTTAACCTATAGATCAATTTGTCCTGCTCCCTAGAAGATGATAAGAATGTCAGGACTCTTTATTGCTATAGCACATTACTGCTTTTGGAACTTCACTGAGGGTGAAGACATATAACCTTCCCTCCTTATATGCAATAGGTGTATTTTTCTGAATAACTTCACATAAATCAGATTTTTATAAATCAAATTGTACTTTAAGGACAGTAGGGCTGAAGTCACAGTTGGACTGTTGTCTTAATTAATCAGGTTACAGGCTTTGGTTTCTAGCATAGGACTGTCAGGACATTTTAAAGGCTTATTACATCCCTAAGAAAGGAAGTCTTAGTTTTTTTTGGGGGGGGTAACCATAAAGTCTTGAGAAGTTTAGGTTTTGTATTATGCAGAATTTACTTAGGGCAAGACCTGTCTGTCTGAAAGGAAACTACTATCATGGTGGTATGTTAATTGCCCTGTTCCGTGAATAGATAGGCACCTCTGGCTGTCAACAAAGAAGAAGACTTATTTGCATGAATAATCGTCTTTTTCCCTGCATGGAGCAATTTTCCTTGTATTATCTAAGAAGACATATTTATTGATATAGAATGGGAAAAAAGTAGAAATGTTCAGAAATTTATGGGATAAAATAACTGGAAAGTGGGGCAGAAGCTATACTTAAGACCTATGTACCAATGTTCTAAGTATAGGTTATAGAAAAATCAATCTTAATACCTTAACATAGAAAGTTGAAAATGACCTCATAGATATCCCCTAAAATTTGGTCAAATATGCCTCATGATTAGAATATTTCAATGTATGTGTATTCTTTATTTAAAGCACACACAGATGTATAGAAGGGGTAGTGAAATAGCACAATATGTAAAAATGACTTACATTTAAGTGGAAATGGATGAATATCAGGAAGGAAGCATAGTAGAGATCATTTAAGATACAATAAAGCATTTTCCAGAAATTTTAGTATAGTTTTAAGACATTAAGGCTTAAGACTTTTGAGACACTATGCATAACAAGGAGAAACAAGTAATATTGTAGTCTGAGAAAGGTACCATAGCTGGTCTGGTCAAAGGAAGAGCATAGATGACAAGTTTATAACATGAATCACAAAACTGGCATAGAGATGGCTTATCTCAGTGATGGAAGGGTTAAAGCTGGTCAGATTGCTTTTGGTGATCTGAAATACATTTATACAGTGTTTTGAGTCTTTTCAGGATGACTTATCTCATTTGATCTTCGCCACAACCCTCCAAGGTAGGTTTTTTATTATCCCCATTTTGAAGATGATGAAACTGAGGCTGAGAAAAGCTCACTGACTTCATTGTCACAAAACAAGCTTCTGAAGGGACAAGGGAAATAAGCATGGTGTGTTCGTTGGGTATCCATGGTAGGGGAAAGTGAAAAGGGGTGGGTCAAAGGGTGTCTGAAGGAAGGTAGAAGGAGTAAATTGACTTTTAAAGGTTATTGCTTATCAGGTGGTGATGTCTCCACACAATTACAGGATAATTTTCTACTTGTGAAACTTCATGCCCTCAACACCAGATCCCCTTGTGGGCTCTGTACCAGACCTGTATCTTTCTAGGCAAGGCAGGTGGACCTTTGAAAGCAGACCACTGGAAAGATAAATGAGGATGAGATGCTATATTTAATTATGCAGGCTTCTGTAATATGTCTAGAACAGACATTCTTCTTGTGGAGAGTAATTATTCTTAGCATGCCCATCTGAGGAAGATTATGCTTTGGTAATTGGTTTTGAATCCTCTATCCGTTTTTATTTTAGCCACCTTGCTCTAATCCTTTCTATAAATGTTTGTGAATTGAATCAGAGGTGTCCACATCCCTGGGGCACAGCTTAAAGTCACTCTCATTTCTATCCTGTCGGTGACCCTGATGAGTTGGGGCCTGGGCTTCCCCAGAGATTGTATCTCATTCTCTAGCTTCTCTTTGTCATCTCAGGTTTATCAGTTTGTGTTGAGATCCAATAGGTGGCTAGTTGGTTTAATGGTTAGATCATGGAGCTAAGGAAACCAGGATCATAGATTCAACTCCAGTTCAATCCTGTGTATTTCATTTTGTTCTGCAACCAAGGTGGCATCCTGATCCTGAAATCCGCCTTACCTTCATTTAACAGTCAAAAAAGGCTTATTATATATTAGTCTCTGGGCCAGTCTCTGGGATTTAAAAAAAGCCCCAGTCTGTGCCCTCAAGTTGTTTATAATGCATGCTATTAGCCTTGAGGGGTTCTAAGTGAAAGAGAATTGCTAGTAAGGTAATTGAAAGTAAATTTTAAGTTATTGTCCTGTGGTCAGTGAACTGTTGAGTAGGCAGCATGATCTTCTGCAGGTTTTACTCACTTTTTAAGGGAGACCAGCTACATTCTAGTGATAGTCTTAGAATACAACTTTCTGAAGAGCATATCTGTCATACATGATATATAGACACAATAAATATATAAATAAATATTTTATATCTAAATAAGGTAACAAAAGATAATAATACATGCATTATATTCTGCATAATTCTACAAATCTATAAATCTAGTTGATTCCAAGGAGATTTTATACCATTTTCATCTGTACTGGTTTAAAATATATTTATTATTTTATTTAATACAATGCACAGTACCAAATAATTATTTTTTCTAGGAGCCATTGTTACAAGAAACTTCTATGGCATAAGAATTGGAGGGAGGGCCTACAGAAGCTCCTATAGCCTTTCCCCATAAGCACATGATAAGGATCCCTGACGGCTGCCTGTTGACTTAGAAAACCACATATTGATATTATCTGTGCTTTATTGTACCTTTGATTATTTTATTAACTATTTCCCAAATACATTTTAATCTGGTTCAGGCCATACTCAGAAATGTTGGGGCTGTGTTTGACACCCCTGGTCTATAGGGTATAGTCATAGAGATTTTCTTGGGGGTGGTAATACTTTAAAGGTCTTGTCTATGATCAGTCAAAGTTTCTTAAATGTCCACTATTTACCAGACCCTGTGCTAAAATGCTGGCAGTATAAAAAGAGGAAAAATGACAATCTTTGCCTTGAGGAATTTGCAACCTAATGGAGGAGACAGAACACAAACAAATATATTCAAAGCAAGCTATGTGCAGGATAAATAAATGGAAAGAAGGCCCCCAAATTAGAAGAGGTTGGCAAAGGCTAGTATGAGTCCAGGGAAGGACTTGAACCCAGATCTGTCTAACTCCAGGACTGACCATTTATTCACTTCTCTTATCAACTTCTCACAAGCACATTAGTACAAAATGCTTATCATCTTGGAGGGCTGGGAAGAGCTTGGTCCTGAGGAAATGATGTATGAGACAAGAGAAAGCAGATGGGATGTGGGGTAGGAGAGGATGGCAGTTGGGTTCTTTGCAGTGTTGGGGTGGGGCAGAAGGAGATTAAGGAGAAGAGAGCCTAGTGGGGACTCCTTGTGTTGGGAAATATGGGGGGAGCATGAGAGCTCTAGGCGTGAACTCTACTTACTCAAGAAATTGTCCATAGCACTAACCAGATGCTTTTTCGTGTAAATGAGATGAGCTAATACAATAATTGGCTCATTTATTTTGTCAAAAAGGTCAGCTCCTATTTACTTTGAGTCCCACATGGCTCATGAACTGCTGGTTGCCCACCCTGACTGTAGTAGGGTGAATATTTGACTTGCAATCCTTATTATGTTGCTACTCATCTATGAAACAGTGGGCAAGTCATTTAAAATATCTTTACTCCATTTTCCTCACCTACTAAATGGGACTGGTGGAAACTACCTTCCCAAACTCTCAGAGACATTGTATATATGCATTGAATTTCATTAAAAGAGTCTGAGAGGCTCTGGGAGTCCCCTTGAGCTCTCCTTGAATCTCTGAGGTGCAGGCTCTGGGACTCCCCCTTGAACTCTCCTTGAATCTTTGAGGTACAGGTTCTGGGAAACCCCTTGAAGTCTGATTGAATCTTCCCACTTGATGAGGCATTTGCAGAGGCCATAAGTATTTCATTGTGGCTGGGCCCAAACCTCTGTTACTAGCCTGGCCCTCCATTGTCCATCTGCTTCCCACCCTTGAGCCTATCAAAATATCAGTCCACTCTTGCATTGACCTCATTAACTCCTCCTGAAGACCCTCCCCAAGCTCATTACTGGAGTAGGACCTCATTGATTCCTCCTGAAGACTCTCCTCAAACTCCTCCTCTAGACCACCCCTAGATTCCTCTGTATATAAGACCCCATCTTCCCTCCATGTGGTATGAGAGCCCCACAGAAGGCCCTAGCACAGACATGCACTGTGAGAGTGCCATAGAATGACCTGGGCTCTAGTCTTAGCTTTATTTTTATTGAACTGTGTGACTTTGGGCAAGTCATTTTCCCTCTCTGAGACTCAGTTTCCCAGTCTAGAAAATGAGGGTTTTGGGATAGATGAACTTTACAGTGTTTACCAGTTGTGAATGTTATGATTCTATTTCCATACTAGGATCCTTTATTGTTGTTTCTGTTGTTTAGTTGATGAATCATTGTTGACACTTCATGATCCCATTTGGGGTTTTCTTGGCAAAGATAGTAGAGTGGTTTACTAATTTCCTCTCCAGGTCATTTTATAGATGAGGTAACTGGGGCAAACAGGGTTAAGTGTCTTGCTCAAGCTCACCCACCCAGTAAGTGTCTGAGGCTATATTTGAAATCACATCCTTCCTGACTTTCTGTCCACTGCACACGTAACTGCCTCAAAGATCCCTTATAGTGAGAACATATAGAATAAGGAGATGGGGACCGTATGTGAGATTCCACAGGTGCAGACAATTTTCTGGTGAGGAAACTCCCATTACCTATCTAGGCTAATATTTTCTCTGCAACTTATAGTCTTAGTTGCCTAGCGAGAGGTGTCCAGTTTGTGGTCAGTGGGCCACAAGCTGTCTGCAAAGCTCTGGGATTACAGAAGAACCAGATTAAAATGTAATTGCCAAATGTTTTAAAAATAAATAAATATAAAACATAACATAGATAATATTAATTTGTGGTTTCTTAAGTCAATATATAGTCCACAGGGATTTGTTGCAATTTGAGTTTGATTTCATTGGCCTAGGGCACTGAGAGATGACTTATCCATGGTCACACAGTCCTTAAATGTCAGAGGCAGAACAATTTGTCCACTACTCTTGTTATCTCAGCTGTGTCCAACTCTTTGGTTTGAACCCAGAAAGATGAGTCTTCCTGACTCTAGGCCTGGCATTCTATCCACCGCATCACCTAGCTGCCTACTACAGCACACTGCATCAAGGGCTGTCAATGAAATAGAGTGAGTGAGCAGCCTGAGGCAGAAGAGTGCCAACTTTTAAAGAATCTGTGGTTATTTGAGCTTCCGTTCACAAGTCCTGCCTCCCCCCTTTCCACCCTCCCCACCTCTTGTCTCTGAGTAACACATGCGTGTGAGCAAATGCTCTCACTCACACCCACTCCCACATGCCATTCAAAGCAATATGGGTAGAAAAGTTTGTTTCATGGGAGGCTTGATAGGCCTGATGCCTGGCAGAAAGGAAATTGTATTATGTGATGAAAGTATCATTATTTGCCATGCGTGAAAGGTTATGGCTGAAAGGGCTGATATTCCATTTGCAAAATGTGATTTATAATCACATCCACTTGTGTATACACACACAACACACAGACTTACATACACATGCGCACACACACATCCTACTACCACCAACAAATATGTTAAGAAAAGAGCAAAGAGTCGCATTAAAAATTCATGCCCTCTGTGCTGGAGAGAAAGGAAGGCAAACGTGCCAGTCATTTCACGACGAGGGCTCTTGTTTTCATGCTTGCAAGCCTCCAGAAGGATAATACAATGGCGATTGCCTCAGATGCTTCAGATGGAAGCACAAGGGGACAGCAGGGCTACCTCATATCTCTGACTCTCTAGGCCTCAGACATGGGGAGAAAAAAACCCCCACAGGCCCTGAATCTCTGGTTTCTTGCCCTCCCCTTTGTGACTGGCCCTGGGTCCTTCCTACTGATGATCTGCTGTAGGTAATTTTCTACAAAAAGAAAAAATAAACCAACCCATTGGTTCTTTCTTCTTTCAAAAGGATGCCCCACTTTGAAGCTGAGTTGTGCCCAAACAGCTGGAATGTGTTCTGAGGGCATCAGTCACCACATCTACCATTTTAGCTGAGTAGCTGCAGAACAAACAGTATCCCACCTGTTCTGAGGGAGAGCGTGAAAGGTAATTTCCTCCTCCTAGCTCTCAGTAGAAGCTATTGTGTTCCTGGATAGGGCCCCAGCCATCCTATTTTGGAGGCAGTTGTCATGCAATCAGCATCCGAAGAAAACCAATCTCTCATTTTTATTATAATTGTGGCATATCTTTAATTTGCTTGGCATAATACACTTAATCCATAATTATAAAATACGCAAGTAGCCCTTGGCTTCGTTATGGTCTCTCGGTGCAGAGGCAGCTTGGTGTTTTTTTATTAATTTAACTTTATACAAGCTAACAGATTGCCATAAAGGAAAACAGAATTTCTCAACCAGTTCAGCTAATAGTTGTGTTTCAGCAAAGGACCCTGTGGTACGCGCTGAACAATAACTACCTCTCCAGCACCACTTGCAGTTTTTAATTGAATTTCTATCCCATGGATATCATGTTGGAACTATTCATCTGCTCCACTAAGTCTTCTGATATTAAACAAGTTCTTCCAAGTTATTATTGTAATACAAATACTGCTCAACAGTTGATTTGCATTAAAAATTCAGAGCTATGGTAAGGATAACGCAGTACAGGGAGCTTCCTCAGAACATGTGCAAGCAAAACCATGACATTAATATGGATGGAACTCTGGTGGGCTTATCTAGTTTCTCCTTTTCCACGTTTGAATGGTTGTTATTTTTTCATTAATAATGATAACTGGCATTTATATTACACTTTAAGGTTTGTAAAGTGCTTTACATGTATTGTCTTATTTGATCTTCACGCAACACTATGAGGTAGATGTCTCATTTTTACCAGTGAGGGGGAAAAAAATCTGAGAGCACTTAAGTGACTTGTCCAGGGTCACACAGTAAAGGTCTTATGTGGGATCCGAACTCAGATCTTAAGATCTCCAGGTTCAGCACTCTATCCATTGCACCAAAGACAAAATGTTGGGATTTTTGCATACTCCTTGATTTATTTTGGATAGCTGAGTTTCCATACTATTCATAACCCTAGGTGAGATTCAGGCTGTCTAGAGTGTTTAAGTTTTCTTCCACATCCTTTTTAGTTTTCTTCTTCATTTCTTTTACCTCTGTTTTAAAGAAATATTTGACTTTAAGAAATATTTGCAACTCAAGAGCTATTCCTGAAGGTATAAGATTGTTCTTATGGGCTCCAATGCTCCTATAGATCTCACATACTGCTGTTTCATCCATGCAATCTTGAAAAATTTATATAGAGTGAATATGGCTTTGTTTATCATCCTAGAACATTAGAACAGGAAGAGAACCTTGAAGATAATAGAAGTTAGGGCTATTTCTTGAGCATTTGTAGTCTGGGAGGGCAGCATCATGGCAGACAAGTAACTAAGCTGCTACTGGCCACATTAGAGACACGCTATTGAAACGGACCATTTGTCTTACTCACTGGGCCAGTGCTTATATTCTTGTGGCTAAGTGGTTATTTGTACAATTAAATTAGTTTTTCCTAGGTTAACATGATGGGACACTCAAAAAGAGAGGACTCATGAGAGAAGAATTCATCCCAATCTTTTTTATAAGACGCAATGTATTCAGGGTCAAGCGAGTCAGGGAGGGTTAGAAATATTCTCTAGAAAGGGAATCATTCAGAGACGTTAATTTGTTTTTGACATAATTTTATAATACTGAGTTATTTGCAACTTGCTGAGTAGGAGGCACTAATGTCCTGCCACAGTATCAGAAATAGGGTTTGTTCTTAAAGGACCCTCCCCTCTGAATATTCAGGGTCATATTTGAAGCTTATAAGATTAGTGTTTCAAATGTGGATGAGAATTACCAGCTCTGCTCTGGTTACCAGCAGGCATTTTTGCTGTTGCGTTTCCCATTTCTGTGGAAAAATTGCACCGCTCTTTTATATAGCTCAAAGTGTTTATTGAGAATGTTTTTAAATTGTAAAACTTGCATGCCTGTCTAAGTGACTAAGTGCTGTGGTGATGGTCAACACAGAGCCTTAAAACTAATATAATTATTCATGTTTTTGAAACTCTGAAAACTGCAGAACTGATCTAGTAGGGTATTTGACTTCCTCAAACAGATACACAGAAAAAGTAAAGTAATTACTGTTAAGTCAACACTTTTGTTCACAAACATAAATGTATAGCCATTTGAGGATCTTTGGGAATATCAAAATTCTTTCTGTCTCTAGTTAGTTTTCTTCCATTAGAGTGAGGTAAAGTGCCCGTGAACAACAATCCACCATGCAGATTGAATTTTTCTTGTTTTGGCATAGCTAGTGTTATCTCAGCGGGTTGTGGACTTTAGTCCAGTCTGAATCTCTAAGAGCAGCCCACATTCCTGAAGGGATTAGAAGTTGTGGGTTATGACACTATTCCTTGTTATCACATTGAATTTGATGAATCTTTTCAAAAAGTTCCTTTTGATGGGGGTTCTTATTTAATCCTGGGGGTGATACAGTGGATAGAATGCTGAGTTTGGAGTGTTAAAGGTCCAGGTTCAAATCCTGCATCAGACATTAGCTGTGTGACCTTGGGCAAGTCACTTGACCTCTTTCTGTCTCAGTGTCCTCATCTGTAAAATGAAGGTGTTGGGCTTGATGACCTCTAAGGTCCCTTCAGGTTCTAAACTATGATACTATGATCCTGTCCCCCATCATTCCTGCTGGTGATTAGGATAATCACCAAGGTTGAAAGAATAATTCTCTTCTAGGGAAAAGGGAATAGGGTTATCAGTGGCCATGTGAGTGTAAGTGAAAGGATGGAACTAGGTGGGCAGAGGAAGAAGAAAATTTGGAGACTGGAGAGTGCTTTCAGTTCTGGGATGTCTGCTAGGAATGACAAAGAGTTCTATTGGGGAGATCAATGAAATGCTAGTTTGTCTGATGCAACCTACCTCTTTGAAGAGAGTTTCATCCCTGTATGGAGGCAGCATCTACCTTGCCTTTGCCCTTACCCCCCTGCTTTGCCCTGCTGCTCCCACTCTTGAATCTGCAGCTCAGGAGCTTAGAAAAGTAACATATTTTTGAAATTACTTTTGTAGGCTCTCTCTTTATTTCTATATGGATGTTTGGGATTGTGTTTTATAGCTTGTAAAGCCCAAAGAAATTCAGTAATTCTGCAGACTTCACGTCACTTTGTGGAGCCTTACTGCAGCAAGGCAATACTTTTATACTTCCTTAATCAATTCACTTTCCCACTCAACACAGTTGCTATTCCAGATCTTTCCATCCCTCCTTTAACTTCCCATGACATCCCCTTTCTCCACCTTCTCAGTTGAGGACCTCACCTGATACTTCACCAAAAAAACCAGACCATTCACCAAGATCCCTCTTTTTTCCCCTCCTCTTCATCTAATGTCATGCAGATATCTTCCCTTCCTATATCCTCCTTTACCCCTGTCTTACAAAGAGAAGTAACTGTATTCCTTGCCAAGACAAACTCCTCTACCTGCACCTTTGATCCCCTTCCATCCTGTCTTCCCTAGCATATTTCCCAGTCTATTATCCCCACTGTCTCACTAGTCCCCAGTCCCTACCTTTCTGCTATTGCTTTCCTGATTCCTACAAACATGCTTATGCCCATCCTTAAAGAAAAACTTTCCTTGATACTGGCTTCCTGGTTAGCTATCTTAACTTTCCTTCCCTTTCATGGTTAAAAGCTATATATAATTTATGCCTCAACTAATTCTGAACCCTTTGCACTCTGGCTTCCAAACTCATAATTCAACTGAAAATACCCTCTCCAAAGTTACCAGTGATCTATTAGTTGCCAAATCTAATGGTCTTTCTCCATCCTCATACCTCTTGACCTCTCTGCAACTTTTGACATTGTAGCTCACTGTCTTCTGGATATTCTGTCTTAAGTTTTTTTGTGATGCTGCTTTCTCCTGATTTTCCTCCTAATTCTCAGCTCCTTCTTATATTACTTGACTGCACCTTCTTTCAGGTCATGCTCATTAACTTTGTATTTCCCCACTCTTTGTCTTCTCCCTCTATACCATGTCATTTTGTGATCCCATCAACTCTTAGAGATTCAATGATCATCTCTACATAGATGATTCTCAGCTCTTTTTGCCCAGTCCTAATATTTATCTGTCTTCCCTTTCCCTATTCTTTTACTTTTCCAAACTTCCGTATTACTATTGAGGGCGCCATCATCTTTTCAATCCCTAGTTTCACAAACTCAGTGTCATCCTTTACTTCTCACTTGTACTCATGTGATACAATCAAATTGTTGCCAAATCCTGTCATTTTTACCTTCATGACATCTCTCATGTATAGGTGCCCCCTTTCTCCTGTCACAACCACTACCATGATGGCAACTCCTATCATCTTACACCCAGACCATTACAATGGCCTTTTGGATGATCTTCCTGACTTTCTCCACTCCTGTCTGTCTTTGACTTCTCTGCCAAGGTGATCTTCTTAAAAGGTAAGTCTCACCATGTCAGCCTTTCTGCTCAATAAACTCCAGTGTCTCTGACTCTCTCTAGGATCAGATAGAAATTCTCTATTTGACTTTTAAAGCCCTTCCAACCTGGCTCCTTCCTACTTTTAGTTTTCTTACTCTCTACTCCTTTCCATGTACTCTACAATTTTCCTTGAACATGACACTACATCTCCTATTTGTTGTTGTTTGGTCCTCTTTTTCACTCATGTCCAAATCTTTGTGACCTTATTTGGGGTTTTCTTGGCAAAGATACTGTGGTGGTTTGTCATTTCCTTCTCTATCTCATTTTGCAGACAAGGAAACTGAGGCAAACAAACTTAAGTGACTTGCCCAGAGTCACATAGCTAGTAAGTGTCTGAGGCCAGATTTGAACCCAGGAAGATAAGTCTTCCTGACTCTAGACCTGGTACTCTATTTACTGTGCCACCTAGCTGCCTCACCTCCCAACTCTGTGATTTTTCACTGCCCTTCTCTCACCCATAGAATGCTCTTCCTCCTCACCTCCTCTTTCTGACTTCCCTATATTCCTCCTTCAAGAGGTCCTTCCTGGTCCTTCCACTGTTAGTGCCTTCTACTTCACTGTATATATCCTGTATCTTGTAATTGTGTACACATTGCCTTCCCTGGTAGAATTTGAGCCCCTTGAGAGCAGGACCTGTGTTTTTGCCTTTCTTTGTATCCACAGCACTTAGCACAATGTCTGGCACATTAGTAATCACTCACTAAGTGCTTGCTGACTGGGCTTGCTGGAATCTAGGTTGTAGAAGATAAGCTCCTTGAAGCCAGGGACCATTTCATTTTTGTCTTCATGTTTCCAGCATGGTACCTGCAACATAGACCATTAGGAATAGGTTTCTAGGAACATAATGCCAGATGTTGAAACAGCAAGCAATACATTTCTATAGATAAAATGGAAAAGAAAATGGTTCTTGACCAGAGGACTTAGCTTCAAATTCTACCTCTGAAGCTAACTTTGTGACCTTGGACAAGGCTCTAATCTCCCTGGGCTTCATTTTCTTTATGTAATAAATGAGATCATTGGACTAGATAGCCCTTGGCCTAGAGATCCCTTCAAGCTCTGGATCTATAATCTTTTCTTGTTCTTCTAAGGAACAATAACATAACAATGTGCTCCAATGGAAGCAGATCTGTCTTGCAGTTCTTGGTCTACTGTGAACTCACTGTGATCTTGCTCAAATCAATTTGCTTCAATCAGTCTGTTTCCCCTATTTGTAAAATTGGAAATAACACCCATCCAGTTTTCTGCTTTTCCCTTCCCTCCAGCAAAGTTGTCAAGGTGAAAAATTAGCTCTTTGAAGCCCTCCATAATTTGCCCCCACCAGCCTTTTTCAGTTCCGTCTCTCATTACTCAGAGAAGAGAACCCTCGATATTTTTTTCTCTGCTCCCCAAGTTACTGTGCACATTCCTGTGTTTCAAAAAGCTTTCACTCTTGCCATTCCCTCTACATCCTGAGATGCCTTCCCCTATTTTCTCTGCCTTCCCAAGTCCTAGATTTCTTCAGGTCAGCATTTTGCTGGAAATAAGAAGGTGGTAAAGGAATGTATTAAGAATGCCTAGAGTAATGCTTTGTAATTGGAATATTAACATTTTGATTGAGTTGACAGCACATTTAAATGGAAATATTCAATTGAAAAACATTACCATCAAAACACACACATATGGAATCTGCAAGACTTTCTTAATGAAAGTTAATGTTTGTCATAGACTAAAGAACTTCATGATCAGAATTGAGAGCTTAGTAGTACTTATCCTTCAGCTATGAATTTTCACCTGATGATTCCAGCCCAGAGGCTGGAATTTGTTATAGTTACTTCAAATTTGTGATAGTACTAAAAAAAATTTTAAAAATATTTATGGAGGTGTAATGTTAATGGGATAATAAGATCTTCTCCACCCATTAATAGGCCTCTTGTGGAGCCCATTGGGGCAGGGACTTAGCTAAAGAGAGACTTCCCTAATGAAGAACTTGCTTATAGGAAGACTTCCACAGCTTTTGGTACTAAGTTGATTAGTCACTGAGTCACGCAGGTTGTGATGCCTTCTGTCTCTGAGAAGTGTATATATATTCTGAGTTGGTATTTTGCTTTGGAGGTTCACTTATGAGAAGAACCATTTGATTTCCTGGTTGAGCCACTGAGTAGCCTTATGTTCAGACCTCCTGACAGCTCACATGTAAAGGCTCTCTTGATCTGGTGGCATATGGAAAGTGTGTAACAATATTGCTTGGATTCAGTCAGTCAGAGCCCTGTCTGTTGGTCTTTATGCTAATTCCTCTGCTTATCTTTTTCTGACGTTTGGGATGCTGACCGTTCCCCTGAACTAGTGAATGTAATTAAAAGTAGGATTTTTAACCCCTTTTTGAGCAATCTTTCCCAGAAAAGCAGATCAAAAAACCTGTGCTAGCAGGCCATCCCGGGTGTGCTAGGGTGCTTGCTGTTATAGGAGGGGAGAAGTAGCTCCTTTCTCCTTTCTGAAGGCTCCCTCCCTTTTCAGGAAACTTCTATACTGGAAATCACCTTCAAAACTGTTTTCCACATTCACATGTAGTCTCTCTAATTGGCACCTCTCTTGCCTGTAACATGAGAGGTGGGAGACTAGGCAGATGTGCTTGAATGAGACCCTCATTCATTTGTATAAAAGTCAATTCTTCTTCCATATCTCTGAACTGCCCTGATGAAAGCAGTAACAATGGACCCAGGAGTCCAGTTAACCAACTCGGGGGGAATGGTAAGAACTTAGTATAATGAAGCAACCAGTTCAGGGATCAACCTTTCACAGGACATTCATTTACCTTGCTCTTGCCATGACTTGAAGACCCTTATAGCTGGAGTTCTGGTGACATCTCTGCTTTCTACCCTTCTTTATCCTTTTGGGGAGATGGCTACTGCTGCCCTGATTTGGGGAATTAGTACTACCAACTGCCCTCAGCTTCTCTTGTTGCTTTTTACAGTGTGGTTCTGGCTGTCTAATTCTAAATTCTAAATTCTAAATTCAATTTCTAAACAAAATTGATGTATGTCATTATATCTGCCCTCCATGATATCTGTGTTTCTGCCAAACTAGTCTCTTTGTTATTCCCTATAGTTGGCATTCCATTTTCTGTCTCCTTGGCTTTGGATGGCCTTACCATGTCTGGAATACTCTCTCTTTTCACTGCTACCTCTTGGAAACTTCCTTCGAGGACTAACACAGTAGCCACCTCATCTCTGAGGAATTTCGTGTTCCTTCTCAGGTCCTGTCTTGCTTTTCAGAATCATGCTGCTTACCCTGTATATTCTTTGTATTTACTTTTAGAATTATATTTAGAGCTGAAAATTACTTTAGAGACCCTCTATCTATTTTATCCCTCTCAGAATACAGAGGGAAGTAAGGCCCAAAGATTAAAGTGACTTCTCTAAGACCCTACAGATAATGAGTAACAGAGGTGAGATTTGAATCTAGGTTGTCCTCTGTGAGACCTCGGACTCAACCATTTCTTTTATCTCTATACGTTTTATCTTCATAATAGAATATAAGCTTTTTGAGGGTAGAGACTGTTTTGTCTTGGTCTTTATATTGCTATTGCCCTTTGTATAGGAGGAACTTAATAAATGTGTGTTGGATTTTATTCAATTGCCTGTGTTTTCCACTCCATGCACCCAACTTGGGTATTTTAAGTTAAGTCACATAACCTTCTTAGGAACACACCAAAAAAAGGTCAATTTCTTTGTATTTAAGGGATGGTCTAATTCTTCTATGAGATTTTCGCTTCATGTCTCAAATAGTCTGAATAAAATTCATAGCACTTAATGATTTTTACCACTTATTTAGATTTAAGTGCTTATATAAGTATTTGCTGAGCACCTACTTTGTGCTAAGTCTTATGTTGTGTATATCTAGCAGGGTGAGATAATATGTATACATACACACACACAAATAACTGCAATACAAAATGTGTTAAGTCCGTAAGAGTCAGGACTTGAATAATAGATAAGATCTCAACAGATCTAGAAGAAGAGAGGGTAATCCAGGCAATGGGAATGATTTAAGTGACAGTCTTTGGAAAATGCAGGATAATTTGGCAAATCCTTTGTTTGGCTGGAGCATAGGCTGGGTGAAATGGCGTACAGAAAGATAACACTGGAAGGGCAGGTTGTTCCAGGCTGAGCATGGTCCTTTATTTATTTTAGAATTTTGAATATATCATGTAAGCAATGGGGACTTATCCAAGATTCTTTTGTATGGTATGAACATATTAATAGAATTGGGAACAATTCTTTAGGAACTTGGCAGCCTCAGCAGGATAGATTGGAGGGAACTAAGTCTTAAGGCAGGGAGACCAATAAGAAGAAACAGTAATGATGTGATTTCAGGTAGATGGGCTGTTTTCTAAGGAATCAAAATAATTCTTATTTATTAGGCTGTTTGGGTGAAAACTATTTATTGGGCTGTATTGGGCATTCTTCAGTGGTTTCTCTGGGAAGAACCAGCCTTAAGCAAAATTGCAAATTTAGAAAAAAAAATTCTTCTATTCTCAGTCTCTTTTTCCTCCATGATATCCCTTGGGAAATGGCAAACATCCAGAACAGCTAAAGCATAGGGTAGATAAAACAGACTAGATGAAACTAAGAAAATTACCTGTATACATGCCCAGGTTTCCTCTTTCTGTCTTCTTTCTATTGCATTAACTTTCTCTCTAAAATATCTGATTATCCTTTACAACTTAGTGTGAAAGAGTTCCCTCTCTCAGTGATATTTGTATTTTAAGGCTTATCTCTCACCAAGAAAAGACTTTGTTCCATTAAAGAAATTCCAGGTGTTCTCAAGCAGGTGAGAGAGGATTTGGTGACAAGGGCCCTTCTTGGTGTCCCATGAGATTGTACTATGCATGGAAGCACCACCTGCTTCTTGTGTTTATAAAGTCAATCCTCCTCCTAAGAAAAGAGATTTCAATGACTGCTGGAGCACAATGGCTTGTATATCCCTGAACTGGAAGTCATCTTATCTACCAGGTTACTTTCTCTGTTTTCAGCTGTAAGGTTAGGTGCAGATAAACATTAGAGGCAACAGTTATTAATGGCGATGCTACTGGGTGGAGGTTAGAGGGTACTTTCTTATTTCAACAGGTGATCCATTTTGGAGTGGAGATGACAAGGGACAAACCATAACTGCATTTTAAAAGAGCCCATTTGCCATTTTACATCCAAGGGGAAAAGAGGTTAATATTTCAAAAATTCTTGCAACTCTTTTGGGTATCTGACTTGTTAAAATGGGTAATCTCTACTGTCTGAGAAATAATGCCTTGGAGTGGAAACCATTATTATTTATTTTCTTTGCCTTCAGCATCATTTATATGGCAAAGTATGAAAAAGGAGTAACGCTTTTTGATAACATCTCCAAACACGTATTAAATGCAGATTTAAAAAGACAGCTGTTATTTTACCAGCCTCTCTTGATCATTGCAAATACATGGAAGTTCAGTGACTGTGTAATAGCTATGTACATATCACAATAGGAAATACAAATGTGGGTGGGTGCATATAGATTGTAGTTTAATCTTTAGAAATATTTCTACTGATCAATTACTGTAGCACTGGGGCATGCAATTGTCCCTTTTAAATCAAAACGACCTGTCTATTTGTGAACTTGATTTCAGTGCTTTGCTGGGGAAGAGCGGTGGCAAAGGAATATATTAGGAATGCAAAAAAGTAATACTTCGTAATAAGAATATTAACATTTTGATTGAGTTGATGGAGCATTTAAATGGAAATATTCAATTGCAAGGATGGAGCATCAGAGAGAAGCTACAATACAAGCATGCAATCTGTGTGATTTTCCTTAATGAAAGATAATACTTGTAATAGACTAAACAACTTCATGGTAAGCATTGAAGGACTGGTCATGCTCATCTTTCAGATGTATGCTATGAAGAATAGGAAAGAGAGCCTTGATAAATGCAAGTGGTACACCTTCCTATTAAAAATTATGAAGACAGTAGACACACTTATATGGTCATTTGAAGAAGGGCAAATAGATCTGGGTCCCAGCATTAGAATTTTATGTGACAGCATGTGGTGGTGAAAAGGCAATGTAGTAGGGATCAGGAAAACTGGATCCTAGTTCTGATGATAAAATAATTCTTCTTGTGCTGGGTATGAATTGTCAATATGACTATTTAATGATATTTTAATTTAGGATATTTTCATTTAATTTAATAATATTTAATGTTATTTATATTGTAAAATTGTAAAAAAAATTCTCATAAGATAGACTGGCATGTTTTTTTCTTAATTTTTAAAGCACTTCATAGCTTTTTTTTTCCACTGCATAGCTCTTTTTTCACTTCATACCTCTTTTTTTCACTTCATACCTCTTTTTTCTACTTCATAGCACCTGAAGAGTTCAAGTTCTAGGTCTTTTAGTGACTAATTCATTAGGAAGCACTTATTAAGCAATTACTGTTTTCCAGGCATTGTGCTAAGCATTTAGGCTACTAAGGAAAAAAACAGCAACAATACATTGTCTCTTCCTTCAGGGAACTTACATTGTAGTGGAGCAGACAACATATGTATGATAGCTGTGTGATCTTGAGGAAGTCACTTAACCTTTGTGGGGTTAAGTTTCTTTGTTTGTAAAGTGAGTTGGTTGGGACTGATCATCTCCAAAGTCACCTCTAACTCTACCATTCTATGTTGTTGTTCAGTCATTTTTCAGTCCTGTCCAACTCTTTATGATCTCATTTGGGGTTATTTTGGCTAAGATACTGGAGTGGTTTGCCATTTCCTTCTTCAACTCATTTTACATGTAAGGAAATTGATGCAGACAGGGTTAAGTGACTTGCCCAGGGTCACATAGCTAGTAAATGTCTGAGACTGAATTGGATCTCAGGTCCTCCTGACTCCAGGCCTGGCACTACACCTCCTAGCTGCCCTTAACCATTCTGTAGTCATTGGAAAATTACTCCCAAGCTGAGGGGGTAGAACACAGTTATGAGTTGTTAACACAGTAAGGAAGGAACAGATGGGGCTCTTGTACCAAGGGGGTATTCCACATTAAGCAGAAACTTCATTGAATCAGACTATTTAGGAAGAGAAAGTAATTAAAGCATTGTAATATATTGACACTTTTCATCCTAGAGCTAGAGTATCTCACAAGAAATGAGAAAGAAAAAATGAAGCATACAGGATTTTGGTTGCGAAGGTGCAGTATATCAGCAGTGGTCTCATGTGGCTGCCCTTCCCTGTATCTATCAGTGAGTTATACTAGTGTGCTGACCCTCATGGGAGGTGGCCCCAGGAGAGCAGGCAGCTGTGTATTTCTCTTTAGGAGACTCTATATCTTTGGCTGTTTTGACACACTACTCTAGTGTTCAATAACACATAGCACCATCCAGGCATAGTCTGTGATGACTCTGTGACTTCAGGTTCAGCAGAAGCTGTGGACCTGTTTGGGCTTCTGTAGACATCTCTGGCCATTAGGGAATTCCTAGTAGAGACTAGAATTCTAGAATCAGGAACATGACTTGAATAATTGCATTCTGACCTGGAAATTGGGTGGATCTGGGAACTTGGTCTAAGTTATGGCTATTCCTATTTCTCATGGCATATCCATCATCTCAGCTCTGCCAATGATTGGGGAGTTTGGACTATCTCTCAGAACAGAAACAGAATGATAAGATATGTCCCAAAATGGGCATATGTGTTGAGACAGAAAGAGAAAGACAGTCTGTGCCTGAGTCTGATGAGTAGTAGTTATGCTTACGGCAGGTTCTAGTGGATAATTGTAGTAACCATAAGTGATCATGTCATCAGGGTTTAGACTAGACTTAATGGCTAGTCAGAGGAAGAGAAAATGAAACTTAATTTACCAGACTGATCAACAAGCATTACCTACTATATATGAAGCACTGGGCCAGGTGCTGGAGACAAAAATTTAAAAAAAAGAATTAAATAACCCCTGCTTTTAAGAAGCTTACATTTAATGGAGGCACAACAGGTACATATATAAGTGTGTAGAAAATAAATACAAAGAAATAAAAAAATAGTTAAATACAAGATAATTTGAGAAAAAGGGAATAAGCAGTTAGAGGGGATCAGGAAAAGCTTTGTGTAGAAGGTGGTGTGTGAGCTGCACATTGAAGGAAAGGAATGATTCTATAAGACATAAAGGAAGACCAGTGGATAGACACTGAGACAGAGAGGAAGTGTCATGTGTGAGGAAAAGAGATAAAGCCATTTTGGCTGAGTTGGATCATGTGAGGTGTAGAGTAATAGAATGCTAAAAAGACAGATTGAGGCTAGACTGTGAAGTACTTTAAAAACTTAAAACAAAAAGGAGTTCACATTTCATCTTAGAGGCAATAGGGAACCACTGATGTTTATTGGATGGGTGAGTGACATAAACAGACCTGTGCTTAAGGAAAATCATTTTGGCAGCAGGATTTAAGATAGCCTGACATGAGGAGGAACTTGAGGCTAGGAGAACGATTAGGGAGACCATTGAAATAGTCTGGATGTGAGAGATGAGGAAGGCTTGAACTTAAGGTAATGGATGTGTGAACAGACAGGAGTTGAATGTGAAAGATGTAGAAATGAAATGGCAACATTTGTAATTGATTGGAAGGATATGTGGTATGAGGGAGAATGAAGAGTTCAGTATATTGTTGATGTCGTGAGCCTGAGAGACAGAAAGAATGTTGTTGTCTTTGACAGAAACAGGAAAGTTTGGACGAGAGGTGGGGTTAAAGGTCAAGATAATGAGTTCTGTCTTGGACATATTGAGCTTGAGATGTCTCTGAGATGTCTAGGTTGAAATATCTCTTAGGAAATTGGATTTCTGGGACTAAGGGTTAGGGGGAGAGACAGAGTAGACACATAAAATCTGTGAATAAACTACATAGAGAAGGTAATTAAACCCACGAGAGCTTATGACAGTGGTTCTCAACCTTCCTAATGCAGTGATCCTTTAGTACTTGTATGTGGGTGTATCTGCATGTGGGTGCACCCGCCTGGAGACAGATAGAGGAGCCATGTCTCGGTTCCTAAGACCATCAGAAATATGTGTCTTCTCATGGTCTTAGGAGACCCCTGTGACCCCTGTGAAAGGGTCGTTTGGCCCCCAAAGGGGTCGTAACCCACAGGTTGAGAACCGCTGGCTTATGAGGACAGCGAGGGAAAAGAGAAAAAGAAACACAGAGAGAGAAACAAATAGGGAGAGACAGAGAAAGTGAGAGAGATACTGTTATAGAGAGATACATAGAAAGACACAGAAGAGAACAAGAAAAGATGGTTTTGGGACAGAGTCTTGGGGAACATCCAAAATTTAGGGCCATGATGCTACAGATCAGTCTTAACAATTGACTGTTGACTTTGTCACAGATTACTGACTTAGAGATTCCTGATCAGAGAACACTTTCCATGACAACACCTATAGAAATTTCCAGGGGGAAAGAAAGAAAAAAATCTAAAAGGATTCCCTGAATCTAAGCAAAGAATATTTAGGGCCAGATATAGAAAAACCATCCTTAGCCATGGTTGTGTCAAGGAGTAGGAAGGGAGAAAGAAGACTTTTAAAAATTGTGCCAGTTCAACCTAACTATTCAAAGCAAAATTGTATTAGGATGTATATACCCTAGAAATTTATCAGCTCTATTTTTGCATTGTGTTTACTTACTTTCCTACCCAGTAAAGCCTTTCTTGAAGAATTCAAATTTGTCTCAATTGAATTAAGACAAGTAAAAGTTTATATGAGCCTTTGTCAGGATCAAAAAGGGGATCAAAGAACCCTGTAATAATTGTAGGATTTGTGACCCACATCCCCAGATTGATCTTGAATGGACTACCTAAGATGTCTTCCAATTTTGAATCCACTATCCATTGTTGCCCTATGATCTGTCATGCTGAGTATCTGTTAAGGAGGAGGGTGTTAGTAGATTTAACTGTAAATGCTATTCCTTGCCTGTCTGGAGGATTTTGTTACAGTCCCCTATTTTCACCAACCAGTTTTTCCGCTTTGGAAAAGTCACTTAATTATTCCTGGCTTTAGATCATGGGCAAAATGGGCACAATAATATATTCTCTACCTACCTCCCTGGATTATTGTGAAGACTAAATGAGATAGTGTGTAAATACTGTGGAACTGCTCTGGAAAAGGTATTTTAGTCCTATTACTGAGGAAGGTTAACATAGAAATGAAATCAATTGTGAGTATGTGCTCAGTGAATTGGCATTATGATTCAAAACCCGACTTATCCATAGGAAGGCTTCATTTCTACCTTGGTTAAAGGACAGAAGCAGAATTTCAGAATAAATGGACAAAACCTTAAGATCATTTTATACTTATTCCCCACTCTACTGGATCATTTTGTCCTAGAATATCTGACTTTTGCTAAATATCTTGGTTATCTTGACTATCTTGAATCTTGGCTCTGGAATGTTTGTGTAGTTCAGACACATAGTGTTAAAAGCATAGCTATGTCTCCAGTTAGAGTAGCTACAGTCTTTCATGTTGCAGAGATATCAGGGTCACTTCATGACAGTGGGAATCCTTGCTGGAACCATCATGGCTTTGTTCTTTTTTGCTTCAGAGTGTGAGTACCATCTACTATTCACCAAACAATCTTGCCTTTCACTATGGCAGCTAGATGGGGCATTAGATTTATGGTCAGGAAATCCTGAGTTCACATTTGCCTCAGGCACATCCCATCTGTATGACCTTGGGCAAGTCACTTAACCTCTCTTGGCCTCAGTTTCCTCATTAGTAAAATGGGGTTAATAATGATTTTGAACTCATAAGATTATCATGGGTATCAAGTAAGATAACGTGGAAAGTGCTTTGCAAACCTTAAAGTGTATAAATGATAGCTATTATCATTATGATTACTATTGTTATTGCTGCTGCTCTTAGAGGTGAGGTCTTTCTTCAAGACCAAAGTGAAGGCTGCTGGATTAATAGCAAAATTCCTTTATCAATACACATGACAGGAAATTCAATGTCCCTTAGGCAGAGGAGAGCAGAAGATGTGAGGAGTCCTGAATCCTACTTCCAATTGATGTAGCATGATTTGGTGAACAAGGGGCACTTTAGGGCATAGAATGAACTCAGCAAAGCAGCAAAAGAGGGAAGTCAGTTTGATGTTGAATAAGCTGCTACTTCTTTCTAATTAATCACACTCTATCTTATCTTGCTGGCAGTTGAGAGGATCCTAGATCTTAATGACTCCCCTTAGTAATGTTAAAAACTAGCATTGTAAGACTTCATTTTCTTAGAGACACATGATTGATCTGGCTATTGGTGAGTGTAGACATTGTGGCTTCTTACCATATAATATTGTCGTTAGATGAGAAGATTAAGTGCCATCTTGGTATGGCAGACTGTGAAAAGGCTGTGATTGATTTACTCCGAATGTAGGAAAAATAAAAAAAAAACCTCAGATAAAAAAAGAAACAAAAGGAAAGGATTTACTTCATTTATTAGCATCATAAAAGACATAAAAGGTATTCTTGGCTAAGAAAAAGTCTTCTTGTTTTAGGAATATTTATCCCTTATGCCAAATAATATAATAATGTACCCTAAGTAGCCTACTGAGGCTTGTGACTGTGGAATGTGTCATATTTCTTAGTCAAGACTCCATGGAATATCTTTTAGGACTCCGAAGGACACCATGAATTTCTATCCCAATATTCTTTTAAATGCATGAAATTCCATGGGAGGGATCTGCATGCCTATTGCCAGTTAACCTATTTCCTTTGAACTGACATAACAGGGGTTTGTGTGTTTTACTAGAAGTCTT
Source organism: Pseudochirops corinnae (assembly GCA_028646515.1). Taxonomy (NCBI): domain Eukaryota; kingdom Metazoa; phylum Chordata; class Mammalia; order Diprotodontia; family Pseudocheiridae; genus Pseudochirops; species Pseudochirops corinnae. The sequence goes on from CM053589.1 coordinate 123,495,764, forward strand.
TCCCCTTGTTCATACCCTGGATAAGCTTGTAACCTTAGAATCTTATATTAAAGAAAGATTTGCTTGAGACCCAGTTCTTGCCATAGGTCACCAATTTTCTAGTGATTGAATCAGCTGAGGACAGAGCCCAATTCCTTCTAGGCCTCCAGAAACATATACCAAAAATAGAACCTCAAAAATATATGCTATTAAACAAGAACATGGAGGAGGAATAAACTTATCTTGGGGTAGTCCTAGAAGCCCTAGCTAGGAATAAGATACACAATTGACAACATTGGGGGTATAAAGGTTTCCATCAGGTACTATACTCATAGAGTTATTCAACAGTCCAATCCTGGAATATTGTGCCTATATATGTCTCCCAGGACTACCACTCTAAAGAAATCTTTTAGCATACTGTAGTAGATGGAGGAACAAATGTGATGAAAAAGTGTACCATAAATTTGGGGTCTTAAAATATGTTTGTGTTTCTACTAAGTGGAGGCTTTGCCTTAAAGGAGCTGTGATTGCATGTACATATGTGCATGCATGTCTGTGTGCATGTGTGTGTGTATGTGTCTGTGTCTACAATGCTAAGGTTATAAAGCCTGTATAGCTAGGCTTATTTCATATAGTAAACTCTGGTAGTACTCCACTAACATTAGTTCAGAACCATGGCCAGCAACCTGACTGAGCTTGCTCAGACAGGTAGTTGCTGTGAGCTACTGGAGCTCCAAGGTTCTTTGACTCGTCAGAAGATTATTTTCTCCTCAGTCATCCAATCATGTGAAAGCATATATAATGAGTATGAAAGTGAATATTCTCCAGACATTGCTGTAGGAATACAAAGCTCAACGAATACAGGTTTGTCTATAGAAGGTGAATTTAAATCCTGGCTCTGCTATTTATTACTGAAGTGACTTTCGGCAAATTGTTTAAATTCTTTGGACCTTAGTTTCAACATCTGAAAAAAGTCAGGTGTTTGCCCAGATGATTTCTGAGGTCCATGTAAGGGCTTTGATTCATGAGATAAGTATAAGCAATAGCTTTTTAACTTCAAAGAGTTTACTTGCAGTATAGTTGGCGAGACAAGATAAACATGGAAAACAATTAGAGGAAAAGATAAGACATATATTTGTGCAAAACTGTGTGGTTCAAAGAAAGGGAAGATCAGAAAGAGACTGTTGGGCAAGGTTCAGTCTATTGAAACTGGAAACTTCCTTGATTCCCCTTAGCTTACTGCTCTATTAATTCTCTAGACTGTAAACTTATGCATCATATCAGTATTGAGTTTCCTTTTATTATCTATTTATTATTCATATCAGTCTTATTCAAATTTAAATTGCAAAAACTTTTATTAAACACTTATAAGATGCAAAGAACTATTTGCTAGTGATACAAAGATAAATTGAGAAACAAAGAACTTACTGCATTCTACTGGGGGATATGACATACAGAAATTAATGCAACATAATATGAATAGGGGAAACCACAAATATGGGCAGGAGTATGTTTTTGTCTAGAATGGCTTCTGGTAGGAAGTGGCACTTAAATGAAACTAAGGATTCTAAAAAGTATAGAAAGGAAGGAAGGAGTGCATTATAGGTAGGAGAGAAGCCTATGCAAATAAGGCAGTGAGAGAGACATCTAATATTTAGACACCAGGTCACAGACCAGTTTAACTATAGTGCACTGTGCATAAATGTCGCTTAGAAGAGTTGAGTCCAGAATGGTAGGTTGGATCTATATTGTGGAAAACTTAAATGCCAGGCTGAAAAATTTATGTTTTATCCTAGAAGCAGTGGGGAACCACTGAAGATCTTTGAGTAGGGAAGTGAAATTTTCAGGCCTGTGTATCGATTGGACATTTTTTTGGAGGACAGATTACAGAGGGAATGGAATGGGTACAAGATGACAATGTAGGCAGCTGTTCAGATGGTCTAGGTGAGAAGTGATGAAGATTTGAAAATTATGGTAGTAGATGACAAAGTGGAGAGAGGAGGATGGGTATTGGTGAGTTGGCATAGCAAGGTCTTGGCAACTGATAGGACAGTGATAAAGAGGAAAGAATCACAGATATCTTTGAAATTGTAAATCTGGGTGACTAAAAGGATGATGATCTATTCAACAGTGCTAGAGACTTTTGGAGGACAGATGATTGGGGGGGGAGATTTGTGGAATTCTGTTTTGTACATACTGATTTTGGAATACTAGTGATACCTCCAGTTGGATATCTGGAAGGCATTTGGATATTCAAATTGGAATTCAGAAGGGAGATTAAAGCATAATATGTAGATTTTGGTGTCATTTACATAGAGAAGAAAATTGAACTCATGGTAGTGTATAAGAGCACTGAAAGAGAGAAAACAAAAGCCTTCCTGGGATGGATATTGGGGTTGCAGTGTGGAACAGTCCTAATTGATGAGAAATGCATAATGATTCAGCAAAGAAAACTAAGAGAGAATGGCTAGATTGATAATTGGAGATACAACTTAGCTGTGTCACAGAAGCCATGAGAGTAGATATTATCCAGATATTATATATATGTATGTATACATATATAAGCTTATTTATAAATTACATACATGTTCTACTGTATTAATAGTTTCACATAGTAAAACACAAAATAGAACTTTACAAGATGAAATAAAGATGAAATATTTGATTATAAAGTTAATAACAGGCCCTTAAGGTCTTTTGAATAAGGGTGTCATTGGTTAGAACTACACTTTATGAAAATCACTTTGGCAGCTGTGAGGAGAGCAGATAGAAGAGAATATTGAGGCAGAGCCAGTTAGGGAACTATTCCAGTAGTTCAGGAAACGTTCTGAATTAGGGTGGTGGCTATTTGAGTAAAGACAAAGGAACATATGTTATGGGAATCTGAAGATCTTCCCTGCCCCTAGGCCCTTTGCTAAAGTGGCTACATGACTCTGAGGACCCTTGGATATTTGAAAGGCTTGTTTTCCAGGAATGCCCTTTGTGATTGGGCAGTGGTTCTAGAAGGCTGTGACATTCTCCGAGCCAGGAGAAGGCTATATATATGCCCTGATGTGAGGTTTTG
>CM053589.1:123504727-123528182 GCA_028646515.1 Pseudochirops corinnae
TTTTCTTTCACTTCTCTCATTTGGTTTTCAAAATCCTTCTTCAGCTGATCTCTAGCTTTAAGGCAATCTTCATGTTTATTGGAAGCTTTTGGTGTGGGAGCTCTGGCTGTGCTGTCCTCCTCCCGCTCCCTGCCTTTATCCTTCTTTTCCCCAAAGAAGGAATCTAGGGTTTGGTTGCTGTTCATACTTTGCTTCTTATGCTTATTCTTATTCATGGTTGGTCAGTCCGTGATTTTTTTTTTTAATCTCTGTGGAACTCTGCTTCCAGAGGGGAAAGCTCTGTCCCAAATTGCTGGGGTTTTCCCAGCTGCCGAAGCTCTCAGAAGGCTGCTAGGTCCCTCCCCCACTCCTGCTCACTGAAAAAAAAACAAAACAAAACCCAGGACCAATGCCCAAGACCATGATCTGGATCCAGGCCGCTCAACGTGAGAGCATTTGACCTCTGAATGATTGCTTGGTCCCCCTGCAGTCTGCAGGCCGAGAGCTCTGAAGCGGCAGTGTGGAGGCGGGTGCAAAACCTCCACTTCTGTGGCCTTGTTTCCCTGGAGGTGTTTTGGCCAGACTGCTTTTCACCTCTGATTTCTTCTCCACTAATCTAATTCTGGATACTGCCACAGCTGCTGCAGATCCACTCTCCTGTAACTCCAGCTGGGGCTCAGCTCCTCTTGTCCAGCCACCTCCGCAGCAGAGCCGTGGTTTCAGGTTAGGCTGGTTTTGGCTCACAGGGCTGAGATGGTTCTTCATAGCCGGGCTGACTTTAGTGGAAAGTATATTTGTGTGTGTTTTGGAGTTCTAGAATTTGTTTAGAGTCATATTTTATGGGTATTTTGGGGTGGCTATGTGAAAGCTGCGATATGTTGCTGCTCCTATGCTGCCATCTTGGCTCTGCCCCCCCTTTAGAGATAATTTAATTCATCTGTTAAGTGACCTACCCAAGACCACTCCAATTTGAAAGAAATAATTTAACATAGCAATAAACTCAAGATTCATACTTAGACCGTCTAATCTCAGGTCCAATATTCTTCCCCAGTTCACCCAAGGAACCTCTTGTTTATGTGACTCTTCTGAGGCCACTTTTGATCACTCCCTTCAGGACACTGTGGCATTTGCCTGGCCGTGTGGTTTGTCAGGGATCCCAGAGCAGGCCATGACTTGTCACAATTTAACGTGAGTCATATTGTTGTTCAGGTCTTCAGGGATGAGAGTTAGTGGTATCTGAAAGGTATTCTTGGTACTTGTGTCTGATCTGAAACCAAGATGCTTTTAAAAAATCAGCCTGTCTTAAATTATTGCTTTTTCCTAGTCTGAGCAGCAAGTTCTCTGACAAGTGTCTTTTAGTCAATTTTTTCAGTGAACACACACATATACATACATACATACATATATAAATATACATATACTTACATATGCATATGCACGCACACACACATGCACAAATACACACATATATAGAATTATGGTGTCACTCCTCTGAAATATAAATGATGTCTTTTATATCAGCACATTAATTGATTAGCATATTATGAAACAGAGACCAGGGACTAAATAGTAGAAGACTTACCTTTTTATCTTGACTTATTCTCTGCTCAGACAGACCTCAAATGTATTTCATTGTTTGGTCAGTCTTTCATTCTTCTAAGATTTTCCTTCATCCATTGTCATAATAGTCTTAGATTTTCTCCTGGGTTGGGGGCTGGAATATATGCCTCTTCCCTGCACCTGTTCCTGCTTCTATTACAGAAATGTATCATGATGATGAAATAATTTCATTGCTTACAATATTTGCTCTCCTCTTGATAAATCATTCTTTTTCATTTTCTCATGTCTTATGATCTCTTTCATGGACTCCCTATCATCACCCTCCCCTCTCAACACAGTTAAAGTAATTCTTGCTGTTTTTGGACTTAGATACCTCCATATAGTCTCCTTTTTACTGAAAACCATTGATCTTCTTATTGCTATTTCATATGCAGGCAGTAGGCAAAATAATTCAGTATTATAGATGCTATGTTTTTTTGTTTTTGTTTTCCATATCCCTTAGGAAGCAAAAGAAAAGGGGATATAAACATGATATTCTCATCACCTCTCCTTCATTCATAGTTAAGCTTCTAACATTCACTGTTTACCTACTATGTGCTAGGATTAGTTGGGACTTCGAAGATGAATAAAGATTTCATGATCTAAATAGGGAAATAAGATAGATTTTAAAAAGCTGATGGACATTTCAAGGCTACATGTGCATGTATGTAAGAGATAATACAAGGTACATGTCAAATGAGGATTATGGACAGAATGTTTGTACACAGGAACAGACATTTCAAGCAGGCAGATAAACCTTCCCTATCCCCCATCCTCATCCCTCTCCTTCATTCCAGGACTGCCCAGACTCCATGGGGTGGTAAGGAAGAACTACAACCATTGATGTCATCCTTCCCCCATCCCCAGGCCACCCGGACTTCATGTCTTAGTTGTATCCATGGGAGCAACTAGAGAAGAGCTGCTAGTAGAGTCTCCTGTCTCTTATCCCCTTTCCTCTTTAATTCCCTGATCGCCGCTGTCTAGGCTCCATAGGGCAACTGGGTACAAAGTGCAACATGGCTACTCAAATCACTTGGGTTTATAATCCTTCAGGTGAGATGGAGATTTACTAGGTCTTACCACTGCCTCCATTCCAGAGACATACCATGATGATGAAATAATTTCATTGCTTAGCAACATCCTCCCTCTTTTTGATAAATCACCCTTATTCATTATCTCATGTCTCTTTGGGGAGTAAGTGCTTAAGAAATGCTTGTTAACTGATGGGCTGACTACCACTGCATCCCAAGGTCCTCTAGGCCTTGCCATCTTCTCTGTAATTATACTCTCCAGATGCCTAGACACTTATGTCTCTTTGGTCAGTGTACCCTAAGGACTCTTGGACCTTGTCATATATCTCTATGCTGATTTTTAAGACTTTAAGGACTTTTCATTCACCTTTTAGCAGAACTCACTTATTCGTGTTGTCTCTTTCAGTTAGAATGTGAATTCTTTGAGAAAGGGGACTCATTTATTCTCTTTGCATTCCCTAAATAGCTCAATGCTTCTCACAAAGTAAGTTTTTCATGTATTCATTCAAAGTGCTTCCAGAGTCCAGATTTAGGAGAGATCATTGGAAGCCAAGGTGGTCAGCTGTTATGAATGAGGTGGGATTCGACCTTACTTCTTTCATCCTCAGTGTCTTTCCTCTTTATTTACAGCTGACTTTTTTCTTCTCAATTCTTTTCTTTTTACTGTGCTTTGATAATTCATCTCTTATCAGGATTTTGAGAATTCTTTCTCAAAACATTTTCCTTCCTTTCCTTTTGTAGGAAATGATGAAGACTTGGACCCTAAGTCTTCTATGGCTTGAGAGATACAGGATCATAGCTTTAGAGTGGGAAGGGACTTCATTTTACAGATAAGCAAACTGAGGCTCAGAAAAATTAATGACTTGCTCAGGGTCATACACATAGTAATTATCAGAGGTAGGATTTGAATCTAATTCTTTGCCTGACAATAAAATCAGTGCCCTTTTTCTTTTACACATCACCTGAAGAGCAAGGTGACATCCACATTCATATACATACGTATTTACTGCAGCTTCAGTGGACCTGTATCTCATTTGTTGGAAGTTCCAGGCAAAATGTTTACTGAACTAATGAATGATCTACTTCATGAATGAATGAATGAATGAATGGATGGATGGAAGTATGGATGGATGGATGGATGGATGGTTAGATGGACTGGTACAGTCAATGAATACTTAATAGGGAATCACAGAAGCTGTTTTTGCATTCAAAATAGGCTGCTTACTAGCTGTATGATTGTGGGCAAATCAAATGACTCAAACTCCCTAAGACTCAGTTTCCTCATTTGTGCAATGGGGATAAGAAAACTTTCACTACATATTTCATCAGATGATAATAAGGAAAGCACTTTGTAGAGTGCTGTATAAACATGTTATAATTTAGTTTTCTATTCTTCCTTGAAGACTGTAATCTCTCCTTTAGCAAAGAGCAAAGGGGAAGGCACACCCAAAATATGAAACTTGCCTAATTCACTACCAGAAATCAAGAGGAAAAGAAAAAGAAAACTGAGTGGTACAGAGGATGAAACTATGGAGGGATCGAACCTCTGGGGAACTCATGTAATTTTGCAGTTTCTTTCTTCTCTTAGAGCATTGGTGGTATTGATGTTCTTCACCCACTCCTTCCTTAGTTTTCTTCTGCCCCAAGTACTCTTGTACATGACTTGGGAGAAAAATATGGGAAGGCCTTTCTGTTTGGCCATTTTGTGAGGGCAATTGAATTAAGTAGGCAATTTTATCTCTCTTTGTCTCTCTGTAAACTTCCCAACCATATGGTAGAAGGAGAGTTCCTAGATTATAAATAAACAGTGAAGCTCATAAATCCTATGTGTGTATGTTTACCCAGTGGGGAAAAATAATATTCATAGTTCTGTAACTCCAGGGAAAGTTGTTTGAGGAAGAAGAGTATATGTGCATGTGTATATTTATGTAGGTGCTTTAGACAGTGTGTGTGTGTGTGTGTGTGTGTGTGTATACGTGTGTGTGTGTGTACTTTTTCCTTCTCTTTAAACAGAGGCCATCCACTACCTTAATTTAATGAGTTCTTTGTGTCTGTTATTACTACCTGAAATGAGCCTGATTCTTTTGCAGGAGTGATTTGTTCTCTATGCATTAGTGGTTTGAGGTAATGTGTTTCCATGTGGTGTATCCAAGACTAAAATGCATGAACCAGATGGGTCCAGGGACTTCTTCAGAGGATAACAGTTGCCCTCCCTGCTGCAATATACTTCATACCTAAACAATGAAGAGAACAATGGAATTGACAAGATGACCAACTGACTTCCCATCTGTTTCTGGTAGAAAGGACAAATAGAATTGTAGAGCAATTCTATTGACACATCTGTGGTTAGGCCCCCTCAAAACAGACCAAAACCCAACACCCTATTAACTATTTTGGCAACTACATTTGCCTGAGGATCTCTAAGCAGTCTCCAAACAGTATTACTATAGGGTGGAAACTACTTGATAGGAGTTGGCAAATTCCTTTGGTAGGTATAAATTTTATCTTGGGTAATAATAGTTCTCAGTAAAACTAAGGCAGTGAAATTTGTTTGTGGGACCTCCCCATGTCCCCTTTTCTTCTTCCTCCCCCTTTCCTGTTAGATAGGGATTCAAACCTAGGTCTTCTAACTGCCAGCAAAAAATCCACTTTCCATTTTACTATACTCCTGAAATACTAAGAGGCTTGTCAGATGTGTGGTATATTAGTACTGTGATGAAAACCAGGATAAAACCTCTAAACCTTCTCTCCCTTTGGGCAAATGGATGTTTTACTGTAGTTTATAGATTCATAGGATTTAGAATTGAAGGGAACCTTATCAATCATTTTTGCCAACACTTTCATACTGATGAGGAAACTGAGAGTCAGAGTTTGAGTGACTTGCCAAAGTCTTGGCTAGTCTGAGCAGTCACTGGGGGCCCATGGAATGAAATTCATTCAGTAACTTATTTGTTCCACTTTGCCACCAGTGAGATGAAGTCTGCTCTTGACTAGTCATTGATTCTGGTTTGGCTAATTTATGCCTCTTCTGGCTCTCTCCAGTGCTTAATGATAACTCTCACTCAGACCAGCACTGCTAGAATGGGAGCTGAGAGACGGTTGGCAGTATTTGTTTTATGGTGAATTAAAAAAAATTTTTTTTTCATTTATTTATTTACTTATAGCTTACAACATTCAGTTCCACAATCCCTCGAGTTCCAAATTTTCTCTGTCTCCATCTCCTTCTCCCTCTCCTCCCTGCCCCCGTGGCAGCATGCAATCAAATATAGGTTCTACAAATACCTTCACATTAAACATTGGTCGAGTTGCAATGAAGGATTATAACCAATGGAGTGAACACTGAGAAAGGAGGGACGAAACAAAACAAAACACAAAAGAGTATGAGCAAGAAGTTTGCTTCAATTTGCATTTAGACTCTAGTTCTTTCTCTGGATGTGGATCTCCCTTTCCATCACTAGTCATTTGTGGTTGTCTTCTAAACTTACATTGCTGAGAGGGGCCCAGTCTATCAAACTGAGTCGTCACAGATATGATGTGTCTATAATTGTGTACAAAGTTCTCCTGGTTCTGCTCTGGTCACTCAGCATCAGTTTATATAAGTCTCTCCAGGTTATTATGAAGTCCATCTGCTCCTCATTTCTTATAGCAGAATAGTATTCCATTACATTCATATACCACAACTTTTTTTTAGCCATTCCCCTATTTATAGTCTCTGAGATACCTTCCAGTTCCCAGGTCTAGCTCCCATGATCTCTCTCCACTGTCACAGCAATCTAAGTTTGAGAGTTTTCTGAGGTGTGGAGAATTCCAATGGCTTGCTTAAGGTTATACAATTAGTCACTGTTAGAGATGGGGTTTGAAGCTATCATTCTGGCTAGTGTAATACACTATTCATGAGGCTTCTTTAGCCCTTTGTAGTGAAAAAGGCACTTTCATTGCAGTCTCCCTGTGAAGTAGTTAGTACAAGTATTTCTATTTCCATTTTACAGATGAGAAAACTGGGGTTCAGTGAGTTTTAAGTATCTTGCGTATAGTACCATGTTAGAATCTATACTATTTAATCAGGAGAATGTAAATTTCATGGGGATGGAAATTATTTTATTTTTGTCCTTGTATCTTTGGTGCCCAATAAAGCACTTTGTACATAATGACTCTATGCACCCCTGTGCTGCTAGACTATATGAAATTAGAAGTCAGGAACCTTATTTCCTCTTCCCTTAGCACCTAGCACAATTATGTAAGCAGTAGGTACTCACTAAGTACAAAGGGGTAACTATAAGTCATGTAGAATAATAAACTTAGGGTTGCATTGTGAACATGAGTTCAGATCTTTCCTCTGACTCCAGCTATGTGACCCTGGGCAAGACACTTGAGCTTAATTTCAGTTTCCTTCTCTAGAAAAATGGAGAGTTTACAGATTACTTATATAAAAATGATAGCAGTACTTACCTCCTAGAGTTGTTGTGGGGATCAAACGAGATTAGCCTCAGTAAAGCACTTCGTAAACTTGAAAGTACCATACCTTTCCTGTCTTCCCTTGAGTTTCAGTTAAAATCTCATCTTCTGTAAGAAACCTTTCCTGAATATATTTTTCATGACTTCGTGTGTATAATGGGAATCATGTTCTTGCCTTTTCAATGGGTGGGGGAAGGGCAGAGAAAGAGAGAGTTTTTAGAATTGAAAATAAAAATTAAAAAAAGAACCTTTCCTGATCTTCCTCAATGTGAATGCCTTCTCTCTAAGATTATTGCAGTTTTTCTTATTTGAAATTTTTTTAATTTCTTATTTGAAAATAATTGTTTGTATACTCTCTCCCTAAACAGATTATAAACTCCTTGAAGGCGGGGACTCTTTTTGTTTATTTGTTTTTACCTTTCTTTGTCTCCTTAGCACTTAGTACAGTGCCTAGCAAATGAGTCATTTAATAACTATAAGCCTATCACTGTCATCATCATCACCTAATTTAATAGATGAATTGGATCTTAGAGGCCTTCTAGTGAACCTCCCATATGGTATTGAAATGCCCTATAGAACATCCCTGTTAGATGATCTATCTTTTACTTTAAAAATAAATAAATAAATGAGTAAATAAAAATTACTCTAGTGTTGGAGATTCCACTCACTGTCAGGCAACCTATTCTGTTGTTGAACAATTGGAATTTCTAGGATGTTTTTCTTTATGTTTAACCAATATCTATTTCCTTGTACAAATTCTAATCACTGGGGTCAAACAGAATAAGTCTCCAACCCCTCTTCTAAATGACTGATTTTCTAACAAAGAAACACAAAAGTAAACATACAAACAATTTCCCCGTCAAAGTTGTCACCTTAGTAGATAGACTTATGTCAGTGAGGCTGTGATTGCCTGGATATCATTTGAGAGGATCCTCTTTGGGAATGACCTTCAAAATTTAAGACCGATTCTTATGAAACTCCTAAATTCTAGCACATCCTCATCCTTTGAGGGTAATTAAGTTGGAAATACAGCCAGAAGGAAATTCAGAGTCAAATTTGCCCAAACTAGAGGATCTGCTTTTTTTTTTTTAAAGGGGTTATAACTAACTTAATGAGACTGACTTTCTTAGAGGTCTCTCTTCATGGCTCTATAGCCATTCCCTTAAGTTTACAGTCTGTATCATTATCTGTTAGCCCCACATTGTTCATGTTGATAGTCTTACTGACTGGGGCTTCTGTTGTTGCATTTGAAAACCTTATCTTGTAAGCCTAACCTAGTATGAGCAATTCTGTATGTGGGCAAGAAATTGTCCATCCTGCTTATAAACACTGATCAGCTTGGTGCCCTAAAGCCTGTTGATTTGACTTGAAAGTCTGAGATTTGATTAATTTTATTATTTCATTTGTAAGAAAGATTGAGTGGATGAAGAGAAGGGAAACTGGTTTCTGGTGCCAAGTCACCTAGGTTAGACCACTTGTACCTCATAGCACACATAGAGGGAATCTCAGTAAATGCTGTCTGATAAGTATACCATCAAAAAACAGAAGCTTTCCCAGCAGGGCACTGATGCTCAGCTCTCTAACTACTGTTCTGGTATCCCAAAGCTTGTTGAAACTCTAGTTAAAAATGAAACACATTCTTCTCTCTCCTCATCCCCTACATCTCCACCAGTTAAAAATCCTCCTTGTCTTTCAAGGTCCAGTTCAAATGCCACTGCCTCTAGGAAGTTTTAATTCGTGTCTCCTCATCCCTCAACTGTGATCCCTTCCTCTTTCTGTATTGTCATAGCATTTGCCTGTAACTACCTCTTTTTGTGTAAAAAATATTTATTTTTAATATTAATTTAAAAGAAATCTTTACTTTCAAATTCTTTTCCTCTCTCCTGCCCCTTCCCCATCCATTGAGAAGACAAGCAATATATCAGTTATACATGTGAACCCAAGCAAAACATATTTCCATATTAGCCATGTTGGAGAAAAAAAGCAAGAGACAAAAGAAAGTGAAAAAAAAGAATTCTTCTATCTACACTCAGAGTTCATCAGATCTCTCTCTGGAGGTAGATAACATTTTTTATCATGAGTCCTTTGGAAGTGTCTTGGATCATTGTTTTGATCAGAGTCAAATCATTCATGGTTGATCATCCTTACAATATTGCTGTTACTGCATACAATGTTCTCCTGGTTTTACTCTACTTTGCATTAATTCATGTAAGTTTTCTTAGATTTTTCTGAAACCATTCTGCTCCTCATTTCTTATAGCACAGCAGTGTTCCATCACGACCATATACCCCAGCTTGTTCGGCCATTCCCCAATTGATGTGTATCCCTTCAGTTTCCAATTCTTTGCTACAACAGAAAGAGCCACTATACATATTTTTATACAAATAGGTCCTTTTCCTTTGTTCTCTTTGAGATACAGATCTAGTAGTGCTATTACTTATTGCTCTTTACTTGTTTCAGTCATGTCTGACTCTTTGTGACGCCTTTTGGGGTTTTGTTGAAAAAGATACTGGAGTAGTTTGCTATTTGCTTTTCTAGCTCATTTTACAAGTGAGGAAATTGAGGCAAACAGGGTTAAGTTCAGGCCTGTACAACATATGGCCCGTGGGCAGTATGTTGTATAGGTCTGTATTTACATCCTCTGAATTTTTTGAGGGCCACAGGCTGTGTAGGCCTAATTTAGTCACTTGCCTAGGATCACACAGCTAGCAAGTGCCTGAAGTCAGATTTGAAGTCAGGAAGATGATTCTTCCTGCCCCTAGGCCTGGCACTTTTCCCACTGTGCCAATTAGCCACTCCATCTTGTTGTTTAATCAAAGGGTATACAAAGTTTTATAGCCCTGTAGGCATAGTTCCAAGTTATTCTCCAGAATGATTGGAATGCTTCACAACTCCACAAATAGTGCATTAGTATACCTATTTTTGTGCTTCCTCTCCAGTATTTATCATTTTCCTTTTCTGTCATATTAGTAATTTACATTTCTCTAATCAATAGTGATTTATAGCATTTTTCATGTGACTGTTGATAGCTTTGAATTTGTCTTCTGAAAAATCACCTATCCATATCCTTTGACCATTTATCAATTGGGGAATGGCTCTTAACTTTATAAATCTGGCTTAGTTCCATAGATATACATATATATGCTATATATGTCTACATATATATTCCATATATATTTCAGAAATGATGCCTTTCTCAGAGAAAATTTCCCCCTAATTTTCTGCTGTCCTAATTTTGACCACACTGATTTTATTTGTGGAAACTCTTTAATTTCATCTAATCAAAATTTTCTGTTTTATTTCCCACCATCCTCATTATCTTTTGTTTGATCATAAATTCTTCCCTTCTCCCTGCATCTTATAAAGTTTTCCATGCTCCTCTAATTTGTTTATGAAATCATTTTTCATGTCTAAATCTTGAACTCATTTTGACCTTGTCTTGGTATATAATGTGAAATGTTGATCTAGTCTTTTCCACATTCTTTCCAGTTTTCCGAACAGTTTCTGTCAAATGGCAAATTCTGCCTCCAAAAACTTGGATTTTGGGGTTTATCAGAGACTAGATTACTTGTTTATTGGTGCCATGCTTCTCTTGACACTAATTACATTCTTCCTTGTGTTGTGGTTATTTGTGTAAGTATCTTATTCCCTTTTCTAGACTACACACTCAGTGAGAGCAGGTTCAATGTCTTTGTTCTCATTGCATATCCCCTCAGGGGCCTTGGTCCATGGCCTTAGCAATAGCAGGCATTTAATTTCTTTAGTTGAATTGAATTTGTCTGAGTTAGGCAGGATGACTTTTCACTTGTGTATTGAATCCATCTTTTTTTTTTCTTGCATCATTTGGCTCCTTGAGTACAGGAACTGTACTTCTCCTGGCCTGGTGCCTTGCTACATACTAGATGCTTCATAAACAATTATCGATTGAAGTCATAGAAGACAGAATATGATAGATGTAGGGAGAGGGAAGATAATTGTACTGAAAAATTCTTTTTACGAAGAAAGGGGTACCCATTCAGAAAACACTTCAGAGGAGTGATAGCTTTCAGATAGAAATGAATCTCTGTGAGCTCATGTTGAAAACCACAAATTCACATTAGCTATGTTGTATTGTATTTTTATTTTGTTAACTGTTAAATGTTTTGACATTTTAAGTTGCTTCCCGCTTAGAGGTTTTGGGAACCACTTGATACCAATGCATTCGAGTATCTTCTCTTCTTGTTTAGCCTTCTATTGTTCAGAATTCATATGATATAGTAGAGTGGTGGACTTGGAGTCAGGAGAGACAGAAATTCATATCCTGCCTCTGACACTTACTAACTCTATGACCATAGACAAGTCTCTTAGCCTCTCTGAACTTTTGGGAAATTCTCTATGATTATATGCTTTAGACAATGAGTGTGATCTGATTGTTGTTTAGCTTTTTCATATATGCTAGTCTTAAGTACCCAACTAGAGCATAAACTCAAGGAGGGAAAGGGCAGGGTCAATCTATCTACCCGCCCTGTTATTTGTGGCAACATAGTAAGATTCTGCTTAAAGGGTCATAAATAATCTAAGATAGTGATTTTCATTTAAATCAATTAAACCATCATTAAATATTAATTGAGCATCACCATATCACCCAACCCTGTGCTCAGAGAGATACAGAAAAAAAAATCAAAAGACATGGTCATTGGTTTCAGTGAATTCAGTCTAGTTGGGAAGATATAAAGCTAGCATGTGTCACAATTAGAGAACAATTACACATTATAACTCTGTGGAATGGAGTTTCTATACCGCAGTTGTCTAGAGAAGAGTGAGATCATCAGAAATGAGCCCAGGCAAAGAAGGAGGAGGACAAGGTAGACATTGAGCCAGACCTGGAAGGATGAATAGGGAGGTGGGGTAGTGAATTTCATATGGAGGACATAGCATATGAACTATATTAATCATGGAGCCCTCCCAGGAAACCAATGAGCTGAAAAAAATATCATCCTTCATAACCTAGAGTCCCCTTGAATGGGAGATGTGGTCTTCTAACCTAAGAATACTGACATAGGTAACAACCCTCCTGGGATTAATCTATTGCAGAGTCATTTTTAAGCTTCCTAGAATTTTTGCAGTCCACAAAACAAGTCATTAGCTCCTCTTAGAAAAATTGCTTTTGGCATTTGAGACAGCCAGAGGAGGTAGTGTGGTGAAATAGTAGGATCACTCAATGGACAAAAGCTCAGGAGAGCTGGGTTCTTGGCCTGACTCTCACTAACTAGCTGTTTGATTTTTTCTGGCAAAGTCATTTCACTTTGTTGGATGTCTGTTGTGCTTCTTTTAATTCATATATAGAAGGAAGAGGCCAATCTTTACCCTTCCTACCTTGGATTGTTGTGGGAAGTGAGACCATGTCTGTGAAAGTTCTCTGTAAGAAGTGCGATAGTAGAGAATGTTAAACAGATGTAATATAAGGGATGTTCACTGTTATCGTTCTAAAAGATCTATGCCCAAAGCTCTGCAGTTGAAGAATCTTTCTGTTGTAAAATGAGTTTGACTATAGATGGAGGTGGGGAAGGTTCTCCTCTCTTGATAAAGGAGAGGAAGAAATCTTTGTAAAATGCCTGGAAACTCATTTTACTGCAATGGAAATAATAATAATAGATTCCATTTCTATAGTTCTATAAGATCTTCTAAGTCAGGAAAAACAACTTTTTTATGAAAGATCTGGATGTATGATTTCAGTAACGTAGGGAACCCCTAGTTTGGAGATTACCTGCAATAGTGTAGGTCAGTAACTTGTCTGTCACTTTATAATCTTAGACACTTAACTCAAGTGGCTCACCCATGGTCACATAAGCCATGGTCTATCAGGCGAAGGACTTGCATCTAGATCTTCTTGACTCTAAGTGCAGTCTGCTATATTTCATTGCATCTAATCTTCATTCTATAGATAAAGAGACCGAAGATCAGAGGGGTAGAGAGACTTCCATATGAAGATGTAGGTATTCAGTGTTGGACCTGTGATTGAAATTTAGGTCTCTCCTGAATCTAACACTCTTCCACTATACCATACTTCCTCTAACTTGCTAAAATCCTGCACCAGTGGTCTGAAAGAGTGAATTCAACTCATAATTAATTGGATTCACCTTGCTCATCCTTATAAAGGAAATAGAATTTTTAAAAATGTCCCTGGGGCTTCTGCTACTATAATGAAAATCATCACTAGAATTCCAATTGTAGAAGGTTGTTCAAGGGACATGGAAATTACTCATCCACCTGTGAAGTAGCAAATTTCTAGACAAAGTAGGGGAAGGTGGATGGTTTGGGTATGCCATTTCCTTACTCAAAAAGATTTGGTGGCTCCCTGTTTACTTTATTAGGATAAAGTAGAAAGTATTGTGGCAGGTACTGGGAATAGAGAGACAATATGAAAAACAGACTCAGTATCTGAGAAACTTGTTCTATTTGAGAGTTGGGTAGTGAGGATAAAATATGTGCATAGGGGAGTATATCCATGATGATTTGAAGAGGGACAGAGAACCAAAGACAAGTAGGCAGCTAGGAGGCATAGTGGATAGAGTTTCAGACTTGGAGTCAGGAAAACTCATCTTCTTGAGTTCAAATCTGGCCTCAGACATTCACTGATTATGTGACTCTGGGCAGGTCACTTAACCATGTTTGTCTTAGTTTCCTCATCTGTAAAATTAGCTAGAGAAGGAAATGGAAAACAAATCTGGTATTTTTTTGCCCAAAAAATCCCAAATGGAGTCACAAAGCATTGACACAACTGAAACAACTGAACAACAAAATACAAGTGTCTCTTTTTGGCATTTAAAGCCCTTTAAAGTCTGACTCCAGTTTTTCTTTTTAGAATGGTGACATATTTCTCACCATTGCTTATTCTACATGCCAGATAAACAGCCTACTCACTGTTTCATGCATACAACATTCCATTGCCTGCCTCTGTCACCTATTTCTGGAATACCCTCTCCCCTCAGCTCTGCCTCTTAGATTCCCCATATTCCTTAGTGGTTCAGGTCAAGTGTCTTTACCTCTAAGAACCCGCTCCTGACTCTTCTGATTGTTATTCCATCTACTATCTCTACTCCTCTCTACCTCCCTCCAAAAAAAATATTCTACATTTATTTTGCATATGTTTGGTACCTACTTTGTTTACAGACATGGTGTACAGTTGCACAATAGAATGCAAACTCCCTAAAGGCAAAGATTGTCTTGTTTTTGTCTTAGTGTCCCAGATAAACCTAGCACAGTGCCTACCTATCATGTAGTAGGTACAAGAAATGTTTGTTAACTTGCATATAGTTAGGTGAAATAGGCTAGTTTCATTTATTTATTTAATTTATTCATCCATTCATTTATTCATTCATTCGTTCATTTATTTGTTTATTTATTTATTTATGTCTCTTATGTCTTAATTTAAGAAGTTAAAACTTGGAATTCACAGATTGCCAAGGGGTCCACCAATTTCAGGGGGTTCACGAACTTGGGTGAGAAAATTGACTCTTTATTTTCATTAACCTTTAACTGAAAGTTAACATGTTCTTCACTTATGAAAGTAAGGTATAAGGCATTGTTTTGAGAAGGGGTCCATGGGTTTCACTAAATAGCTGTTGTTACAGGTAGCATGTTTAAGGAAGGTCACTGGCAAATTGGCATATACAGAGGATCATCTGGATGGCAAGAGGACCAGAGAGCAGAATTTCAAGCAATAGGAAGAAGATACAAAAGGTAGATTTAGGCATGAAATGTGGAATGGACAATTTTTGTAGAAGACACTTTTCATCAGGTATGGGCTTGACTAGATGTCCCTTCTAATGTCCCTTCCAACTCAGAAATTCTATGATTCTAAGAAATATATACCCTCTGTAATGCCATTTTACCAGATATTGTGATTTTGAGAATTAGTTAGTAAAATTAAGTAGGATATTCCTGAACATCTTCCTCTTTTATTTTTCTTTCTCTTTGGTGAGGATAGGTCTAGAATTGGGAGATTGTGGGGATTAGTTTTAAGGTGACCATTCCTCTAGGAGTACCTGCATATCTGGCACATCAGTAGTATTGAGGATAAGGCACTGCATAGATTTGTTGGACTAAATGTAGTGGGGTGTGTGTGTGTGTGTGTGTGTGTGTGTGTGTGTGTGCGCGCGGGCGCGCACGTACCTTGAACAGAGTAGGTGCTTAACATTCATCAAATAAAGCTGGAGCTGTGAAGAATGGAAGATGCAGGACTGCATTTGGAGCTCGAACGTATTGATGGCAAACACAGAATCCATTTTGTAAATGACTGTTATAGTCTCCTGGAAAGAGTTACTCAATTCAGCAATTATTTAAATACCTACTATGTGCCAAGCACATTGCTAGGTACTGTGAGGAATACAAAGAAGGCAAAGGGTCTCCCATCATTGGGTTTATAGTTTAATTAGGGAAACAGACCAATATGTATAAAACATTAAATAATAATAAGACATCAGTGTGGGAGATGTCACAGGTCTGTGAATGAAAATTTCCAAATGAGCAGGACAAATAAGAAGTAAATACAGAGCCTAGAAAGATCACAGTGGGATAGAACAGGCAGGGAAGGCTTCATGGAAGTGGCCGGCAGCTAGAAGGACTGCCATGTTCTCTAACATGCCCTGAAAGGGAGTTCACTCACTTGGGAGTATCTGGTTCTCCCTAGGAAATGTGGGTCTAGTTTGGCCACCCACAAAATGACCTGTGTTTATTTCTTTGGCAGAATACACTGACTTGTACCCCACCCCCACCCCCATCAGAGACCTAACAGACAGAGTGAATCTTCAAATGATGCTGTAAACTTTAGCTCCCCTGATAGAGCTAACTGCTAAAACTGTCTAAAACCACCTAGTTTGGGCCTCATTATTTTTTCCCTGGAAAACTTAGAGAAAAGAGAAAGTGAGCCTGTTTTCCCTAGACTTTAATTTGCAAGTGTTTCCCCCCTGCTGGAGGCAGTCTTTGATTATACTCGCCTACCCCTCTGTCTTCCCACCAGCACTGGACGGGTGATAGTGATAGGATGGAATTGGTCCATCTGATTGGTGCTTACACAATCTGAATTTGGTCTGCTGTCTACCAGAAAAATACTGAGGAGATTTCTCATTTGAACTCCAATCCCCCTTATTAGCTGTACTCTTTTTGGGGCACTTATTACACATTGCTTTGTAAAGCTAGTTATGCTTCATATATCTAGGTCCCGTCTTCCAGATTAAACAGGCCTATAAGGTAGGGGCCTGGTGTTAATCTTCTTGGACAGCTCACAGTGCCCAGCATAGGACAACATATAATGGATTACATAAAACTACTTGCCTGATGGTTTTTATTTCCGTCTCTGTGACCCATTTTGTTGGGACTCTCCCTGTAACTGATTGTGGATGGTTTTATTTTCTTATAGGATACAGTATGACATTTTTTAAAATTTTGTATCATTTTGTTTTTAAGGAATTCCTGGGAATCAGGAGATGTGGTTTCTAGTCCTGCAATTACAAATTGTGTCATGACCCTATGGCCAAATTACTTAACATCTCTGCTTTTTCCTTTCCTCCTTTATAAATTGAGGAAACTGGCCTAGATCTGGATGATATCCCAAGTCTCTTCTACTTCTCAAATTATGTACCTTTTCCTCTCTTTCCCATAAACATTCTCTTATTTCTCATGTGTCTAATAAGGAGTGTAACAAACTGGGCTCTCCTAGCTATTTGAGGATAAAGTCCCTTTGGACAATTGAGATTCAATTTGGGAACTCATCCACTTTGTTGTCCTTCCAGTTCCCTGGTCAGGCATCTCTACTAGGTGAGAGCTTTACCCAGCCAGCCTCACGAGCTAATAGAGTAGCTTAGAATATATCCAGTTGTATTCGATTCTGCATCTTTGACTAGAAGCTTGGAGCTCTAGAGATGGCCAGCTAATAACCATATACTCCCCACAACTTTAAACATTTGAAACTTCAGTGATGGTTTTCATTATAGAAACAGGAGCCTGAGGACATTGGGGAAAATTAATTATCCCATTTCCCCTGTACCTGTTCTTTGTGATGGCAAGTAATGTGACTGATAAATCAGATAATGAGAAAAGGTCATTGACAACATTATACTTCTCTACCTTTGGCGTCATGATGCATTTTGGGAAATCTGCATGTATGGTTTTTTATTTTTTCCCTCCCCAGAGAAGGAGTTTGAAGGTAGATCAGAAATATGCTGACCTATGGAGATATTTAAATGATGTGCCTTTTGTCTGAGATCTGAAATTTGGTACCTCAATGATCATGAGAGATTTATGCCATTGAAAAATAGCTCATTAATTTGTTTCTGCTTTTTTTTTTTTGCCTCTCAAGGTCAAAGGGACAAAATCAAAGGTCATAAAACCTCTTAGGTGTTCTTGTAAGTTTCAGTGACCGAGGCCCTATTTATGCTTCAACTGCAAACTCCAGATCCTTTCTGTCTCTATTTGTTGCAGTTTACCATCACATTCTAGGCACCATATTGTCCAATTTACATCCTGTTTAAAGCATTGGCTATGGTCACTCGTGTCATCCATTATTCCTTATGCATTTAGGTTCTATTCTGACTTCCATTGGAAGCAATGTGATACAGTGCACATGAGTCCATGAATCAGAAGACCAGGCTTCTAGCCCTAGCCCGTGGAATTATGAGCTTTGTGACCTTGGACTTTTCTGCTGTCTGTTCTAAATCTCAGGGTCCCCATCCAGAAACTAAGAATAGCATCACTTGCCCCACCTACTCCACAAAGTTGTCATAATTATCAAATGAGATATTAAATGAGGATCAAATAAGGGGTCGTGAGGATCAAATGTGAAAATATACAGATGGAAGGATTTGTTGTTAAAATATTGTAGTGGAAAAAAGGTAAAATTCTATAAGTCAGCAAGTGTTTATCCATTTACTTCAGTATGTGCCCAGCTTTGTATTAGGTTCTATGATGGTACAGAAAGAAAGAAATGATTTATATTCTGGCAGAATTTATAATCAGATTATATCAGGTCTTTATTGAGTATGTCGAGCTATAGAATAAAAGACTTGTTAAAACTTCATGCCTGCCTTCAAGGGTCCAACAGTCTATGGGGGCCAACATAGATAACACCACAGAGCAGCTACAAGTGAAATAAGAGATGTAAATGAAGAAGGTAAAATCTGCATATACTGAAGTACAGGAAAACTTCATGGAGGAGGCAAGGTATGAGGTGGTCCTGAAGGATGGATAAAATTTGTAAGGAGAGAGGAGATAAAGTATAGCATGGGCAGTGATAAAGAAGAAAGAATGAACAGAGAATCCATGTGAGCAATTGAAACCTGCTGATTGGACTGGAAGGTTCATATTAGAGATTAGTAGGAAATAAAGTTAGATAGGTGAAGAGGAACTGGGTATATGACTTTGGAACCCAGGAAGAGATGGGACTTTATACTCTATTTTATTTAGTTCCATGTAAATTGGACCATCTTTTGTTCTTTCTCATAAAACTTCACCTCTCCCTTCTCCCTGTTTTTGCTCATGCTATCTCTCATTTCTTAGATTAGGCTTGCCTCCCTATACTTCCTCCAGCTACACTTCTCTCCTTCCCTCTGTCTCTTGAAACCTTCTTTCAAGGTCCAAGTCATTTGAGAAGCAATGTAACATAGAAGATAATGCTAGCCTTGGAGACAGGTGGGTTCAAATCCCACCCCAGACACTCATTATCTGTTTGACCAGAAATCATAACTTCTCTGAGTCTCAGTTTCGTCATCTATAAAATTGAGATTACAGCAGTAATACCTGCTTCACAGAATTATTATAAAAATTATCTTTCCCTCCTCAAGGTTTAAAAATTATTTTAATTATTTTAATCATTTAATTAATTATTAATCTGATTTTTTTCTTTCACTGAAGCTCCTTCCATGAATTGAGAAGAAAAGAAAAACAAGCCTCTTTTTTTTTTTTTAAAGCAAATTTGTATAATTAAACAGAACAAATTTCTACATTGGCCATGTCTAAAAAATTACGTGTTTCACTCTGCACTCTGAGTCCTTCACATCTCTTTCAGGATGTGCATAGCATGTTTCAACATTAGTCCTCTGAAGCTGTGGTTTGTGATTACACTGATCAGAGTTTCTTATTCTTTCAAAGTTCTTTGTCTTTAAAATATTATTATTACTGTATAAATTGCTATGCTGGTACTGTTCACTTCATTCTGCATCAGTTAATACAGTGAGGTTTCTCTGGGAATTATGGGCACTGCATTATCTTTGTAGTATGTTTCCAGATTTCTCTGAATTAATCCCCTTTACTATTTTTTACAGCACACTAATATTCAATCTTAGTTATATATCACAACTTGTTCAGATATTCCCCAATTTATTGATACCATCTCCGGTTTCCATTCTTTGCTACATCAAAAAAAGGCTCTAAATGTTTTTAGTATATCCTTACTTAGATTTTGTTTTGCCTAGGACTCCATCCTAATCTTCTTTCTCTTTAATTTTCCTTCTTAATTTTTCCTATTTATTTGTTGAATTAAATGTATTTTTGTACCTAACTCTGTGTTTTATTCTTTTTTTTCCTTTGACCGATTCAGATGAGAGTGAACTTCAGTGCAAGCTCTCTCCCAGTCCCTCCTCCTTGTTTATATAGATACCTGTTTTGGTATCTTGATTGTGTTAGATCATTTCCCCCAATCTTTCTTTCTTTTACCTCCCTATTTAATTGCTCTTCTTTCTTTCCATTCCTCTCTTAAGTTGAATACACAATAGAACAACTTCCAAGTTTTGTATAATTAAATTCCCTCTATGATCCCTGATGATGATAGGGCTCAGATTGGACACATGTATCATTTCCCCATATTTGAATGTTTAGATCATTATAATTGCCTTTTTATATTTCTCAACTTCTGTGAACTTCAAAGTTTCCGTGCATCTCTGGTATTTTTTATCAGAAATACCTAAAAGTCCTCTATTGCATTAAAGGTTCCTTTTCCCCCTTTTGCATTATACTCAGATTTGCTGAGTAAGTTATTCTTGGCTCTAAGTTTTTATCCTTTGCTTTCTGGAATATCATCTTCCAAACTCTCTGCTTCCTATACAGTGGTGGCTGCTAAATCATGTATTGTTCTGACTGTGACTCCTCAGTACTTAAATACATTCTTTATGGCTACTTTAAGTATTTTTCCTTTGAACTAGAAGCTTTGGATTTTGGTTATAATGATCCTTTGGTTATAATAATTTTGGGGATTCTTTCTTGAGGTGATTGATGGATTCTTTCTATTTTCACTTTGCCTCCTAGTTACCAAAAAACTGGGCAGTTTTCTTTTTAAGATCTTCGTGAAATTATGACATCTCTCTTTTATTTTTGGTCATGAAATTCAGGTTGTCCAATAATTCTTAAATTTTTTTCTCCTCAGTATTCTTTTCTGGGTCAGTTGTTTTCCTCTGAGAAACCTGACATTGTCTATTTTTTTAGCTTTTAACTTTGTTTCAATATTTCTTTTTGGCTCATGCAGTCATTGACTTCTAGGTCCATTCTAACTTGCAGAGTTAATTTTTGGACAAGGTTTTGTACCCCTTGTGCCAAGCTGTTAGTTTCCTTTCCAATTCTTTCATCCATAACTTCCATTTCTTTTCTAATTTTTTCCTCTATTGCTCTCATTACATTTATTTAAAAAAAACAGTTTTAACTCTTTTAAAAATTCTTGCTTCATCTCTTCCAGGAATTGGATTTGAATTTGTGCCCAAACTGTGTTTCTATTTGTGGTTTTGTTTGCAGATATTTTGGGGTCCCTTTTTTTCTTTTGGGCTTGTTTCTCAAGCATCCCTGTCACCACAAGAGTTTTTTATGTGATTCTTTTTAGCTTGTTCATTCTTCCAGCCTATTTCTTGACTTCAAGTCTCATGTTTGAGTTTGACTCTGTGCACTTCATGGGGGAAGGACTCTCAATTCAAGGAAAATATACTTCAGGCAGCCAGAAAGACACAATTAAAATATGGTGGTTCCATGGCCGGGATCACACAAAATTTATTGACTTCCATGTTAAAGGAGCAGGAATCTTGGAGTATGATATTCTGGCAGGCAAAGGAGCTAGGATTACAAACAAAAATAACCTACTCAGCAAAATTGAGTATAATCCTTCAGGGGAAAATGGGTATTTAATGAAATAGAGGATTTTCAGGTTTTCCTGATGGAAAGACCAGAACTGAATAGAAAATTTGGCATTCAAACACAAGACTTGAGAAATCTAAAAACATAAACATGAAAGAGTAATCATAAGGGTCTCAATAAAGTTAAACTGTTTACATTGCCATATGTGAAGATGATACTTTATCATTATTAGGGCAGTTAAAAAGAGTTTACATAGATAGAGGGCCTGAGTGTGAATAGTTTATATTGGAATGTTCTCCAAGAAAAATGAAAGGGTGAGAAAAAAACACTAGGAGAATGGGGAAGAGTTATAATGATGAAAATTTTCTCAAATGCAAGAGTTGTACAAAGAAGAGCTTTTACAGTGGAGGAAAAAATGGGGATGGACAATTCTTGAACCTCATTTCCATCAGCATTGGTTCAAAGAGGGAGGAATACATAAATACATACACACACATATATATACATATATATGTATGTACGTGTATGTATATATATATACACATTCAGTTGTGTATAGAAATGTAGCTTACCCAATAGGAAAATAGAAGGGGAAGGAGATAAGAGGAAGAAGAAGGGAAAATAAAAGGGAGGGCAGATTAAGGGAGGCAGTGGTTAGAAGCAAAATGACCTTTGAGGAGGGACAGAATAAAAAGAAAATGAGAGGAAGAAACAGAAGAAAATAGGATGGAGGGAAATATACAGGATTCATAATGTACAAGATTGTGAATTGGAATGGGACGAGCTTACCCATAAAACGGAAGTAGATAGCAGAGTGGATTAGAAACCAGAACCCAGCGATGTGTTGCTTACAAGAGACACATTTGAAATAGAAACACACATACAGAGTTAAAATAAACGACTGGAGCAGAATGTACTTTAATTCAACTGATGTAAAAAAACCAAGGGTAACAATCATTTGGGGGGTCCTTTTTCATTTGGGTTCATTTCTCAAGTATCCCTGTCACCACAAGAGTTTTTTTAGCTTGTTCATTCTTCAAGTCTATTTCTTGACTTCAAGCCTGATGTTTGAGCTTGGCTTTTGTGCTTCGTGGGGGAAGGACTCCCAATTCAAGGAAAATATACTTCAAGCAGCCAGAAAGATACAGTTCAAATATGGTGGTTCCATGGTCAGGATCACACAAAATTTATTGTCTTTCATGTTAAAGGAGCAGGAGGCTTGGAGTGACCCCATTTGCGGTTTTCTTGGCAGAGATCCTAGAGTGCTTTGTTATTTCTTTCTCTGGATCATTTTACAGATGAAGCAACAGAGGCAGACAGGGATAAGTGACTTGCCTAAGGTTGCATAGCTAGAAAGGGTCTGAGGCCAGATTGAACTCATGTCTTCCTGACTCCAGGCTTAGTGTACTACCTAGGTGCCCCAAAGCAAAAATAGACCTAATTTTAAAAGATAATGAGGGAAGCTACATTATGCTAGAAGGTACCATAGACAATGAAGTCATATCAAAAATTTCTTCAAAAAATTTCTCTGATAAATTTCTTAGTTCTCAAATATATATTGAGTATAGAACTAAGTCAAATTTATGAAAATAGGAGCTCTTCCCCAATTGATAAATGGCCAAATCATATCAACAGGAAGTTTTTGAAAGAACTCAAAGCTATCTGCAGTCATATTAAAAAAATGCTTTAAATCACTATTGATTAGGGAAACGTAAATCAAAACAACTATGAGGTTGTTGTATCAGAAATGATACATGCTAGAGGGGATGAAGGGAAATAAGTACAGAAATGAACCACTGGTGAAATAGTGAAGTGATTCAACCATTCTGGAGAACAATTTGGAACTAGACCGATGCATACTGTTTGATCCAACAATGCCACTACCAGGTCCGAATCCCACAGAGATCGAAGAAAAGGGAAAGGACCTTTAAATAGAAAAGTTTATGGCAGCTCTTTTTGTGGCGGCAAAGAATTGGAAATTGAGGGGCTGCCGATCGATTGGAGAATGTCTGAACAAGTTGTGGCATGTGATTGTGAGGGAATATATTGTGGTATAAGAAATTATTGTATGTATGTGTATATACATATACATACATATACATACACACACATATATAAACATGTGCATGTATCTGGATCAAAGAGGAAGGGGGAAAAAGAACAAAGTAAAATGCACAACAGAGAACAAAAGAAAACTTATAAGGGATCAAAGAAAAGATAGACAGCTCTCCACATAATGTGTAGACTTTTTCATATAGGCTTTCTTTCTTTATTTTTATATTTTATTTATTTATTTTATT
>CM053589.1:123528682-123584521 GCA_028646515.1 Pseudochirops corinnae
TCTTCTTTTCTATTATTTTAGTTTTAGTATTTAAGTCTGTCTCTTTTTTCTTTTCTTATTTTGTATTTAAGTTAAAATAAAAATATAAATTAAAAAACAACAGAAAAGAAATGTTAAGGGGGGGTTACTTTCAGAAAAATATGGAAGGCCTATATGACATGATGCAAAGTGAAGTGAGAAGAAGCAGATCATTGTGCTTGGTAATTACAATGGTGTAATGATGATCGACTGTGACATAGCTCGGCTATTCTGATCAGTACAGTGATCCAAGACAATTCCAAAGCATTCATGAAAAAATGCTATCCACCTTCACAGAGAGAACTGAAGGACTCAGAGTGCAAATTGAAGCAGAATTGTCTCATTTTATCTTCCTTGATTTTTGGGAAATATGACTAATATGGAAGTATATTTTATATGTTTTCTTTCACATGTGTAGTTGATACATTGCTTACCTTCTCAATGAGTAGAGAAGGGTTGGGAGGGAGGGAGAGAATTTGGAACTCAAAAGTTTTAAAATTAAAATAAATGAGTAATGAAATAAATATTAAAAAATATAAAAAGGGCTAGCCTAGCAAATGACAACAATCCTATCAAATTGGAGTAAGCAACATGATATTATATTGCACAGTAGGCACTAAATAAATGTTCGATGACTGGAAAAAAAAGAAAGCAGTATCCATATCACACCTATCTTTGTATTCTCACCATTAAGCAGAGTATTAGTGTAGAGTAGGTATTTACTTAAGGCAGTTTGAACTAAGTAGGAAAGTCACTGAGTATTTTCTGGAGATCCGTGGAGCTGGGGCATTAAGTAGGAAACAGAAACAAGTGAGTGATAATGTCGTGAAAACTGTACAGAGCCTGTGAAGAGGAAGTTGTGATATTTGAGGCTTACTAAGGCTTCCTTCCATGGGCAACATGGTTAGAGATAGAGTCTGAAGTATGACTGGGTGGGCTGCCTGGAGAGGTAAGGGAAAACATAGAATTTATGATTGGAAAGATCAAAGAGCATCATGACATTGGCTTTATGCCAACCATGGACAAAGGCCTGCACAGAAGAGATTGCACTTAGAGTGCAGGGGAGAAGAATATAGGCTTAAGGATAAAGAGAGTGGGCAGTCAGCAGGTTGGCAGAAGTTTTCGACTGTGTTTCGGTCTCTGGGATGAATCCCAACCTCATCCAACTCTGAAAACTCTCCACGATGGATGAAGGAAAAAACGCATTAACTGTACGGTGGAAGAAAGACAGGATTGAGATGGTGACATCGTTCTTTTACAGGTTTTAACTTCTTGAGAGCCCAGCCTGAGAGGGTGACCTATGGGAGGGAAATAAAAGCTAGACTAGAATTCACTAAATGAGCAAAGCAATGAATCTGCCCACCTCCATCTCACAGGCCTGCCTCCAGAGCATCTGGTGGACAGTGGGGAAATGGGCAGAGTGCCCTCAAAATCCTCTCACCCTGGGCAGGAAAATCAAATTAGGAACAGGACAATGGGGGTGGCTGGCAGCAATTCCTCCCCATGTAGATGCTGCTTTGGCTCAGTGGGTTTGAAGTATTCCTTTTTTTTCCTTTTCCTTTTAAAATGACTGCTCCATATGCTTCCTGTCACCCATCTCTCCCCCAAGAGCAAACTGTGATAATCGAGAATGCCTGAGTTGGCTTAAAAAGACCCACAACCACCCCCTAGCCCCTGACTTTATGAGAAGGAGCCCTGGATTTGGGGAGCATCCAGGCCATCTTTTATTCATTGGTTTTGAATCTAGGCTTCTAATGGCAGAGGAGTTGGTCGTTATAAGTCTTGCAGAGGTCTTCCTACTTCCATTATTCTTTTGACTTCTGTGACTACAGTGACTGTAGTGACTAACTGAACTTTTAGAATAGTAGATTTGACTTGATTTATGGGAACACCATTGCTGCTAATTATGTGTGTGACCTTGGGTAAGTCATTCATCCGTTTTATTCCTTGGTTTCCTTATTTGTAAAATGAAAGAGTTGGATCACATAGATTTCTCAAGATTCCCTTCAAATCTCAATTTCTAACTTCTCACATAGCATACTTCTTGCCAGAGACCTATAATATACTGCTTACTGTTTTTAAATTATCTTTTATACTTATTTGCCTTACCTACACTTCTAGCTTATTTTCTTTCATTCTTTCTTTCTTTTTTTGTTGTTGAGTTTAATAGTGGTACCTTCCACTGCTATGTTAGTTCACAGTACTCAGCACAGGGTCATGCCTTTCCTGGCAAAGTCACCACACCTCTAACATTGGGCAAGTAATTTCACCACCTCAGTTTTCTCATCTGTAAAATTGGGGAGTTGGACTAGGATCTCCAGGATCTTATACAAAGTGCCCTGTTTGGCCGTTAAAGCCTTTCCTTTGTAAACTAGCCATGGTCCCTCCTCCCTTTCCAGTCTTCATATACTTTAGACCCTGCTACGTTCTCTTCAGGCCAGTGACACCGGCTTCTTTGCAATTACTCAATGATACACTCCATCTCTTGGCTCTGGATGTTTTCTCTTGTTGGCCTCACGCTTGAAATCCTCTTCCTCCTCATCTCTGCCTCCTGATTTCTCCGACTTTCTTCAAGTCCCAACTAAAACCCTCTCTTCTACAAGAAGCCCCTCCGACCCTATCCCCTTGATAAAAATACCTTCTCTCTTTTCATTTTTTCCTATTTTTCCTGTACATAACTTGTTTGTATGTCTTTGTTTGCTTGTTTTCCCCTTTAGATTGTAAGATCCTAGAGGACAAGGACTGTATTTTGCTTCTTGTTTTGTATCCCCAGTGTTGCGCACAGTGCCCAGCACATGGTAGGGGCTTAATAAGTATTTATTGATTACCTAACTCTCTTAATGTCAGATTCCTCATCTGTAAAATGGGGATTATAATAGTGACACAGTACCTGCCCCACAGGGCTGTTGGGAGCATCAAATAGGATAATGTTTGTAAAGCCTGACAAAGATCTCAGGTTAACTTATTATTATATGTAGAAAATGAGTTCCTCTTGTAAGACAGCACACTATTAATTATGTGCTGAGCTAATGGCCATCATTGCTTTGCTTACTACACAACCATACACCCAAGCATGGAACAGCAAGCACTGTTTAACAGAGGTAACAAAAAGACTCCATTTTCTGAGTCCACTTCTGGGGTAGTTACAGTGTCCTGAACACTCCCAACTTGTACCTGAATGACAGCTTAGAAAAATTACTCTTGGAAAATCAAACATGGAACTCACAGCCCTTGGTTTCCTCCTTTGGTGTTGGAGTCACAAATAGGGAGGTTTCATTCTTATTCCTCCACCCACTGCTCTGGTTCTGGAAATCCAGATCTGTTCTCTCTGACTCCTTTCCCTCACCCTGGACATGTCTGGCCAAGAAGCTGGCTGAGGAAAAATGACAGAGACGCCGCCCCCCCCCCCCCCCCCTTGCCTTTTACAGGGAACTCAGATGACCCACAGTCAGAGGGATTTGCTTCTGTTAGCAAAACAAACAATGTCCAGAGGGATGTGGGCCTTGTTATCAAGAAAGTAGCTGATTCTCAGCTGACCCTTCCAGCACAGACCCAGGCTGTATCTGTGACCTTGTGAGTTTCCAAAGGACAGATTCATGCTCAACACTAAGATTTCCATGTTTAATGAAGCCTGTTTGGAAATTTGATGGGGGTCAGTTCCAATAAGGGGCATATGGCAAGTGTTGGAGAACAATTTAGTTAAATAAAACTTTTTAACTATTGAGGTTAATTCTCAGTAGAAGTAATGGCTTAGCAAGATCTCAGAGGCAGAAGGGACTGTAGAGGCCACCCAGTACCATGGAACATGGCTTCCTCTACACTCTACTCAACAAGTAGCCATTTGGCTTTGGATTAAAGAGGTGGTGTGGTGGGAGAGTGAATAGAGATCTGGACCTGCAGTTAAAATGAGTTCAATTTTACCTCAAGCACTTACTAGCTATGTGATCCTTGGCAAGTTTCTTGGCTTCTGTCTGCCTCTTTTCCTCACCTGTAACATAACAGTACTTACCTCTCAGAGAGGATAAAATGAGATATTGTAAAGCAAATACAGCAAGGTGGTGCAGTGGATAGAGTGCTGGGTTTGGAGTCAGGAAGACTCATCTTTATGAATTCACATCTGGCCTTAGACACTTACTATCTGTGTAACCCTGGGTAAGTCACTTAAACTTGTTTGCCTCAGTTTTCTCATCTGTAAAATGAGCTGAAGAAGGGATTAGCAAACCACTCTATGCCAAGAAAACCCCCAAATGGGGTGATGAAGAGTCAGACGTGACTAAAAACGACTGAACAACAACGACAACTAATTTTTTGCCACCTTCACCCATCATTACTGGTTCTACCCTTTGGGATCAAGCAGAACAATTCAAATCTCTCTTCTATATGACAGCCTTTAAATATTTGAGGACAGCTGTCATATATGGTCAGTGAGACCATATTGCTGTGTGAGGACCAGCCTAGGTAAGTATGCACAGGATCATTGGCAGAAGCTTAGCTCCTAGGCGTGAAACCTAAAAGACACCTTTGAGGTCATTAGATTCTACCTCTTCATTTTACAGAGGAGGAAGATAAAATTCAGAGAGAGCAAGTTTCTTGCCTGAGGTCATATAACTAGTTCTTGAAGGAGTTGGGATAGAAGGTAGGCTTCACTGCTCTAAAACAATTACCATAGAGAGGAAAAACTTCACTTTAGGGTAGGGCCAGAACAAACATTACATTTAGTGTTAGCATCCTTCTTCTTATTCTGACCCATTCTGTTTATTTTGTGTGCCATTTTCTTTTTTCACTCAGTATGCACTGACTGATTATAATTTTTCACTCTATATGATGGCAACTCATGAAAACACTGTCAGAGAACACAGACCCCACCCACATGTGCAAGCTCTCCAAAAACAGTATGGGGTATCACTGTATGATGGGTGGGTGGGTGGGGGACAGCATCTCACAGAATTGGGATAATGAGGATTCTGCTATTCTCTGGAATCAAGAAGTGTGTTTCTTTGTAACATGTATTATTGAGAGGTGGGACCATCTTTTGCCTCCCCTTGTAGTTTCAGTGCTTAGCATAATACCTGAAACATAGTATTATTATAAGCTTTTTGAATGATTGGAAAAGTTTGCTGCTTTTTTCACAATATATATCTGTGTCTGTGTACATGTATGTATGTGTGCATGTATACATATGTATGTGTACAAGTTTGAGATGATATATTTGGCTCACCATTAGCACACATGCACTCTGAGCTGTTTCTCCAGAAGTAGCAATGACTTATTGTTGAACCAGTTCTTATTTATTTCATCACCAATTGTGATAGCCACCTGTGATGGTAGAGAAAAGCTAAGCTAACTTGAAACATATAGTTATACTGTTTAACCTGTGACCTTGAACTCATTTACTTAATATTTCAATGTCCAGTCACAGACAATTATGGGGTAGTGGCCAGTGATCTCCCTTGTCCTGAATGCCTCTAATTGGGATGTGTTTAAGGAATAGGCAAGAGAGAGGAGGAAAGAGACAAAGTATTGAAAGAGACTAAGAAGAGTGGTAGCTGGGAATGAAGGAAATGACACTTAACTAGAAATCAAGAGACCTGATTCCCAGGCCAAGGTTTTCCACTGATTAGCTTTGTGACCTTGGTTAAGCTCATTTCCCATTTGGAACTTGATAAGACAGTCGTGACCTCTAAAGTCTGATCCACGACTGAGATGCTTTGTGTCTTAATGAAAAGAGGGGAGGTGGAGAAGAAGATAAGGTAGCAAGAGAGAAGAGGAAAGGAATATGATGATGTGGGGTGGAAGGAGGTCCAGCAGAAGACACCAGTCAATCCTCTTGCCATAGATTACCAACCCTTATTTTGTAGAGTCAAAGAAAAGGACTGAATCAAGAAATCACGACTAATACTTGGTGGGGGAGAGGAAAAGGGAAGGTACGGGATAGTTATCAGGTGCAGTCTGCTTCTGTTTCATTACCATCAATATCATCATCATGGTTTTCCATGAACATAAAATGTCTTAGCCATTTGTATTATTGGCCAGTAATGCTACCAGAGTGGAGATTCCTTTCTACATGGACAGGAACTAGGAGCAAGTGCAGACGATTCAATTCAGAAAGAGTACTAGATTGTATCTGATACCATATTGCTTATCCCAGTTGCACCAAAGAGAAGAAGCCAACGATATCTCTTTTTCCATTTTTTCCTTTTCTACACCTGAGATAAAGCTCTACCTTTCAAAGTCCTTTTCCTTAGATGTCTGTCTTATTTCTATAGCATGGTCCCTTCCCCACCACCATGTCACCTGATTTAGGCAGGTCATTTCCCCCTGCCTGCCTCACCAACCCTTCTGTCTGGGTGATTATGGACTTAAGTACTAGATACAATGGTAGAATTATGGAAGGGGATTCAGGTCTAACTATATGAGCCCCTTCTATGCAAGATGTCTAACTCATAGTTCATTAAAGTGGTATTAGTGATACCTGTACTGATTGAAAGAGGTGATCAGCCCCACACATTGGAAACATGTCTGAGTATCTCTATAGCCTGAGAGAATGAGGTCTTTGACTGATCTCTAGTGGCTTATCACTTGCTCTTTCTCTTTACTCAAAGACTTACATATCCTCTGCTGATGGGCAGTGACCAGCCAAATGATTTAGGGTACCACACCTAAAGCCCTCATGTATTCTGTGCTGGTAGCCCCTGAAAACTATCCATTTCTATTTCTGGAAGTTCTAGAGTTACAGAACTTCTTCCCATTAAAGGCATCATCCAATCAAGTACAACTCTTCCCAGTTTTTCAATCAAGAAGACTACTTTCGCATGGTGATTGAAAAATTACAGGGCTGTGTCATAAAATACAAGTTGCTTCTAGCCCCAGAATGGTAAAGTTTTCTACAATTTCCCACTCAAAATGTATAGGGCTATGACTATGGAGTGCAATGGAACAGCTAGTATGGGACATTTATGTGTGCTCAATACTGTAGTTGACTCACTATTTTTGAGGTTTGTGTCTATAGCTACTGTAACTCCCTCTCCCATCCTCCAGCCAGATTCTTTACCATGACTATCAAACTACTCAGTGTGAAAGGGGAAAGACAAAAAAAAACTGGCTCTGGTTTTTCTGGTATTATAAGTTGCTGGGAAATCATGGCCCAGTGGATACTGAGCTGGCTTTGATGTGTCAGGAAGACCAGGATTCAAGTCCCAATTCTGATGCATGGTGGCTGTAGGAGGTATCCTATTTAAAGTATCCTGGGAAAGTCATTTAACCTCTCAAAACCCCAGAGAACCTATAAGCTGTAGACAAGGTACCCATAAACATTTGTAGAGGGAGATTTTTTCATTGAGAGTTCCCTCAACCAATGAAATCAAGCCCACATCCAAACCCACTAACAATGGATGGAGGGGTGGGAACTGTCAAGTTGTTTGGTAATTTTGCTGTGGCGTGGAGATTTTTTTTTTCCTTTGTGGAGGGCAATTGGGGTTAAGTGTCTTGCCCAAAGTCACATGGTAGTAAGTATGTCAAGTGTCTGAGGCCACATTTGAACTCAGGTCCTCCTGACTCCAGGGCCAGTGCTCTATTCACTGTGCCACCTAGCCACCCCTGTGGAGATATCTTTCCTCATGAATAGGAGCTCGTAAGTTTCCTATAAACAGCACCAGACTCATTCTGACATTACAGTGTCATCATTGTTTACTCCTTACATGAGTCCACATGAGAAATGACCCAGACATTCATCATTACTCTAAACATCCCATGTATCACAATTATTATGCAGAGGAGAAGACTCAAGTCCACTCCCACTCCTTGTATGCATTACTTGATATTCTCATGATGGGTGCCACATAACTCAATGTCTGATCATCTACTCTTCCCTCAGAAAATAAAACGAAAAGCATTTTGTCTTTGTCTACACTATATAAAACCTCACTATAGTAATACTGAGAAGTAGCTTGTATTCGTTTTGCATACATTCACCATATACTTATGTAATGTGGCCCTTGCCAATGAGAACCCTGTTCTCAAGGCATGCACGGTGTATTCTGCTTGGTGCTGATCCATTTCAAAGCAGCTGGGGATTCTGTTTCCAGAAAGATATGACTCTGGATTGGCAGAAAATTCTAAACACAATGATTTGTAGTCATGTACCAGCATAAGACACTTGCTGATTTGGTTCCACAGAGTCTGTAAGAGACACACGGAGAAAGAAGCAACAGACACATAATTCCTGATCACGGTCCTGGTTTCCATTTTGCCTCCTGGAGACTACTAGAATGGAGCTGCTTAGGGGAAAATTGAGTTCTCTTTTAGTTTGAGCCAAGAGGTTATTTCACTTCTGGCTGAAGAACCAATTCATTTGTGTGTGTATATATATATGTGTGTATTTTAGTATATCTTAGCTTGTAAACGTCTCCAATTTCTGTTTGCTGCTGTTTGGATAAATGAATTTACTTACTATTCACCATTTGTGATGGTCTTTTGTTTAACCAGAAGGTGGGAAGAACTCTATCATAGATGGACTTGCTTCCCTTTTCTTGGATCTGTGTTGGTGACTTGGCTACAAATAAACTCTGGCCTAGACTTCTATTTCTGGACTTTTGATAGCTCATTTTCCCAACCTCATTTCATATCCTCCTTCACTTTAAGAGTGGACAAAATGAAGGTGAAAGCAAGAGCATGGCCATATATACTCATGGGCCACATAGTAGTGACCCTGGTTAGGAGACAAAGGTTAGAGGCCTCTTTCCCTACCAGGTGCTTACCACAGTCCTTCCTTTCTCACTCTAGCAGAGCCAGGATAGAAGGAGAAGTGCTCTGTACGAGCGAGGCCTTTGGGACATATTCTCAGTTTTGGCTCTTCAGACAGTTGAAATATTCTATGTTCTTCAAGTAGGGATTAGAAACAATTAGAATAGCTGTATCTTCTTTGAAATGGAGATCAGACCCACTCTATGACAAGTCATCATGGCATTCAATAAGCAGGTTCTCTTGCCCCTTCCACATGGGCCAGCAGCAGCCAGAGCTGACAGCACATGCTTTGAGGATGGGGCTGTCGTGAACATGCTGTTTCTGCTATTAAGAAGTAATGTCCTTAAGGATGAGGACTCTCGCTTTTGTCTGTTCATAGCACACAGCATGGTGCCTGGCACATTATAGTTACTTTAAAAATGCTTGTCAATTGAGGCATACAAAGTGCTTTGCATGTATTGTATTAGAACTATCTGGTTTTTGTTCTTGTATCACAAGAACCCCTCACAGTGTCTGGTATATATAATAGGTATTTAATAAATGCTTGTTCAGTTATTTCATTTGATATTTATGACAACACTTTGACTTATGTAGTATAGCTATACCCATTTTAGTCATGGGGAAACTGGTACTCAGAGTGGAGAAGTCGGTCAATTGCTGTTGGAAATAGTGAATCCCTATCTCCCTGACTGCAAGTCCACTTCTCTTTCTGTTATATCCACAATACTATGCTACTCTACCACCCTAAGCTTCCCACTGTTAAAGGTGGCATCTGCATGCCCCTTCTTTTCTCAAGCCAAAGCTTCCCAATGTGGTTGTATTGTTTTTAAGTCATGTCTGACTCTTCATGACACCCTTTGAGGTTTTCTTAGCAAAGATTTTGGAGTGGTTTGCCATTTCTTTCACTGGCTCATTTTTTACAGATGAAGAACTGATGCAAGCAAGGTAAAATTACTTTCCCAGGGTCACATAGCTAGTAAGTGTCTGAGTCTACATTTGAACTCAGGAATATGAGCCTCCCTGACTCCAGGCCCAGCACTCTATCTGTTGTGCCACCTAGTTGCCCATTGCATCTCAATATACTGAGATTATCGTAGGGCCTTTGTGGAACATTATTTACAATGACAGGAAGATATCTCTGAATCTCTCTGGGGCAGGGGAAAAGAAGACAAAATGGTTTGGGGTGGGTGGGGGAGCTAAGATGGAGGAGAAAAGCCAGGATGTTGCCTGAGCTCTCCCCAGTTTCCCTCAGAAATAATTTTTTTTTGCATTTTTAAAAATTGATTTGTTTGTTTACTTTTAGTTTACAAGATTTAGTTCCATGATCCCTTGAATTTCAAATTTTCTCCCCTTCTACCCCTTGCCCTCCCATGGTGGCATGCAGCCAAGTATAGGATCTGCAAATACTTTCACAGTAGGCATTAGTCAGGTTGTAAAGAAGGGTTGTAACTGATGGAGTGAACAATGAGGAAACAAAGCCAAACAAGAAAAAGAGAGCAGGTAGTTTGCTTCAGTCTGCATTTAAACTCTGTTCTTTCTAGATCTTTCTCTGTATGTAGACATCTCCTTCCATCATGAGTCTTTTGGAGTTGTCTTATAACTTTGCATTGCTGAGAAGATTCCAGTCTATCAAAGTTGGTTGGGGAAAATATCAATTGCTCATGAGTAGGCTGAGCTAATATAATAAAGATGATAACTCTATCTAAATTAATTTACTTATTCAATGCCATACCAAGCAAACTACCAAAACTTATTTTATACAGCTTGAAAAAAAATAACACAATTCATCTGGAAAAACAAAAGGTCAAGAATATTAAGGGAATTAATGAAAAAATGCAAAGGCAGGTAGCCTATCCATTCTTGATCTAAAACTATATTATAAAGCAGCAATTATCAAAACTATTTAGTACTGGATAAGAAATGATGTAGTGGATCAGTGGAATAAATTAGGTACACAAGACACAATAGCAAATGACTATAGTAATCAACTGTTTGAGAAACCCAAAGCTTCCAATGCGTGGAATAAGAACTCACTATTTGACAGATACTGCTAGGAAAATTGAAAAATAGTGTGGCAGAAACTAGGCATAGAATAACATCTCCCACCATACAATAAGATAGGGTCAAAATGGATACATGATTTATACATAATGGGTGATAGAATTAGCAAATTAGGAGAGTAAGAAGTAGTTTACCTGTCAGATCTATGGAGAATGGAAGAATTTATGACCAAACAAGAGATAGAGAGCATTATGAAATGCAAAATGGGTAATTTTAATTATGTTAAATTAAAAAGGTTTTGCACAACCAAAACCAATGTGATCAAAATTAGAAGGAAAGCAGAAAGCTGGGAAATAATTTTTACAGCCAGTGTCTCTGATGAAGGCTTAATTTCTAAAATATGTGGAGAACTGAGTTTACTAAAGAATACAAGTCATCCCCCAAATGACAAATGGTCAAAGAATATGAATGGGCAGTTTTCAGATGAAGAAATTAAAGCTATATATAGTCATATGAAAAAAATGCTCTAAATCACTATTGATTAGAGAAATGCAAATTAAAACAACTTTAAGGTACTACCTCACAACTATCAAATTTACTAATATGACAGAAAAGGAAAACGCTAAATGTTGGAGAAGATGTAGGGAAATTGAAACACTAATGCATTATTGGTGAGCTTTTGAGTGATCCAACCATTTTGGAGAGCAATTTGGAACTCGGCCCAAAGAGTAACCAAACTGTGCATACCCTTTAATCCAGCAATACTACTACTAGGTCTATATCCTAAAGAGATCATAAAAAAGGAGAAAGGAGCCACATATACAAGTGACAAAGAATTAGAAATTGAGGGGATGTCCATCAGTTGGGGAATGACTGAACAAATTGTGCTATATGAATACTGTTGTGCTATGAGAAATGATGAGCAGGCAAATTTCAGAAAATCCTGAAAAGACTTGTATGAATTGATGCTGAGTGAAGTGAGCAGAATCAGAAGAACATTTTACACAGTAACAGCAGTATTGTGTGATGATCAACTGTAATTGACTTAGCTCTCCTCATCAATACAATGACAATTCCAAAGGACTCATGATAGAAATTGCTATCCACATCCACAGAAAGAACTATGAGGTCTGAATGTAGATTGAAACATAGATTTTCACTTTTGTTTTTGTTTGTGACTTTTCCCTTTTGTTTTGTTTCTTCTTTCACGACATGACTAATATGGAAATATGTTTCCATGAGTATTCATGTTAACCTGTATCAGATTGTTTGCAATCTTGGTCAGTGAGGATGGGAGGCAAGGAGGAAGAAAAGATTTGGAACTCAAAATCTTATTAAAAATGAATGTTGAAAACATCTTTACATGTAATTGGAACGAAATAAAATACTATTTACAAAAACTAAAAAAAAGAAAAGTGAGGAGGGATCTTAACAAAGAACATTGCAAAATCAAGTTTTTTAACCTCAGAAATGAAAATATCTACCACAAGATAATTTAAAGTGGTTAATAAACTCACTAAGGGAAATAAGGAAGCCTTGGCATTTAAAAAATGAAAAATAAAATAAGGAACTATGACAAAAATTTAATTTCCCAGCTTGTAACAGTCAATAGGAAATCTTAACAAATCAGTGCTTACACTTAAGAATAAAATATCTTTGATGAAATAGAATATGATATAAAGGAAAGTAGTTGATGTATAGTCGGAGTACCTAAATGTAAATCCTGACTCTGCTATTTAATACTTAACTGCTTAGAAAGTGCATTAACCTCTCTAGTCTTCATTTTTTTTTCTATAAAATGTTGGGTTTGGAATAGATGACCATAAAGATCCCTTTCATTTCTAAATATGTAATCTATAATTCTGTGAAGACACAAATTAACAACTAATAACAAGAACAGAATTTTAAAACAGCTTATCTAAAAGATTCAAGATCTACAAATTAGGATAACAGAATTAGAAGACAAGAATTAATCAAGACAAATTAAGAATTTGTCTCCTCTCAAATTATTTTAAGTGACTCTACATTGTAACAAATCATACATACACATTACCTGG
This sequence comes from Pseudochirops corinnae, assembly GCA_028646515.1. Lineage (NCBI taxonomy): Eukaryota > Metazoa > Chordata > Mammalia > Diprotodontia > Pseudocheiridae > Pseudochirops > Pseudochirops corinnae. The sequence goes on from CM053589.1 coordinate 123,541,501, forward strand.
AAATATTACAAACCAAAGGCAAATTATAGAGAAGTGGAATTTGTGCAAAGTCAACAAAAGAAGCAATTTTAAAATTTAACACACCCAGATTTGTGCTTGTTAAATTTCAAAGGTACAATGACAAAGATAAAATCTTAGAAGTTATCAGGAAAAATCAAACTGCATATCAAAAATTAATTCCAGTCTAGATCCTGAAGAATTTCTCATTAAGGTGTACAGTTTAATGGAGAGACTAGACTTCAATTTACCAAAAAAAAAAAGCAAAGAAAATTGGCCTTCACTGAAATACTGATTATTAAGCCTATTCCTTTATGACAAAACATTTGAATGTAGCCAGAGATTTTGAAACCTGGCAAAAGAAAGTATCTTTGAACAAGAGAATTTTAACAAAGTAAACAAGAGTTGAAAACAAAGAATTAATGTGATGTGTTATTTCCATGTTGTAAGAAATAGAAAGCCAATTATGTTTTACCTTTTAAAAAGAACATTAGAAAAAGGATTAGAAATTGGGAAAGGAGGGGTGGTGAAAAGTAAACCAGATAAGGAAATACACTAACATAAATGTGCTTGAGAAAGAAGGGAGAATGAGAGGTGCTCAATAGAGAATTATTGTATACTCAATCTGGCTGCTAAATACAAATTATAAGCTAACAGGGATGTTGGAAGAGTAAGAGAAAGGATAATTCTTGAAATATATTCCTACATCAAATTAAGACAAAGTCAGAAGAGGTCAGATGACATTAACTAGTAAAAGTAGCATTTTGTGATCTATATGATGTGATATTGGGGGAAGGTTGTACTGTATATCTCTGTGTTTATGTATGTTTATGGAGTCTAGGATTGGAGTAATTCTACTGAAAGAAGCAATTCTTTATATTATGTGGACCAAAACACTATAATTGAATACAGTGGGAGAAATATCAAATTTAACAATTGTTACCTTGAAACTTAAGGGAATGAATTAAGCTATAAAAGGAAAAAAGTTGTAAAAATATTAGAAAGGAGAATACAATAATATGTATGAGAAATATGCCTAAAATATAAGGACATGCATACTAAAAGATGAAAAACTAGATTGAAATTCATTATACTTAAGTTAAATAAAAAACAAAAGTTATAATTTTTAAAAAAGAAGACAAAATAGAACACAGAGAAAATAAAAATGCATGCACACAGAGACATATCACGCATACACCTATACATGTGCACACACATACATTCATATTCAGCCATTGTATGTAAATGATACTGTGTCCATTGCTTAATTTCTACTATTGCTTGCACTTTGTATAGAAGAAATTAGACAACTTAAGCGTCCTCTGAGAAACCAGTTGGCTAAGCAAGTGACTCAACTGATCAGTTCACTAGGCATTGGGGATGATGAGAGTCTGTCAATGTCATGCTATGGAATCATCTTAAGAATCTTGGCTGGCAAATATTTTGCTCTGGAAGATCTGGTCACTAGGGCTTTGGAGTCAGGTTCATTTTGAATGGTCTAGGGATGTAATGGAGTCAGCTTAAACCAAAGAGCTGATTATTAAATTTTCAGTGTGAGCATTCACACCTTGAGATTCAGCAAATGCTGCAAATCAGGACTTGATTCATTGTGTTGTTGGCTTTCTAGACTTAAGAAAGTGTTAATTATACACGTTAAATTTAAAAGTGTGTCCATATGTATAAAATTCTGGGGAGCTGGTTGCTAAACATTTGTCAGCACACCCCTGGGGTTTCCTGACTTGCCAAAGTTACTTTTTTCATGTAGGGATAGGATTAACCTTAGGGAGAATGAGGCCTTACCTTGAGTATAATTTCAGGGAGCCTTGTGGAAGGCACTACCACCCTCGAAAATATCCTCTTCTTCAGTTACCTGAAATGTCACTCTGATCCCTTTAATTGAAGACTTTGATGCCTATTTAAATATAAACCTATCTAGCAAAGTTAAGAATGCAAGATTTAAGATATTTATCATCAGTCGTTTGTTTTGTTCACTAACATAAATTTATTAAACACCTACTATGTGCCAAGACATTTTGCTTTTCACTGGGGTAATGAAAGTGAATCAAAAAAAGAAAGAAAACAACTCAGTCCCACTGTGAAGGAGTTCAGATCTTGGGAATGAGAGGATATAGAAATACAAAATATACAAAAAAAAATTACTGGGAGAAGGGGGCACTAGTACATGAGGGAATCCAGACTGGCTTCTTGTAGTACATGGTGCTTGAACTGAGCCCTTAAGGAAGTGAGGGCTTCTTAGAGAATGTTGTAAGGGTAAGTGCGTTCCAGGTACAGGGGACAGCCTATGCAAAGGCATAGAAATGGGGAGAAGCAGTGTTGAGTATGGGGAATGAGAAATAAATTATTTGGTTAGAATGTAGGATGCATATAGTAATGTGTAATAAAGCCAGAAATAAAAACCAGTTTGAATGAGGTTCAGATTCTTTTTTGAGGTAAGGAGGAAATGGAAGGTTTCTGGATTTCTAAGGCAAAGGAAGAGATATGTCTTTGGGGTCTTTAAAATTTTGTTTTGCATAGGGTGGGGAGGGCAATCCCTTTCCCATGATCAGGGTCTCCTTACTGGCAACCTTGGTGGAGGAGCCAGAAATAGGTAGACCAGCAATTTTAAGACCCTCCCTGCATCTTCAAGGTGGTATCCTCTGATGCAGAACTGAAGACCTGCTGGGGTAATTTATATCTTCCCCTCTGTAGAAGCAAAGAACTTTAAATGTGTAGGTGGTAAAGCCTTTGACTGTTCTTTTTACCAACACAGATTCAGAAAGGACAGAAAAGTAGGTCTCTGAGAAAAGGTAGGGTGCAAAGGGTGGTGAGCTCAGGTAGTGAGCAGATGCATTAGTATAATTGCACTTCTAAAATTAATGGGGGTTTTAATCTCTGAAGAACACTTTTAAGCACTCATGTGATTTGGAAACAAAAGTAGAGGTACAGGAACCTGTCTTCCACTTAGACACAAACCCCATTTTGTAAAACAATCTCCTTTTATCCCTGTTTTTCTCTTTTTCTTCCCCACAGGTCAACAGACTATGGCACTACCTATGAGAAACTGAATGACAAAGTAGGGCTCAAGACTGTTCTGAGTTACCTTTACGTCAATCCTACCAACAAACGGAAGGTAAGCCAAGGCCTCCCAGTGATAGGCCTGCAGACCCTGGAAACCAGAGAACTAGCTGTCTGGTATCCTCCTCTCGAGCTCAGGTTTCATTCTGTCTCTTTGCAGAGTGAAAAGGACCATCCATTTGGGTTAGTAACTACTGTAACTGTAACTACATTTGACAACAGGGAGAAAATAAACATAATTCCCTGTTTCCTGTGTTGCAGTTTTTCTTCTGAGTCATAGAAGGATGAACAGAACCATCGCTATCCCTCTTTATTTCTTTTTCTTACTTTCTAAGGCAACAATCAAGAAATTGGACATATTTTCATACAGCCAGGTCTCCCTGATTTGAGACAACTGGGAGGAGGCCAACTTGGACTAATCACAAAACTAAATGATGTAATTTCTTTTTGGTTAAAAAATGTGATTTTAATTATTACCAAGTATACACAGTCAAGTCTGTTAAGTGCCTGTGATGTGTCAGGTAACATGTGCAACTCTATCGATATAAAAAGAGGCAAAAGAGAGTCTTTGCACTCAAGAAGCTCACAATCTAGACTCAAGGGCTAATAACATTGCTAAATAGAGATTTTTGGTGAATCTGCATTAATACATGGAAAAATATTGATTTACAGTCTCAGTGACTGATCCTGTGCCTTTCCTTCTATGGAAGTATGTTAAATATTCCCCTTTTGTTCAGTTGTTTCAGTTGTGCCCAACTCTGTCACCCCATTTGGGCTTTTCTTAGCTAAGGTAATAGAGTGGTGTGCCATTTCCATCTCCAGCTCATTTTACAGATGAGGAAACTGAGGCATATAGGGTTAAGTGACTTGTCCAGGGTCACACAATAAATATCTGAGGCTGGATTTGAACTCAGGTCTTCTTGACTCCAAGTTTGATGCTCTATCTACTGCACCACCTAAATATGTCCCTTATAATATAGTTTTTCACAAGGAGCAGCAAATTCTTTCTTTAAAGATGCATATGCATATAACCTAGGCCCTATCTAAATTGACATCAATTATCAAGCAGAATAATAATAATAATAAATAATAATAATAATTCACCTTTAATGTAGTATTTTATGGTCTACAAGAAGATTTCAAGTGGCAGTATTATTCTCATTCTAAAGATGTGAAAACTGAAACTCAGAGAGATTACTGTTTGCCCACGGTCACATAGCTAGCAAATGCAGAACTAGGATTTGTACTCCAGCCTTTTAACTCTTAAGTATGATCCTTTTCCTGCTATATGATGGGTGAATATTAATCATAGTGTAACACGGACCATCCCATTTAGCATGTTTGAGTTGCTTTTCCTGATCCCAACTGTACAGTACAACTATACTGGCTTGGCACTTGAGTACATTGAAAATGATGAACTCTCACCATGTTGTGGTTCAGTGGCCAACTTAGGGATCACTTCATCATTTCAAAGTGTCTGCATCTTTCACTGAGGAGCCTCCACATGGTCAGAAGCAGCCAGTGTTTATCATCTTCCAAAGGCAGAAGTGCTAAACCAGCAGACAGGATTGGTTGAAATTAGGAAGGACAACTCACATAAGAATAGTTTATGTTGTTCCTCAGTTGCTCAAGTAGAAGTCTGTGTTTGTATCAGCCACTTATGGTCAGTAGTATGGCAAATCGGATAAGGCAGTTTTGACATGTGCATTTAAGGCTCTTTAGTAACTTGAACTCTAGTCTCCATCTTTTCTTTTCTCCTGGTCTCTCTGCCTAGCTTTCTATATTCAAAGCTAGCATAATTTTGAGGTCCAGCTGTAATGCTATTTCTGGGCTTATGAGTCCCAGTTATCTTCAGGTGCCTTGATGGCTGTCAGCATTATTGTATCCAGATGGTATCCATTGTATCAGCTGAATACTGGTATCTCCATGGCCAGGGTCATGGTTCAGAATAACAGAAAACCAAACAGAATGAAGTTGGAAACCTTTTCTTCTATTGCAGTGAATTAATTTTTATTTTTTGCTTTTACTTTTACTACATAAATTTCAATAATTTTCCTTTATCCCCAGGATACTTTAATTGGCAATTATGAAATCCTAGCATTTTTTAGCTGGAAGGTCACTTAGATATCATTTAATCCAACTTTGTCATTTTTTGCAGAGGAAACTTGAGACTTTGTGAGGGGAAATGACTTGCTTCAGCCTTGCTGTGCATTAGTGGTAGAGCTGGAAGTCCAATCAAAGTCTCTTGCCTCCCAGTTCAGTGTTCTTTTCATCCTGCCATGCAAGCACAATGAAAGTGGTCTCACATACTTTGAGAAGTACAAAGATATGGAGGTTGGAAATATGATGGAAATCTTTACATATTTGTATCAGCCATTGTTTAATTGTTTGGGTTGTTTTGGAGGGGAAAAGGCAGGGCAATTGGGGTTAAGTGACTTGCCCAAGGTCACATAGCTAGTAAGTGTTAAGTGTCTGTGGTCAGATTTGAACTCAGGTCCTCCTGACTCCAGGGCTGGTGCTCTCTTCACTGTACCACCTGGCTGCCCCTGTTTAATTGTTTTAAGCAGGTTAATATGTGCTAAACAATTGATAGAAAAAGATAAGAAACCTGAATATTACCTGTAGGCTTAGAAACATTATCTCTATGCTTAGAACCATTGGAAGGATACAACTTAGATAAATAAATATGAAGTTCATTGAGGAAGGACATTAATGATGGAGAGTCAGGAAAAGCTTTTCACTGGAAGGGGCCCCTAATAGTTGGAGGGAAGAGGGGGAGTATTTCAGAATCTTGGGGCATCCTATGTGAATGTGCAGACAAACATAGGAGGTAGAAAGCCTAGTATGGGGAACACTTTGGCTAGAATCTCGAATTCATGAAAGAGGAATAATATGTAAGATTCACAATTAAGAAATTTTTGCTAACCTTTGAGGCTCCATTTTCTTTTGAGTGACAAAATCAGAAGCCAGATTTCAGAAGTCTGAAAAATGGGTGGCAGATGAGGAAGTTACAACAATAAGTATACATAGCTCTTTTAGAGGCTTGACTGTTAAAGAGAGGACCCTCATAGGATAATATCTCAAGGGGATGATAGAGTTAAACAATGATTTCTTAAAGACTAAGCAGGGTTGGGGGAATGCCTGTGGCCTTTCATTAAGGGGATTTGCTCTGTGAAGTTTGGATTCAGTCAAAGGGTCGCATTTGAGGACCTATAGGACCTAAAGTGGCCTTGAGGGTGCAGGTTCCCCAGCCCTGGAATAGAGAGATGTAGTCACATTTGTTGGCAGAAAGGAAGGAACCAACAGATAAAGTTGATATAGAAGATGAGAGAGAGAAGGAGCCATCCAAGGGACAAACTCCCCACAGTGATGGTGCAGAATGCTTTCCTTAGGACAATTCTCTGGGGTTGGTCATCCAAATATTAGATTTTGACTCAATAAGTGATTCAGCTAATGTCACATGATTCAATTCAAGAAACAATTTTTATAACTCTACTGAGTGAAGAGCTCAGTAGGCTGTTGTTAGCTCCTGTGTTAGGCACTGAAGAAGATATAAAAATTTAAACAAATCATGGTCACTGCACTTGTGGGATTTATTAGGGAAATATGGCATGTATACAGATAAGCATACAGTGAAAATTATACATGATAAGCATGGTTCCAGGGATAGACTGTGTGTCTTCTATCTTTGTATCGGCCTGCTAGCATAGAGAACTTCATCACCAGTTTGGCTGCAGTGGGATGAATTTTTCAATCACAATTTCTTTTAAAGACCATTTATAAATTGTAACTAGGGCAGCAAAGTAGGACATTGGATAAAACTCGAAGCCTGTAGTCAGAAACACCTGCATTCAAATCTGGCCTAGCTGTGTGACCCTGGGCAAGTCACTTAACCCTGTTTGCTTCAGTTTCCTCATCTTTTAGATGAGTTGGAGAAAAAAATGGCAAACCACTCCAGTATCTTTGACAGGAAAACCCCACATGGGGTCGCAAACAATAGGACATGACTGAAATAATGGAACAACAACAATAAATTGTAAAGGGGCTATGTGATCTGTGTCTATGTAAGAAGGGCCCACATTGACAGAATCATAGATCCTTGAAAACTTGAAGTACATTAAAGATATATAAAAAAAAAATATCTAGAACAGAGTAAAAAGTGTACAGCAGAGAAACAAAAGAAAACCTACAAGGAAGCACAGAAAAGACAGCTCTCAACACAACATGTAGTATTTACTATATAGACTTTCTTGAAATAGAAATTTGTTGTCATTTATTTTGAATGCTCTCAAGTTCTACTGTGCACATGATGTGTTTTTTTCCTTTTCTTGTTTTGTATTTAAGTTTATAATATTTCTTTTTCTTTTCTTATTATGTATTTAAGTTTTAGTAAAAAAAAAAATCCTGTGAGTTCCAGGGGAGAAAATTATAAGATAGAATCTAGGTCCTCAGACTCTGCTCTTAATGCTCTTTCCACTATGTTATGAGTATCTGTAAATACTTCTTCTGCTGCCATAATCAGGTATATGTTCATTGGATGATTCCGTGTATATTTGTAGGTAAATTGTATATTTGTAGGGTTTTGGGTTTTTTTGCGCGTGCTTGTACATATGTGTATTTTCATGAGCACATACTCTGGGGCAATTTTCAAGTTTATTGCAATTATTCTTTAAGCTATAACTTCTTGATCTTTCTCTGTTCCTTCCCACTGATCTATTACACTTGCCCTCTTTATGATATTAGACCTTTAACCTAGAATCTTGCAAGGGGAAATGAGGCATGGCAAGATTTAGAAAAAGGGAGATACTGATGAATGAAAAAATGCCATACATACATTAATGCTGTATAACTTGAAGGACACTCACCTAGCCTAGGGGATATCAGCATCTCTATTTTTCACTTCTCAGAAAAAGCATCCAGTGTCTGGTTTTTTTGTGCTCATTATTTTTTTTTTTCGGGCATCAGGATACAACAAGCAAAGGCTAGGTCTTGTCTCTATCATTCTCCAAGACAATCACCCAAGAAGCAAACTCCCATTGAGGTAGAATGTGGGCAGCAGGAAGCTCACATGCACAGAATTGTGACAAGCTGATGTTAGGAATTCATTTTAAAAAGCAATGGGTATTGATGTTCATAATGAGCCTGTAAGAATCCGAGGTACGTTTTCAATCTCCAAACCAATACAGAAATATATTCTGTGAGGTTTTAGTGCTAAAGAGTGTTTTATTATATTGTAATACTTAGGAAATTGGTAATCCAAATTTGTCATATGTGACAACTTGCACTTAATCGGGATATTCATACAATTATCAATTGTAGAATCAGAAAGGGCTTTCAACTTCTTTCTGTCCAGCTACCCGCCCAGGGTACGAATTTCCTCTATGACATTCCTGACTGCTGGTCATTTAGCCTGCACTAGAATGCCATTTTTTGACAGGGAGCTCTATGAGGTCTGCCATTCAATTCTTAGTACTTACTGTTAGAACTCTCCAGTTATTCTGTTTGACAGAACGACCCTTTCCTCAATTATTCTGGATAATTGGGATTTTACCTTACATGGAATTTCATCTATCTCCTATTCTCTAGAACTAAAAACTTGGTGGGTGTTATGAAGACAATGATGGGAAAATTTTTCCTTGAATACGTTATAGAATTTCAAATTATTTTTAGAGTAATGATTGAAGATTCTTTTTTGTTCTTTTTTTTTTTATCTCTGGACTATCTGTAGCTTTCCCTTTCTGTTAAATAACTGATACCATTTTAATTATTAGATTTATGGTTGTGCTGACATTTGTTTTCAGTCTAATGATTTGTGTGTTTAACAGAAGGCTACTATCTTCATAAGGGTTGTAAGACTAACAAATGTGGCTTTTTTGATCCAAGCAAAACTTAAATTAAGCACACACACATATGTATCTATGTATGCAAATACATATAACACTTATTTGTGTACATATACATACATGTATATATACACACATATGTATGCACATGTATATATGCTTAGTCTCAAAGCAAAAATCATTGTTAGTCTGGTGCCTTTTCAAGGTTCAAGGAACTCCTAATGTGGATTTTTAGTACACATTTAATTTGAGAAGAGAAATGTCAGTATATGTCCATTTTAACTTACTTTCCATTTGATACTTTAGTCCATGAAATTTGTCCAATGGGGTTTTTAAACTCCAGGGCTGAGTTTTTACTCTCAGTCCTCCAAATGAAATAATTTCTGGGAAAATAATTTTAGCTCCTCCAAAGAAAATTCTGATTAGTAGGTAGCTCGGCCCCTTCTTTAATGACTCCATTTTTCCCTGGCTGTGTTTGAAGAATCTTGAATTCCTACTTTTTTTTTTTTCTTTTGTGAGCCACCTTCTACTTAAGTGTCTTTGTCTAGATGTTAGCCGACTTTAAGGCTTTGAAGATGAAAAGCAAGATGACACACGACTTCCAGATGAGCTGCTGGGTTAACTTTGTGGTGGTGGCTCACCTCCTCCCCACTGAAGAGCTCAATGTTCCTCTGGATCTAGGAGCTCATTACTGTTGATTGATCCCTCTGCTTAGAGTCGCACATAATGGCCCGGCCTTAGCTCTTGCCAGTATTTACCATCTCTCTACTAGTCTACATTCTTCCCTTTGCTCAGTGACAAATTACACAGAGTCTGATAGGTTTGTGAATTAGCATGGAGAGTTTTCGGCCTAGCTGATAGGGCTGTTTATTAACCTCCCTTTGATACTTTAGGACGATTCAGAAATGTTCTGGCCTAATTGCCTGGGCTCACAAATGACAGCCACCTGCAAGTTTGGAGGCAGCCTTATGAACAAGCTGTCTGTGAGTGTAGGAAAGATAGCCATGGTTTTCATGGATATTACATGGTGTGTGTGTGTGTGTATGTATCTGTGTGTGTGTATGCACGTGTGTGAGTGTGTGTGTGTGTGTGTGTGTGTGTGAGCTTGGGAGACGAATGGAAGGATTAGAGACAATAAGCTATAGAGTCCTCCCCAGCAAGACTGGTATATGGACCAGTTGAGATTCTGTCCTGAGTATATTAGCCATAACACAGTTATCTAAGCCTTCTTGCTCATTAGTATTTAAAGGATTAGCTGTTTCTTGGAGAAAGAGAAATAAGTTAGATCTATCCATTCCTAATTGATTTACTAGTGAGAAGGATAATTACTTCTAGGCTACCCTGCAGAAGTACAATAGGAATTATCTGTCAGAGTTCTTTGAAGCACGGAAGGGTTCTGTTTGGTTGTTAAATACACATTATTTATTTTGTTGAATGGTATTTATACCAACAACATTTTTGTGATTCAGCAGCATAACCATTGGGCACAGTTTAGATTTGTTACAATAACATGCCCCCACCCCCCACAACTGCACTTAACATAGTCTTCTTTAAGATATATTTTTGTTCCAGTGGTTAACACTGGAATGAGAAGGGGGTGCTTTTTGGTGGTAAGATGGCAAGTTACATAAAAAAGTTCCAGTGCTTTGTCCTTCAGAAGAAGAGCTAATATGGGAAGTCTATTTCATAATTATGTAGAACGGGAAGGGGCCTTGGAGCAGAGCTGTCAAACACACGGATTGCATTGGTATTGCAATGCTCTTGTGCAGTCAAACTAGATTAAAATATAATTTGCAAATATTTAACACAATAAATGAAAATAAAATAGAGCATAGATATTATTAATATGTGGTTTTCTAAGTCAATAAGTGGTTGAAGGAATTCTTAAATACAGTTTGGAGGCCCCCTATTTCTATTTGAGTTTCACACCAATTATCTAACCCAACCTTCTTGTTTTCATGATAAGTGAGTGTTTCTGATCCAGGAACACATATGTAGTACTAAGTGACAGACACAGGTTTTGAATCCACATTTTCTGATTCTAAATCCAGGCTTCTTTCTCCTATGTATCACATTGTCTTATCTCATCAGGTTAATGGCATGTACTTAGTGAGATGGTGATATTTTTTTTCTTCTTCTAAATAATATCATAAGTTGTATCTTTGTTCTTCCTTTTGAAGAGGTCCAATGACATCTCATGTGATGTCTTGACTTGCACATGAATTAGATGTAAGTGAGGCAGAGTTGTGCAAAATCATTGGCCTCACTCTCTCTTTCAGAGTCATTGTAGTATAGTGGGAGGAAAAAAGTCAGGATGACTGGAGATGGCCCAGGATGCAGTGGGTGACCATGGTGTCTTGGATACCTGACCAAGCTCTAAGCATTCCATGGTCCCTGCCTTACCCACTTTCGCAGCCATTGGCGCAAATTGTTTTATTTGTACATTTTGTCAGGGTCCCTGCCTTACCCACTTTCACAGCCATTGGAGCAAATGGTTTTATTTGTACATTTTGTCAGGGAAAGTCTTCATGTGCTTGCAGTAGATATTCCCCTGACTCAATGACAGGTTTGAGGTCTGTTGGTTAACTTCAAACTGGTTTAGCCTATCTGCTGAGATAGTTTACCAGTATGCAGCTACTGTCCATACTACATCTTCTTGTAGCCACGGGCAAGAGTTGAGTGAAGGTAGACACCAAAGGTGGGTGAACAGCCCAAAAACGGTTCAGCAGGCTCTCCCACCAGAGGTGCTAGTCTTTCCTGAACACTCTAACACCAGACACCATAAATAGGAGAAAAGAATTAGCTAAACACATTGGTAACAGTAAAAACAAAAATAGCCTGATAGCATCATAAAGCCTGGTCATTGAATGAAGGTATATGTTTGAGGGTCAGCTACATTTATAGTAGCCTTTATAAGAGAGGCTGGCCCAACTCTGATTCAGTGGAGAAGAGAGTTAGCTATGCAAGAAGAACCCAGTTTTTGAGGACTCCCTTTTACCTTTGTAACAGTACAACTGTGTGGGGAGGATGTGTAGGTAGGGTTCCTCTCTCCTCTCCCATTGGCATCTTGTATCAGAAAGACATGGCAGTGTCCAGTGGAACAGTTTATGTTTGTCCAGCAAAACAATGTGTAGTGGCAATTATGAGAACAAAACCAACAGGAGTGGTGCAAGGATACCAGAAGCCTTGCAGCATTGAAGGTATCAATTGCTCCTTATTGTACCTGCCTTTACCTTATGTGTTCCATATGTGTGCCTCTTGACTTGGAAATTATGTTCATCCTTTCTTTTGATACTTTGTGTATTTGTAGGAAAGTACTAAAGTACTTTAAAGTACTAAACCCATATTTTAGAGGAAAGGAGGTAGTGTTGCTATTATTCTTACTGTGCCGTTTTCATAAATGCCTTTGCTACAAGTTAGTTTTGTTCTCTGGTTGACTAGAGTAAATGCAAATACATTGATTGACACTCTTGAGTTTTAGGAGTTCAGACTCCCAGAATACCTTCAGCCTGGAATAGACATCATGCCAAAGACATAACCTTTGAGTTGGGGAAGTAGCCCAAAGTGATACTGTACTTATTATGTGCTTGACCCTGTGCTATCACTGTAGGAGTCATGGTAGACATATGCAATATACAATCTCTGTCATCAATAAACTAATAATTTAAATAGAGAGATCTTTGGCTGGAAGTCAAATGACCTAGGATCAAGTCCTAACTCTACCATTTACTAGCTACCATTTACTAGCTATGAATAAGCTACTTCTCATTGTTCCTCATTTGTAAAGTGAGGGGAGGGGTTGAACTGGAAGCTTTAGTGAGACATAAACAATTTTCAGTAGTATATGTATATGTCTTATATATGAGAACTAACTTAGATATGTTCAGAAAGAGATTTGATTGTCCACTGAATGATGGGGTTTTTTTGTCCAGAGCAACTTATGAAGGTTATCTACTTAGATGTAGAAAGATTGTTAGCTTTGTAGGTTTTGGGAATACCTTCAACCACAATGATAAAATCTCAGTTTCTTAATATATTCAGATATCATACCATAGCAATAGGAGGAGGGAGCCAAGATGGTAGAGTAAGGTAGGAAGTCACTGAGCTCTCCAAAATTCTCCTCCAAACTTTAAAATAATGCCTCAAAATGAATTCTGGAATGGCAGAGTCAACAAAAGAATAAGGTGAAACAATTTTCCAGCCCAAGACAAATTAGAAAGTTGACAGAAAGGATCTCTCTCACTGAGGCGAGAGTGGAGTGGAGTGCAGTCCAGTGCAGGCATTCCAGGCAAGCCAGTGCAGGCCTTGGGGGCAACTGAATCATCATCAACAACTCTCAGCCCACAGATGGTAAGGGCACCAGACAACTGGTCAAAAGGATACAGGAGACACTTTGCTGGCACTAGGTGCTGCAATCTGTTGCATTGCCCAAAGTAGAATTGGCCAAATGGAAAAGGAAGCACACAATTCACAGAAGAAAACAACTTCTTAAAGAGTAGAATTTACCAAATGGAAAAAGAAGTAAAAAGCTCACTGAAGAAAACAATTCCATAAAAATTAGAATTGGCCAAGTGGAAGCTAATGAGTACATTAAACATCAAGAAGTAGTAAAACAAAATCAAAAGAATGAAAAAAATAGAAGAAAATATGAACTATCTCAACTGTCCAGGAAATAGATCATAGAGAAATAATTTAAGATTTATTGGACTGCCTGAAAGATATAATAAAAAAAGAGAGCATAGACATCATATTTCAAGAAATTATCAAAGAAAACTCCTTTGATATCCTAGGCCCAGAGGATAAAATAAAATTTGAAACAATCCAGCTATCACTTCCTGAAAGAGATCCCAGAATGAAAACTCCAAGGAATACTATAGCAAAATTCTGGATCTTCCAGTGGCCAAGGATAAAGTTCTTTAAGCAGCCAGAAAGAAATAATTTAAATACTGTGGAGTCACAGTCAGGCTTACATAGGATTTAGCAGCTTCTACATTAAAGGATTAGATGACTTGGAATATGATATTTTAGAAGGCAAGGAAACTGAAATTACAACCAAGAATCACCTAACCAGTGAAACTAAATATAATCCTTCAGCAGGAAGAAACAGATATTTGATGAAATAGAAAACTTTTAAGCATTCCTGATGAAAAAGCCAGAACTGAACAGAAAATTTGATTTTCAAATACAAGACTCAAAATAAACATAAAAGGTAAAAAGGGAAGAGAAAACATAAGAGATTCACTAAGGTTAAGCTGTTCACATTCCTACCTGGGAAGATGATACTTTTAACTCTTGAGAACTTGATTATTATTAAGGCAGTTAGAAGGAATATACATATATATATGTATATATATATGTATATGCAGAGAACATTAGTTATGAGTTCACTATGATGGGATGATATCTGAAAAAACAAAATTAAGGGGTAAGAAAGAGAGATGCACTGGGAGAAGAGGGAAAGGAGAGATAGAAATGGGATAAATTATCTCACATAAAAGCATCATGAAAGAGCAATTACACTGAAGATGAAGAGGTAATGGTGACAGGCAATGGTTGAATCTTATTCTTGTTAGAATTAGCTTAAGGAGGGAATAATATACACACTCAGTTGGGAATATAAATCTATTGTACTCTGTAGGGAAGTAGGAAGAGAGTGAAATAAGAGAAGAATGGACTTGATAAAAGGGAGGCAGATTTGGGGAGGTGGTAGTCAGATGTTAAACACTTGTGAGGAGAGGCAGGCTGAAAAGAGAGAGAGAAAAGGATAAATGGGAAAAATTGAATAGAGGGAAATGCATAGTAATCATAACTGTGAATGTGAATGGGATTAACTCAGCAGTAAAATGGAAGTAGACATCAGAGTGGATAATAAAACAGAATCCTATAATATGTATTTTACAAGAAACATACTTGAAGCAGAGGAGACACACAGAGTCAAGGTAAGAGGCTAGAACAGAATCTATTATGTTTCAACTGAAATAAAAAAGCAGGGGTAGCAATCGTTATCTTAGACAAAGCAAAAGCAAAAATAGATCTAATTTAAAAAGATAAGGAAGGAAACTACGTCATGCTAAAATAAAGTAATATCAATATTAAACATATATGCACAAAATGGTACAGCATTGAAATTTTTAAAGGCTTTATTGTGTGTGTGTTTGATCTGTGTTTTCTTTCACAGCATGGCTTAATATAGGAAAAAACACAATAGGCCTGATTCTTGTATGACCAGACAGCTAGTAACAAAATAGTTGCTTATCAGTTGTGGAATGGTCTTAACACAAGTATAAACAAATGAATATGAAGAATACAGAAAACAGAAGATGACATATATGAATTGATGTAAATTGAAGTAAATAGGTCCAGGAATAGAGTATGCACAATGCCTACAAGAGTATAAGCTGAACGAATAAACAATAAAAATTGAAACTGAGCATTGATAATTAGGACCAAAGATCCTGAAGAAAAAATGAGAGCATTAGACTAGATGATCTATACATTTTCTTCCAGCTCTATTATCTATTATCTTTATGGTCCCATTTAAGCCCAACGTTTTATGGTTTGGAAATTGGGTATATAGTCTAGAGCAGGGTCAGCAAACTATGGATTTGATCCACTTGTTTTTGTCTGAACTAACCATGATTTTTTGCATCTGTAAATAAAGTTTTATTGTATACAAAAAGGTAAAAATCATTGTTAGATCACAGGCTGTAGCAAAGCCATAGTTTGCTGAAAGCTTGTAGACCTCTGCTCTAGAGGAGTGTAAGAAATGGGTCAGGGAGCAGCATCAACATTGAGCTGAAAAAAACTCAGAGCAGGGTGAGCCATTGTTTGAGACTTTCTAACGCACCACCCCATAAAGAATGTGGATGTGCCTGATCATACCCTTTAAGGACAAACAATATAAAACAAAACAAAAACAGCTCATAATGAAGGCTTAGTGCTTGGAGTGACCCCAAGTCAACTGGCCGATTCTTCTTAGGACTATCCTCATTTTGCCTTTTTCTTTATGCCTTCCTCGTAGAGAAAGCATAGCAGGTGGAGGTGAGGATATCTTCCTCCATTGTATATCTCTCCTTAATGGCTGCCTGATTGCAGGGATGGAGTGTGTTCAGCCATGAAGATAAAAAGAAAAGTTCCTGATCGCCATTCATTTCCCCTTTTTCTGATCTCAGCTCAGGTAAAAAAACAAAAACAAAAACGAAAAAACCCAAGACATCTGAGAGATTTTCTTGGCCTGAGAATCTGAGCCAAATGATTTATTTTGGGGACAGTCATGCCCTAGAAGGAAACCAATTAGTTCCAAACCAGCTAATTTATTTAAGGGGGGGCATATATAACCATAGGCATGTCTGTTTACCTCTCTGAGCCTCAGTTTTTTTTCATCTGGAAATGAGAATAAAAACACACCTATTGCCTCAGAGTTATAAGGAAAGTGCTTTGTTAACCTTAAGACAGTTTATAAATATGCAGTTTAAAAATATTATTTAACATTTTAAGAGAATGCCCAAATAAACAAGGCATGGAAACTGTCATCAAAGAGCCTACAACGTACTGGGGAAGAGATGATATCTCAAATAGTGATAATAAAAGACAAATTTTTGTGTCCGATGAGTGGGTGCTCGAGGACTAAGTACAAGGGAGGTATGGGGAGGAAGGAGGCAGGATTCCTCATTACAGCATCTAGTTCAGCACAAAGCAATACCCTTGGAAATATTGGCAGCTTTCCAAGGAGGCTTAGGGAGTAGGCAAATTGAACTTGTTTGCACTGATATTTTCTTTTAAGATTTAGGCAGGACAGCATCTCCATCAGATGGTCTTGATTTCTTTGGATTGTGCTAGTTTGTGCTTCATGACTGAGCAGGATTCTGAACAGTAATCCTCTCTATATCATTTCTACATGTGCTTGTCCGGCCCTTACCCAAAGATTTCCAAGAAGAGAGAATAATGTTCATTGCTCTAAGCCTGTTATTTGGGGGCCTCTTCTTGACTCATGTGTATCCTGGGGCTTCTTCCTATATTCTCATTTTTGCAAGCTTTAAATACTCCTGCAGTACTTCTGTTTAGAGTGATCTCAGGTGATATATATATATTGACACCTATTTCATACAAGACTGGATCTATGCTAGGTGCTGAGGGGGATATAGGGATGAATAAAACATGTCAAAGAGCAGTGGGAAATAAGGTTGAATAGGGAGGTTGCTGCCAATTTATGGAGAGCCTTGAGAGCCAGGGAGAAGAGTTTAAATTCCATATAGGAGACAATAGGTGGCTATTGGGTGGATGATAGGTTCTTGAAAATGGATGTGACATGATGAAAGTAGTATTTGATAGCAAGTAATTCTTTAAGTATGGAGAGTAGAAATCATGGGCAGCAGCTGGGAGTGGTTATAGAACATCTGCTGATGTTATGTGGACTTGGGCATGCATGCACCTCATTTGGAATTTAGCAGAGACTAGTTGGCAACATTGCATTTTCAATCCAATTCAACAAACATTTATTACACATCATTAAATGCAAAGTGAGAAGAGCAGACTTGTCTACTGGATAGAAGGTGGGCCTTGGAGTTAGAAATACCTTGCTGTTGTTTAGTCATTTCAATCATGTCATACTCTTCGTGACTCCATTTGGGGTTTTCTTAGAAAAGATAATGGAGCAGTTTGCCATTTCATTCTCCAGGTCATTTGACAGATGAGGAAACTGAGACGGACAAGGTTCTTACTTGTCCAGGGTCACACAACTAGCAGGTATCTGAGGCCAGATCTGAACCCAGGAGGATGAGACTTCTTGACTCCAGGCCCTACACTCTATCCATGGCACCAGCTTTCTGTCCCTGCTGCCTTTGAAACAAAACATTTATGAACCACCATAAGATAATAGTTATACTATTAGTATCTGTTGATGGAGAATATGTGAAACTGGTTATGGACCCCTTACACTAACTTCTGGGAGGATTGAGAGCTAGGACTGAGTGTAGATGTGAAGCCTCTTGTTCTATAGAAGGAGTCAGGGAATAGTCAGTGATGGAAACTATGAAGGTTTGGATGGTCTGATGGGGAATGTGTATAAGGAATCAATGATCTAAAGAGATAGGGACAGATCAGCTAGTTAGATCGTGGTTGAAAGGGGCATGTTTTCAAGATTTGGGAATGGGGCATACTCGCTGAATGTTCATTTTTTTGAATGAATGCTCTCTTAAGGATAAAAAAGGTGTCTCTTTTGGGGCAGGAGTGGTGCCTCCAAGTTGTGGAGCTTCACATACTACCACTGAATAAAAATAAATGCAGAAAAATGGATGTTTTCATGGGCCAAATCAAGTAAAATCAGCAAGTATTTATTAAGTACCTACTATATTCCAGCTGGGGTAGTTAGGTGGCACAGTAGATAGAGTGCTGGCCCTGGAGTGGGGAAGACCTGAGTTGAAATCCATTCTCAGACACTTAGTATCTGTGTGACCCTAGGCAAGTCACTTAACCCCATTTGCCTCAGTTCCCCTGTGTCTGAAATGAGCTGGAGAAAGAAATGGCAAAATGCTTCAGTATCTTTGCCAAGAAAACCTCAGATTGAGTCACAAAGAGTCAGACACGACTGAATGACTGAACAATGACAGTGTACCAGTCATTTTGCTAAGAGATGAATGGTAGGACTGGGTGTGATGCACCACAGAACCATTGATTAGGAGCTACAAGAGTCCCTATGGCAAAGTTGAAAGAGTAAGAGGACACTGCTTCAAGTTCTGGCTCTGCTGTTTTCTACCTCTGTCAACTTGGACAAGTCATTTCACTTATGTTTCAATAACCTATAGTTGCAGTTTCTTCAGCTGAAATATTAAACACTGGGGCAAGATGATCTTTAAGGTTTCTTCTATCCCAATCCTATGTCCTAATTCAATGCTTCCATTTTATTTTTTAAATATTTTAAATATTTATTTTTTAGTTTTCAACATTCATTTGTGCAAGATTTTGAGTTACAGATTTTCTCCCCATCTCTTTCCTACCTCCCAACCCAAGATGGCAAGCATATGGAATACCCCTTCCCTCAATAACACTTCCATTTTATAGATAGGCTAACACAGGGCCCCAGAGGTGAAATGATATACTTGAGGTCACATAGGTAGCATGGCAGAGAATTTGAACTTAGGTTGTCTGACAGAATCACCCCAGGCAGCCAGCCTCTTTGCTCTATAACTGCTGAGATAAGGATGGGATCAGGATGCCTTTTCTCTAATTTCTGTTTTCCCTTCCTGTTTGAACAGCACTGGGAATCCTTGGCAAATCTCTGAGTTGCAGCCAGAATCCAAAATGGATTTGCTGCTGTTGGTCCCAGAGCACCCTCAAGATGGGGCCACTATCCCTGACCCAGCCCTCCTTTTGTTCCTGATCCCATCTACTTGCCTTTGGCTATCAGGTCAGCATGTAGGAAAGAATCAGCCCTCCACCCATTTAGCAGTCTTGAAGATCCTAGGGAACTCTACCCTCATTATATAGATGGTCTCAGCATCAGTGTTTGCTGTGAGCTGGCTACTGTCACTCCGACCTTGGATTGGTAATGAGGGGACAGGGTGAGGGAGACAAGCTCCCTGCCAATAGCAATCTCTCTGCTTGGCTAATCTCACTAAGGAAGAAGAAATGCAGCCTGTTCTTCTATTGGGGCTTTTTGGGCTGTTGTTGCTGTTGTTAAAGAAAATTCTTTCTCGAGGTGAATGAAATCCATTTACTTTGTAACTGTGCATGGGGGCAAGAGTGAGAGTACATTGCCTTAGCGTACCTTTGTTTATAAGTGCTTGCCCAGGGTGCTCACCCTGGAGATAGTCTGGCATGGGGGAGTGAGAGTGGTGATCGCTCACTGGGAGGCAAGAAGCTGTACAGCCTCATTAGGATAAGAGGTTTAACATCAGCCCTTCCTACCTCCTTAAACATATTTTCCTTACATGCTTCTTTCGTCCTGTTAACTTCTCCTCCTCCTCAAATACCTTCAGTTATTCCTTATTTTCTATCTAATGCATCCCAGCCTTCCCTGATGTTTTCAAGGCCCTATACATTCTGACCCCATTCTACTTATCCAATCACATCTTTCAGGACTCTTGTAACATAGACCCTGACCTATAATCACCTTTCTGGATCACCTTCTAATCACTAGGTCCATCACCATTTCTATGTTTAGAATAAAAATAATGATATAACATCTGTCATTTATATAGTGATTTCAAGTTTGCAAGTCATTTTATAAATATCTAATTTTATCCTTATTTACAACCTTGAGAAGCAGCTGCTATTATTAATCCCTATTTTATAGATGGGGAATCTGAGACAAACGGAAACTAAATCAGAGATATAAACCATGTAACTTGTCCGTGTAGCCAAAACCGCATCAAAATATAATTTGCAAATATTTGACAAAATATGAAAAATAAAATAAAAACAAAATGTAGGCAATATTGACCTGTGGTTTTCTAAGTCAGCATGTGACCCTCAGAGATCCTTACGTATGGTTAGAGGCCCCCATTTCAGTTTGAATTTGACCCCACTGGGCTAAGTGACTTGCCCAGAATCACACAGGTGGTAAATAATATTGGGCTAGATTTGAACTCAACTCTTGCTGACTCTGTGTCCAGCACTCTATCCACTGTGCCACCTAGCTGCCCTTGGTCCTTTTTCCTTCACTTTGACTTAATTACACAATAAATTAAGCAGCAACCAACACGTAGTTAAATAAGAATTGGGTCCATGCCTTCCAGATGCTCACAACTCAGGATATGCTGAACTAGCACTCAAGAATAGATTGTGAAATTTTCAGGGAGAACATATCCCTCTCAGAAATCAGCAAATGCTGCAAGTCAGGGCTTGATTTATTGTGTCGTTAAGTGTCTGGACTTAAAAAAAAAAAGTGATGAAGAAAATGATAAAAACACAGATTAAATTTAGGAGCGTGTTATGGGTATATTTCCCCTCCCCCACCGAGAGCTAGTTATTAAATATTTACCAACACATCCACTGTTCCCAACCCTAAAGGGAGATGTGACACTCACAGGTATCCTGTCTCTCCAGAGTCTATTCAGTCTTCATCTTCTCCCTAACGTCACTTCAGTTCAGCAAATACTTGTGAAATATCTTTTCTATACAAGGCCCCTGTGTTAATCAATAGGGTTATAAACACAAAAATGAAATGGTCCTTGTCTTCATTCACTGGGGAGATGCAAAAGTAAGTAAATACAAAGTTTACACAAAATATGAAGTGGTTTCAGTGGAGAGTGCTTACAGTTGTGTGCAAAATGAAGCTAATATCTCACAAGATTATCATAAGGCACAAGGTGTTACATGAATGTCACCTATTATAGTATTATCTTATCTAATCAACTGGATTATAAAGTCCTTCAGGGGAGGGTTCTTGTATTCTTCTCTTGTAATCCTCTTTGTCCCACTACCCTCCCTCTTAGTCATTGATCAAGTGCAGAACCCATAGTTGGAACTCAAGAAGTACTTGCTGATTTATTTTTGAAATGAGAACAGCTGATGTCTCGTTAGGCCTTGTGGCAGAAATGGAGGCTTGTGGGCAGCCTTCTCTCCCAGAGGGCTTGATGCCTGGGCATAGGATCATCAAACCCCAAGAAGGGCCCTTAAGGGGTCATATAGTCAGTCCATCCTCCTGTCCTCTGAATACCCCACAAGGGGAAGGAAGCCCTTCCCTTCTTATTTTTCTCTTAAAGACCTTCAGAAAAAGAGTTTCCTCTACCTCTTCCAGGATATGTGGAACACGCCTGCCTCACTGTTCAGGGAGCTTTTCCTTTATCTAACCTTAATCCCTTGCACTGCAATTTTAAGTCCCTTCATTCTTGTTCAATCTTTGGTTCTATCCTTCTTGTTAAGGCCTCCTATTCAGCACAGAGGGCTGTACTCTTGGCTGGGCTCTACCACTGGTATTCTCCCAGCCTTTTCCAAAGCAAGGCTAGTCATTGAGAAAGTAGTGACAGAATATCTCTTGGTCATCCAGAAAAAATGTATTTTAAGAAATATATAGCCTAATCTCAACCAGATACTTTGTGTCAAAGAGGAACAGATTTTTCTTTTTGGGTATAAATCTATGATTTGGGGGGGGGGGGCGGTTGAATATTCTGTGTTAGGTTTCTTTACAAAAACACCACACTAAAAATCCAATTTAAGGACTCGGCTCAGCATACTCAAACAGTCCCCAAGAAGTGCTGCAAATGGCTAATTTTTTTTATTATTCCTTTAAAATGCCTGGATAGTCTTATTGCAAGTCATACATTTATTTTTAAAAATAAATCCTATATGCAAACTACAAAAGGTTCTGTAGAGAGAAGCCAGGTTACAGGTTTATATGCTCTGAATTTTCAAATAAAATGCAAAATAAAAAACCTGATAATCATTTTAATGAGCCCCTAAATAAGTTCCTAGCTGTTTTGGTCTTCAGTGCTTTATATGAGCAGAAAAAAACCGTGTGTGTGTGTGTGTGTGTGTGTGTGTGTGTGTGTGTGTGTGTGTGTGTGTGTGAGAGAGAGAGAGAGAGAGAGAGAGAGAGAGAGAGAGTGTGTGTGTGTGTGTGTAACATTATATATTTACACATACATATATAGTATATGTGTGTGTGTGTGTGTGTGTATGTATGTGTGTGTATCTCCATCCGAGGAAAGCCCTTTGCTAGTAAAGGGTGAATTTCTAAGAATCATGCTGGATTGAACATGGCCTCAGACCTGTTCCTTTTTGAAACACATGAAAAGCAGAGTGAATGTTTGAGATCAGCTTCCCCTCTTTCTTTTCTTCCATTTTCCCTTGGGTCATTTTGGCTCCTTATGAGGTCAGTACCTCCCTGATTCTCAAAGGTTAGCTCTCTGACTTTGTCCCTAAGAATCTAAGAAGAAGAGAAAGATTGAACTTTGAGAACAACTGGAAGAGAGTTCAGTCTCAGTTCTTTTTTCTCTTCCTTCTATCTGTTTGTTCTTTCATTCCTCAACTCTAAAGAGAGTGGCTATAGCGCTGCTGTGGTCCTGATAGAAAGCTGTTAATTTACGAGGTATGAAAAATCAGGTAGTTGGGAATTAACGAGGGGCAAATCGTTTTTCTCCATCAGCACAATAATCAATAAAAAGTTAGCAATTTTTATTTTAAGAGGTGAGAGATGAAGATTAAAAACCAGGTGGGGAGAGGTGGGGAAACACCTCCTGGTTAGGGAGAGGCAGAGAAAGCCAGCATCACAGGGAACTCCTATTCCTCAGAACAGAGCTGATTGAGCCTTACCATGAATGGAGAGAGAGAGAGATGCCACAGGTCAACTCTCCTTGCTGAGGCCAACTTGAGAAGATAGCACCAGATTTAGAACTAGGAGAGTTAGTTCCCTCTTGAAAATTTGTCAGACTAGTAGTGATCTGAGATTAATCATTTGTAATAACAGTATTGAAGGGACAAGTGCAAAAACATTTATTAAGTGCTTACTATGTGAAATAATGTTTGCTGTTCTGCTAATCACTAAGGATCCAAACAGAAAAGCAAGGCATACTTGGCCCAAGGAGCTCTCATTCAAATAAGAGGAGACAAAACAGAAAGGAGGTTTGAGTGGCTATGGCCTTTGGCACAGTGGCACTACATAGGTAGCCTGTCTTTTTTATGTTGTTTCTTTTGGTAAAACCATATCTATTTGTGATATTAAAACATTTGATGATGGCAAGAACATTTTTCCTTGTTGTTTTGTAGCTGTGACTAACTGAGGAGTCAAAGGCTGTAGCACACACAGAGGCAATTGATAGCTTGTATCTCAACAAGGTTGCTCCCCTGAGTGATATATGTGGGAACCACACTGGTAGCAAGGTTAGTATTCTTGGGAACATGGTTGCTGCAGGGACTTTGGGGCCTTTGTGCCTATTGGTGGAGTTGGTTGGCCGTTGGCATTTGTGGGGTTGGGAATGATGAATTCCTTCTCCACAAGAGTTGTTGTCCCATTAGATAGTGGCTATGGGTGTTGGTTTAGAAGCAAGATCAGTGGTCCAGGGAATATTGAAATTCCTGAGGCTCTTGGGTTTTAAGTCCTATGCTATCTCTACCAGAGGGAAGATGATGACAAAGAGGCAACATTTTTTTTCTACTTACCTGGTGCATGCTCTCTTCTCGCTTTCTCTTCTAGGATGCCTTGCTACTTCCACTAGGCTCACTTGCTTTCTCTTTTATTGGCAGTTGGTTAGTAGTTGATGGTAATGGTTATAAGGGTAGGTGGGTCCCTTCTCCAAAGAGTTTACTTCCTTGGACAATGTCTATGAGGGCTAGATCATGTGTCAAATAAGTATAATACGATATAGGATATTATAAAGGTATAAAGCTTGTATGAAGTTAGATGGTGAATATCTAATAGCAGGAGGGATGAGAAAGAACTCTGAAAGAGACAGGCTGACGTTTGAGTGTGCATTCTATGAAGAGCAAGCAAGTTATTGCTTGAGACTTCATATCTCAGACCCAGAGAGTGTTAGAACTGGAGATTATCTAGTTTGAACCTTTTCATTGAGCAAATGAAAAAAATGAAAGCTGAGTTGGGAAAATGATTCTCCCCAAATCCCATAGAAAGCTGGTGACACATGCTTGTGAACTAAGATATATCTCTCAAATATATCTTTCCTTTTGGAATCTACATAGTCAGTTCTGAGTAGTTAAGTAAAAAAGGATGGATGGGTACTTTGAAAATTGGCTCAGACAAGATCACAATCAACAAACTTTTGAGCTTAAACTCTATTTAGGGTCATGGTGCTAGACATGGAAGAGAATGATGAAGAAATATTAAGTGTACCAAGGAAAACAAGATGTGGTTCTCTAGTTGGGACTTTGGCTGGAATTTTCCACTGTGAATATTAAGTCATTCCAAAGATAAAGTATTTATTAAGTAATTACTAAATACCAAGCACCATACTAAGTGCTGTATATGCAAATACAAGCAAAAATTAAAAAAACATAAAACAAAACCTGACTCTTCAAGGAACTTATGGGGAAAACAAACATTTAAAAAGGTAGCCACAGGGGTAGGGTGGGAAGGAAAGATGGTACCCAAGTAGGGACAGTGGGGAGAAGCAGTCCAGAGAATCAGGAACTGAATCAGGTTAGAAGTGAGTGTGGCTGACATGAATGCTTCCTTGAATGGATATTATGAAGAGAAACTTACCAATTGGAGAAAGGGGTAGCAGGAGCAGAGGCATCCTTACTGTAAGAAGGCTGCTGGATCAGAGGTAGAAAAGTAGTTTGGAGAGTCAGGAGCTGAGCCTGATAGGAGGAGATGATATTTTTTCCATTTCCCCACCCCATTCCTTTTTCTGGAGGAATCCTTGACTTTACTCCTGGCCCTGCTGAGAGAAGTTGTCAGTGTCAGAGTGGATGGAGTAGCAGGAACTACTCAGAAAAAACTGTGCTTGGAATAATGAACTGCTAGCTTCCTGGTCTTAGCTGCCCCTTCTTGATCCCAGATCATATAGCATTAGCATTTGATGGCTCAAAGGAGACCAGGCTCGCAGACACAAAGGTTGTAAAAAGTTATTTTACTGAGAAGATTCTCTCTGTATTAATGACTTCTCATCTGGGCTGTCTGAAGAATCTGTCTGCTGGACTCAAAACCCACTGTAAATGGTCAGCAGTGCTACATGACACTGTCTTTACTTTAGTAATGAGCAAGTTCTTTTTTTCTTGGTAGCTTCAAGGCTTTCTGCATGTTCTCATCAGAGCCCTTTGAGTCCCTATCTCCCAAGAAGCAGGACTGCTAACCAAGGCCTGGATAATCAAGCAGATGAAAGCTTCGATGAGAGTTCTTGAACAACAATGGTGTAATTGGCTTAAAATTTTTTTCCCTAAAACTCTGCTTTCATCATAGAATTCTTCCTCCCCATCTTCTGTTCAGCTTAAGAATCCTTCTTTGTTCCCCATTCATTATGGAATAAAGTGTAGACCACTCAGCCTGACCTAAAGTAGCATCTAATACAGGAGTGGACATACAGGAGAGATTCAGTAAATGCTTGTAACTTGTGACTCCTTTGGCTTGGAAGTAGAAGTGAATAGGAACATACTCTGAGTGAGGATAGTAAAGTGAGTGTGTGTGTGTGTGTGTGTGTGTGTGTGTGTGTGTGTGTGTGTGTGTGAGAAACCCCTCTGAGTAGTTTACATAGGATCATGGAATCATAGATTTAGTACTGGAAGGGTCGTTAGACACCATTGAATTCAACCTTTTATTTTAGAGATAAGAAAACAGAAACAGAAAGGTTAAGCGACTTTCTCAGGGTCACATAGGTAGTTAGTCATCTGAAGTAGGATTTGGACTCAGGCCTACCTGAACTGAGCAGAAGGATTTTTCAGTCAATGATTCTCATGGCTTTCAGCCCCATTATTGTCATATGACAATTGTCAATGACTCTTGTGGCTTCCACCCCCAATCATTGCCGTAATTTCTTTTTATTTTCTGGTTTAGACATGTAATGGATTAGTAATTACTGAAGATTACAAGAGGATGTACTACTTCCTGTGGCATCTTTTATAGCAGTGGTTCTCAACCTTCCTAGTGCCGCGACCCTTTAATACTCGTATGTGGGCGTATCTGCATGTGGGTGGACCCGACTATTTTCCCAATGGTCTTAGGTGACCCCTGTGACCTCTGTGAAAGTGTTGTTTGACCCCCAAAAGGGTCATGACCCACAGGTTGAGAACTGCTGTTTTATAGGATCTAAGATTGAAAAAGATTGAAACAAATCCAATAAAACTTGATCATTGAGGAGCTCTCAACTAGGTGCAGCTGAGGTAGTCAAGCAGGAGTTGTCTCATTAATTCCCTAGATTTCAACTCCTATTTACATCTTTCTCTGTCAGGGCTTGGGACAATACCACTCTAATTGGGGACCACTGCTTGGGCCATACTTGCATATTCTTGTACATATATGAGCATGCACACATCTATGTCATCTTCAGCATTGGAAACCCATGCAGTGTTTATACTTGTCACTTTCAACCCCCCCTAGACCTATTGGGATAGTTTTGGTCATTAGAAAACTTTTTTGTTGATTTGAAAATTGCAGTTTCCTGGGACACTTTTTGTGCCCCAAATACAGATATGAAATATTTAGAATATGTGGCCAATTAAACATATCTCTAATGATCAATCATTGTCATAATTTATTTTTCTTTTTTAGTTTAGACTTGTAATTTCTTCTGTATAGAAAACTTCAGATTTTTATACACCTCCCCCCTTGAAGATTGGAAACTCATCTATAGATTCTAGTCTTAGAAAGTTGCCTGAGACTTTGAGTTGTAACCTAACCATAGGCATTAATCCAGAGGCACCTCTTGAACTCAAATCTTCCTTGTTCCAAACTCAGTTTTTTCAGTCTACTATTCTGTGCTGTTTCTAATCATCACCATCATCACAATCCATAACAATACCTTATATTTGTACGTTAGTTTACAGTGTGTTACAGTTATGTTTGTATACTAGTTTACAAAGGATCTACATGGACATTACCTCATTCAGTTATCATAGCAACTCTTTGAGGTGGTCAAGGTGGATCTTACTTTAATCCAGTTTTATGGATAAAGTAAAGAAAAGTCCAAAAGAGATCAAAATAATGTGCCCAAAGTCACATAGCTAGTGGGAAACAAAATCATACTTGGGTATTCTGATTGTATGACACAGTTCTCTCTACTGACTAGAGACTCACTTCTCACTTCTGCCCATGGACATGTGATTTGGACATTGATCTAATATTCTTCAGATTGAAACCCTTCAGTATTAAAATAGGAGTGTACTTCTTTCTAAAGGTGTGAGTTTGAAACTATTTCTGTAGGAGAGATAAAGAGGAACTTAAAGAAGGAAGGAGAGATTGTAGCTTTTAAGGATGCCTTTATATGAAATAAATTTATCTGTGCTTACATATGCTAATCTACCAGACTCTCTGACCCTGTCTTTGAGCCTCCTGATAATCATATTCATCTCCTATCATTGCTTCCTACTTCCTGGCACCAATCAGATCAAGTGGTATAGTGCTGCTCCAACTCTCAGAAAAATGGCCTATGTTTCTGAGTTTACATTGGATCCAGGCTATTTTCATGTTATCAGCAGTAGCCCAAAAGTGGTTAGATAAGCTTTTTGTCACATTTGAGCCATCACTAGGAGCTTTGACATGGAAAGTGAGTTCTTAAAAGGACCAATGAACTCCAGTCCAGATCTCACTTTGTGATTGGAAACTGCCCAGGGGCTGGCAGCATGGCTGATTCTGTAGATTAACTTGGAAATAGATGCCTGCAGTCCACTAGCCATGGTGCTGACTCATTACAGGAAGAGTATTACTTCTTATCACCTCCCTTTCTGACTCCTTCCCTTTGGATACAAAAATAAGAATAAACATTTTTTTGTCCTCTCCCCAATATAAGAATCAAGCAGATGTAACTGAAAATAATATGCACATTATTTTCTTTATATTCATTGATTTGTAATTTTGTCAAAGTGGGTGCACTATACAGTGATATAGAGGTCAACTCCTTTATGCATTAATAGATTATCTTCTTTGGATTAGAGACTTGGATCAAGAATGGATTTCAAAGAGACCATCTAACCCATACCCCCATAATTTTCTTTCTTCCTTCCTTTCTTTCTTTCTTTCTTTCTTTCTTTCTTTCTTTCTTTCTTTCTTTCTTTCTTTCTTTTCTTCTTTCCTTCCTTCCTTCCTTCCTTCCTTTCTTCCTTCCTTCCTTTCTTTCTTCTGTCTATTTTTTTAAGAGCCTTAAGAGTCTAAGTCTTAGAGAATTAGTGACTCCCTATCTAGCCTAGACTGAAAACACAGTGGTCATCCAAAGTCCCATTTCAACTACTGATTGGCACAGAAACTTTGACCTTATATATTTCTGACTTGGCAGCCTGGTGACCCTCCCCATACCTGTGGACTACCATATTGGGATCAGATACCCAATCAATTTAGTTCAGAACTCTTGATCCATCAGCCTCAGCTTCCTGTATAAGAGGGATTACAATTATGAGTCATGATACTGAACTATACATACCTCATTTTATAGACAAGGAAACTGAAGCTCAATGAGGTTAAGAAACATTCCCAAGGTCAAGCAGGCAGTAAATAGCAGACCTGGGGTTTGAAATTCAGGTCTTGTGTTGGAAATAAAGTCCTATTTACTTCACTACACTGTTTCTCAGAAGAATTCCTGTGAAATCAAACAAAAACAAACAGTTGGTGATGATAGACAGTGGGCTTACTCAATTTATTCACAAAGCCTTTCCAACTTGGTAGGACCTGCTAAAAGCTTTAGATCGACAAAGCTTCCTAGAACCCATCTCTCTGGCAATAAATCCATATTTGCATTTAGTAGAGCATTTTTCTCTTTGTCTTGGGTTAGAATAGTTTAAAATATCCCCTAGGAAAATTAAATGCCTTGTGGCAAAAAGAATTGTTGCAGCCTCTTTGAGAAACCAGCCTACTGCTGTTGCTCATGGTAGGAGCTCCATACAAATGGCAATAGGGAGGGAATCTAAATTCAGCCATGGATGAGACAATTTTCATCCAATTTATCTGTGCAGAATCCAAATACTATATCACGATATTTTGTTATAGGCGACATGAATGGTGTGATTTTAGGTTGATATGGTGACTGGCTTGGACTGGAGGAGTAGAGAACCTTTCACTCTTCCCTCTATTTCATCTGTCTCTTCTCTCCCTGAGACCTCTAGATGCTTGAATTAGATGTGTTACCAGCACATCCTTTCTATTCCAACTCCCAACCTGATTGAGGAAATATGACACTTCTACAAAGTTGATGATTGACAGAAATGTCCCATCCATACCAGGTCATCAATAGTAGCACTTTCTGTGGCAGCAAAGAATGGGAAATGAAGTAGATGGCCATTGACTGAACAATGACTAAACAAAATTTTAAGTGACTAAAATGGAATATTATGGCCTTGTAAGAAGCAACAAATATGAAGAATCCAGAGAAGCATAGTTAGAGTTATATGACCTAAAGCAAAATGCATTAAGCACAACTAGGAAAATATATGCAAATAAATTTACTATAATACTATAAATGTTAAAAATCCTCTATAAAATGAAACCAAATAGTGTGTAATTATTAATAATGAAACTTTGCTCTGGAGAACAATTGAAAAAAGTGCTTCCCTTCCTTAATTGTAAAGGTGGGATACTTATGGTTATGGCATATTGGATACCCTGCCGTGTGTTAATTTATTGGTTAGCTTTGATGAACTGCTTTTTCTGAGAAACTCCTTCTTTCTCTTTAAATCTTTGTTATAAAGGATCACTCTCTGGGGAGGGAATACATATTGAGAAATGAATACTCTTTTAATAAAGTATTAATAAAATTAGATAAAATAAAAATAATATTGAATATCTTTTAAAAATCTGCTCACTTGTACCTCATGTCCTCTGCTTGTAGAAGGTGCTGTTCTTCCTTCTTCCATCAGCCAGATCCATAGAAAAAGACACATTAATTTTGTTAACCATATGTAGACTTTGTGCTCTCTTTTTATTTTATCTCTGTGAAATGTTTCTCTTAAATTCAGCCTCAGTTTGGCCCTAATAATGGTAAAGCAAATAATTCTAGCTGTAAGGATAATGTTTAAATGATACTTTAAAGTTAGCAAATCAATTTATCAGCAAGCATTTATGAAGTGCCTATTATTTGGCAGGCACTGAGATCAATTCCAGAGATATAAATAAAAAGAATGAAATAATCCTTGCCTACAGGGGGCTTACATTTTAATGAGTAAGGTAACAAGTGTGTATGTATGTATATGTATGAATATATATATGCATAGTGTGTGTACATGTGCATATATGTGTTTATGCTTATGTATATGTGTATATATATATATATATATATATATATATATGAAATAAATACAAACAAATACAAAATAGTTGAATATGAAAGGTAGTTTGTGAAGGGAGGATAGTGGCATGTGGAGGGGGAAGCAAAGCACTCTACTTACATTATTTCTTCTTTTCCTTTTTAAAAAACATCACTGTCACTTCTCAATGCCTCCCCAACTCTCTAGAATTCTGCCTCATAACAAAGAAGCACATTAGCCGTATCTGAAAATGTACGTGTATTATCTAGGTCATCTGGTCCTCATAATGACCTTGCGAGGCAGGTATTGTAGGTATTATCATCACCATGTTATAGTTAGGAAACCAAACTTAGAGAGCTTCAGTGACTTATCCCTGGGCATCCACCTACTATTTATGAAAAGCAGGATTTGAATTCAAGTCTTCCTAAGTCTAGCGCTTTATCCACTATACCACACTGTCCCTATTATTTATCTGATGTTTTTTTTTTTCAGGAGAAGCAATCTTATGTTAATATTCTGCTTAGGAAAATAAAATTACAGCATGTCCTTTGTGCTACAACTGTTTGTGTTGACCCATGTGTTTATGGTCATAATTTTCATTCATTCTCTATTTTCCAGATTTGCTGGTACTCCCATTTTCTCCCCACTCCCTTACTCCCCTATTCCCAAGCTAGTCTCTTTACCCATGCATAGATTCCTGAGACTCAGAGCTATGCTCTTCAAGTATAGTATCTGTTATGGTTCTCTTTTTAATACTCAAATGCATTTGTGATCTCAGAAGCTTGGTTAGTCTCTCCGAAGATGCAGATTGCAACCCATCCATGACTGTCCATACTGTTCAACTTTTGTCTATGTCCTCCCATAAGTTGTCCTCATTGGGCTGGAGGAGGTTTTCTTCAGTTTTTCCTTACATCATAAAGATATCACTGAAAATCTGGGATAATACAGCCCCATCATATGAATAGCCCTTCATCTTCTCTTTCTAATGTACATTTTCCTGATGATATCTTGTACTCTTGTTCTTAAAAAATTTCTTCATAAGTTATAAGTTGTAGCTTACTCATGCTTAACCATGTGCCTAGCCACTTGACCTTAGTGCTATATTGATCTTTAATTTTTCAAAGACAATTTTATTCTCTGCCTACTGGAGGCAGCTAGGTGGCACAGTGCATAGACTGATGGGCTTAGAGTCAAGAAGACTTGAATTACAATCTGGCCTTAGTCACTTATTAGCTGTGTGATCCTGGGCAAGTCTCAACCTGTATCTGCATCAGTATCTTCACTTGTAAAATGGGAACAATATCATCTACCCCCTACAGTTGTTATGAGGATCAAATGAGATAATATTAATAAAGGTCTTCGCATCGTGTCCAGTACATGTTAGGTACCTGTTGTTGTTGTTCAGTCAAGTCTGACTCTTTTTGACCCCATGAACTTGTCTGTGAGGTTTTCTTGGCAATGATGTTGGAGTATTTCTTGGCAATGATGTTGCCATGTCCTTCTCTATCTCATTTTACAGATGAGGAATGGAGGCAAATGAGGGTTAAGTGACTTGTCCAGGGTCACACAACCAGTAAAAGTCTGAGGCCAGATTTGAACTCAGATCTTCCTGAATCCAGGCCCAATGCTCCATCCACTGTACCACCCCGCTGCCCCTATATAGTAAATACTTTCTGTTGTTGCATTGTTTTTAGTCGTGTCTGACTCTTTGTTAACCCCATTTGAGATTCTCTTGACAAAGATACTGGAATGGTTTGCTATTTCTTTCTTCTGCTCATTTTACAGATAAGGAAACAGGGCCAAACAGTGTTAAATGACTAACCCAGGGTTACACAGCTTGTAACTGTCTGAGGCCAGATTTGGACTCACAAAGATGTGTTTTCCTATCTCCAGGTCCAGTGCTCTGTGCACTACAGTGCCACCTAGCACCCCATAGTAGATAACTTACTAGATCAGTGGTTCTCAACCTTCCTAATGCTGGGACCCTTTAATACTCATATGTGGGCGTATCTGCATATGGGTGGACCCGCCTGGAGACAGATAGAGGAGCGGTGTCTCAGTTCCTAAGACAATCAGAAATATGTGTTTTCCCATGGTCTTAGGCAACCCCTGTGACCCCTGTGAAAGGGTCATTCGACCCCAAGGGGGTCACGACCCACGACTAGAACTTACTCAGGCCACTTACACTGACTTTAGATCATTCCAAGGTCTCTTATATCCTCTGACTCATGGCACTAATCTCTATCTGATCAGTCTCTCTAACTGCTGCATTAACCCTGACCACTTAGATGATAATACTAGGTTTCTATCCACACTGTTCTCAATAAACTTTTTTTATTGATATATTTTTTAAAAATCTGTTTTGTTTTTGCATCACTTACATTTCTGTCTGTCTTTCCCCCATCTTAGCTTAAAAAAATAGGAAGAAGAGAAACAAAAACAAACAAGAAAATCTATAAAAGCAATCTACAAAAACAATCAACACATCAAAGACACCTGATGTTACACGTAGTGTTCCACGTCCACACACCCTTACCTCTTCAAAGAGGAAGGGAAGGCTTCTTTGACTTTCCACTGGGACTAAGTTTGCTCATTATAATTTAAAAACACCCAGTTCCTAATGTGGTCTTATGTTTGTTCTTTCAATTTTTGTTGTAGTTGTTCATTTGTTTCAGTCATTTTCAACTCTTTGTGACTCAATTTGGGGTTTTCATGGCAAAGATATTAACGTGGTTTGCCATTTCCTTCTCTAGTCCATTTTACATATGAAGGAACTGAAGCAAACAGGGTTAAATGGCTTGCTTAGGGTCACACAGCTAGTGAGTGTTTAAGGTAGCGGTCCTCAACCTGTGGGTCGTGACCCCTTTGGGGATTGAACAACCCTTTTACAGGGGTCACAGGGGTTGCCTAAGACCATCAGAAAACACATATTTCCTGAGAACTGAACTGAGACGGTGCTCCTCTATCGGTCTCCAGGTGGGTCCGCCCATATGCAGATACACGCAGATATGCCCACATATGAGTATTAAAGGGTCGTGACATTAGGAAGGTTGAGAACCACTGGTCTAAGGTCGGATTTGAATTCAGGTCTTCCTGACTCGAGGCCTGGCTCTCTATACACTATGCCACCTAGCAGATCTTTTTTCTATTTACATTGCTGTAACTACATTGAGGCAGTTTGGTGAGGCAGCCAGGTGGCATGATGGTAAAGCTGTAGACTTATAGTCAGGAAATCTTGAGTTCAAATGGGACCACAGACATTTACAAGATGTGTGATGCTGGAAAAGTCAATTAACCTCTAGCTTAGTGCCCTCAACTGTAAACTTTAAACTGTAAAACCCTACCATCAAGGGTTGCTATAAGGATAAAAAAGATGTTTGTAAAGCGCATTGCAAACTGTAAAGTACTATAAAAATGCTGGCTACTATTACATTTAGTCATTTTATGATATTGTTTTCTTGGCTATGCTTACTTTATCTTTGCTTTGATTTATAGAAACCTTTCCATGCTTCCCTATTTATTATGTTCATTGTTTCTTAAAACTCAGTAATATTCCATTACCTTTATGTACTACAGTTTGTTTAGCCATTCACTGATTATCCCCATTTCTTTGGTACCACAAAAATACTGGTATTACTTTAATAGTATAGATAGACACTTTATTTTTTTATCACTATTTGTCAATATACCCTATCAGTAGAGTATTCCACCTATCAACAGAATCTATGGGTCAAAGAGTATGGACATTTTAGTTATTCTATGTGCATAATTCCAACCTGTTCCATCCCCAAACCCTGGAGGCTGAATCTCATGTTGTTAGCTCTTACTTCATGCTGACTTGGTTTATAACCCCGTACAGAATAAATCCTTTTGCTACTTCATAAAGGAAATTACAATAAAGTGGATTTTTTTGTTATGACAAGTTAAGCCTCCCTAGAGTCTCACAGTTTGATGTTTGTCATGTTCCATTTTGTATTATTGTTATTTTTGTATTGGTTGCTAGTAGCCTAGTCCTAGATTATCAATTCAGTCTGGTCAGATAACATGTTTTGTTTCTGTCCTCAAAGGCCCAGCATAAATTAGTCCCTACACAAATTAGATATTTAAGAAATGTTTGTTAAATTGAATCAAAATGAATTATATAAATGTCACTTATTGCCAAATTAAGGCCATTCTTTCATCATCCACTGTTTCGGATGATGAATTCTTCAGTTCTCCTCCACTGGCATTGATAACTAAAAGTAGACAAAGCCGGATTTGTTTTTCTTCCACGTTTAAAAATCAATAGGTCTCTTCAGTGCACCCACTCCCCAAAAGACACAGAAAATTGAGAGTTGGCTGTGTTTAAAATTGCTATGTTTGCCTTTGATTTTAAATTGCTGTGTTTTCTTTAGATCCTGATATGTGTGTTTGTGGGTCTGCAGGGAGGCATGGGGAGTGGTGGGGGCTCCTGCTTATATACTATAGGGAAAGAGAAATAGTTTTAGAAGTAGCTTGAGCAGGGAAGTCAGCCCTTTAGTTTGAATTGGCATTTCAGAGGAATGATAGATGAACTGAATTATTTTTCTCAGTAAGAGAGTGAAACACTTTTACAGAAAAGAAGGGATTCTCTCAGGGCTTAAAAGTATGTTGCATTAAGAAAAGCAGTTAAATGTGACTACCATCTTATACTTATTGGAAAGTTTTAGGCTTTCTCTTAAAAAGCCTTGAAGCATTTCATTCTATTTTCTCAACCCATGCCACTTAATAAATAGAACCTTGAGATAGCAGTCCAACTTAGGCAAGAGATCAGGACTCTTTGTTCCTTGTTGTTTGCAAATGGATTCTTACCACAAACATGGCCTTTGGGTAAGAAAACTCAGCATAAAAAACCATAAACTTGCAAAACATAAACTAACAAATATGAAGGACTGATTCATTAATTCACTTAGCAAATATTTATGGTTTATCCTGTGCAATGTCCTGTGATTTATTTTATTACCATAGAACTAACCTGAGCATGTTTTAAAATTTGCCCTTAGTGTTTATGTTTGTAGATAATTAATTTAAGCAGTAGGTATGACAAAGTGGAACCAGGACTGTTCCTGAGATCAGAGATCCAGGGCTCAAATTCTATCTCTGATGTGCCCTACCTTTGTGACTACCGGCAAGTCACCAATCTCCCTGTTCTTCAGTTTCTGCATCTGTAAAATAATGATCTCTATCATTCCTTTTAACTCTATATCTTTGAATTATGTGAAAGGAGCAGAGCAACTTAAAACAAAAAAAGCTATTTGAAGGTGCAAAATGGACCAAAGTTGTGCTAAAATTCAAATGCAAGTCAGTTGGTAAAAAGGATAAAATTTATGGAAATTTAACTTGTTTTTTCAGGAACATACATACTTATTGTATGATGCAATGGTAACATGTTGGAGGTTCATACTGAACTATGAGTTCCTATCAATTGAGGATATAGGGCAGGAAACCAGGACTATGGGAAATAAGGTGTAGACTGAGGATGCTGCATTTGGTCAAAGTGAGAAGAAGTATCAGAAATGATGATGGGATGTTGTGATTAGCTGGTATTCAGAAGTAGGTAAACAGTCAAAACCCAAAAAGTACATAGAAGCTGGTGGTCAAGGATAAAAAGAAGATTATCAGAACCCAGCAACAGGAACAGTCATCAAGTGCTCTAGGGACCAGAAGATCTCGAAAAGAAAATAATGATAATGTTTCCAGGATGAGACCAAGCTAGGGCATGATCACTTAGAGGCTGCAGTATGTCACTGCACCTGGCTAATCCTGATGTTCGATAACCCCAGAAACTCATGGCACTGAAAAATGTCTCAAAATGTCTTTCATCAAGCCTACATGTACTTGCTTCTACCTGGTTTAGAGGTAGCTGTCCATCCTCTTTGGCCTTTTCAAATCTCCTTTAACACAGAGGCAAATCTAGCTAGTGTTTGAAAAGTTCTCCTATTTTCAGTGGAGCTGATGGATTGACTCCTTTTAGATTAGATGTTAGTTTCCCACTCTGTTTTCCATAGGACTTACATATGCACTCATTTACACCAAATCTTTAATTGTTACCTTAATGTAGACAGCAGCAGCAAGTGGTAACTGGAGCTAAGCAAACAGATTGCAACAAGTATAGAAACCACAAATGTTGTCTCTATTGATGAGCAAAGAGAACTAACTGCTAATTCTGTCTCATTTCTGTTTTGGAAGCAAAAGGTAGAAGAACACTGCAGAAGGCACTAATTATTCTATAGTTTATGTTAATTGTGGCAATGCAATACTGCCAGTAAATAGGCAACATATAGCAACTTTATAATCTAGAAGGTTAAGGGAAAAGGTGCATGAATTTCGTAGGGGAATCTGTTGCATGGAGAATAAAGTTAATGTAGGAACAAGGGGACAACCCACTTCTGCAAGGGTATGAGGAAATCATGTTGTGTCTTAGAGGGACAGTTAACTTACTGGTGCCCTGGTTCCTGGTAGGTAATTTAGTCCCAAGGGCTAAACCTTTTACTCCTCAAGTGCTTGGCTTCTGATTGGTTTTGTCTCCATTAAACACACCATTTCTCTCAATGTTTGCCTCTGAATCTCTTGCTGGTCACATTCCCAATGGGGGAATATATGGCCCTTCTGGGTTACTGTTGTGCTGCCAAGAATTAGAGCAAGATAAGTGTTTGTTAGTGGGGACTTTAGCATAATTAAGCCCTACCAAACTGAGCCTCCATTTCCTTTTCAGTGTGAGGGATAAGGTAATTTCCAAGGTTTTTTCTTCTCAGAGGCTATGAATTTATAATTTCTCTGATATCACTCTACCTGAGAATTCCAGCATAGACTAAGTTCCAATGTGTGCAGTACTGGCTGCTGTGGGGAGATTTCAAGAGTTCCTGCACTCTAGTCATTTCCAGTGTGATATAGGAAAGAGCTGCCTTCAGAGGGATGTTGTTTTTGGCTCTTGCATACCTTTTTAGGTTTTTTTTTCACATGATACTTCTTTATACTCTACCCTCCAGCCAAATAGGCCTGCTTCCTGTTCCTCAAACCCTGCATCCCCTTCACACATTTGCATAGACTATCCCTCATGCCCATAACACACTCTATCCTCAATTCCATCTTTTAGAATTTCTTTAGCACTTAACTAAAGTGAGTCATGTGTCACTTCTTAGGATAAGTTTTTTTCTGTCCTCCCTAGTTTTCAGTTCTCTCTCCCTCTTCAAATGATCATGGACATACTCTTCAATTCACATATTATATCTCTATTCCCCTACCCTAAAGTAGAACAAGCTTCCCAGGTACTCAGGCTGTTTTCACATTGTTTCTATATTCCCAGGACCTGCCACAGTGTTTGGCACATAGTGGGTACTTTTACATGCCTGTTGGATTGAATTGAAGTGATATCACCACCTGGATGTAAAAACATTCAATCCTCTGTGCACAAGGAAGGTTTATATGAAAGGTCCCAAGAGGTCTATACTGCCTCCAGCAAACTGGGAAGTTCCTATTATTAAAAGCTTAGGAAATGCTTTTAGTCTGCTTCATTGCCCAGGGTTTCTAAGGATTTCTGTCTCATTTTTCATTATCCAATAATAAATATCTGAGTGAAAGTCACCTTTAACACTTAAAGATTGCTGGGATTTTATGGGATTATATGGAACTGACTGCCAAGGTATAAAAGCCTTATGGCTGAGGTATTTTTATAACGCACGCTTCATAAACCCTGATAAAGTGAGCACTGTGCAGCCGCCATCCTTTACAACTATCGTGTTTAAGTGCTGACTGACAGTGCGCAGGAACCTGCTCATTAACAAAGTCTGTGGGCAAGGCTAATTTTTGAGAAGGAGAGGTTTATTTCAATAGGTATAGAAAATGTCTTTGGGAAAACAGCATTTGCTCACATTAAAAACACTGAAAAAAAAGCTTAGGGATACAAGGATTTTCCTTAATATAATGGCATATGTATTTAAAATAAAGGCTAACAGTTTATGAAATGCAGATATATTAGATGCATTCCCACTAAAAACAGGTATAAAGTAGGGGGCTGTCCATTGTTACAAGTCCTCTCTGACATAGCAATAGCAACTGTAGCAGTAAGACATGGAAAAGGAATTAAAAGGCTAACCATTGTGGCTGAAAGAGTTAAACTGTCTCTGTGACATAATTACATATCTAGATAGTTTCAAAGAGTCAAGACATTAATTGGTTATGGGAGCATAGATGTAGAGCTAGAAGGGGCCTTGGCTGGCCATCTAATCTAACTACCTCATTTTAGAGATGAGGGAACAGAGGCCCAGAGTCCTGAAGTGACTTGCCTACACTTGTATTGGTAGAAAACAGCCAAGCCAAGATTTGAACCCAGGTTTTCTCATTCCAAATGTAGCAGAAGAAAAGATAAAACAAAAATATTTTGTTCTTGATCATTATTAAAAATAATGAAATGAAATGAAAAAAGAATAGAGAAATACCACTTACAATAACAAAAAAATCAGATATTTAAGTTATTATCCTAACAAGGCATATATGAGGACTATATCAAGATCATCTTTGAAGTGATTTTCACAAAAATTGATAATAGTTAATATTTATGCAGTAATTTTGATTTACCAAGTGCTTTCCTCATAGTAAATATGAAAAGTAGATAGAATAAGCTTATTTATTTTCTATTTAAAAATGAGGAAAAGGAGACTCAGAGAAGTCAAGAGATTGACTCATATTCATAAACCTAGCCAGAACACAAACCTGTGCTATTTGATGTAGTCTGACATTTGAACCAGATCTATGTTGGCCAGGCTAGGACTGTGTATAAATAAGATGCACTATATGAGTATAGTTCTTTCCTTAGTATTTAAAGCTTCTTGAAGAAAAATGAACAAATAAATAGTGTCTGGTATATAGTAAAGGCTTAATAAATGCTTGTTGACTGACTGACTATCCCAGGAGTAGAAGGCAAACAGAAAATTCTAGCATAGATGAGTGATTGCCTCAGGGCAGTTACCAGGGGATCAAGTGGTTGATTAGTTAGACAGGGCCAAGAGACTGTGTTAGAATTTGAAGCACATTCAACCAGAGATTTACAACAGGATTGGAGAGGGAGGCTGATGAGCAGCAAGGCATGGCATTTCAGGCGGTAAGAATTTAGTGCCAAAAGATAGTTGATAGGTCAAGTTTGACAAGGCACATGAATGTAATTTGTCATGTTCAAAGATTGCACAGGCACAGACAAACACATTTTAAACTTTGCTATATGTTGGCTGCTCTTGCTTTCCTGATTCAAAGGAACACCTGGATGTTGGGATGCTTTGTACTGTCTCTGCCATTAACTCCTGTGGTGCGTATGGTCTCCTTGGCTCTGTCACAACCTTGTCAATTGGAGATCTCTCAATAACCCAAGATTTTAGGCTTACAGAATTTAGCGTTGGAAGTGGCTTATGAGAACATCTAATTTAACTCCTTTATTTCACAAATAATACAACTCAGGCATAGAAGTATGAAGTAACTTTCTTAGTGTCACATAGACAGTATACAGAAGCAAAGTTTGAACACAAATCTAATCACTTTAAATCAAGTGATTTTTCTACTATTCCTATAATTTCTAATCTTTTTGAGTGTGCTGGCCCTTTTGCAACATCAAACAATTGTATAGTCACTTAGGATGATAATACAAGGAGAGGTAGCAGGGAACACTGGATAGAGAGGCTTTTCTCTAAGCCAGGAAGACATGGGTTCAAGTCTTATCTCTTAGACATACTGGTTTTGAGACTCTGGACAATTCACTTAACCTATTAATATTTTAAGCAATTTTCTAAGACTGTATGTTGCAAAGAAGGTACTTTAGTAAAAGGAGTGTCCTTACCTTAATGGGTTCCCTATGCCAATCAATGAAATCGCAGGCCAATCTATATTATTATCCTTAGCATAGTACGATTGTACTATTATTATCTAGTAAATGAGAAAATATATAAGAAAAAAGTGCTAATTCAATAGTGCTTCTGATTAAATTTATGTTCTATTACTGATACCTGAATCTATCCACATTTGAAATATAGTAATGCATACATGTACAAGATATTATTCAATCTACAGAATGGCAATACTTGCTCATATATGAGTTCTGAGATAGCATGCAATAACTGTGTAGTCTCTCAGGGGCCCAGAGTCCACAGATGAGGCACCATTGCATTGTACCATGCTGCCTTAGAATTTAGAAGATGATAGTTACCCGGTCTTCCCACTTTCACTGGAATGTTCATTCCATGGCACCATCTTAAGGTAGAAAGAACCAAAAAATAGAGAGATAGCCTATGCACATGGCTTGGCTGAAGCAATATAACAAAATTATTAATGTTTACAAAATAAGTGTCTATATATTTAATGTGATAACAAAGTATCAATGAACTACACTTTAGAATTAAATATACAATAATAAGATTTACATTAAACACACACACACACACACACACACACACACCACTATTCTCAAGAGAACCCTTGGGAGAAACTTATAAAGGGGTGTTTGTTCAACCAAATTTTAAAATATGCTACTAAATTTTTTTAAATGTAAAAAACTGGGTCAGCAGAACAGAATAGAGAATCCTAAATTAAGCCAAAATATAGTCTAAATCAATATAAAAAGGCAATGGGGAAAGGACTCATGACTTATAAAAAGGACCGAGAAGATTAGAAATATAGTGAAAAGAGTTGGAGCCAAGATGATAGAGTAAAGGCAGGGATGTGCCTGAGCTTTCCCCCAAACCTTCCACATATCTTTAAATAATGACTCTAAAAAATTTCTAGAGCAGTGGTTCTCAATCTGTGGGTTGTGACCCCTTTGGGGATCGAACAACCTTTCACAGGGCTCACAGGGGTCTCCTAAGACTATCAGAAAACACATATTTATGATGATCTTAGGAACCAAGACACCGCTCCTCTTTCTCCAGGCGAGTCTGCTCACATGCAGATACGCCCACATATGAGTATTAAAGGGTCACAGCATTAGGAAGGTTGAGAACCACTGTTCTAAAGCAATAGAATGAAACAAATTCCCAGCCCAAAACAACTTGAGGGGTTGGTGGGAAAGGTCTATTGCACCAGGGTGAGAGAGGAGTACAGTGCAGTGC
This sequence comes from Pseudochirops corinnae, assembly GCA_028646515.1. NCBI lineage: Eukaryota > Metazoa > Chordata > Mammalia > Diprotodontia > Pseudocheiridae > Pseudochirops > Pseudochirops corinnae. The sequence goes on from CM053589.1 coordinate 123,583,364, forward strand.
TGGCCACGCCAGCATAGATTGGGCCTCAGCAAAGCAGGACTGGCCTTAGGAGGACTGAATTAGTGGCAGCAGTAGTGGTTTTCAAACTTCTCAAGCCACAGATGCCAAAGACAACATAGAAGATCAGTAGGAAAGGCATGTTGCATATGGGTGAGAGTAGAGCACAGTCCAGTGCAGGTCACTCCAGCACAGCCCTGGCCCCAGTAAACTAGGAAAAGACCTTGGGAATGACTGCATCAGCAGTGGCAGCTGCTGTTTCCAGATTCCTCAGCCCACAGATGGTAAGGGGGTTGAACAACTTATTAGAAGGTTACAGGGGTCTCTTTTCTAGCACTGAGACAGAACTCTGTTGCTTTGCACATACTCAGACCTGGGTCACAGTCTTGGAGGGGCAGTTCCGGGGCAAGGAGGAGCACTAGCATACCAGAGTGTGAGGTGACAGTGGAGTGGAAGACCCTCCTCACAATTCTAGGACAGAAGAGTTCTTGTGGTCACTCACAGACTGGTGCACAGTAAAGGAGAGTAGTAAACACCTTTCCTTAGATCATACCACTTAGAAAGAACTGAAAACTTACAGGTCCCAAAAAAGTATCTCTGAAAACAATTGCACAAAACCCCTGAAGCTTGGGCCAGCTCACTCTCCACCCTGGAAGTAGAGTTCTACTCTAACAAAGAGTTAAAAGTCAAGTAACGGGCTGGGAATATGAGCAAACAACAGAAAAAAAATATTCTGAACATAGAAAGTGATTCTGGTGATAAGGATGATCAAAACACACACTCAGAAGATAACAAAGTAAAAGCTCTTACATCCAAAGTCTCCAATAAACATATGAATTGATCTCAAGCCATGAAAGAGCTCAAACAGGATTTTGAAAATTAAGTAAGAGAGGGGGAAAAATTGGGAAGAGAAATGAGAGGAATGCAAGAAAATCATGAAAAACTAGCCAACAGTTTGGTAAAGGAGACACCAAAAAATACTAAAGAAAGTAATGCCTTAAGAAACAGACTAGGCCGGGGCGGAGCCAAGATGGCGGTGTAGCAGCAGCAACATATCGCAGCTCTCACATAGCCACCCCAAAATACCCATGGAATAGGACTCTGGACCAATCCTAGAACTTCAAAACGCACACAAAGATACTTCCTACTAAAGTCAGCTCG
>CM053589.1:123585021-123600249 GCA_028646515.1 Pseudochirops corinnae
TATATATATATATATATGCATATATATATGCAATTATTATTATTATTATTATTGACTACATCCAACTGGAACTTGAGATACACAGGCACTGTGGTTGGGAGATCCATCCTGCCCTACCGAAAAGTGACATAGGAGAGAATAGACTAGGGGAGGGGGGACACACTGGGATGGCTGTTTTGGGGTGGTGGGGGGCGGAAAGAGGGGAAGAAAATATGTAACTCAAAATCTTGTGGAAATGAATGATGCAAACTATAGTAAAATTTAAAAAAAAAATTTAAAAAAAAAAGAGAAAATTGAGGGCATTCAGTGTGAGTTCTCTTCTTCCCATTTCAAAATTCCTTGACAACATTCTACCCTTTCTCTTTGTCTACATTAGTGTCTGTTAATGAGGGAGTTCTTTTCACCAAAACCAACTCTTCTATACGTGTACCCTTGAACTTTCTCCCTATCTTCTCCAGTAGAATCCTTCCTCAATTACCTCTTCTCTTTCTCTACTCTTCAGTTTTTCTGTCTCTTGCTTTCTTCCCGGTTGCCTTGGTAGTTGTCCAGCTCTTCCGCATCCTTATAAAATTTTCAGTAGACCCTTCCATTTTCTTGAGCTATCATTCAATAATCCTCTCTCCCTTTCATAGTGAAACTCCCATAAAAAAAAAAACTGTCTACACTCAAGTGTTTCTACTTTCTCTCCTTTCACTCGCTTCTTAACCCTTTGGAACTTGGTTTCTAACCTTGTCAGTCAACAAAAACCCAATTCCCATGAGTTTAATGGTTCCATTATATGGTGTCAATTAGTTTTTTCTTTGTATCATCAACACCTAGCACCGCACCAGACACACAAGACATCACATATACAGATAAATATATTAAGAATAAGATATGGGGGCAGCTAGGTGGCACAGTGAATACAGCACTGGCCCTGGAGTCAGGAGGACCTGAGTTCAAATGTGACCTCAGACACAACACACACACACAAAAGAAAAACAGCCATGTGACCTTGGACAAGTCACTTAACCCCATTTACTCTACCTTCCCCCCTCCAAAAAAAAAAAGATATGAAATGATGAGGGTAATGGAGAGAATGAACAAAATAGCCTTTGGGATATTTCAAGTGGAAGAGAATGCTATAGGCTATGTGGATCAGGGAAAGCTACATAGAGGAAGCAGCACCTCATCTGAACCTGGAAAAGAGATAAGGAAGTGGAAAGGTGGAGGTGACAGAAGGGCATGCATTCCAGGCATAAAAATGAGCTATTTAAATGTAGGCATGGGAAAATAGTTTTCTTGCTTATGATAAAGACCTAGGAATCCAGTTTGACTGTGACATCAAGTACCTAAGACTGGTAAGATAAATGGCAACCAGTTTGTACTGAACTTTAAATAGTAGGCTAAGGACTATGCATTTTATCCTAGAGGTAACCAGAAGTAAGTGAATATTTTTTGAGCTCAGTAGTGGCATGTTTAGACCAGTGCCTTATTTATATGCTTCTATGGGTCTTTGATCTTATCAAAATAAGACACGAGGTGACACAGTGGATAGAGTGTTCCACCTAGAGTCAAGAAGAACTTGAGTTCTAATCCAGCTTCAGACACTAGCTGTGTAATAATGAGCAAATCACTTAAACTATCTGCCTCAGCTTGTACCTCTGTAAAACAGGGATAAAAATAGTACCTAATTCCCAAGATTGTTGTAAAATCAAATTAAAAAAATATTTTAAAGCACTTGGCAAACCTTTAAGTGCCATAAAAATGCTAGCAATATTGCTATTATTATCATCATTATTATTATTATTCCTCTAATGGTGTAGATCACAAACTTTTGTTCCTTCACATCTTGTACTCCAAGGGTCTGTTCTGGGTTCTCATTTCTTCTTCCTCTGTGTTCTCTCACCTGGTGATACTATCACTTCCCATGAGTTTAATGATTCTATTGTCATATCCATGAAGATGATTTGAAAAGGGAATCGATTAGTATTGATTACTTTGATTTATTTTTAGTTTGGCTATAGGATTAAACTTCTTTCTTTAGAAAAAGCTAGCTCTGACAACTAGAACAGATTAACATAGATAATCTCTTAAATGTGGTCTACCTGTAGATTTAGTGAATATACAGATTGATGAGACTTTATCATTTAGCAGCAGATAATTCAGAGGAATAAAATAATCCTAAAATCATAAGGTTCTTTAAAAAGTTAGGTTTCCTTTTTTAGCAGAATGGGAGGTTGATCAGAGGCTAAATTCCTCTTTCTAGCAGAAAGGTTAAGTTCTCCTTTCTAGCAGTTGGAGAAAGGTTAGCAGAGGTTAAGTTTCTCTTTCCAGTCTTAGTGGATAAATCCTTTTTTTCTTGAGTTAGATTCTAAATTTGAGTAATGGATCTTCTAAGGAAAAAGGGGGGTACCTGCTAACTGCTGACCACAAGTTCCCCTTTCCCAAGATGCTTTCTGGTTACGAAAGGCACCATCTATAAGGAAAGGATTTTTGGTGTAAGATTAAAAAAAAAACCTGGGAGAAGCTACCCAGTCAAGTGGCCTGCCTTATCTAACATATTCAAAACAAGTTTCAGTAATTTTTTTAAATTTTTTTAATTTTTTGCTTTTTTGGAGCGGGTAAGACAGGGCCATTGGGGTTAAGTGACTTGCCCAAGGTCACACGGCTAGTAAGTGTAACAAGTGTCTGAGGCTGGATTTGAATTCAGGTCCTCCTGACTCCAGGCTGGTGCTCTATTCACTGGGCCACCTAGCCGCCCCTCAGTAATTTCTTAATTCCTCTTTTTTGCTATAAAAATCTCTGTAAATCACTCTTTGTCTCTGACTTCTGAGGAGTCAGATGACCTGATTTGATATACAAATGCTAGCTTTGCACATTAAATCATAGATTCTTAGTAATTTTGTCCTCAGTTTCCTCTTATTTCAGATAATCAATTGTAACAAATTTTCATATGCACAAGTGTATGTATGTATGTGTTGATAGACAAGTAGCCCCTATTCTCTCTCCTGATCTTCAGTCTCACATCTTCAACTGCTTCTTCGACATCTTAAACTGTATATCCTATAGACATTTCGAACTCAGAATGACCAAAACAACTCAATATTGTTCCCCTAAAACCATCCACTCTTCTGAACTCTGTTATTATCGTCGAGAGTATCACCATCCTCTCAATCACTCAGACTTACCACCTTAGCATCATCTTCAATTCCATACTCACTTACCACACATCTGAAATCTTTTGTCGTTATATCATTTCCACCTTTACATCTCCCATATATATCTGCTTATCTCCACTTATGTCTGCCATCCTAATTCAGACCCTCCTAATATCATGCCAAAAGTACTGCAATGGCCTTCTGGTTGATCTCTGTGCCTTGTCTCTCCCCAATTGAATCTGTCCTCCACTCAGTGGACAAAATGATTTTTGTAAAGGATAGATTTGATCATGTGAATAAATGCCAGGTCTAAAACCTCCAAGAACAAATATAAAATCCTTTGTTTGCCTAATTTAAAAATAAATTTAATTAATATCTTTTATTTTTACATTGCCCATAGTTCCTCCCCCCCCCACCAGAGAGCCATCCTCTGTAACAAAGAAATTTTTGCAGTAAAAAACAAAAGAAAAAAAATCAGCAAAATTGAACAAATACATTTTAAAAAGTCTGACTATATATGCAATATTCCAGACTATGGACATCCTACCTTTACAAGGGTGTGGTAGGAGGTATCTTCTCACATTTATTCTTTAGGGCTATGCTTTTTCTTGGTAATTTTGCAACTTTCATTTTCCAACATTTTGTGGTGATTATTTCCATTTCCACTGTTGTAGTTATTATACATATTTTTTTCTTGGCTTTTAGTTCTTTTCTATCATTTCAAGTCTTTTTATACTTCTCTGTATTCATCATATTCATCTTTTCTTACAGCACAATACGATTTCATTACATTTATTTATGACAACATATTTAGTCATTCCCTAGCTGATCATTGTCTAGTTTCTAGTTCTTTTCTGCCACAAAAAGTGTTTCTGCAAGCATATTGATATATTTGGGGGCACCCTTTTTATAAATTACCTCCTTGGGGTACATGCCTAGTAGTGGAATTTCTGAGTCAAAAGGTATACTTTCTTTGCTTAATTCCAAATTGCTTTCTAGAATGGTTGTACTAATTTACAGCTCCAACAATGTATTAGTATACCTCCTTCCACAACCCCTCCAAACACTGAATATTCTTGTCTTTTTTCTTAACATCTTCACCAATTTTTTGGGTGTCGGATAAAGCTTTCGGTTATTTTGACTTTAATTGCTGTTATTACTAGTAATGTGTAGAGTCATTTCATATGATTCTTAATAGTCTGCAATTCTGTTTTTGAGAACTGTTTGTTCATATCCTTTGATCAGTTATCTACTTTACTACTAGGGAATGGCATACTTTCTGATATAGACACACATATACACATATTTTTATGTTAACTATCTATATGTCTTGGATACCAAACCCTTATGTATAACATTTGTTACAATGATTTTTTTTTAATTCAACTGCTTCCCTTATAATTTGTGACAAATCAATTTTGCTGGTACAGAAAGTTTTTGGTTTTGAGCCATCAAAATGATCTATTCTACCATTTGTTATTACCTTTATCTTATATTTGGTTAAGAAAAGATCTCCCATCTAGAGCTATGTAAGGTATGTGATCTATTTCTGTCCTATTTTTTTAATGGTATGATCTTTAATATTCAGATCATGTAATCACTTTGCATTTATTTGGAATATGATATGAATCATTGATCTAAGCCTACTATCTTGCTAGTCTGCTTCCTAGTTTTCCTATCAGTTTGTATCTAATAGGGGCTTCTCTGTTTGATTTTTAAAGTTCTTCATGACTTGTTAACCTGCCTATCCTTCCAGTGTCCTTACTCTTTACAATCTTCTATGATCCTTTCCCATTGGCCTTCTTATTCCTCATACATGGCACTGTCTCTGAACTCTGTGCCTTCGTACTGGTTGTCCTTCATGCCTGGGATACTCTCCTTCCTCACCTCCACCTTCTCCTACAATGCTCCTCAAAACCCACCATCAACAGGAGGACTTTCCAGATGCCTCCCATTGATAATGTCTTTCCTCTAAAGTTACCATCCACAATGCTATATAGTTTTCCCATTAGAATATGAACTCCTTGAGGGCAGAGACTATATTTTTGCCTCTCTTTGTAACCTAGTATTTAGCATAGTGCTTAGTACATAGTAGGCACTTAATAAATGTTTGTTGACTGACTGGTTTTGTATCCCCAGTATTAGCAGAGTGCTTAGAACATATGAGTGTTCATTAAGTGCTCATTGACTGACCAAATGATTAGGACTCTTATCCAAGTCCTTCAGTAAATTCTCTAAGGAAGGTAGGGTGATTTTATGTGCATACAAATGGAGCATGCTGGTTGTCCATTAGATATACCATGGCCCATGGATCTCCTTATCCAATCAGACATCTCCCTCAGATATTTTTATGTCACTTATGCATAACACTTAATGTCTTGCAGAAAACTCATACCTTCTCTGCTGCCCTGCAAATGACCCACTGCTTTAATTCTTTAGAAATTGTATTTGTCCAATAACTTACAGTCATACCGAATCACCAGAAGAATACTGATGTTCAAATGAGTCTTTTGTCAAACCTGTGTCTTTGAAAGATTATTTTGTCAGTGAAAAGAAGAATTGTATGGACATAGCAGAGGATGAAGGCATGAAAACCAATTCAAAGTTTGTTTCAATAATAAAGGCATCTGAGGAACAGGGCTTGAACAAGGGTGATGCCAATGGGGACAGATGTGAGAAATGTCATGAAGACAGAATGGGGGGATTTGGCAGTCAATTAGAACTGAGAGGGAAAAGAGAAGGAGAGAATCAAAGATGAAGTAATCCAAGGATCCATCTACTCTGTGGTAGAAAAGGAAGAATAGCTTTGGCAACTGCTATATATATTACATCAACTTCCCTAGAGAGAGCAGGAGCCAGAAGGGCCAAACATTCAAAGAGGGTCCAGCTCTTTATAGATGAGCTCTGAGCTCTGTCTCAGCCTGAGAAATGATGCTATACATGCACTAGCATCAAGGGCACACAGGGATTATTAATAGGAAGTACAAAAGGAAACAATAATTTTTAAAAAAATCAGGTATGTGATGGTAATATGATAAATGCTTTACAAAATTATCTCATTTGATTTGCATAAGAACCCAGGAAACTAGGTGCTATAATTGCCCCCGTTTTAAAATTGAGGAAATGGAGGCAGATTGAGGTTAAGTAACTTGTTCAAGGTCAGGCAGCAAGTATGGGTCTGAGGTCCAATTTGAATTCAGGTCTTTCTGACTCCAGACCCAAGCCCTTAAACAAATCAGGAGACTGAGGTTGAGAAAAATTGTGATTTGCGCAAGGACACAGAGGTAGTAGGTAGTTTTATTAAGTATAGTTATTGTGCACACAGAAAGAGTATGAGATGCCAGGGTATTCCCTGACTGTGCTCATTTCAAATGAGGAACCTTTTGTCAGACCTATGACTTCGAAAGATTATTTGGTCAGTCATGTGAAGCTCTTTGCTTCAGCTCCTCCTAATATAGATCTTTACAGCAGGACATCATTGCTTGGTCTGAATACCCATACCGTCCTATACATCAAGGTAAACATTAGCTCACTTCCCCTCCAATAGGGAACTAACTATACTGGCCAATGGGGAGAACCTTAATGTAATTTACTTTCTTTGAGATATTTTGAGAAAAAAAACACAAGTAAATGTCTAAACCACAAAACAGATACCAGATAACTTGTAAATAAGCCAAGATTTATTAAATACAGCAGGTCAGTCATGTGATAGCTACTTTAAATGGCAACTCTCAACTTTTCTTTGGGAAACCAATGCTGAACTTCACCTTATGTCCACAATGATATAGTCTTTAATCTATTCAGAATATTCTGGGTGCAAACCTCAAAGATGAATAACTGGCATTGATACGGGCATAATTTGAATCTCCCCAAAAGCATATGTGTTTTATAATTCTCATTTTACAGATGAGGAAACAGAGTCTCAGAAGGTTTGACTAATTATGATTACCCATAGTCACAGAGTAAATAAAAATTAGCGGAAAGATTTGAAGTCAAATCTCTGAGTAGTTATCAATTAATGAGAGAATGAATACTAGAATGAGAAGTGGGTTCACTCCATTGAGGGACTGAGAGAGAGAGATATCATGTCACTCTTGGACAAAGAAACTATTCAGATCACCCTCAGCTTTGAGCAATATAATCAAAGAATTTATCCCTACTCAAACCTGAGTAGAACACAGTGGGCTTCCCTTTCTAATGTTGGGTGGGGTCTGACCAAGATTGAGGAGAATTAATTCAATTTTATCATCAGTATTTCAAGAGACTGAACTTTGAAATGAGCACTGTAGAAAAAGGGGGAACTCTGAATCTCCCTAAATCACTGGTTATTATTATTTCTCTCAGTGATAAAGACAAAAAAGCACAGGGAATTTTCAGGGATCCAGGATGACTGGTACAAAGGACTGGTGCTTAGGAGGAGCAGGCATCCAGAATAGAAAGACAGGTTAGGGATGGAGAATTAAACTCTTGAAAACTGAGTTATGTTGCATCATTTTCCACAGAAATTCCAATCAAACTGGTTCCATATATTTGAATGGCACAGAAAAAGGAGACTCAGAGGATGCATTAAGTAAATGTTCATTTTCTGCACTTCACCAAAATACTAAAATTTAATTTAAATGCCTTCTTCCTTACTTCTGGGTGTGTATGTGTTGAGAGGGATGAGGAGGTTTGTTTGTTTTTGCTACCAGGGGAAGGTCCCTCAGTTATAAGAAAGATTCTATCATGTCACTGACACCTTAGTGTGAATCATTTTAACAAACACCAGAAATATTTGCATTTTTTAAAAGGAGAAAACAACAACAACAACAAACCTAGCCTCTCAAGGTCAAATCTCTGCCACTGAGTGGAAGAAAGATTTAGAGCAGAGGGAAAAGGAGGCAGGGTGCTCCCCAGACCCTCAAATCACAGAATACCTAATTTTTCATCTTTTTTTTCCACCTTATACAATTCCACTGTCTCTCAGAATTTCCAATTCCCTAATAACTATCTTCTACTCTTAAAAAAAAAATTTAAGATGAAAATTTAAAGGCGCTAGAGGACAAAGTCGAGCAAGAGTATTTCTCTAAGTTTTAAGGAAAACCTATGTGGATACAGCATGATAAAATGAAAGAACCAGTAGAATGGGAGGCAGGAAACCTGGGGTTGCAGAAATCACTTTCTTAAGTGTCCAGGCTTTAATTCCATAGGATCACAACATCTGAGGGTTCAAGAGAACCCAAGAAGTCATTAGTTGAACCCATACCTGACCATGTCACTCCCTACTCAATAAACTACAATGGCTTACTCTAGGATCAAATAAAAAATCCTCTGTTTAGCATTCAAAGCCATTCATAACCCCTTCACCTATCCTAGTCTTCTTTCATCTTACATTCCTCACCCTGGCTACCTTGTTATTACTCATACAAGATACTCCATCTCTTGACTGGGCAAGTCACTTAAGCCCAATTGCCCTGCTTTCCCCCCTCCAAAAAAAAAGACAAAAAAAAAAACTTCCTTCTAAGCAAAAATGGACCCATATATGATATCCATTTTGATTTGTTTTGAATCCATTTAACTATACTATCATTTAAGCCACTATCTCTCCATTTTATACTTACTCATATAATGAAAGATTTAGAGTTCAGCAAAGCATTTGAGAAAGTATAGTACATTTCCAGGATTCTCATGTTCTGTAAACCTGGTTACATTGTTGGAAGGAAGGAAGGAAGGATGGATGGATGGCCAGACAGAAGGATGAGGGAGAAGAAGAAAAGGGGAAAGGAGGGGAGGGAACAGGAAAAGGAAGAGGAAGAAAAAGAGGAAAAAGAAAAGGAAGAGGAAAAAGAAAAGGAAAGGGAAAGAGAAAGAGAAAGGGAAAGGGAAAGAAAAGTATACCAGAAAAAGAAAGAGAAAGAAAGAAAAAGGAAAAATAAGAGAAAGAATAAAAGGGAAAGAATAAGAAAGGAAGGAAGGACGATAAAGAAAGAAAAACCCGGCATGGTCTGTTTTTAATGAAGCTAAGCTGACTGAGTATTTGCTCTTCCCTGTTCTTAGATGTTTACAAACCGTATCTTTCATCATGTGTTCTAGAATTTGGCCAGGAATCAAAGTTGAGTCCGTAGTTTTCAGACAACACCTGCTTCCCTCTTTTGAAAATTAGACTTGTGCTTTTCTCTGGCCCTGTGGTACCTGCCCTATTTTGCTCAGATCTCACAATTAAATGTGTCCATTCTTTCAGAAACTGATGGTGTAATTCATCCAAACCTGGTGACTTAAACTATCTGACTTTAAGTCAGATAAATAAAATCTTCCCTTCTCCTCACTTATCCTGATTTTCCAGTCCCTGCTTACCATTTCCTCATTTATAAAATGAAGGGGATATACTACATGATCTCTGAGTTTTCCAGATTCTGGGATTTTAAGTTATCATCCAAATTCCATATCTAAGGGTGTGTTGGAGCTAGCTATAACTAGTTCTCAAGAATCAGTTGTTAAATTTTTAGTGTGAATATTTACATCTTAAAAATCAACAAATGTGGGGCTGCTAGGTGGCACAGTGAATAGAGCACCGGCCCTGGAGTCAGGAGGACCTGAGTTCAAATCTGGCCTCAGACACTTACCACAAAACTAGCTGGGTGACCTTGGGTAAGTCACTTAACCCCAATTTCCCTAGCTTCCCCTCTCCAAAAATCAAAAAAATAATCAACAAATGCTAAAAATTGGGGTTTGATTTATTGTTTTGTTAACTGTCTAGTCTTAAGGAAGTGAAGAAAATGTTAATAATGAAAATTACACTTAAACATGTGCCAGCATACTTTTTTTATTTTCCTAGGAAACCAGTTGTTAAACATTTATAAGCATATTCCTGGTCAGATCCAAGAAGTTGTATAATAGGATTTCCAAGTTATGCCCCTAGAAATAGTGCCCAAAAGATGCATTATCAACATTTAGCCAATCACAGGGCAGATGGATATATAAAGAGACAAAGGAAGGGAAGAAAAGGAATAAGAAAGCCTCACAATTTAAGTACTGCAACACCTCAAAGCATAGCACAGTGGGGCAAAAAACATCCTAGACTCTCATAGTAGGATGCAAACAAATCTCCCTAGCTCCACTCTCTCCCTCCTCCAATCCATCCTACATAGCACTTGCTGGAGAGTTTCCTAAATTATGGCTCTGATCATGCTACCCTTCTTCCTCAGAATGGTCAGCAGCTTCCTACTTCCAGCCTCCTTTAAAGTCTTCCAACATTTGACTCACAGCTACCTTACCAGGCTGTTCAGCAGCTGGCTTGTGCTTTCACCCTTATTTGAACATGCCTTACTTTTTATGTGCTTCTGTACCTGTGTTCTTCCTATCTCCCAGATAGCACTCTACCTCTCTACCCTTTAAATTCTAGTTCAATTTCTTCTTCTTCCAGGAAGCTTTCCTCTGACCACTCCAATTACTGTATGTTTCCAGCCCTTAGAACTGCTAAGGTACTTTACACACCTTTCATTTGGCTTTCAAATACATGCAGCCTTATGAAACATATCATACTGTTATATTGTGTGTTATTAAATTATTTGTTATATTAAATTACATTGTGCTATATTAAATTTGAGTGTCCTGCCTACCCAATTAGATCATAAATTCTTTGAGAGTAGTGGTCAAATCCAAGTTCTTAACAACAAGCAAAGAATAGTATACAGAGTAGGTATTGCATAATATTTGTCAAATTAATATATCAATGTAGTTACAGAATTTCTTCAAAAATATCATTGTTTGAAAAAAATACATTGACTAGAGATTTTCAAGCACACTCAGATGTTCAGACAGAGAATGAGACTGATCTCTAAGGGTCTTGATAATTCTGACACTCTATGAACTCTGAATGATGTTCTCGAAATTCAAAGAGATTACCTATCCTCCTCCATTGACACAGGTAATTTGTTCTGTGTCAATTCTGACTTATTATACAAGGTTTAGGCCTGATCTAGGTAATATTTAGGTCCTATTTATTTGTCTGCAATTAACAGTTCCATTTCTGGCAATTCTCAGGCAAATCAATTCTAGTTATGATGTAGAAGAGAATTGGTCTGGGAAACAGGTGACAGATTCTAGTCTTCACTCTTCTACTTATCACTCTATAAACTTGGGTAAGTTATTTCTTCCCTCTATGCTTCAAGGTCCTTTTCCTTAAAAGGGGAATAAAACTAGATGCTTTCTGAGGTAAGTTCCTCCTGGCTTTAAATATGATTTTTCAATGCTTCTCTGAAGATAATTACAGAGCAAAGGCAGCTTTCTTCTGACATTTCTATCCTGAGTAAAGTAGAAACCCAGGGGAGATGAGGGCACAGCCATTACTAAAGTTTCCTCTCTTGACTTTAAACTGGAAAGGAAAAAAAATGTCTCATTCTCCTGGGTGACTGCAGGGATTGTGATTTAACTAGTTCAGCTGGACTAGAGCTACAGTGAACCTTGATGGGTGATCAGAGGGCAAAGGAAAGTGAAGCTCCTTGAAGATCTTGTTTGTACGTATCTGTGTGACTGTTGTATACCCCATTAGAGTGAGAGCCCCATGAAAGAAGGAACATTTTTGCTTTGTTCATATTCCAGCAGAATGGAATTTTGTCCATATTTAGCAGAGTGCCTGTCATAATGCCTTGGATGTGCTATGAGTAAACAAGTCCTAGATTTGGAGTTAAGAAGACCTGAGCTCAAATCCTTCCTCAGACACTTAGTGGCTGTGTGACCCTAAGCAAATCATGTAGTCTTTCAGTCTTAGTTTCTTCATGCATAAAATGGGATAATAATGATAGCACCTGTCTCCCAGGGTCTTTTGAAAGGATCAAAGAAGATATCACATATATGGCTCTTTACAAACCTCAACAGTATTATATAAATGCTAGCTATTATTATTAACAAAGATTTGTTAATGAGACTTGATATTAAAGAGATTGCTCCCATTTAACAGCTGAAATAAAATTGTGTGAATCTAGAAGTCCCTAGCAAGGAATAGGGCTTCATATGGACATTTGTGGTGAAAGAGAAAGTCAAGACTCAAGGCAATAACACAGTAAATAGCCAAGAAGAAGTTAAAGGAAAGCAGAAACCACACCCCACCCCCATCCCCACCAAACACAGAAGTGATGAAAGGGGGAAAAACAGCAAATGGGAACTGAGAGGGAAAAAATGCTGAAAGCTTCTCCTTGTCAGTGGTATTCTTGTCCCTGCCCCCTCCTTTACTTCTCTCCTATTTACAGATTTGGCAGAAAAGCTTTATTTCTTCCCGCTACCTCTCCTTATTGTAAGGCAATGGGGGAGGGTACAGAGAAGTAGCAATTTTGCCAGGTGGGGTTCTCTGAGTAATGATCTATTATTCTGTGCCAGGATGGGGCCAGACAAGCAGCTTAGAGAAAGTTACAATAACAGTAATAAAGAGAGAAGGGGACTTCTTGAATAACAACCTGTTAAGGACCTTGGGCTACCATAGGGTGGTGGGAAGAGGCAGGAGAGGAAAGGAAGGGACCTGAGGGACAGGAGTTCTTAGGGGTTTGTAATTCTGTATTTTTCCTAAAGTTTCCTTTTCTCTTTCTCCAATCCAGGTAGGAAGGGAAGAAGAAAAGAAGGAAGGAAGGAAGGAAGGAAGGAAGGAAGGAAGGAAGGAAGGAAGGAAGGAAGCAAGGAAGGAAGGAAGGAAGGAAAGAAGGAAGGAAGGAAGGAAGGAAGGAAAAGTAAGGAAGGGAGAGAGGGAGGGAGGAAGGGAAGAAGGGAGGAAGGGAGGAAGGAAGGAAGGGAAGAAGAGAGGAAGAGATGAAGGAAGGAAGGGAAGAAGGGAGGAAGGGAGGGAGGAAAGAAGAAAAAGAAGAAGGAAAGAAGGGAAAAGGAAGGAAAATAAAGAGAGAAAGAGAGAAAGAAAAAAGAGAAAAAGAGGAGAGAGAGAAAGAAAGAAAGAGAGAGAGAGAGAGAGAAAACGAACACACCTCCCCCCACCCCAAATGTTAGGGAAATAGCAGCACATTTGTCAAAGGGTAAAACTGCCACTTCTGATTATAGGACTCCAGCAATGGATCCACCCCTATAGTGATTTAGATTAATCACTTTTCATTAAGAGCCAATAAACAAACTCCAGTCAGGAGGCGCCTCTCTGCCCTGGCCCACTGTTGCCATTTATAATTGCCATAAGGACCAGCAAAGGCACACCAGAGAGTTGTCAAATATAATTTATATGTTTTTAAGATCTAATCATTTTCTATAATATTAGATTAAATGACAACCTTTAATAAAGAGGAAATTACATTTCACCTTGCTTTCATGATTTTTTTCTTTTCAGCCAGAGAGTTTAAAGAAAGCATTCCCTTTAATTCCCCATTAAATGACCAGAGAAAGTCCTTGAAAATGTACTTGAGACAATTTACCAAAAAGACTACAGTCCAACCCAGCTTGCAGCCTGAAGACTGTACAGAGTAGTTGGGCAGGAGATGAATGGGAATAACCCCATATCAACAGCATGGGACCCATGTGGTGGAAAGCAGCTCAGTCAACAAACACTCTCCCCCTGTAGTAGCAGGAGGACAGGTCACACTGACCACAGAACCACTGCCAAAGACCAGAAGGCCGAAAAAAAAAAAATGTGCAAGGTCAGAGAGAGGCCTCATTCATTCACTCATTAAACAGATATTTACCAAGCACCTACTTTTCTTCCGGTGGGTATTTGGTTTGGAAAGATGTATGTATTCCAAAATTAAATAAGAGCTAACAGGCTAAGTTCCAATCTTTTGGGATGAAGAATGTCAGAAAGGCTCCCGAATTCATACAGCTCCCCTCCTACAATGACTCATCCTAGCACAGGAAGGCAGTGGAGCGTGAGGGAATGAGCACTTACTGGATTTAAAGTCAGAGGTCCCGGATATGAATGCCAGCTTCTACTTACTACCTGTGTGACACTGGCAAGTCACTTCAGCTGTTCAAAGGATGTAACTACAGAGTTAATATATAGAACATATTATATATAATATATATATGTATATAATATAATAATATAATCTATAACTATAGAGTTAATCTCTAAGGTCCTTTCCAGTTCTATGTGGTCTTGACTCTTCTCTTTCACCAAGAATGTCCCTATGAAGCCCTGTTCCTTGCTACAGACTTCTAGGTTCACAGAATTTTGTTTTAGCTGTTAAATGGAAGGACCAGATTGGAAGCACATGCCCTATTAGCATTGTTACATTTCATTGTCCCTACTCTTCTAAAATATGTCTTTTATTTTCACTATTCTTTCCATTTCAGGTTTCTTATCAGGAATCTTACTATGTATCCTTCTAGGGTGACCATGGCTATTCCATTGCATTCCTACAGTCCCATTATATTTTGTTCCTATGGCAATTATCTATTTCATTTGCTCTTTGATCAATCTGTCAACAAGCATTTATTAAATACTGACTATGTGGAAGGCAGTTGCCTCTTGAAGCAAGTATGGTTTGCATTACCTATCAACAGTTTATGTCACCTGCCTACATGTTCATAAAAGAAGGAATTTCCTCCCTCACAATCTAGGTGTTTTCTATGCATATTTTAAAATCATACTTATGTTAACATCAAACAAGATCCTCTAAAAGATGTAATGTTGACAATAACGTCTGTTCAATGATGCTCTGATTATTAATATAAGTAAAGAATAAGACATGGAACTGAATGCCTGCCAAAGGTATTTACCACGGTCATACAGTATGTCCAGGAAAGGATCTAATTGGAAGAAGGAATTCCTATAGTGAGGTATTCTAGAAATTCTTATTTTCAGAAGACATTATATTGATTTTATTTTATTTTATTTTGTTTTTTTTTGTTTTTTTAAAATTTTATTTATTTTAGTCCACATCATTCATTTCCATGAGATCTTGAGCTACAAACTTTCTCCCCATCTTCCCCCCACCATCCCCCTCAAAACAGCCTTCCCCTGGCATGACCCCTCCCCCAATCCAATCCCTCCCATGTCCTTCCCCATCACTCCTCCAACCCTCCGATAGGGCAGGATGAATCTCCCCTCCACAGTGCCTGTGAATCCTAAGTTCCCGTTGGATGTAGTTAATAATAATAGTAATAAAAATTGTATATATATATA
>CM053589.1:123600749-123669530 GCA_028646515.1 Pseudochirops corinnae
AGGAAGGAAGGAAGGAAGGAAGGAAGGAAGGAAGGAAGGAAGAAAGGAAGAAAGGAAAGAAAAGAAAGAAAGAAAAGAAAGAAAGAAAGAAGAAAAGAAAGAAAGAGAAGAGAAGGAAAGAAGGGAGTCCCTGCTATGTGTCAGGACCTGTGCTAAGTGCTTCACAAGTATCCCACTTGGGAAATATGTTTATCATGACTGTACATGTATAACCTATATCAGATTGCTTGCTGTCTTGGGGAGAGGGGAGGTAAGGAAAGGAGAGAGAAAAATTTGGAGCTAAAAATCTTATTAAAATGAATGTTGAAAACTATCTTTGCATGTAATTGTAAAAAATAAAATACAATTAAGTGGGGAAAAACCTCAAATTTCCCATTTGATCTTTACAACAACCCTAGGACTTAGATGCTGTTATTATCCTCACATCACAGTTGAGGAATAGGAGGTAAAGAGAGGCTGTGACTCGACCAGGATCACACAGTTAGTAAGTGTTGGGAGCCCTATTTTAGCTCAGGTCTTCTGACCTTCAGGTTTAGTGCATGACCTGCCATACTACACTGGAGTTAGGGATTTCATATCCCATATCTTTTACTTAATATGTGTATAAGCTTCAGCAAGTCAGTTCACCTCTCTGGGTCTTATTTTCTTTCCATGTAAAATGGCCCAAACTCTTCTTCTTCCTCTGTGACCTCTACATACAAGTATATACTTATTGTATTATTATGGAATTGGATTTCTGTTCCCAATAGGTTGTTTCCCATTATGTCCAAGGACATCCCTGCACTTAGTGGGGAGGCAGGGGGAATGTGTGACTAACCTGAAGACCCAGTTTTCTCATTAGGAAGATTTCTTACAAGATTTCAAGATTAGTTTTGAAGATTGAAGGTGAACCTTTGGACAGATAAGTGTTGCTCTCATCTCATGCCTGCACAATATTAGAAATTGCAGAAATCATTTTTTTAACAAGAAGCCTGTTGTGACAAAAAAAAAAAAACCACAAAAACAAAAGCAAAAATGAGTGCAGGCTTTAGCATATGTCCTTTTCCCCTTTTCCCTCCCCCATTCCCCTAGTCCTTGCCCTACATGTGCCTTTCAAGGAAGAGGAAAAATTAAAAAACAGCTATTTTTGCATGAATGCTCAGATTTGGAAATCTCTCCATTTTCATCCATCTTCTTGGCAAAATTAAACTCTAACAAATGTAGCTGAAGCTAGAGAGTTTGGGTAAGAAAACTTATAGGATTACAGGCTACATGTCTACTCAAGCAAGTCAGAAATATATATGTATGTATGTATGTGTATGTATATGTATATGTGTATTGTGTATATATACACACACATACACACATTCTAAAACAAGATAATACAGGACAGGAGAGACTTGGCTGGATAGTTATTCATGTGAAAAAGACTTGAAAGTGGTAGCTGAACACAAGCTTAATGTGAATCAACAGGAAGACGTGGTAGCCCCCTGCCTCTTCCCCCAATCCCAAATGTGAATTTGGGGTATTTAAGTGATATTTTATTTGTACTCTGACCTTGTCAGACTACATCTGGATCAGTGTGTTCAGTTATTGGAATCACATTAAGAAGGTAGAGTATGGCAGACAAGGGTCATTAGGCATGGGGGGGGGGGAAGATTCAAAGCTATGTTGTAAAAGGGTTAGGTTAGTTAGTCAAGTGGCCAGTCTGTTCAGCTTGGACAAGCATAGAATTAGTGAAATAATCACTTTCTCCATGTATCTAAAGAACTTTTATAGGGAAAAGATATTGGTCCTTTTTATGTTGCTGAAACTATCACCAGTAGTTTCAAGTTTCAGGGAAACAGATTTGAGTTCAGTATAGGAAGAATTTTATAACAATGTTTCATAAAGTAGCAAGCTCCCCATCACATGAGGTGTTCAAGCAGGATACAGATACCTGTCAGGATGCTGTTAAAAATACTCCCATGGTGGGAGGGAGGTTGGGGTAGATGATCTTTAAAGAATTTTCAAATTGTGTGAGATTATCATTCTGTGATACAGTTAGAGCCCCAGTCAGTAAAAGCAAGCTACAATGTAAACATGTTCTTCTGCCCAGTTAAATGCAGATGAAGCCTTCCCTTCCATTTGGATTGTCTTTTAAGTCCTAAGATTAGAAGGTGTAATTGTACTCTTAGGCTCCAGGATTAGCAGGTGATGATATTTTTCCCTGGAAGCCTGCAGCAATTCTAGGATTAGTGACTTGCTACACCGTGGGGATAAAGCCATTATAAATTAACTAGCTATGATTTGCAGCATTGAATTTCATTTGAGCTAGGAAGAAGAGGAAGGCAAAAGCTTTCCTCTTTTTCTATTCTATGAATCCATGCCCACGACATTTTTACTAACATCTTCCTCCCTGCTCCCTCTCAACACCATCTGTATTTAATTCAGAGAGGACAACCACCACTACACATAACTCTATTGGTCTATGAAGTCTTGTGTTCAAAGGATTGTTATCCTGGAAGGTGCCTAAGGATTATCTAGGCTAGCCTTTTACTCTTACCACCATGTTAGGGGAAAGGAATTGGGGGCAAGAAAGGTGATAGGATGTATACAGGGTCACATCTAGGTACATATGATTCAGGCTACAGACCAGTGTAGTTGGAAAGTATAGCTTCCATACCAGGTTAAGGCTAGTTTGAGAAATATTAACTAATATACTGGAAGTACACATCTTCCCCTGGCTATTGTCTGGAGCACTGCACATCTATCTGGAGAAAAGAGTCTAAACTTCTAGAATCTCCCCGTCTTGATCATAGCAGTCTTGCAAAGCTGAATCCCATAAGTGGAGTTCTTAAGTGATCCCTTAAGTCAGACAGTCAGTATGTGTCAGAGGCAAGCTCTAAACCCAGAATTTCTTGACAGTGAGGTCATCATTCCACCTACTATACTATATCTGCCTCTCAGTTCCTTGTGTGATGACAATAAAATAACTAGTACTTATTCTAAATAAGGCACATAATCATTCCCATAAAGAGATGATTCTGATTTAGGTGGTGCAGTGGATAGAGTTCTGGACCTGAAGTCAGAAAGACACATCTTCCTGGGTTCAAATCCAACCTCAGACACTTGCTAGCTGTGTGACCCTGGGCAAGTAGCTTACTCCTATTTGCCTCAGTTTCCTCATCTGTAAAATGAGCTGGAGAAGGAAATGACACACAACTCTAGTATCTTTGCCAAGAAAACCACAAATGGGGTCACAAAGAGACATCAACAACAACTTTAACAAGAGTTTATGTGGACTTCCCAACTTGTAGGAGAGAGAGACAGTCTGATAGGCATTTGTCGTTGTTGTTGTTGTTGTTGTTGTTGTTGTTTGTCTTTCATTCTTAAAGAGGACCATGACCTCAGGGAGTTGATGCCATGACTTGTAAGTGAATTGGATTTGAGTGAGGGAGGGCTGTGCAGTCACCAGCCTCACTGTCTCCTCCAGAGCCAGCTGGGTCCAGTGCTAAGGTATAGATCAGGATGACTGGAGTTGGCCCCTGTTAGGCATTTGATTGCTCAATAAATGAGTAACATTTTGTCTACTTCTACTAATAGAGAAGCTTAGGATCTCCTAGGCTTCCCTACCATTTGATCTTTTGTCCATGAAGGAAACAGCACAGGAGCCAGTTCACACACCTGCTCCCATGTGACCATCTGGAAAACAACAGAACAAGAAGGTAAAGAGGAAACCTCCCAAAGACCTGTTTACCACTTCTGGTCAAACTAGGATATTTGTCTACACTTTCCTGCCTTCCTACTAGAAACCAGCATTTTACCTACATTCTACCTCTAAAGGTGGCTTACCAGAAATTCTTTCAGTGAAAAAGTCTGATGGGAATGAAAGGAGAGAAAATCACTTCCTTTAATCCACTTCATAATATCCTTCTAGGATGTCATATTTAACTGAATTAAGGGGTTTCAAACCAAGTCTGAAAGTCTGAAATAACAAAGTCACACCCTCAGTTCTAGGACCCATTTAGGGAACATATCCATCCTGACTAGGGCTATTGGGGGTTGGGAGGAGGCATGCTCTTATATGTGCCTGAAGAGCTGATGGCTGTCACATGTGAATTCTGACATTACCAATGATAGTGGAGTTGGATCATCTGGTAAGAGACACATCTAAAATCATTTTGCTTGGGAATATAGACTAATTCTATTCAGTAAGGCCAAATCTACTGATGCTCAATTAGCACAAAATTGCTAAGACTCATCAGAGATGAAGTCTTATTCTGCTAAATATATTTAATCTCCAAATGACAAAACTTGCTCTTATATGAATAATGATGATGATGGTGGTGGTGGTGGTGATGATGATAATAAATATTTTTATAATACTTTAAGGTTTGTGAAATATTATCTTTATAAATATTATGAAAGAGCAAATATTTTCTTATTTTAACCTCACAACCACCTTGGGAGATAGGTGTACTTGTTATCTCTATATTACAGAGGAGAAAACTGGGGCAGATAGAGATTAAAATGACTCACCCAGGATAGTACAGCTACTAAGTGAGGGAGAATGCAAACTTCCTGATTCCAGGTTCAGTTGTGTATTCACTAAACTTCTAGGTGCATACCTATCTGCATTCAACAAGATAAGGGATAAGGGGATAAGGAGAGGACAAGAGTCATTAATTTATCAAGGGCCATTGATATATATCAAGAATCATGGACAAATGGAATCATGGAAAGGTGGAAGGAAAAATTTTAGGTCATCTAGATCCCCCCAAAAGAAACATGGTACAGAAAAAAGGACTAAGGTCCTTCCTTTCTTCCTCACCCTTTCCCTGTTCTTTCCAGTCCAGGTGTCTCATATCAAGGAGAAAAATATCAGATGAATTTATTCCGCTGTGCTAATGAGTAAACATATTACTTCCTCCAATATTTACATTAAAAAAATAACTTTGTGGACAACAGCTATTAAATAATAGAAAGAGCTTTGGGAGTCAGGAGAAATTTGTTAAATCACAGTACTACTCAGGACTTACTGTGAGACCTTGGGCAAATCAGTCATTTCAATACTGCAGGCTTCAGTTTCCTCATTTGTAAATGGATAAGGTCATACTAGGTAGTCTCTGATTCTATAACCCAATGTTTTCATCTCTAATTGAGGGAATTGTAGGCACAGTGGTCCTGGTGTGTAGAGAAAGAATTCAGGGCAGAGGTCTCTTGACTCTTAGTCCAGAACTCTTTAAATTCTGATCTACTAATAGGAAATCACATTCTGAGAGCCCTTTTTTGGAGTCTTTGTCTGCATTTATCATTAATTAATATCTCCTTCCTGCCCTATGGCCCCATTTGTCAGACAAGCTCATCCAGAATGGCTCCTATTTTTCACTTTGAAAAAGTAGCTGGCAGGAATCCTGGACATAGAGTGGACAGGCACTCCCTGGAAAAGATGAGAGACCATGATCAGATTTCAACCCAATTGAGAAAGAGGCAGAGGCATGACTATGACCTTTGTGGGCCACATGGGCTGATTTGTATCTGCCATAAAAGGAAAGAAGTAGCAGCAGATTGACAGTGGGAAGGCATTGGTTTACTTTAAATTTGCAGAGACCCCACTGGGAGTGAGCAGAAATACAGCATTCAGGGCAGAAACATCCAAGTCTCCTTAGGAGACCAAGGTTTGCGCTAGTTACCTCTGGGCTTCTGAATGCATTTCAGTGTTTACTAAACATTCAGTGGCTTGAGTTCCCATTAATGTAGCTAACTGCTTTTTTTCCCTCAATTACTTTCATAATGAAACATGGCAGCTGGGAGCAGAGGTATCTTATTTTACGGGACTTTTTCATAGCATCTCAAGGAAGGAGATAAAGTGGAATTGGAAAGAATGTTTTTAGTTAGCCAGGTTCCATTAATATTTTAGTGTGTTTATAGTAAAATAAAAAATAGTGTTAATAGCAATCACATTTGTATTGATCTTGTAATTTGCCAAACATTTTGCATATTCCTTCTCACTTGTGACACATACAGCATCTCATTGATTCTCCTCCTACTCCTTTGCCTGATCCTTCTCTGTCTCCTTTGATATGTCTTATTCTTTGTGACCCCTTAAAGTGTGTCCACCAAGGTTCCATACTTGTTTATCTTCTAAGTTTCTGTTTTCCCCTTGCTCATCTGATGGTTATAATAATCTCATATTTCTATGACTTCTAGCTAAACCATCTTCATTTAGATAGCTCCTAAACATAAACCTCCAGTTCTGAGTCACCTTCTCCTGTTCCAGACCTGTATCTCTTTCTAAGTGTCTAGTGGTCATCACTCCTTGGATATTCCACAGGCACAGTAAAGTCAGTATTTTCTAATGCAAACTCCAAATTTACTACCTCTTCTTTCTTCCCTGTTTTTGTCAATGGTCAACCATTTTCTGTTTCACTCAGATTTGAGAATATGATGTTATCTTTTATTCTTTCCACTAATTCACCTTTGTCAGCCATAGACAGCACCCAGATGTTCTTCAGTCTCTCTATAAACTGCCATTACATCTTATAGGTCACAAATTCCTAACTTGGGGTCCATATACTTCAAAAGACATAGAGAAATAAATGAACAAGCAAGCAAACTCACACAAATAAAATGGAATTTTGATGTAATTGGTTTCCTTTGCAATCCTATATATTTTATTTTAAGCATTTTAAAACATTCTGAGTAGTCCATAAGTTTCAATGGATTCCCCAAGGGGTCTACAATACAAAAAGGTTAACAAATTCTGCTACAGATGGTTGGAATGGAATATAGCAACACCTTTGACTGGAATTCACCATGTATTGAAGTTCACACTATAAAAGTTTTAGTGAGTAAACACAGGCATATTTATAAAGAATCACAAATGATCAAATTATGTTCTTGCAGACATCCCAGGGGAATTTCCCTGTTGGTACTTTGAAGAGAGCTGATCTTTAAACAGGTACCATACCATGAGGAGGGGGGGTGGTAGGATACTTATTCAGCTCTGTGCAAGGAGGAAAGAATTAAGAGCAGCAGCAAAGCCAGCTGTTTCTGAGGTTCCAATTTTGTCTCCCGGCTTTTTCCACCTCTCACTTTCATTGGTTCTGCTTGGAGGGTCTAGGCAACTGAGGAAGCCAAGTGTTTGTCATCATAATAGCTAAGAGTGCTTTGGGAGGCTTGGGGAGACCAACATCTTGCATATGGTAATGAAGAGAAGTTTAACTTCATTTACAAATCGTGAATATGTATTCCTGCTTCAAATGAAAAGAAAGACTAAAACAGATCTAGTGTTTGCTCAATTTGTTAAAAAGAAGACAATTTGTCAAGGTTTTTTTTTTTAAACTCTAGCACTATGCAAATGCAGGCAAATCAGACCCCATGTTAATTCCCCAGCATGATGAATATTTTTATAATCCTAATTAGTACCAGTCATTTAGTCTAGCAATTTCCCCCAATCTAGCCAATTTGAAATTAAAATAGATGCCTTGATTACAAAACTCATTAGCAAAGAAGCACCCTTCTCACTAACCAGTTCATTTCAAATGCACAAACTGAATGGAGTGTGGAGCACTCCTGTCTTCAATAGGCAGAAGTGAAGTGAGTCTTAATTGACAGCATTGTGAAGTATTTGTCCTGCTGGATGCTTCATTGAAGTGTAATATATCACTCATTAAATGTAACAAAAGCAACTTTTTAAATGGTTTAATTAAGCAGGAGTCTCTGTACTTGGTAATTTTTATAAAGTCAAATGTCATGATTGTTTGCATTTGAAGTACTGATGAGTATTAATGTCAGAAAGACTATATCTGACTCTGCATTTATCACTGATTATGTGAAGGCTGGCAGGTTTAATATGAGAAGGGAAAATTAAATTATGGAATACTGACTCCTAATTTAAAAGAGCCTGGACATGTATTGTTCCAAGGAGACCAGGAATGAACACTAGAGAAGATCCCTCCACAAGGCCAGACCAAGCGATAGGTGGAGAAGAGAGGGAAGGGAAGTCTTAGAACAACTGTTTGTCCAGATTTTTTGTTTAACTGTTTGATCTAAGGTTGAGGAGAGAAAGTATCACCCAACAGTTTGTCTTCTTTTCCAAAATGACAGACTAAAGGTAAGGTAAGCTTCTAGAAACCAGTTGGTCTCCCTCAGAAGAACAGTGATAGCAGAAGGAGTGGTGAGAGGGGAACAGAGAAGGTTAATTAGAGCCAAACTAGGAGAATAATTCCCCACTGGTGAAGTTGAAAGAGGAGAACAAGGCTCTTGCCTATAGATCAGAAAGAATTTTTCCTCTTGTCAATGTGTAGAGCATGGAGCTCAGGACTGAATTTGTGGTGAGTCTATGATCTGGGATACAGGGTGGGATCTACACATACAGTAGGAACATAATAAGGACAGGAGTCAGCTGGGATCTCCTTCACAAATTGCTTCACATCCGTGTCATTTGTTTATATCCCCAGGGCTTCCCACAGTGTCTGGCAAATAGTAAGTGCTTGTTGTCTGACTAACCAAATGAATGACATATGTCATCTTCATTTGCAGCATTATGATGAGTCAATTTCTCTAGGTTTTGTCTAACATATTAGTCAAATGGGGAAGGAGTTAGAGTTTGGGGATCAAGGCTCTGTTATTTTTCCCATAGGTGAAGACACTTGCCCCATGGCCTACCACTTTTAGAACCTACCCATCAAGTCATTGTTCATTGCTGCCAAATTCTCTTTTCACTTCCTCTCCATAAACACCCTGAGATTTAGCTATCTTGTATGTCAACCAAGTCCCTTCTACTCCAAGGTCTTTTGCCTCTGTTTTGCGAGATGACAATCATTGGATAATAAGTGAATCTGAGAAATCTCCAAACCAAACTTATTATCTTTCCTTATGTGATATATGAAGTACTAATGGTAAAAACTTTAAGAGGTTTAGAGAAATCAAATATCTTCACAGTAACTTTCCAGCCCTCAAGTCCATACCCTCTTGTCTCTACAGTACATAATGATGCCCTCATTTAAAATGCAGCTGAATTTTCTGACTCCTAATCTAGTCTAAAATTCAAAGATGAATGACCAGAATGGTGAGCATTCTGGAAACTATGCTATAAAGAGTAATTGAAGTAACTATGGATATTTAACCTGGAGAAAGCAAGACTTGGGGGGAAGTGATAGATATTTTCAAATAATTGAAGGCGTGTCATACCAAAGAAGTAGCAGATTGATTCTATGTGACTTAAAAGGGACAATTTTAAAAAGGGAAAAATCAATGGAAATTACAGGGAAATAAATTTTTCACAATTAAAAAAAAAAAAAAGACCTTTCTAACAATTTGAGTTGACCTGCAATGGAATAAACTTTCTCCTAAGGCAATGAGCTCCGCATCATTGAAGGTGTTCAAACAGAAACTAGTTTTGTGATTGTCCAGGATGCAATAGAAAAAGCTCCTGTATAGAATGAGAGGGTGGACCAGATGAGCTCTAAAATTTTCTTCAGTTGTAAATTCTGTGATTTCCTCTTAACCCTTGTTCCAGCAGTTTGAATAAACAGCAAAAAAGAGTACAGGGCTTTGTAGTCAAGAGATAGCATTGACTACATGTGAGACTCGGGACCAATCTCTGAGACTGGGCTTGCTCATTTGTCAAATGGGATAATAGAAATTGTACTGCCAACTTCACAGGGTTGTTGTAGGTCACATGTTACATAAACTTTAATATACTAAGTTGTTAATAAGCTGGGGTCAGAAGTGTAATTATTGTCTGAGTTATAACCTCAGGATCAGAGTGGCCAATGAAATTCAATTAATTTGTTGAGTACGTACTATATATAAGGTACTGTGATCGATGCAGGGAATAAAAAAATATGTTCCTGCCTTTGGGGCTTACATTCTAAAAAGGGGAGGGAGTGTGTATATATATGTATGCAAATAAATATAGTATAAGAGAAATTGAAAAGGGAGAGACCACTAATAAGCGAAAGGAGCATTTAGGAGGCATCACTTGAGCTGAGTTGAACTTTGGAGGAAGACAAAGATTCTGAAGGATGGAGATGATGAGGATAAAGTCTGTTCTAGTAATAAAGATGTCTCTGCCTAGAATCCCCAGTTTAAGAGGAAATTTATTTATCCAGTTTAGATAAAACACAGAGTTCACGAAGAGGAGTAGAACAAAATAAGATGGGAAAGGTGGGGGCAAAAGCCAGAATGAGAGAGAAGGAAAACCATGATTAATTAATTCCAAATCACTAAACCTGGGTGATTTGGAGAATGGAGTTTTTTGGGGGAAGGGAAGAGAGGTAGAAGGCAAAGCTTGAGAGGATGGAAGACTCAAGTGAAAGGGTTTTTTGTTGTTGTTGTTGTTGTTGTTGTTGTTTTAAGGCTAAGGAGAACTGACCATGTTTGTAAACAATTAGGAAAGAGTCAGTAGACAGGAGAGATCAGTGGCAAGAGAGATGGAATAATTAATTAATTGAGAAAGCTTCCAAAAACCAGGAGGGGATAGAATTGAGGGAACAAATAGAATGGTTTGTCTTGACCAGAAGAAGGGAGCTTCTTCTTCAGAGACAGGAGGAATAAAAGAGAGGGATACTGATAAAGATGTAGAAGGGTTTTAATGTGTAGGGTAGGGCAATTAGAAAGTTCAAAATGGATGTTCTTGATTTTGTGAATAAAATAGGAGATAAATACATTTGTTGAGTCCAGTATTGTGGAAGGATTGGGGGCTTGAGAAAAGAAGACAAGGTTTAAAACAGTTGTTGAAGGCACTAACTGTAGGATATTTGGCAAATCACTTAATATTTCTGAGTTTTGGCTCTCTCATCTGCAGAATGAGACTATAGGATTTGCACTAACAACTTCACATGGTTGTTGTAAGAAATGTCAAGGATCAATTGAGGAAAAACAAATTTTTTTCTATGCAAAGTGCTGCACCTATGCAGTACTAATGGCTCAGATAATAATAGTTAACATTAATCTGTAGTGGTCTCAGTAGTGTGACTTCCTCCAACATCATTTAGCATCTCAGCAGTACAAGTGAAGAAGGTAGATGATACTAGGGATGACCCAGGTTTAAGGAATGGCAGGGTGAATGGTTGTTAGGACAAAAACATAAAAGATTCAAGGAAGAAGGATAATGTGTAGCTGAATTTGCTAATTATAGAGTCAAGACTGTTATGTAAGGAAAGTAAGTTTAGAACAGGAAAAGTGAACTTGAAGAAGAGGGAGTGATGGATAGTTGTGTTGAGGAAAAAGGATATTTTTATGAGTAGTGAAGCAGAGGGAAGAAATGGAAGGATAGAAAATTATGATCTGAGAGGAGAATTTTGAAGTTCAAAATCATGGAAGTGCCACAGTTATGGAGGATAGTAAGATGAAAGGCATATCATTCCTTTGGGTGGCTTTGTTAGAGTAATCTCCTGGTCTAATGTGTCAGAGAATGTGAAATAAGGAGCCATGAGCAGTGGAGAGAAGAGTAGGCAGGAATGCAGTATCTTTAGGGAGGATTGGATTTTCATCCAAAAGAGAACATGGAGAGAATCTTTTAAAAACACAGCTTGAGGATTAAGGGGAGTTTGCTAACAGTTGAACAGAGATTTCATAGAACACAATGAATGGGAGGACTAAAGGGGAAAGGGACAAGAGCAGGGGTCTTAATGTTGGGTCCAAACCATCAATGCATAGATTTCAGAAAGAATTGGGATAGGGGGAAAATTACATCTTTTCACTAACATAAGGTTTTCCCTTATGATCCTATGTATTTTATTTTATGTATTTAAAAGCATTATTATCAGAAAGAATCCATATGCTTCACTTAACTGGCAACCATGACAAATAAAAGAAGATTGAGAACCCATGCACTACTGAGTTGGATGGGTACAAAATTATGGTGAAATATTTTGTTCACTCCTCCCACTCATGAGATGGTGACTCTAAATCATTTAGACTAGAGGAACAGACTATAGGACTGAGGAAGTGCCAGTTGCCTGGGGCCTCAACCTTCCTGGGTTCTCTGATGATAGAAGCTGTTGTTACAAATGTTCCTTCTTCAAATACTAATCAAAGATCATTTTCTGAGTACTTACTGGGTACTATGCATTATGCTTATGTGCCAGGGATACAAAGAAATATTGAAAATAGTCCCTGCCCTTATGGAGTATACATTCTAATGGGTGTGCAACATGTATATAAGTATATAAGTTACATGCAGAATAGATAGATAAGGTAAACTTAGAGGTTAAAGCACTAAACTTGGAGGGCTTGTACTCCTCTCAAAAGGTGGCATTTAAGCTTGAAGGAAACCAGAAATTATAAAAGATAGAGGTGAAGAGAAATGGTGTTCCAGGCATGATAAGAGCCTGTGCTGAATCACTGAGGTAGGAGATAGAGCTTTGTGTGTAAGAAGTAGGATATAAGCCAGTATGGCTGGACCATAGAGGGCATAGAGTGGAATAATATGTAAGAGGACTGTAAAGATGGAAAAGAGTCAGGTAACAAAGAGCTTTGAACTCCAAAGAATTTATATCTGATCCTAGAGGTAATAGGGAGCCACTGGAGCTTATTAAATAATAGAGTTAAATGGTCAGACCTACAGGTTGGGAAAATCACTTTGGCAGCTCAGTGGAGGAATGGATGATGGATTGGAATGTGTAGAGTAATAATTTGGCAGGGAGATAATTACTAAGAATTCAGAAAGTAGGGCTGGGACCTCAGGAACCTAACTGAACCAACACATAGCACCAGTTTGGTGGTTATAATCCAAGGCGGCTGAGGATGAGCCATACCCAGAAGATATCCCACACTGGACCATGAACTCAATTATATCAGGCTTGTTGTTCAGGTCCTTGTCTCTTTTAGTCCTCAAGTCTGAATTTAGGGATGACTGACTTTCAGATTGAAGTATATACCTCTACTTGATTTTGCCTTTTATCTATAAAAAATGAACTCTTTATTAATAAAACAAAGTTTTCACATTAACTATTCACAAATTGTCATGGGAGTATTTGAAAGAACCCTGGAATAGGGATTAGGACATATGGGTTCTAATCCGCACTGTCACTTATAATATGTCCTCAGATAAACAGTGCCTTGCACATAGTTGTCATCATTCATCTTTCACACCTTGACTTGCATGTAAATTGGATTTAAGTGAGGCACAGTTGCACAGAGTTGTCAGTTTCATTCTCTCTTCCTGAGTCATCAAAGTCCAGTGGCAGGACAAAAGCCCAGATGACTGGTGATGACTCAGGATATGGTGGACAACCTTGGTGTCTTCAGCGTCTGACCAAGCTCTAAGTTCTCCACAGTGCCAGCTTTAGTACCTTCACTGCCATTAGAATAAATTGTTCCACTTTCAATAAATTGGAATAAAGTCTAGCACACAGTAGATACTTAATAAATGCTTGTTGACTGCTTTCTGAGCCTCATTTTTCACTTCTGTAAAATCTCCATCTCTCTAATCATTCATGAACTCCCTTCCCATTCTAATATGTTGAGATTCTGTGGTTCTATGCAGGTTAATATGAGAATGGGAAACAATTCCTCTAATTCTGGTTCCTTCTTTCCCCTCAGCTACTATACTGACCCCTTTGCTCCATTTCATAAGCTGGCAGCAGCTGTGTCAATAAGTTATTGAAACAAAGCTTTCTAGAATGGACTATTTTTAATTTAAGTGGTTTGGTAGAGATATGCTGGGGGCTCATAATCTAAGGGCTTCTTAATAGGCAGCTGGGGAATGAACACAGGGTTAAAAAAGGCATATTAACTTTTCCTTCTTCAAATAGTGCTGAACTAATATTGGGCTTGAACATTTTCATAATTAGGGAGCTGACAGCAGACTAAGGCATCTCTTCTGTCTCTATCTAAGGTATATATAGTCCTTTGGGCTTTTTGGGTCCAGTGCCCTAAGAAATTCTCCTAAAAGGATGAGAGAAGGCAGAGGAAAAGGGAGAATTTCCCAAAGCTGACCCAGCACTTCTCTAGGATTCTGAGATCCATGGACTCTCAGAGTGGGTTGGGACCATCTGATAGCAGTTATCCCAATTTTTCCTTTCCACTCTTGTCAAGTATCTCAGAATTATAACCTTTATTCTCTGCTGTCTCAGAGGAAATAGTGTCCATAATCTTTGCTAAGGCTAATCCCTTTAACCTTCATCCTTGTTCTCTTTCCCCTTCCTGATATCAGAAGACCTCACTTCAATAAGCATGCCTCTTTTCTCACACATTTTCAATCAACCGCCCCTCCACTGGCTCTTCCCATGTGACTACAAATATGGTCATGTGTTCCTTAATCGAAAATGTTTTCTCACTACCTCACATTTTCTAGCCTACATGAGGATGTGCCATTTTGCATGTCCTTTACTGTAATCTTTTTTTAAAAAGTTTATCTCTATAAGTGGTTCTGCTTCCTTACTATATACAATAGCCTAAATCTCTTATAATCTGTTTTCAGTTTCTAGCATCAAATTGAGTCTGGACTGTACCATTTGTTAGCCATGCGACCTTGAGAATGTCATGAAATCTTTGAGTTGAAAGAGGGTTTTCCAATCCAGATTATCCTTGAAGATTTATTTGTTCTACAATATCCTGAACATGTAGTCATGCAGCCTTTGTTTAGAGACTTCTAATGAAGACATACCTGCTGCTTCCTAAGACTTCTCCTTCCTTTTTTGGAAAACTCCAGTTGTTAAATTTTTACCTTCTTGATTAGAGGCTTTTATCTCCCTCTGCAACTTCTGCCCCCAACTTCTAATTCTATTCTTCTAGAGGAAAGCAAGTTCAATCCCTCTTTTACATGAACACCTTTATTATATATGTCCCCTAAATAATCCTTTATTCCAAACCCTCCCTGGAAGGGAACCAGGGGGTGGTAGAATATGTATTTATATTATATCAGCTATGTGCCAGGCCCTGTGCTAAGTGCTTTAAAAACATCTCATTTAATCCTCAAAACAATCCTGAGAGGTAGGTAATGTTTTTATCACCCCCATTTTACAGTTGGTAAAACTGAGACAAACAGAGGTTGAGTGAGTTGCCCCAGGTCATTCAGCTAGTAAGTGTTGAGGTGAATTTGAATTCAGGTCTTACCGACTCCAGGCCTTCTACTCTATCCATTGCACAACCTAACTACCAACGTCTCAAGGCTCTTTCTTCATCATACTGCTCACCCTCCTTGGGACACGCTCTGGCTTGTCAAAGTTATTCTTAAAATAGAATTTCCACAGTTGGATAAAATTTTCCAAATATGGTCTAACTGGGAATGTAACTGTCACCTCTCTAATCCTGAATTCCATGCCTCTCAATACGGTCCTTATGAACCTCAGTTTCATTATTTTTAAATGAAGTTATATAGGAGATTACCTGAAAAAAAAAATCTGCAAGCACCATAAGCATTCTCTAATGTCCTTTGTAACCTAATATTCTATAATACAGTGAACCTGCAGGTCATATGTTGGTCACCAAATCTAATTGTCATTTTAGTCCTCATTTCTTTGACTTCTTTGTAGCTTTTGACACTATTTACCACTTCCTTCTGGATACATATTTTTCTCTTGGCTTCTGAAATACTGCACTTTCCCAGTTGGCAATGTTTGTATTTCTGCCACTGCTGGATTACTGTTATCTTTGATTCAAATGTAGGCAGATTTCCCTCCTTAAGCAATAGGTGAAGGGATTTGGAAAATGCCTCTGTACACTCCAGGTTGTTAAGAGCAATGAAGTATTCCTAAAGAAACAGAAATGAACCTTTACTAGAGGGAAAAGGCTTCTAAGGAGGAGGTGAGATTTGGTCCCTGTCAGGAGACTGGAGAGTAGAAAAGTGTTACCTAGAGAAGAAAGGAAATGAGAAGATCAGTGGTATGCCTAGATTTTAAAAGATTTGAAGCTCTTCCTGAAAGGGGGTGGGGTGGGGGGCTGAGTGTTACAAGGAGGCAGCATCTTTGTGTCCTCTAAAGACTGATATATCTTGATATCCATAAAAAAGCTATTAGGTAAAAAAAAAAAAATCAACTTCTAAGAATCAGAAGATAAAATAAAATGGAGAAGGAGGAAGTTTGGTACCTACTTGTTAAAGGGTATTAATCCTTGTGATTCTAGTAACAATAAAGGGTTCTATAATCTTCTGGAGCATATATCTATGATATAACAGAGAACCTTCCAAGTCTCATTAAAATTTATGAAAACTACCCACTTCCATGATTTATATGGATACAAATGATATTGTCACAGGAAACAGCAAAAGAATACAAGTGACTACAAAGTCTTGGGTAAGAATCTGAAGGCCATAAAAACATATGTTGTTTTCCTAACTGTTGCCTATCTAAGACAGGGGACATGGGAGAGAAAAATTAATTTGGGAAGTGAAATTTGTACTTCTGTACCAGTGATGTGGGAAATGTTGATGGTATACCTAGCAAATATGCTAATGACACTAAGCTGGGAGCTAGCTCTAACACTGGATGACAGAGACGAGATCCCAAAAAGATGCTGACAGGTCAGAATATCGGGCTGATATTAACAAGATGACATCCAGAAAGAATAAATATAAAGTCTTACAGTTGGGTACAAAAAATATATCTTTTTCAAAACACATGGGTAAAGGAGGCTTGGCTAGGTAACAGTCTGAAGAAAATCTGGGGGTTTGAGTGGCCTGCAAGCAAGTTCAGTAAGAATCTACAGTGTAATGTAGAAGAAAAACATCTAATGCAGTCTTGGGCTGCATTGAGGGAAGTGTAACTTTGAAGAGTAAGGAGGTGATACTATGTACTTTGCCCTTGTCAGATATCATCAGGAATATTGTGTTCAGTTCTGTCCACACAGTTTAAGTAGGCTTTGATAAGTTAAGAGAATTCTGAGAAGAGCAACCTGAATGTTGATGGACCTTTGATCCACAACGAAGAAGAATCAGTTCAAGGAACTTCCAATGTGTAGCCTTGAAAAGGAAAGGCTTAAGGGGGCCATGATAGAGGTCTTCATATATTGAAAGGGCAGTTTTGCAGAGGAGGCATTAGAATTATTTTGTCTAGCCCTAGGTTTCAAAACCAGCAGCAATGACTGGCACCAACAAAGAGTCAAATTTAAGCTCAATGCCAGGAGAAAACAAAAACAAAAATTTCCTCCTAATTAGAACTATTCAAAAGTGGAGGGGGCAGCTAGGTGGCACAGTGACTAGAGCATTGGCCCTGGAGTCAGGAGGACCTGAGTTCAAATGTGGCCTCAGACACTTAACCCTTACTAGCTGTGTGACCTTGGGCAAGTCACTTAACCTCAATTACCCTGCCTTTCCCCCTCCAAAAAGACAAAACAACAACAACAACAAAAAAGTGGAATGAGTTCCCTTGATTAGTGAGAGGTCTCTCTCATCCTTAGAGGTCTTTAAGATGAGCCTGGATAAAGACTTTTTAGGTATATTGTAGTGGAGATTCCTTTAGGGTATACATTGGACCAGATAAATGCAGTCCCTTTCATCTATAAAATTCTGTGATTCTGTGATACTGTGCACATTCTCTGACTTTTCTAATAGCTCAGCTATTTGTTCAATTTGTAACAATGAAAATACATCCTGCATATCAGATATTTACATTACGATTCATAACAGTAGCAAAATTACAGTTATGAAGTAGCAACAAAAATAATTTTATGGTTGGGGGTCATCACAACATGAGGAACTGTATTAAAGGGTCGCGGCATTAGGAAGGTTGAGATAACTTCTTTCTTCACCCTTTTCCCCTCCTTTAAATTGACTAAGGTTTTACACTGTACCTTTTTCTCTTTTCTCTCTATTCTATCTCCCTTGGCAGTTTTATTCAATATCATGGCTTTTTTGGATATTACCTCATACAAATTATTTCCATATTTCTTTTACCATGCCCTTCCCCCCCACAAGTATCTTCACCGGCATATAGCACATTCCTCTTGAATTGTCCTAAAACTGCCTCATATTCTCCATATTCCAAACAGAACTTATTTCTCTGCGTAAACCAGGGTTTCCCATTGAGTCCTCTTATTCTGTCATTGGTGCTACTGTTAACTCAGGCTCCTATGCTTTGAAATATCGGTGTTATCTTTGACTCTTCCCATATAGAATTAGTTACTAAATACTGTAAATTCTGCAATCTTTCGTATGTGTTTTACTTTCTCTTCCCATTGTAGTCATGCTAATATATCCTATATATCATAGTATCTTAACTGGTTTTCTTATCACCTTTCCCTTCTCACGTCAATAACATTTCCAGTTTACATACTGCATTATGTATAAATATAATCATGTGAAAGTGTCAAAGTTGACTACAAAGTTTCATACTTGAACATTGATAGTAAGATGGTGACACTGTTAATAGAAATGGGGAAGTTGGGAGGAGGGGAACATTTTGGTGGGGTTAAAAGAGATGATGAATTTAAATATATTAAAATATTATAAATATTTAAATATATTAAGTCTGAGGTAGGATGGTACTATCCCTTAAAAATCCTTTTAGACTTTTTGAAGATATGATCTCAGTCAACTCAACAAACATTTATTGAATATCAACAATGAGTGCATACTCTGCTCTGTGTCTATGGATCTGGGCTACTGATAATTCTTTCTTCTTTAGGAAAATATACATATTATAGATTTTCCTCTAAATCAGTAGTTCTCAACCTGTGGGTCGTGATCCCTTTGGGGTCAAATGACCCTTTCACAGGGGTTGCCTAAGACCATTAGAAAACACATATTTTCTAATGGTCTTAGGTACCTCCTCTATCTATCTCCAGGCGGGTCCGCCCACATGCAGACATGCCCACATACGACTATTAAAGGATCCTGGCATTAGGAAGGTTGAGAACCACTGTTCTAAATTTTAAGGCACTGTCTTCAATCCTGATTCATTGTCTTCTGCATGTAATTGGGCTGCTAAATGCTTGCTGTGGAATGGGGTAGGGGAGAGGTCACAGGGAGAGAGAGTTGAAAAACAATTCTTTTTTTTCTTTAAAGAAACTCACAACTAGAAGGGAGACACACTGTCTTGTGAGTGATGGGCAGAAGAAAAGGCCCTGTACAATCAGAGAGAAACCAGTCAGTTATAGGTATTGGGACAGCTAGGTGGCACAGTGAATAGAGTGCCCAGCCTCGAATCAGGAAGACTTACCTTCCTGAGTTTCAGATTCTGGCCTAAGCCACTTGCTAGCTATGTGACCCTGGGCAAGGCACCTAATCCTGTTTGCCTCAGTTTCCTCATCTGTAAAATGAGCTAGAGAAGGAAATGGCAAATCACTCCAGTATCTTTGCCAAGGAAACATGGAGTCATGAAGAGTCAGACACAATTGAAAAGGATTGAAAAATAGGTATTGTGATAATTAGTAACTTCATCTAGTGAAAGAATTATGGTATTCGAAAAGTTTTTGAGTTAGGGAAGACTGTAAAGATCGTCTATTCAGGACTTCTTCACCTTTTCTGTGTCATAGACCCTTTTGGCAGTCTGGTGCAGCCTACAAGATGCTATTCAGAGTCCTGTTTTTACAGGCATAAAATAAAATATACACTATTAGAAAGGGAGCCAATTCTATTAAAATAAGGTTTTCAGAGTATTTTTCAAAACACATTCAGGGACCCAAGTTAAGAATTTCTTGTCTTGTGCAACACCTTCATTTTGCACTTAAACTAAGGGTTTTAGGGAAGGGAAAGGACCTTAGTCCCAAGGTCATCCTGTGTGGTAATAGCACATCTTCTGGCTCTTGGTCAGCATTACTTTCACACATTTGGGTTCTTTTATAGTCTTTACTGCTGTCTTCTTGTGAGACCTATGGCAAATCATCCAACTGCTCTGAGACTTACTTTCCCCATCTGTAAATGAGGCTTGTCAGCTTCCTCTTAAACTAAAAATGACATAATAGATGGCACTTTAAAGCCATTGATGGTACTATAAAAGCAGAAAGTACAGGCTGCCCCTACCTTAGGAGCATATGATCAACAAAGAGCCACTAGGGAAAAGGATCTGGGTTAAGAGGGATTTAGAGGACGCCTATGGGTGAAAATGTAGCTTAAAGTGTACTTACCAGAAAAAAAATAATTTCCTTCAATGGCATTATCCTTTTGCTTAGTTATAGTCCAAGAAATGACTGAAGAACTGTGGTGTGCTTTTTTTTTTTTTAACTGGTAAGCTATGAGCATTTTAAATAGGCAAAGAAAAGAGGTAGGAAAAGTGCCACTAAGGAGCCTAGTGGGGTCAAGGGAAGAGTCTTTACTTGGACTTTATCCAGGAATAAGACTTTCTACCCATAATAACATGGCTGTTCCATTGACCGATGACCACTTTGTTTAACTGTAACTCTGAGCCAGCTCATCTGTAGAACTGTACCATCACTTCTAAGTAACATTCCTGGGAGGTGCTGCGGCTGAGCTGATGACTTATTTTCATGTTGCCTGGTCCCTGAAATGATCTCATTGCCCTAAGTTCCTTCATTATTCCAGAAACTGTTACTTTTCTGCTGTTTCCTTCGTAAAATATTAACCCTTTTGAGATCTCCAGGAGAATTTTCTCTTAAATAAAATCTCCTGTCCAAATCTTCTTGACTCTTTCGACCCAGTCAATACCTGGTTAAATCAGCCTTGAGATCCAACAGGCCAGAGGCCTGGGAGAAAGCAGGCAATCTCAGGAATAGTCATGCTAATAAGCCGATGTATCATGGAAGAACACTTCCTAACAGGGAATCATCAACCCTCAATTAATAAAGAGTTTAAAAGTCTGTTGCTGAGCTATCTATGCTCATTAAGTCACATGCCAAGCTGCTTCTGCATTTGCAATTCATCAGGGCTCCTGTTCTCTAATTACAAAGTTGAAACTGGCAATATCCGGAGTCTCTCAACTATTTCTGTCTGTTTATCATTGAAACACGCTCAAAGGGAAAAGTTAAAGCCCTACGTGAACTATGACATTTTTAGCATTTTAATTTGCTGGTTATACCTGCCTGTGTTTTTCTGGATTGTATTTTCTTCTTCTGGTTTAACTCTGATAAGGTGGGCGGGCACAGAAATAGCAGAAGAAAGTAAGAAAGAATATCCTCATTATTTCTTATTTCATTAAGTGTCTTTTTAATGCAATAAGCCTTGCTCTGGGATTCCTCTTGCATTTTTCTAGGGGTGATGTTTTTGTGAGTTCTCTCTGGTACCATGTAGTTTGGAATATGTTTTTTTTTTTAATTTTAATATATTAGTTCTAGTTCCCTAGTTCATAGAAGACAAGCTTAATATAGGTAACAGCCAGATTATCTTCTCTTTGGTTATGAACTCTTGGAGGCATCATTAGGTTATGCATTCAACAGATATTTACCATGTACATACTGTGTACAAAGTCTCCCACTGGCTATTGTAGGGGATAAGAAAATTAAGGCTAATACTTTCCCTCAAGCAGCTTATAGCCCAAGGAAGACAAGAACATTTAGTTTGCCTCTCTTCTTCACATCCTGTAGAATTTATTTTGCATTATAGTTCATTGTTAAAGTGTCTCAAATGTGGAGCGTCAGGTTCATGAAAGCAGAAACCTTGGTTTTGTTTGTCTTATCTCATATCTGCTTTATCAGGGGCCCTTGAAAGATTGTAGTGTTAGATAAACATTTTGTGAGAAATGAATGTTTCTCTCATATTTAATAACAAATTATTGTATTGGGACCAAGTTTTTCCCCTTTTCTACTTCCTCATTCAGAAACCAACCGGTATGGGAAATCTCTCTTAGAAATTTCCCCAGGCCAACATCTAATCAGACAATAAAAGAAATTCTAATTGAGCTAATGGGCTTATTCCAGCTCATTGTGTTTGCTCTGACAGGTCTGAGGAAAGGTAATTTCTCCCTATTATCAAGACAGGTGATATGGAAATTGATGTCTCTTTGACCAAGAGTTGAGTGACTTAAGTTAGTATCCCAAGACCTTCATTTTATTATAGCCCACAACTCCCATTGTGTTAGCCAATTCAAGTTGATTGCCATCCCCCAGGAACACTTGCTCTTCTTCAAAGGACATATAAAATGTGACCCCACTGCAATTAGGGGTCTTTGGTCTAAGAGAAACAGCCAAATTACCATGCTTTTATTAATAACCTGCTAGCCTTATTAATAAAATGATTAAATTACCCAGAAACTATGTCTCTCATGCCTTTTTAATCATCACAGTTAGCTAGATCAAAATGGTCTGGAATGAACTGAACACAGTCCTCCATAGTGAGCCACGTGTCCTAAAAGAGGTACAGAACAAACAATTCCCCTTTCTTCCTTCCCCCTACTGCCCCAACAATAACAACAGCAAAAAACCTCACTTAACATCAGTTCAGAGAAAGTAGAAATTACCTCAGTTCTGAGGGATAAGAGAGAGTTTGCAGAGTGGGTGGAATTTAAGTTAAGCCTTGAAAGAAGAAGAGGAGAATTTCATCAGATGAGGGATGGACAAGCAGAGGTTTCTAAGTGCGAGATCCAGAAGCAAGTAATTAAGAGTTAGAAGGGACCTCAGTGACTAAGCAGCCCAGTCCACCACATTCAGGAGGAACCTCTACTGCACCATGCGTGACAAGCAACAGGGAAAGCATGGACTGTATTTGAGAACTGGGAAATAGTTTCATTTGCCAGAAGTACAGGAGAAATGTTAGGGAATATTGGGGAAGAAGACTAGGGAGTTAAATTAGGCAGAAATGTATAATAGGTTTCAGCAGATATCTTATAAAATCTAAGGAAGTGAGACCTGAGACACCATTTAGTCCAACTCATACCTAAATAAGAAGCCATTTTTTGGTATGACCAGCAAGTTGGCTATCCAGTCTTTTCTTGAAGACCTATAGTGAGGCAACTGGCTGACATAGTGGATAGTGAGTTGGATTTGTAATCAGGAAGACTTGACTTCAAATTCTGCCTCAGACTCTACTAGCTCTGTGACCCTTAACCTCTCAGACTCAGTTTCCTCATCTGCAAAATGGGGTAATAATATCACCTACCCCCCCAGGGTTGCTGTAAGGATAAAAATGAGATAATGTTTGTAAAGTGCTTTGCACGTCTTAAAGCATTATATAAATGCAATCTGCTACCATCATCATCATCACCATCATCATCATGACCTCCTAAAGCAACACAGTCCACTAATAAACAACTTTAAGTTTTAGGAAATGTTTCCTTCCACCACTCCTCTTTCAATGCCATTCATTGATCCTAATTCTGCCACATGACACCATTGAATCACATCAAACTTGATCTTTTTTCAGATAATTGCTTATATAGCTACACCTTCCTCATCTTGTAATGTGAAATTGATTGTTGCAACTGAAGTGTAATATTTTTCATTAAACCCAACACCTCAAAGATCTTTGATTTCATTAGTGTGAGAATTGCCAATGATGATGATGATGATGATGACAAAAATTGATATTGTTATTAGGATTTAAAGTTTGCAAAGTATTTTTCACACATTTCTCTCATTGGAAACCTGTGAAGTAAATATTACAGGCATTGTTTTCTCCATTTTACAAATGATGCTGCTGAAGCTCAGAGAATTTAATTCACTTGTACAGAGTCACAGAATAACTAGGTGTCAGAGGTAGACTTTAAACTTAGGTCTTCCTATCTTCAGATTTAGCAGCCTATTCTCAAAGCTATGCTGCTTTTCACACTGATATGCCTATGGTGTCACAGCTAGTGTACTCAGAACTTCTTGATTCCACCTCCAATGTTTTATCCACCAAGCTATGACTCTTACTGCTAAGTGGACTGGCCTATAGTTAAAATTAAGTAGTAGAGAGTACCTCAGCAATCATATCTGCCAGTTCTTTGAGTATCCTGAGATATAGTTCACTTGAACTGGACGTCTTGAACTCTTTAAGGGCATCTATGTGTCCTCTTACTATCTCCTCATTTATCCTGGTTTCTCCATATCTTCCTGTACACTTTCCAGATGCATGACATCTCTAAAGTTGTTATTTTTGGTCTGTTCTTTCCAATTCAGAGATTAGACTCCTTGGCAGTGAAAGCAATTGAGTTCTCTCTGGCATCCTTTAATTATCACTTTATCCACCTTAAGCTGTCACCCTCCCCAGAAATGAGGGACATTTGTGTGCTACCATAGATAATCAAAGAAATATTTTTGAAGGTGGCATGTGAGCAGGGAAGGGCAGCTAGATGACCCAGTGGATAGAGTGCTGGGTCAAGTCAGGAAAGTGGATAGCATTTTTCATCATGGGTCCTTCACTCGTTCATTGTCTTGATCAGAGTAACTAAGTCTTTCATAATTCATCGTTGTTACAATATTGCTATTATTGTGAAAAATGTTTTCCTGCTTCTGCTCACTTCACTTTTCCACAGTTCATATAAATCATCCCAGGTAGAAACTGCTTCTAATGCATCCTAATATCACATTATGGGCAGGTAGATTGTACAGTGGATAGCGTGTTGAGTATGAAGTCAGGAAGACTCATCTTCTTAAGTTCAAATCTGACTTCATACACTTAACTAGCTGTGTGACCCTGGGAAAGTCATTTAACCCTATTTGCCTCAGCTTCCTTATCTGTAAAATGAGCTGGAGAAGGAAATGGAAAACTACTCCAGTATCTTTGCCAAGAAAACTTCAAATGGGATCATGAAGAGTCAGATACCACTGACAAATGATTGAATATGAGCCAGGAGTGGGATGTGAGGGTTTTCAATGAGTAGAGAGATAGGGGTAGAGGGACCAAGTATTCCAGATATGGGAGTAAATAGCATGAGCAAAGGCACGTGGGAACATTCAGAGCGCATGTTTTGGGACCAATGTGCAATCTAGTCTGGCTGGAGTATAGAGTATATGAGGGAGTTGAGTAGTGGGAGGAAAAGCTGGAAACTTATGTTGGAGACCCATTGCTGAGAACTTTCAAAGTTGTTTTAGAGCTTATTCAGTAGGCACTTAGGGAGCCATTGAAGTTTTCTGATGGGTGCAGTGATAGGAGAAGACCTGTGCATTACAAAGATTAATTTGATGGTAGCATGGAGGATGATCTGTATTTTGCCCATTTTTCCTGTAGTCACCAGGAAATCTTCCCACAGACATCAAGACAGAAAGCCATTGCAGTA
Source organism: Pseudochirops corinnae (assembly GCA_028646515.1). Taxonomy (NCBI): domain Eukaryota; kingdom Metazoa; phylum Chordata; class Mammalia; order Diprotodontia; family Pseudocheiridae; genus Pseudochirops; species Pseudochirops corinnae. Next base: position 123,625,751 of record CM053589.1, read on the forward strand.
GTTCCATTTTCAAAGGAAGTTTTTGGAGCATTGATAACAGAATCAGAGACTAGGGCAGAGAAGGAAGAAAGGGCTTTCATTTGGTCTTGGAATAAGAGAGGTTAGAATGCTTTTTAAATGACATTTCTTGCCCCCCTCCCTTCTTTCCTCCCGAGGTTAAGCCAGGAAAGAACCTAGTTCCCTGAATTAGGCCATTCCTTAGCAAACTAGGTCAGGTGGTCACCCTGCCTCTTACCTGAACTGATGATGAATGAAGTTTAATTTATATGGCACATTTGCAAGTCATGTATAAATATTAGTTTATGTAATTGGCTAATCACTTAATGCCAGATAAATGTGCACAGGCAAGATGTTTAATATGTTTACATAAACTCTGCAAACCACTGGGTCATTAATTGTACTCACCAAGCTCAGTAAGCAGTGCAAGGGTGTGGAAACTGTCAGCCAGGTATGGAAGCAGGTTTCCCCCACACTTTTCATCCTGATGGAGCTATGATTTATGTAGTGGGCTCCCTCCCACGCACCTTGGAACTAGAGTTTGAAAATGTTTATGCATGTGGTGCCTTCCTGGAGTTGGGAGACTCAGGAAGCGTTATCTCTGTCCTCCAAGGCACCAAGCATCACAGTGACACTCCATTTTTCATCGAGTCAGAGCAGAAGACAGAAACCTCCGGTAGTTTACACCTGGATGTCAAATCTTCTTTTTTCATTTGCTTAAGTTTTACCTCAGGAGGTCTAGTTCAACTTTGTGGTAGTTATGAGAAATTACTCAGGCATGAAAAAAAAAATTCTCTGGGTTTTTGTTCAATTGGTTTTTATGGGACTGTGGACAGTTATAAAATAAAAGCATGGCCCAGCTCAGCAGTCTTCCCAATGATCCAAACCTCGTAGAGGCAGTCAGGAAAGGAGAAACTGTCAGAATGAATGAGCAGATGAGGGAAGATGGGGGTGTGCGGAGGGCCGCTTATTTAAAAGTATGTTTGTGGGGGTGTGTTAAGAGACAGAGAGACAGAGACAGAAAGATAGAAATAGAAAGGAGAGAGAAAGAAATAGAAAGACATCAGATCTGGAGAGAGTGAGAAAGGTTGATACAGAGAGTGACAGAAACAGAAATATATTTGCCTGTAAGGGTGAATGCAGAAAATGGGAAGAGCCATAGAAAAGTGAAAAAAAAAATTTGACTTAAAAAAAAATCTTTTTTTCCCTTCTCAATCATTTCAATTCCTCATGTCAAATACCGGGTATCCCAAAAATCTTAGTGTACTTTTAAACCTTTTGGAATACCTAGTATTAGATGCATATGTCTAGAATTTATATACTAAAGGAAAGAGAGTAATGGAAAGGTAGCTCTGTAGGTTTGAAGGGAGAATTTTTCAGGGGAAGCATTGAATTGGGGAGACCTGAGCCTATTTACAGTCAGATGGGAGGAACTAGTAGAAAGAGATTAAAAATATATGAGAAAGAGGGGCTGTTGGTTGATGAAGTGAAGTACTACGTAGGATGCAAGGAGGGATAGGATTGGGGCCAACAGTGATGGAGAGCCTCAAGGTGACCTTTCTAGGTCTTTGGGTATGGCCTTTTGACTGAGTCCAAGTTTTACAGAATAAGTCCTTTTATTAAGGTTATTTGTTTTGTGAATTTTGAATTCAGTCAAAGGGCCCCACTTGAGGAGCTAGAGAGCCACACATGGCCTCATGCTCACAGATTCCCCACCTCTGACTAAGCAATGAATAGGCATATTGAGATGGGGGGGCTGATGGGGGGAAGGGAAGGAAGAAACCAAACATTTTGAGGATAGAGTAGGAAGATGAAGCATTCATGGCCTGTGGAATATCAGTGAAGAAGGCAAAGTCACCTTCCAGTATGAGAAATGGGAATGGGGAAAGTGGCGGAGGATTGGGGCATTTAAGGATTGGGAAAAGGGTTTGGAGCATTCTGTAAGTGGAATGAGATAGAGAATCTAATGCAAAGATACTAAGGCAATGGTTCTCAACCTGTGGGTCGCAACTCCTTTGGAGGTCGAATGACCCTTTCACAGGGGTCACAGGGGTCGCCTAAGACCATCAGAAAACATATTTCCCATGGTCCTAGGAACTGAGATACCTCTCCTCTGTCAGTCTCCAGGCGGTTCCACCCACACGCAGATATGCCCACAGACTAGTATTAAAGGGTCACCACATTAGGAAGGTTGAGAACCACTGCACTAAGGAGATATAAGAAGAAAAGTATGAAGAAGGAGAGTGTCTTTATCATTTATTAGAGGTTCTGAAAAACACAGAAGAGGGAAAGAGAAGCATGGACAGGGTTGAGATAACTAGGGGTGAAAAAGAGATCCGGGTAGAAATGTGGGGGGAAATTCCCGTCTTTCTCCTCTGTTGTTCATAGTCTACATTTTAATGTACTGATTTGTCCTACCGTTTTCCAAAAGCTAGAGATTGGTGAAGTGGAAAAAGCATAGAATTCTATGATTCTAGCTCTAGCAGTTACAGAAGTAACCCTGTCATGTTGTCAGTCAACCAGCAAGCGTTTCTTAAGTATTTACTATATACCAGGCACTGTGATAAATGCTGGGGATACAAAGAGTGGCAAAAATAGATCCTACCCTGCAGGCACTCACGTGGTAATTGGGGAGACAAACAAGGAGAAAAAAACCTAGGTAGATATAGGAAGTGTATGGAAAGGATGGAAGGTTATGGGACATTATAAAAAATCTGAAGGTGATAGCAGCTGTTGGGATCAGAAAGAGACACCATCAGAGAGGGAATTTGAACCAAGACCCACCCATTTGGCCGTCTGAGGGGATTTCCTCCTCTGTGAAATAAGGGAAAGGAATAAACATCTGCATAGCACCTCCTGTGCGCCAGGCACTATGCGAAGTGCTTTTTACAAACATTGTCTCATTCGCTCCTCACAAAACTTTACAAAAGAGATTCATTATACTTTCCCGGGACTTTATCTTTATCGGTGTTTGCTTCAACTTTTGAGGGAAAGAAGGTAGAGCACTATATGAGAATATAAAAGATGAGATTTTTAGAATTGGAAGGGCCCTTAAAAGTAAGCTAATCCAACTCCTTTATTGAGGGGGATGAGGAAACTGAGACCCAGAGAGGCTAGATTAATTTGTTCAGTGTCAGAAAGGATTAAGAAGTAGTGCCATGGGGCAGCTAGGTGGCGCAGTGAGTAGAGCACCGGCCTAAGAATCAGGGGACCTTAGTTCATATCTACCTTAACCCCAATTGTCCTCCAAAAAATGCAAAAAAAAGAAAAAAGAAGTAGTGCCATGCTGATTAATACATGTGTCCTGATTCCCACGCAGGGACTTTTCCTAGTGCAAAACCCCTCATCTCCTGATCCAAAGTGGACTATGAATGGTTAAGCATTTCAAACAATCAGTGAATACTTACTGGGCATCTACTTCAGGCCCAGTTCAAAATGATGGGATTCATAAGTGGTATGGAAAAGTAGGTAGCATGGTTCTTGCCTTCATGGAGTTTATAGTCTAATTGCTGAGGCATGTACGGTACAAAAATAACGAACAGCAATTTACATACACTGTCTTACTTGGTTCTCACAACAGTCCTATCAGGCAAGCACTTGAGTATTATTAACCTCATTATACAGATGAGGAGACTAAGGCTAGAAAGTATCAGAATAAGTCCATGGTCACTCAATTACTACATATCAGAGATTTGAGTGTGTTTCTCCTGACTCCATGTCCCAGAGTCTTTCTAAATTGTTCTCTCCATATGAGACTGTATCTGGCATGTGGCAAAGGGCAAGTCCAGGTTTTCAATATTGTAGGAATTCAGAGAAGGAGAAGAGATCACTCATTACCAGCTGCTCTGCTTGGTTTGGACTCTACCTCATTGTCATGCCCAAGCTGAGTACACTCTGATGCCCCTTCCCTCCTTTCCAGTACCTTTTGTGTATTGTCTTCCTTCTTCTTCCTTCAGGGCAGGGACTGTCTTTCTTTTTCTTATTTGTATCTTCACTATAGTGAGTACCTGGCACATAGTAGGTACTTAATAAATGTTTATTTGTAGTATATAATGTATGTTTCTAATATATTGTATTATCATATCATATCCCTGTGACCTGGCAGGTTGGGAGTAAGGCTATAAGGTGAGACTTTCAGTATGGATCACAGGATGGGTAGAATTTAGATGGGTAGAAAGTGAGTGGAAGGGGAAATCCCGGCACTTTAATAAATTCAGATTGGTTACTTTGATGGGCAGGAATTTCCCTAAGGGAACCTCTTTCCTCTTCCTTTTCCCCAGATCACAGAATACAGTCTTTGAGTCTGGACTTTGAAGGCTCTAAACCCCACTTCCCAGGGTTCTTCGATGATATTTGCCTGCTTTGGTGGCTGGGGTTGCTATTTTCAGCTGTGATGTCTTATGGGAAAAAGCTTGGTGTGAGTCATTTATGTGATGACAAGGCTTTCTGAAAAAATGGTATCGTTTGTAGTGAGTGTTACCAAGAGATTTGACTAAAGGCAGTTTGCTGAAGACAGTGGTGAGTCGTGATGTAGCTCTGTTTGGGATCCTTTTATCAAATTTTGATTGAAAATGAAAATTGGGAGCGCAGAAATATGGATGGATGAAAGGAAAGCAATTTTGTTTGGCAAGTTTTAAATTGGTAGAAGAGAAAAATCATTGTTAAAAGATTGGTAAAAGGAAATATATAAATGGATCAGTTAATCAGATACTCATTGAGCACCTCCTGTGTGTCCACAGTCTTCCTCAGCATGCCACATAATTAGGTAGGCATATTTCTAGCCAAGGTGATGGTAGATACTTTAATGAGAAAATGATTCAATTTGGTGTCAGCTGAAAAGAAAACTTAGACTGATTCTTAACTTACAGAATATAATGGGACATCAAGAGGTCATCTTGCATTGGGATCAGAAGACCTGGGTACAAATACCACCTTTGATACTGCCTGTGTGATCTTGAACTAGTCACTTGACATTTTGTGGCCTCAGTTTCCCCATAGGTAAAATGAGAATGTTGGACTAGAAGAACTCCTAATAAAATCTCTTCTAATTCTAAATCTATGATCTTACTATGACCATCTCTCAGACTGTGGTCAAGCATTCTGATAAAGCCCCTTTACAAAAAGGGGGAAACTTTTCTGGTTTCCAGGTATTCATCTGGACAATTGCATTTTTCAGATGACTATGGAGAATGTGTTCTAGTGAAAGGAGGGACGTGGGTGTGCCTTAGATTTGGAAAGAAACATCTTTGCAGACAGTAACTATGCATGTCCAGGCAGAACTGGTGCTTCTGTAGTGTAAACCACAACCTATCCTGAACAATTTCCTCCTCAACAAGCCTCCAAAGATTGGGGAACTGTAGCTTTAAGTTTCTTTCTAGCTAATATGCAAGTTCTCAGTGCATTGCTCGAGCCACTCTTGCGTTCAATAAACATGAGGAATTGCACCATAATAGCAACCAATGCACACAGACACACACTTTAATTAAAGGAATACATCACACAATAAAGTACATTTAAATGAAAAATCTTTCTATTAGAAATATGGTTTCTATTTTTTTCCTTCCCATCGCTGAACTTTTCTGATGTTTAAACACTTCTGAGGGAGCAGGAGAGGGCAGTCCAGGGTCAGGATAAGAATGTGCTGGGGAGATATGGAATTGCAGGCCTGGCTTTGGACCAGGGTCAATGTTAGCAGAGCTTTGCGTGCTGACAGGCAGAGATCTTTGACCTCATATGCCCAGAGAGTCAATGGAATTGATGAATAAAATTGATGTGTGAGATTCTTTTTTTCTCTTTTATGCAGAGCACTTTATTTTCCACCCTAATTTTCAATTAACAAGCAATTATTTTTCTTTCCCTTCTCTCCCAATTTGAAAGTAAAAAAAAAAAAGGAAAAACAAACTCATTTTAAGAAATACATGGAATTAAGCAAAATAATTTCTTACAACGTCTGTGACCCACACAACTGGGAAGTACTTTGTTATTTTAAAATCTACATTTTATTGATATTCCTTTTATATAACCTATATTTCCTACTATATCCCTCCTCTCTACCTACTTCCAGAGAGCCATTTCTAATAATAATAAATGAAAAATGTGGAAGAAAAAGGTGATTTTTTTTTTTAAAGCTTCAGGAAGAGGGGGAGATGAGCATGCTGTAGTACAGTAAAAGGAAGTCAGATGCTGGAGTACTTATGTAGACAATTCTTGATTCTCTCTGGCTGTTTGACTTGCATCTACCCTCCCCCCCCCCCAAAAAAAAAATAAAGCCAGGAAACAGAACTCTTCCTTCATATGAGGAAGAAGATGTCATGATTCTTTTTGTCTTTTGGTCTGTTGTGGGGTCTTGTGGTGATGAAAGAAGTTTCCACTTAGTAATTGCTGCTGGAGCCAGCCCCTTGGAAAGCCAACTGGTTTTCATTCTGGAGGGCTAAGTAGGGTAGTGAATTGTTCTACTGATCCATGGGTCTTCAACATGAGTCAATTCTAGAACCACTACCAAGCCTTATCTCTAGAAGATGAACAGGTTCTTAAAATATTAAAAAGAGTGAAGAATTCAATGTCCAGATGTCAAAAATCCCTAAGGTTTCTGCATCTGTAAAGTTTCCAACTCTTCAAGATATGTTTGCCTGACCATAGCTTATCTGAAGACTGGTCTGGCCCCCATACTTTAAAAAGAACTTCCAGAAAATGACCTGGAGGAAATCCAGAGAAAATATGCATAGGTCACTAAAGAGAAGAGCAGTAGGTTAATGGTGCTTTAACCCTGAATATGGTGACTCCTGAAGAAGTCTGAAGAGAAATCTGAAGAGGTGACAATGACTATATTTGAATTTTATCAAGGTGATTCTGAGAACTTGTTTTCTATTTCCACAAAAGAGCAATCAGAAAGGAATGGTTTTCAATTGGCCTCTAAGGTCCCTTCCAATTTCCTTTAAAATCTCTTCTAGGGGCTTCTAAGGTAACTTCCTGCCTCACATCTGTGATCCTATATTTCTAAATGGCAAACAAGACATGAAGAAGAACTTACTGAATGTTGATTGGATGCTCTGAGGAAGATTATTAAACCTCTGTCCCTGGAGATCTTCAAGAAGTCATTGAAACACAAGTCAAGAAAGATTATATAGTCTAGACTATGGGTCTCTGACCTTTTAGAAATTATAGAGCTAATCTGTTACTCACCTAAAACTTCATGGACAATCAGGATAGTAGGATGCTGAAAGGGAAGTTCAGAAAGTTGTGTCCTGAAATGTATGGCATGGTGTATATAAGGTGGATTTTAGTATGTGTAAGGTATATCTTCTTTATTCTTTCTTAAAGTTTAGTTTCCCACTATAGCCATAACAGTCTCTGTTTCCCAGGCATATGACTTGTAAACATCTCCACCACACTTGCACAGCTTTATGTAATGATAAATAACATAAACATTCGTACTTAAAATTGTAAATATACACTGCAACTTCACAGGGAGATACAATGGTGAAATAATGTAAACTTGTGAGGCTATTGCTGCAATATGTTTTCTTTGTCTATTGCCCTATAAAGCAAGTGGGCATTGGTCAGTTAGTGGGGAACCTGTGTTTGCCTGAACCAGCCCTCTTTGAGGCATAGGGGACCTGTAGGAGTTGTAGCTCCTACTATATTCTGATCGGCCCTAGCAAAAAGGGTGTTTAGGAAATGCTGTAGGAGTTGTTCCCATTATCAGCAACTCTCTTTGAGAAGAGTAGACTAGAATAAAGTAAGATTATTAACCCTTCCAAAGCTCTCTTCCTGTCTTTCCTATCTGACCACATCAAGAATGAACCTGTTGGAGGCTAGAGTTCAAAAATTTCAGTGCCTCTCATGTGTTATTTGTGAAACATACACATGGAAAAAATAGGAAGGAGAAGAGAGAATTTATGATAGTTCTCCCCTCTTCCTCTCTCCATTCTCCCCCTTCCTCTTTTTCCCTCTCTCTCCTCCCCTCTGTGTCTTTCCCCTTCCCTCTCTCTTCCCTCCAATTCTCCCTCTCTCCCCTGTCCTCTTCACCCTGAGCTAGAAATACTCAGCAGCCCTTGTCTGCAAGGACTTGTCTCCCTTCCCTATGGCCTTTGGATGTGTGAATGCTTAGAGCCCTGAGCCTGAAGATATTCAGGCTGACATTTCAGATACTTGCAGGGCTCCTTAATCAAGCTACTTGATCACTGCTGACCTGCCAGGAAGCTCTGTTTTAGGCATTCACCTGGAGAAGGGAGAAGGAGAGAGTGCTCAGTTGTACTTTCAGCCCTGATTCTCTTGAGGAATTAGCCTATTAAACTCCTGTTAAGTCTCCAGGAGGTATCCATTGAAATCTGAATAGTGTTCTTCACACATTGGACATGATATATGTGTGTGGATTTAAATATGAAGGTGTGGTGCTTTCTTTCCTATTCACCATGGAGATAGGCAACACAGCCCTAGAGCAGGGGTGAGGAGCCTGCTGCCTCAAGGTCTCATGAGACCCTCTAGGTCCTTGGATTTGGCCCTTTGACTGAGTCCAAGTTTTACAGAACAAATCCTTTTATTAAGGGGTTTTCTTCTATGAAGTGTGGATTCAGTCAAAAGGATGCACTTGAGGACCTAGAGGGCCACTTGTGGCCTCGAGGCTGCAGGATCCCTACCCCTGCCCTGGAGTTTCTCTTCTTTGGTCCAAAAAGTGGATCTTTGCGAGAAGATCGGCCCTAAAATCACAGCTATCCTTCCCACTCTGCCTTCCTTCCTCTTTTGTTCTGCCAAAGGTTGTTTCATCTCTGTTTGCTGCTTCTGTGGGGGAATAGATGGCCTGCCCAAAGCTCACAAAATAAATTTTATGCCTAACTGCAGCAGGAAAACAACATGTTTTCTAAATGACTGGTGCAATATTATGAATCTTAAGGAAATATTCTCTGGGGAATGAATGTATTTAAAGTGACTGGACTTTATGGAATGAGGAGGACACAAAGCTCATTTGGGTGGCAGCATGTTAAAGAGTGACTTGGATGGACTGGGAGAAGCTTCAATCTATCTCACTTAAAGATTGAATCCCACTTGTTCTTCTATCAGTGCTAATATTTTCTTCTGCCACTTGGGGTAATTAGCAAGATTATTTGTTGTTCTAAAGAAGGGGTTTCTCTCAAGGGAGCCATCTGCTCCTCTTGCTGGGCTGTGCCATGAAGTGGTTTTCAGTGACTGGGTTTGTGCAGGAGCACAGATATTTTGTTCTCTTCCTACAGGAGAGAATTCCAGGCTGTAGAAGGCTTCAGAGAGGACCCTGTCTTCCACAGGCAATGACTTTTCCCTGAGTCTCAGGACAATGGGCAAACTCTCAAAGAAGCCAAGAGATATTCAAAAAGGCAATTTCCAAAATCAAGATAATAAATACCCACTGGCCAGCTCAGGGGACACTGGGGCATAACAACATTGTTGGTGGAACTGTCAATTAGTACAATCATTCTGGAAAACAATTTGTAATTATGCAAATAAAGTGGATAAAATTTCCATACCCTTTGATCCAGAGATTCCATTGTTAGAGGCATATACCAAGGAGGCCATGAACAGCAAGGATTGGCTTTCTATGCTGATGTTTGGATGATTAAGAATTTAGAATGTTAGAACTGAAAGAGGGCTTAGAAATCATTTACTCTAAACACATATTGATTGATAGTCTACTATGTATGTACGTGGTGCAGAATCCACCCAGGTATTTATCTGGCTCACGATCTTCTTAGATTAATATTCTGGGGATGAAGTGTCTTAACATGGAGACTGTGAAATTGTATTTTATTTAGAACTACACTTCAATATGAATATTTTCTTTTCTAATACTGTGTATTTTATTTTATGACTTTAAATGTATTATTGTTTAAGACGTGCGTAGGTTTCACCAGACTGCCAAAGGGGTCCATGACAGAAAACTGCTTTGTTTCAATTTTTTTTTGGTGCCACATAAAGTACTGCTATAAGTATTTTCATGTAAACAGACATTTCTTTTTACTCATGATGTATATATTTATGTATGTATTTACTGTTGGTGTATACCTCTAGCAGCGGATCAAAGGATGGAGAAATTTTACCCATTTCATTTCTGTTAGCACAAATTGTTTTCCAGAATGGTTGTACTAATTGCCAACTCCACTAACAATGTACCAGTCTTTCCACAACACCTCCAACATTGATCATTTCCATCTTTTCTGACTATCATCTCTCGACCATCTTCATAGATCTAGCTTAATACCTGCTTCTTGTTTAAAGCCTTTCAGATTATTCTAGTCCACACTGGCATCACGTTCTCTGAACTCCTGCAGCCCCCAGAGTCTGTACCAATCACAATTTATAATTACAAATTGTCCAGCATTGCTTTCCAATTATTTTACTTATGCTAATCTTCACTAGCAATGTAATTCAATTCAATAAACATTGATTATGTGCAAGTCACTTTCCCACATTGGGGAAACATTGAGGAAAATGAAAAACAGTTCTCCTCAAGGTACTTACATCCTACTTGGAGATAAATAAATACAAGATAATTTGAGGATAGTAGATGTGGTAATTGAAGATAATGTCTGCCTTTTTTCTTCCATGGACTTGAGGAACCCAGTTCTGGCCCATACAGGGACCCAGAGGAATGCCACTGTCCTCTTTGGAAGCTGGTCAGTGCCTATGCCTGTGCCCACTACACTTCCTAATGCACCTAGCATGGTATCACATGCTGAGTTTTGTTTTATACATAATAGAGGTCCTGGTTACCATAGAAACTCTCCCTCTTCCCCTGCATTGTACCTTGCCTCTGGTTCAGACTGGCATGAAATTCTCCTGTTTACTTTCTGTGGATGCAGACTTCAAGGTACCCAAACACAAGGCCTCAAGCCTTCTTAGAAGTCAGGGAGGTAAAGAGATCTTTTGCCACCTTGATGAACCAGGGAGTTCCTGTATTCTTTACCAGTGTAATCATAGCTCTCTTTCTGAGAGAAAACTAGCCTGAATCTTTCTTTTGAACCCACATCATAAACAGGGGTGTATTTAAATTTATTAGCCATTGCATGTTCAAAGAATGGCATTTAGATCATGTGTCTAAAAACATAATGCAATACAATACAATATAAAAATATTTCTTGCATTGACTGGGTACATAGCACTATGCATACAATATGGTCTCTCTTCTCAAGTTGCTTTTGGTGACTCAGGATATAGAGTGTTGGGCCTAGAATCAGAAAGTCCTGAGTTCTAATTTGACTCCAGGAGTTCCTCCTCCTCCCCTCCCCCCCCCCCCCCCCATCCCTCCTCTCATTTTGGAATCATATTACTTCTTACCTTCCTGGGTTGTTTGAGAAGAAAATGAGATATTTATATATAAAAATACATATACTTAGCACAATGCCTGGCACAGAGTAGGCACTTAGTTAATGTTTATTTCCTTCCATTAGTATGTGATCACAGGAGGCCATTGAGTCTGACCCCTCCAGCCCCCTGCCAATTTATACATGAAAAAAACTGAGGCAAAGAGTGGTTAGGTGCCTTGGCCGGGGTCACATAGGTGATCATGATCTGTCTCCCCATTTTACTGCTCAGATCAAGGCCATGAACTTTCCATCTAACACAAAGAATCTGTTTCCTGTCCTTCCAACATCTCTGGTGCTTTCCTTAATTCCATATCTTTTATTGAGCTATTCTCCCCTCCCCTGTACCCCCCCTCCCCCCCTCCCCCAGACAGCTTGGGGGTAGCAGAGAGAGTCTGAATTCTGCCTCATGTACCCACTAACTGTACAACCCTGAGCAAGTGGTTTAATCTCAGTTTCCTCATCCATAGAAGGGGAAAAATAATAGCAGCCGTTTTCAGCTGTTTTCACAGGGTTGTTGTGTCAAATAAACATATATGTAAAGCGCGCTGTAAACGTAAAGTGATGTCTTAAGTGTTAGCTTTCGCTTTTTATTGTTTTTATTGTCATTGAAGACCAAGCTAAAATCTCAGTTATCCATTTATGCATTCTCTGGTTCTGCAAGCCCATAGATCTTCCTCTCTCTCCCCTCTCTCTCTTTTTGTGTCTCTTTGCCTCCTTTCCCTGTCTCCCTCTGTCTCCCTCTGTCTCTCTCTTCTCACTGTCTCCCCTCCCCTTTCCCCTTCTCTGTGTCTTTCTTTGTGTTTGTCTGTCTCTCCTCCACCTCTCTCCTTCCCCCCCCCCCCCCTCTCTCTCTCTCTCTCTCTCTCTCTCTCTCTCTCTCTCGCTTTTTCCTGTGAACTGCCACAACATGGGGGTATTATTTATATCCCTCATTGGACATTTATCCCTCATGGCTATGCATTTTAATTATTTGTGCACGTCTACCTCTTCCTGTTGTTCACCTGCTCTTAGAATCCTCTTAGAATGCCCCCTTCCCCTTCAAAACCCAACGTAAGCATTACTTTAAACAGTAAGCTTTCCCTAATCCTCCCAGCTTCTACTTTCCCCTCCAATAACCTTGAATTTATTTTCCATATATCTTGCATATACTTATACAAGAAATGCATACACTACTCTCCCAACTGAGTGTAAGCTCCTTGGGGTCAAGGACTGCTTCATTTTTATATTTGTATCCTTACCATTCAGCATATTACTTGGTATACAGTAGGTGCTTAGTAAATGATTGTTGGTTAATTGTATGATTACTCTCCTGAAGGGTAGACGCTCTGTCTTACTTGTCTTTGTATTTTTCTGGCTATCCCAGTGCCCTGAATCTACTAGATATTCATTAAATACTTATTTTCTCAAGTATCTATCCATTGGCAGTATTCTAAATAAACATACCCAAAGGCAGATAGATCCTTAGGGAAAGTCCTGAGACAAGCACAGACTTCCCAGCATGCAACTCATCCAGTGAAAGTATTTGGAAGCAGCTAGGGCACAGGGTTTCTACAAATCTTCCTGTTGGGTGAAGAGCTATTTTGGAATCCCTGCCTGACTCGAATAAACAGAGCAAAAAGTGAAATTAAGGAAGGGAGATAAACGGGTCGATTTGTTTTCATTTCCAGTCTTAGTTTTTGCCCCCTCCCCCTTTATAACTGTGTGTAAACACAGGCTGTAAATAGAAGCACATATGTAGATAGGTTTTATCCCCAAATTCCTGTCTCCTGCTGGCTGCCGTTACAGGAATTGCTTGGCTCAGAACAGTGGATTCCTCCACGCAGCCTGCCAGAAGGAAGAGGACTGATGTTTCCTAATGTTTGTTCAAGGGAGATGGCCTATGTTGGGGGGGACTACCTTTCCAAGTTAGAAAAACAGAGGATGGCACCCACACTTCCTCCTCTGGCTCTGATGGGAGCCTGGGTTCTGGCAGTGTCAGCTTATGCTTCAGGCTTTATGCAGAAAGCTGCCTGACTTGGAGGCTTTCAACAGTGCCATCTTGGCAATTGTGAGTTTGCAGCATTTTAGTTGATGCCAGTAGTGACAGAGATGGTAGTGGAAGTGACTTCTCCATAAATCATGTCACAGGAGAAGAGAGCTGCCGAGCTGTGAGCTTAGTTGGAATTTTATCATGGGCTTAGATATGGCACATATAGGGAATCAGGCCAGGGCTCCCTTCTGGAGAATTGTATGGCAAAGAAGAAAGATAAAATCCAGAATAAGTAAGAGGGTCCTGGTCTTTGAGGGGAGATGAAAGATGAACATTACATCCCTGCACCTCCCCCCCCTCCAAATCGTGCCCTAGCCATCCAGAGAGAGAAGGGAAGGCTGTGGGCTGACTTTCCTTCAGGCAGAGGTTCTCAAAGTAGAAAATCCTAATAGAGAGGTCCCTGGCAAGTGCCCTTTTTATTCCAGGTTCAATCTTTACCCACTCTCAAAATAAGAAAACAACATGGTCTACTTTTCTCCATTCATAGAGACCTCATTCTAGTGGAGTCTCCCATTACTTCTTCCTGGAACTTCTGTGAGGACCTTGTGACATTTAAAAAGGTTCAAGCAACATAATTTCTGGGTAATATAATAATTTTATTAATAATGCCAGCATTTCAATAAAAGGATTTCCATGTATCTGTCTCTCTCTTAGATCAAAGACAATCACAGTGGCTGGCTTATGGCTTATCTGCTCTTTTGGAAGAGAAGTGTTCCTAAGAGTGGCAATCAACTCTAATTGGTTAACAATGAACAAGAAGTGGACTTTACAAAGAGAAATGAGCTCACTCCAATGAGGGGCTGAGAGTGACATCACATCACTATTGGATAGGGACTATCCCTATACCCAGACCACCACCAGTCTTGGGCAATCTAGAAAAAGATTTTCACCCAAGACAGAACTAATTGAGTGGAGTAGCAATACTCAGACTGAGGAGAGTGTTAATCTTTACATCAGCTCTGTCCTTGAGAGACTGGACAAGGAAATAGGACAGCGAAAAAAAGAAACTTGGGTCTCCCCAGTTTTAATAATTGGCTGTTAATATGAGAGAGAAATAATAATTTCTCTCAGCCACCTTGTTGGACTCCCTACTTACAGTGCCTGCACCCTCCAATCCATCCTCTACATAGCTGCCAAACTTATCTATCTAAAACATAGTTCTTACGGTGACCTATCCCACTCAAAAAACCCTCAGTAACTTCCTCATTGCCGACAGGATAAAACAGCACATCTTAGTTTGGCATTGAAGATTTTCGATAATTTGGCTGACTTCAACCATTGCAGTTTCATTTCATTCTACTCTTGTTTACACACTTCATTTTTGCCAAACTCTACAACCAGCCAACATCCTAACCCCCTCCTCTTGTCTCTCTCCTTTATGCCTTTATAATTATCCCTAAAATGCACTCTCTCCTTGTCACTACATTTCTAAATCCTTGTCTTCCCTCGAGGCTCAACTCTGATGCCATCTCCTCTGTGATGCCTTCCCATCAGTTGTCAATATTCTCCCCCTCCTCAGTTTTCTTTGTACCATACTTATCTCTGTACCTTAAGGTGTCCCCTCAATGGAATCCACCTTTCCATTGGATTGTGAGCCCCTTGAGAGCAAGGACTGGGTTTGTCTTTCTTTCATTTGGTTTTGCCTTTCTTTGTGCCTCTAGCTCTTAGCACTGTACCTACCACTTATTGGGTGCTTAATAAATACTCATTTACTTACTCCAGATCCCTAAATCAGGAAACTTAGACTATCATCCCTTTTCTCCTACTAATTATTGGTGTAGCTTTGGTCAAGTCCTTTCTTACTGTGCTTTGGGTTTCTTCATCTGTAAAAGAATTAGATGAGATAATTTCCTAGGTTCCTTCATGCGAAGACTTGCCACAATTCTATAAGCATTCATCCTTCACTAGTAACATCAGTCCACCCACACTGAACAATCACACATACAGACAAGCTTAGGAAGGAATGAGATCTTCATTTTGAGCCGTTTGATATCCAAACAAGAAAGTCTATTCCATTATCTATCTATCTTTCGTTAATTTCTAAATCAGATTGTGACATCATGATGAAATTCCTTAGTATTCAATTATTTTTGCATGAAAAAACCCCAAAGTGTGTGTATTAGGAGATAATAAAAGGAATAAAAAACCTCCATGCCCTCCGTTGATGGCATAAAGCAGCCCAAAGCTCTGTGAATAGATGCATTCAGAGTTGGAACATTTATTGTGTGACTTCATGTAGAAAAGGCACTAAACATGTCCTCCATGATCACAGAGGGCCAAGTGTGTAGAAGTGACAGAAAGGCTTTAATATTTAATGATTAGAGTTGTACAAAGATGGAGGGAGCTCTCTTGGTTAGTTAGGAATTCCCCTTTATTGGAAGTATTTCTATGAGGATTCAATGAATGGCTACTTGTCAGGGCTGCTATAGGGGAGATGCGGGTCTGGTAGAGAATGGACTGGATGACCCAAGAAATTTCTTTTACACAGCATAGCTCAAAAGAAAGACATAGGAGAGAGAACATGATGGCTTTGGGGGTTAGGAAGTCCTGGGTTCAAATCCTGCCTCAGTTATTACTAGCTATGTGATCACAGACAAGTTAAACTCCAAAGTAATTAAATTCAAGAATCATTTATTAATTATTCTCTCTGTCTTGAGGGTTGGGGTTTAGGGGTGCTTGAGACCCCAAAATACTGACATGCTGGGTCCTCTTGCATGAATTTGACTTGAGCCTTCTCTCAGCCAAAGTAAAACAAAGTTTATTAAAGATTCACCATATTGTAGACTCTCAAGGAACCTGAGCATTTGTGATGCTTGTATTGACCAGAGGGCCAGAACAATCTGACACAGATGGAGTCTGAGCTAAATTAGTTAGAATCTGAGCGCCTTCATAGAGGCGAGATAGATCTTTTATACCCAAAAGACTGTGGGAGGGATCTAGGGTTGGGGTCTAGGGAGAGTCTTGAGGAGGAGTCTAGAGAGGATCTTGATGGGACGGTGGTAGGAACCAAAAACCAAGAGAAAGGGATTTTGATGATGATGAGTGTGGGAAACAGACAATGGAGAGCTAGCCTAGGTTAAGGGCAACAGATTGAATCATAGTGATAATGGAAGGCTTATGGCCTCAGGAGAACACCAGACCCAGTAGGAAGATTCAAGGAGAGTTTAAAGGGGTTTGCAGATTCTGTACCCCCTCATCTGTGCCAAGAATTGTGCTAGCTGTTGGGGATAAGAGGACAAAAACCAAAACAACCTGGGCTCTCAAGAAACTTGTATTTCCTAGAGTGGAGGGGATGAGAGTGGGGCATGTATAACAGATAACTGAATAAATAAAAAATTGAAATAAATACATGGAAGGGCGATAATAACAATTGAGATAATCACTAGAAGGCCTGCTAAGGGAAATGATATTTGATCCTTGAAGGGAATTAGAGTTTCAAAGACTTGGAAAGAGAGAGGGATCATTCCAGGGATGGGAGACAGCCCTTACAAAGGCAGGGAGATGGGAGATGGGATGATATGTGGGAGGGAAGGCCAGTTTGTCTGTCAAGTAGAGCATGGAGCCAATGATGTGTAATCAGCCTAGGAAGATTAAGCAGGAACCAGAATGTGAAATGCCAAAGGGAGGAATTTGTAGTTGATCCTAGAGGCAGTAGGGGCCATCGATGCTCTTGAAGCAGGGTTGTAAAATGGTCCAACATGGACTTAGGGATATTTCTGATATATATCAGAGAAGAAGGAGACTAGATGCTGGGAGAGCAATTAGGAAGCTTTTGCAATAGTCCAGGTGAACTCTGTGAGCAGCCAAGTGATGAGAAAGAAGGGATGTGAATGTATAAGATAAAGTCCATAAGACTTGCTTGCTCTTGGGATATTGGGGAGGAGGGATCAACTCAATGAACTTGAAGTCTTCTAGTAGTTAATCTTAGCATCATGAAGATATCACAAAGTTCTATAGAGATAATAATTCTCTCTCTTTTTTTTTTTCTCTTTTATTACCCAACTTCCCTTTAATGATAACAATAGTAAGAATAATAATAAACAGCCAACATTTATATAATGCCTGCTGGCTGCCAGTCCTTGTACTAAGTGTTTTGCCAATGTTATCTTGTTGGATCCTCATAATCCTTGAAGGTAGGTGCTATTATGATTCCCATTTTATAGTTGAAGAAACTGAGGGAAATAGATTAAGTGACTTGCCCCAGGTCACACAGCTAGTAAGATAGTTTTTGAACTCAGGCCTTCCTGACTTCAGGCCCTGCATTCTATGCCTTGCTCCTCCTGGTTGCTTCCAGGATATATGTGTCACATATATCTTCATTAAATATTTTTGACACCCCTTCATGGACAGACACATCATAACTGGTAACACACCAAAGGCTGCACCCATACTATAGTGTATCTTTCAATTATCTTTTGCATCACCTGCAATTTGCATTTTTCTAATTTGCCATAATTTGCTCTCTTCCATAATATCAGCAACTAACAGTCAAATAAAAAGTGGATGGTCTCTAATGGACAGAGCATGGTGCTCGGGTTGGAGTCAGTGAACCTAGTTCACTAGTTCACTCATCAAACTTCTTCATCTCCTTGCCAGCAGGTTTCCCACCATAGAGAATCCTCTACCCCATGGCTCTGCTCATTTGCTGGACATGCTGTATTTTCCAAATAACAGCTTTTCTCCTCCTTGTGTGCCCTTCTTCCAGTCCATCCTGTCTAACTTCCCTTTATGCACAGTCTTCATTCATAAGAATGTGAGCACTCAAGGACAGGAATTGTCTTGTTTGCTTGAATTTGTATCATAAGTACTTAGCACAGTGCCTGGCATATATTCTGGCTCATTCAATATTCAGTCTGTCTGTCTAGGGACAGATCCTGCCTCTGCCACTTTCTAGCTCTTTTACTCTGACTTAGCTAAATCTTATTCTTATCATCTTTAAATTAGAGGCAATAATACACTAATCATACATTACCTATTTAACATGGTTGTTGGAAGAAAATGGCTTTGTAAGTTTTAAAGTGCCCTATAAATAATAAAAGAAAGGACCACAGCACAGTGGATAGAGAACCAGCTATGTCAGGAAGAGTGAAGCAAGTCCCTTCCCTGACCCAGACTGACTGGGTATTTGCTGGTGTGCAAGGCACCTAGCCTCAGAGAGCCCCATAGATCTAATTGCCTATCATCATTGGTAGAAAATGTATCCTCATCAGGAATTTCCTAAAACATACACACTCATAGGTCCTGACCCCTTCCCAAAAGGGGAAATATTAATATTGGTCTCATAAAAATGTGTTTTTTATGGTAGTGAACAATTTGTAATCATTTTCCAAATTTTAATCCATCCTGGCTTCTTCCTATTAAATTAAATTGTTTGCTAAGTAAACAGTCAGTCAGTAAACGTTTGTTAAATGCCCCCTATATGCCAGGCACTGGGGATACAAAGACGAAACCAGCCCTACCCTCTAGCAACTTAATATTGGTGAGAAGGTGAGCACTCATGTACAGATTAAAAAAATGCAAGATTAATTGGAAGAGACTGAGAATGTTAATCTGAAGGAGGGGGATTAGGGTAGATTTCTTGGAGGAAGTGATATTTGTACTGAGCCTTGGAAGGAAATAAGGATTATGAGAGGAAAAGGAGGAGGAAGGAGTATATTTCAGGTATAAGAGATGGTGTGGCCAAGTTTGGGGATGGAAGATGCTATGAAACATATAGGCAATAGATATTAATATGGTTTGGCTACTACAGATTGCGCCCAGGTTGTTGTCCTAGGCAGTGTTTATTCTAATTAAATGGATGACCTGTTTAACTATATTTAATTAATGAGAACATTAGGTGCATTCTTCATCTACTCTGTAATTAAATCTATTATATAAAATTTATAATGTATATTATATAAAATGTATAATGCCACTGAAAATTCTTTCCTTTTTATTGTCTCATTTGATATTCACAACACCCCTGGGAGATGGATAGGGATGCGAAACCCTGTTTTACGGATAAGAAAACTGATGTTTCTTTCACAAGATGGTGTTAGACCTGGAATTAGACTATGTCTCAATTTCTAGTCCACTGTTTTCTTGCCATTTTTTTCAGACAGCAATGGATAGAGTACTGGACTTAGAATCATAAAGACTTAAGTTCAAATCCTGTCTCAGACACTCACTTCTTTCTTCTGTAGATCTGGGCAATCCGCTCAGTTCCCTCATCTGAAAAATAGAATAAAAACAATGCCTACCTCCCAGGGTTGTTGTAAGGATAATTATATGTCAATATATTATTTCTCTCTCTCCCTGAATATATGTCACATAATAAGGCTATGAACATATGTGTATGTATGCATATAAATACATATATACATACGTATATATATATGTGTGCACATATCTATGCCTATCTATCTATCTATCTATCTGTATGTATGTATGTACGTATGTATTGCTTTACAAGTCTTTCATGTTATATAAATGTTTTCATGTAGCCTGTCCTCCTTAGGGTGAATGACAAACACTGTTATAAAATTGCACTTTCCCTTACTGCTATTAAGAAAGTCTTTGAAGATGAATGAAGCAATGTGACTTTGAATGCTTTGGATAAATGACTCTATTAAACAAGGTTTTGGAATTTTGTATGTGTCTTGTGGACCCCTTTGGCAGTCTGGTGAAGGCTATCGACCAGAATAATGCTTTTAAATAATTGAAAGCATGTTAAAGGTCAGTGAAAGGTTAGTAAAAATAAAGATGTCATATTTACTCCCACCCAAATTTACAGAACCTCTTAAATCTATCGATTTAAGTGCGTGGGCCTTGGGTTAAGAATCTCTCCTATAGAAATAAAAAGGTGGCATTGTCCTCTTAGAAGAGATAGTTGAGCAGAATATAAGTTTCTTGAAGACAA
Organism: Pseudochirops corinnae; assembly: GCA_028646515.1. Taxonomy (NCBI): domain Eukaryota; kingdom Metazoa; phylum Chordata; class Mammalia; order Diprotodontia; family Pseudocheiridae; genus Pseudochirops; species Pseudochirops corinnae. Next base: position 123,646,011 of record CM053589.1, read on the forward strand.
TGACTTTTATTTTTGTCTTTGTATTGTCATCATCTATCATAATGTCTTTCTAAGAGTATTCAATATATGCTTGTTGATTAATTGAGAGAGTGAATCGGTGCTTTGGACAACTGGTGCTGTATGATAGGCCTTAATTCTTAAATCCAAGGCAGCATGGGACATTGGAAAGAGCTCAGGACTTGAAGTTAGAGGTGCTGGGTTCCAGTCCTACCTTTGCTGCTTACAGTACTTTCTGTGTGACCATTGACAAGTCACTTAGATGATACCTCAGTTTCCTCATCTGTAAAATGAAGAGCTTTGACTTAATGACCTCTGAGGTTCCTTCCAGGTCTAAATCTATGATTCTATGACTTTAGCCCTTTGTGCTCAGGAGTCTTTGGACTACATTAAGGTGTAGACTTTATAAACTCAATGATCTTTAGACTATGGAGCTAGAAGGAATTGTTTTGATCATCTCAACCAACCCATTCATTTTGTAGTTGAAGAGACTGATACCTAGAGAGGGAATGCTAATTGCCAGAGGCCAATCATCTAGGAACTGGCAGACTTGGTGTTCAGCTGTCTGCTAGCTGATGCCAAGTCCATAGCTCCATCTTCCTTTGTTGTTCACTCATTTCGGTCATGTCCAGCTCTTTGTGATACTATTTAGGTTTTCTTGGCAGAGATAGTGGAGTGGTTTGCCATTGCCTTCTCCAGCTAATTTGACAAATGAAGAAATGGAGGCAAACAGGGTTAGGCGACTTGCCCAGAGTCACACAGCTAGTAAATACCTGAGGCTGGATTTGAACTTAGGAAGATGAGTCTTCCTGACTCCAGGTCTGCTACTAGATCTACTGTGCCACCTAGTTGCCCCCACCATTCATTGACCTCCTCCCCCCAAAATTTTCTTTTAAGAACCAAAAGAGAGTAGTGTTGGGTCTTTCAATGTGGACTGGCTGGACAGCCTGTGATGATCCCCTCTTTAGTTAATGTGCAGAGTGGTTATTTTTGTATTTAGAGAGGGAAGCCTAATTATGTGAGTAATAAATGAATTTTCCTTCCTATGAGTACCATCCAGCTGTTCCTGCACATTTTTTTTGCTGAGGTTGTACTTCCTGATATTTAATTGTACTCTAGGGTTGGCAGCTGGACAAGGAAAGTTCTGGGTGGACTCAGCCCATTTCTTTGGACTGTCAAGGCCAAGGCTCCTTTGGCTGGCACAGAAGTTGGTTCCCCAGTGCTTACATAAGTGATTAAAAATAAAAAGTTCTTTGATGAGGTTAAAGTTACTGTTTTCATGGATTCCTGTAAAACTCCCTTCACTACCTAGTTTTATGACTTCATCAAGATGTCACCCATCTGAAGCATTTTTGGTTTGTATTTGATTGGAGCTGTAGAGATGACCTCCATGCAGTAGATACTCTGAATGTGAGAGTTCCGTATCTTGACTTGGAACATTTTCTTTGGCTATCCCTCATGCTTGGAATGCTCTCTCTGCTCTTTTCCATCTACTGATCTCCTTGTCTTCCTTTAAATCTTTTATTCCTTATTTTATTGGAAGCCTTCTGCAACCCCTCTTAATTCTATTGCCTTCCCTCTGTCAGTTATTTCCTTTTTCCTGTATAAAGCTCACTTTGTGTGTGTTTGTTTGCATGTTGTCTCCCCCATTAGATTGTGATCTCCTTGAGGACAGAGACTGTCTTTTGCCCCCTTTTCTATCCCCATACTTAGCACAGTGGTGGCACATAGGAGGCATTTATGTTTATTGATTGATTCATTGATAAAATTTTAGGGGATCATAGAGATTACCTAGTCCAGTATTTCCAGTGCTCTGTTCCATGAAACCTTTATGTTCCATATAGTATCTATGAGAAAGCTTAGGTGCTATCAATATTTTTCCTCTAAAATATTAAATATTGAATAGCAATTGAATAACAATTCAACATTCTTCTAAAATGTTGAATAACAATTGGTATGCCTCTAAAATACTGAGTGTTGGGGTGAAGCCAAGTGGTCTATCAGGGAGACCACTGGATTCCAAACCAAAGAACCTCTATGTGAATTTTGCTTTTGCAGCAGGCATTTCCTTTCAGTAGATCATAGGTCCTTCATCTCTAAAAATTATGGTATGAATTTAGGGAAATATTGCTCTGCCTTAAGACATGATGACTAGAAGAAAGTTGGAGAAACTTTGAAAGAGTTCCACGGATTGTTGCAATGGGCATGGAACAGATCTGAGGTAGCATATATTGTGGCCACAATGGTGTAAAGCAGAGATGTCAAACTCACACCAGCTTTTTTCAGCCCACAAAACTCTTGAGCGTACTTAGAACCAGATTAAAATGGGATTGGAAAATATTAAACAAAGTAAATAAAAAAAATACAGTATAATAAAGACAATATTTATTTCAGATTATCTAAGTCAATATATGGCAGGAGGGATCTCTTTCTATTTCAGTTCCACTCCACTAATTTAAAGACAAAGGGCACTAAAAACATCAGAATTCATATGGATATTGACCAATCCTGCTACAGAGGACTGATGATAAAACAGGTTTCTCTGTTTATTGTGGCGAGATGATGGGCAGCGGGTACAGAATACTGTTTATACTGTTGGGTAGAGTTTGTTTTGTTTTGCTGCTTTTATTTTTTTTAGAAGTGAGGATTCATTCTACAGGGAAAGATTATTAGGGATTGACAGTAAAGTAAAAAAAAAATCCCCAATGCAGTAATCAAATGTGAAAAAAACAAAATTAGTGTCATTGATGAAGTATCCTTTAAGGACTCTTCTAAATCTCATATCCTTTAAACTAAAATACGTCTGATAGCCAATTTTTTGGTCAAAAAAAGTTTAGTCCCTCCATTTCGATCCCAATTTTCTTTGTCTCTACTCCTACTTTAGCATAGGGATAGTCTACAATTTCTTTTACCCAAGACTGACATTTATTGACTACAGGGAAGGATTTTAAGTCCCCAAATGACCCCTGACTAACATTATTTGGAAAATGCTAAACCGTTCTAACCCATTCATTTTAAAGATAAAAAAAAAAAACAACCCTGATATGTGATATAATAAAGTGGCTTTTGCAAGGTCATATAGTAAAGTTGGTTGAAGGTCAATGGTAAAGCTGAAAATCTAAGTCCCTGACTCTTAACACTAGTTACTTTTTTAACACCAAGTAGATACTTTGTATCAAATCTGACTCAGGCCAGAGTTGAGGGTACTTTCAATTCTAGCTGCCTGCTTTCTGAGACTATGTCCTAGGAGTTTACAGCATTCTAGTTCAAGGTAATGTTCATATCTGCATGTTAGTACGTTCATACAGTAGATCCTAGGATTAGGGCTGTTCAAGGACACTTACCTCAATTCACTCTTAAATTTTTTAAAGAGGTGTAATCATTCCCATGATTAAATATAGATCAGGGCATACCTTTTCAAGTGAATTCCTTAGGAGCAGGGGGAATGTGAGAAGCTCCATTTTCCTCTCAGGCAGCAACAATTTTTTTAAAATTGTTTTGATGAGTTAATCTTAATAAAAGGCTGAGAAGAAAAAAAAAATCTATGTTTTCTCCATCTCATTTGAAATTGTCACAAGAAGCCCTTGGTGGGTGGCAGGGATGGGGAGGGATCTAAGAGCTGCCTGGACTGTAGTCAGAAAGGATAATGGGACATAGGGAGAGGAAAGTAGGATTTTAAAAACCAGAGAAATTCCAAATAAGGAAATTAATAGGAGACAAGACTTGAGGGAAAAGGGAAGGGCAGTAGGTGTGATCAGCAAGACCCCTTCCAGCGATATGATTCTATGATTCTAACAGCTTCTAAGGATATAAAGTGGAAGGTAGGTTGGGAAATATTTGTGTTTTATGTCCTCTTTAATATGACATGCTGCTAAAAATAATGTAAAAAAAAATAAAATTAAATTGAAAAGGAAAATGTGTAAGAGACAAAAGAATGTGGGGCCAACAGAACAAACTTGGGTAAATTACGCATTTGAATTGCATTTTGTGAATTCTTCATTTCTCAATCACTTTGGAAAAACCCTATTCAAAAATCAAACAAAATGATCCTTATAATGGTTTAAATAAGTTGTGAAAATAATTTGGAAATACAAATGTCATCAGAATTTAAGATCCTGAAGTGCTCTGATACTATGTGTGAATGAACTATTCTTTTTATAGAATTTTATTTGTAGGGTTTATTTTTCTTCTTCTTTTTCAAATAGCTGACCAACAAGTCTTTTTAGTGTGCCTACCATGTACTCAATACTGTTTTGGGCTACCTATCAGGGAAACACAAACACTGAAGTAGATATTTCCCTGCCCACCAGGGATTTACAGTATACCTGGGGTGATAAGACATATATCTATGACATAATTAGAATAAAAATCTTCTCTGGTTGGTTCTATGTTTATGATAGGAGCAAAGGATAAGTGATGATTACTCGGAATCAGAATGATTAGGAAAAAAATTTCATAGAGGATATAGGATTTGACCTGTGTTTTAAAGAATGTACGGTTTGGATTTGTGCAGAGGAGAAGGAAGGGTATTCCAGACAGCAGAGCTACAAAGCAAAGACATGAAAGTTGAATGAAGCCAGCCATATAGATAATCCTAGTGAAGTACTTTGTTTCCAGAAAGTATGAAATAAATGGAATCTGCTGTCATCCTAATTATTGTTTTTGTTATTAATGCATTATGCTATAGAGCTCTTTGGAATCATTCCCTGTTATTTTATCCTTCCTTCTCAAAGAGGACCATGACATCATGAAGGCGATGTCATAACTTGCAAGTGAATTAGATTTAAGTGAGAGAGGGCTGTGCAGAGTCACTAGTCTCACTCTCCCCTCCGGAGCCATCTGGGTTCAGTGACAAAATAAATATCAGGATGACTGGAGATGGCCCTGGATGCAATGGGAGACCTTGACCTTTTTAAGCTAAGGTCTTTCCCAAGTCTCAGTTTGAGTGAGGCACCACCCATTCAGTGATTAAGGGATAGTCCATACCATTGAGAAACTTACAGTCACTCTCCATTCACTGATCCAGAAATGCTGATCTTTTTGGTCTTCTTTGTTTCCGACTTTGGGAAACTTCTCTGGCTTTTTCCCATGCCTGGAATTCTTTCCCTCTTAATCTCAGTGTTACTGGCCTTTTGGGCTTCCTTTTGAGTTCCAATCCCACCCCCACCCCCTGGTCATTCTTGATTACCCTTAATTCTAGTGCCTTTACTCTGTTAATCATGTCTTGTTTACCCTGTATTTAGCTTGTTTCTACATAATTGTTTGCATTTTATCTTCCTCATTAGATTGTGAAGACTCTCTGCCTCTTCTTGTATGTCCAGAACCTAGCACAAAGTAGTCATTTAATAAATGTTTGACTATCTATCAATTAATCAATATTGAGTGCCTACTATGTGCCAGGCACTGTTCTAAGACCTAGAGATAAAAAAGAGGCAAAAGACAGTCCATACCCTTGAGGAGGGCATAATCAGAAACTAATAGAGGAGACAGCATGCAAACATATATAAAACAAATTATATACAGGAAAAATAGGGAATCATTGTAATAGTAATGTAATTTGATCCCTTTGTATTGGCAAAGCTAACAGATACTTAGTACTTAGTAATTAATCAAGCCTCTGTTAAAGAAACAGAAGGTATGAACCCCTGTTGCTGACATAATAGGAAAGGGTTGAAACAGGAAATGGATGAAAGGAAGGAGCTCATGTCACGTGTATATAAGGAGAAGCCCCTGCTGGGTCAGACACCTGGAGCCAGGTTCTGGAGGCTGAAGAAGAGAGGCCCAGGCTGGAGAGAATGATTTTTATTTTGAGGACCTGGATGAAGTAATTTTGATTCTGGGAACTACCTGAAACTTCTGCTTAGTCTGAGGGCCAGCCAAACTGCTGGGGATTTCTGAGGACAAGCCAGAGCTGCAGAAGACTGAGGAAGCATGACCATGCTGCCGGTATTTTACCTGTTTGTGGCTTTGTTAAGCCTTGACTTCCCAGAAACAGAGACTGTGAAGGATTTAACGTGGACTGGACATTGTGAGCTTCAGTGTGGAATAGGGACTGCATGGAGAGCTGGAAAAGGAGCTGGGAGCTGTTTGCCTTTGGACCCAGGTGACAGTTTGGTGAATCCAGGTAGGAGCTGGGACCATTGAAGGGGATCCAGGGAATCTGAGAGCCTACCTCGGGTCAAAATAAAGAGATCTCTCTGTGGATACTGTGTACTGACTGAGAAGATTGTGATTTACTTGTGACTGAGGGGTGGATGGCAAGCCTCCTTAAGGATGATTGAATGATTGAGTTGGTTGAGTGATTGAGTTACTAAGTGATTGATTGACTAAATGATTCTACTTGATTGTACTCAAAACTATGCGATCACTGTGGTGAAAATTATGTGGCCATTTTCTGTGATAAGTTGTTGTGAATGCTGTATTTTGGTTTTCTGTGACAAGTTGTAATATTGTGAATGCTGTACCTTGATTTTCTGTGAATGTTTTGCTCTGATTTGTTATTGAATAGAGTGTTCACTATGCTATGTAATCAGAACCTTGACAGCTGTTCACAGCAGCATTCTTCTGGAAAGCTGCTAGTGTGTTGCTTTACAATCATTAATAAAGGGAAAGCACTAGAATTAAAAGGGATTGGGGGGGACTTCTTGTAGCAGGTAAGATTTTAGTAGAGACCTCAAGGAAGCCAGAGAGTTCAGTAATCAGAGCTGAAGAAAGAGAGCATTCCATCCATGAGGGATAGCCAGAGAAAATGCCTGGAGCTAAATGATAGAGCAACTGTCTTGTTTGTGGAACAACTGGGCCAGTGTTAGTGGATCAAAGAAAGAATACCTTTCAAGGAAGTGAAGTGTAAGAAGACTAGAAAGATAGGAGGGAACTAGGTTATGAAGGACTTTGAATGCCAAACAGCATTTTGTATTTGATCCTGGGGGCAATAGGGAGCCACATGAATTTATTGAGTGGGAAGGGGCTAGGGCACGACATGGTCAGAACTGAGCTTTAGGAAAACCACTTCAGTGACTGAATGGGGGATAAATTGGAATGGGAATAGATTTGAGGCAGGCCCACCCACCAGCAGGTTATTGCAATTATCCAGCCCTGAGGTGATGAAGGCTTGTACTAGAAAAGCGTCAATGTCAGAGAAAAGAGTCCATATCCAAGATGCCAAGGTGAAATCATCAGGTATTGGTGACAGATTGGATGTGGGCAGGTGAGAGATATGCCTGCTAGGTTGCAAGTCTGAGAAATTAGGCAGAAGATGTCGCTGCCTATAGTAATTTGGAAGTTAGGAAGAGGGTAGGGTTTAGGGGAAAATGTGAGTTTGGTTTTGGACATAATTGAGTTTAAGATGTCTATTGCAATCCAGCTTGAGATTTTTTAAAGGTAGTTGTAGATTCGGGGATTGGAGGTCATCAGAAAGTTTGGGGCAGGATAGAGATGGTAATTAAACCCATGGGAGTTGATGAGATCCCCAAGTGAAGAGATAGGTGGGAAAAGAGATCTAAAGAGGCTAAAGGGAATGATTATAGACAATTACATAATCCCTTTCTCCTGAAGCCTTCTCTAAATAACACTGCCTTTTCTTCTTTTCAAAACATGAGTCTAAGGTCATCATGTCCCATGTTCATAAATGCCTAAAACAGATAGATGTCTGTACTTGGTTTGAAGATACAAAAAAATGGACCTTTAAGACTTCCAAAATAAATATTATGGGCAGGTTAACACTCATGATCCTCCTCAAACATATGTTTCTTGCAATATGCAACAGGAACCCCTGTATCACTGCTAGTATGCCTTCACAGCAGATGTGGGAAGGAGAATAGGCATGAATGTGCCCCAGACAGCCTATAATCATAAACAACAGGGAGAAACACAGCTGCATTGCAATGCAGGCAGAAATGAGGGAACAGGGCAGTAGGTCCCCCTGCCCACTCCACAATCATTGGGGATAGGCAGGACAATGAGGGATGGGATGAGTCCAGTAGAGAAAAAGCTATAATTGCTTTTCTTACCACCTCTCTCTGGGAGGCCAATTATAAGACAACCCCTAAAGGAACCAGCTCGGCAGGAACTTGGGGCTCGGGAGCTTGTGCATGAAATGACCCCTCCCACTGGCATGTCTGTGGTGTTATTTTGCCTTGTGACAGCTATCAGTTAGTTGACTTTGGGGCCTTTCTGTGTGTTTCCTATGTTGTTGTGCTATGACACGATTCCTGTCATGTTTGACAGCTCTATGAGATATGTAATATAAGCATTATCCACATTTTAAACAGATTGGGAAACTAAGGCTCTGAGAGTTATGCATATCCCCTGATCACATAATTAATGAGAACACTCAGCACATTCCTGATTGGAGTGTGACTTTCCACCCCTCCCTTTCCTCCTCTTCTTTTTCTTCTCTTCCTCCTCCTCTTTCTCCTCCTTCTACTCTTCCTTTTCTTTTTTTCTCTTTTTTCTGTCTCTCTCTCTCTCTCTCTCTCTCTCTCTCTTAAATGCATTGGGTGATTTTTCTAGCCTCCTTTATGTACCCTTTCTCCTATCTCTGTCCCTTTGCCTTGACTCTCCTTCATGCCTACAATGCATTCCTATCCAAAAGCTGCCTCTAAGAATCTCTTGTTTCCTCCAAAACTCTGCTCAAGTGATACCTTAAATATAAAGACTTTTCTAATCCTCCTAGAGGCTAGGATCTGCCCCACAACAACTTGACCTTGTATTAATTTTGTTTCTGTCTTGTATATGATTCATTATGTGCATGCTGCCACATTATTTCCCCCATGAAAATGTAGCTGACTTAAGGGTAGAGGCTGTTACATCTTTTTGTCTTTATATTCCCAGTGTACAGCTCAATGCCTGGCACATAGTAGGTACTTAATAAATACTTGCTTATAGGTGTGCACATGCATGTGCTCTATGGAGGGTAGAAATTATTTGACTTAAAGTGTGTTTGGTAAAGGGAAGACCTTGGAGACCAATTTCAATTTGAACTTGAACAGGCATTTATAGCCTCTCCTACCAAAGATGATGGTGTTGTGTGCTGAGAGAGACACAAAGATTTACCTGAACCTGGTCCTTGCCCTCACAGAGCTCAAAAAATCACAGGGGGCTACATTATATTCACAAATAAGACTCCTACAAAGCAATATTTGCTAAGGACATCAAATACTCCAGGAGAGTCGAGGAGCAGGATTATTCTAGACAAAATCAATCAGGGAAAGCTTCTTATAGAAGGTAACATTTGAACTGGTGCTTAAAGAATTGGTGGACTTTCAGTAGGTGTTAATGTCATAGTCAGGGTTGATCTTCTTGAAATGACTATAATCTCAGGGGGGGGTCAAGTATGAAAAGTATTACCTCAAGTTAATAATAACCTACATATATATGTTTGGCTTGATGGTTTGCAAAACACTTTTTACATGACAGCCTTATGAGATAGGTACTGTAAGCATCATCCCCCTTTTAACATATGAGGAAACTAACACTTTGAGGGTTTAAATGATTGATGCATCCATGATCACATAGCTAAAGAGAAGCTGCATCAGGATTTGAACTTGAGTCTGCTGACTCCAGATGCAGTAGCCACATGGTCTCTCAGTTACTGGGTTTTCTTATTGTTTGAAGGTTCTACTGAGTCTAAAATACATAGGAGGGGCTTAAAGGAAGTTAGAATGGTTGATTGTCACTAGTGGGATCTGTGAATTAGAGTGGGAATTATCCACAAATGACTGTGGATAAGCCTAGAACAAGGGACTTAAATCTACAGGACACAGATACAGGGCCAGAAAGCCCAGGGCCAAAGATCAGGCCTGAAAGAATCTACCTCTTCAGGTTGTTCATCTACTGTGGCATGGATTTGAGCTATTCACCACTCCAGTGGTTTTACATCAATGGAACTCAGAAGGTCCAGCTGTAACTCAGTATTCTTTCAAATGTGAACTGGATTGAATGATCCAGTTGTCCTTAGTAGATACCAGATACCAGATACCAGAGTTTTCCCTTTTCTAGGAAAATGTGATTAAGGAATTAATAACTAAATCAATGAGGAAAAACATGTATAGTCCCTCATTTTCCAGCTATCCTGATAATTCATTTAGGGGAGTGTATGTGTATTGCTGCTGCGTGAGTGCCTTTTAGGAGATGTGAGATTCAGGCATGCACTGGAAGATTTGAAAGAGATGAGTGGACTGACACTATACTTTGTTCTTCTGTCCAGGAGAGTTGTACCTTCCTGGGCATCATCTGGAGAGATAATTATGTGTATAGACTCCCTGTCTATACACAGCTGGGGAAATGAGCTGTGTTCTCAGTGCCCAGCCTGAGTCACATAGCTAAGCAAGCACAGTTTCTTTGACTGATGCATGGTAATGTTTTGGTCAGGGTCTATGAATGATTGATACAAAGGCCTCGTGAGCTATTGGATTGACTGTTCAGGGTATGGTATTTACTGTATCTGTGATGTGCTTTGTGAAAAATTGGGGTCTTATGCTCCCTATATTGCCCCGTTCAGTTTTAGTTCCCGCGTCACAAAACTGGGACATTCATACTTTGGCCATTAACTTATTTAACAAGTACTTTACAGAGCACTAGAGCTCTGGGCTAAGTGCTCCAGGGTTATCCAGATATATAATCCAGGTCCCTGCCCTCAAGGATCTTAGAGCCTAGCTGTGGAGACAAGACTAGTGTTCATGAAGAATTAAATAAGGATATCATGCACAATGCTTTTTTAATAACCCACAAGCTTCTTCTTGAAGCTACAGCCTGGAGCAATCATTCCTCTTCTGGTAACGCTCTGTGGCTGTGAATCATGAATTATCACATTTTCTCAAGAACTGAAGTGACAGGTAACCCAAAGGACAAAGGAGAGGCACATGAGGGAAAGGGTGTAAATGAGCCATAGCCTATTGGCAACAGAGAATTATCGACTAGGAGAAGTAAAAGAATAATCAAACAGATACACCAGCTGGAAATGGAGGTGGATGTGCCATTCAGGAGGGCATGAGATAATTAGTGGATCACCCATATGTTCCATTTATACTCACAGCTAAGCTGACATGGTTAGAGGAAGGCTGCCAGCCTCCAGGATGGCCTTTTGTGCGGGTTATAGGTAAGAGTCACACAGGATAAGAAAACCAATAGCTGGTATTTCCATAACTCTTTAAGGTTTGTGAAGCCCTTTAAATGTATTTGGGGCCCTCAAAACCACACTGTGAAGTAGTTGTTGTTACTGTCCCTGTATTAAAGCTGAGGACACTGAAGCTGAGAGAAGCAACATGTTTTAGATCATTGGAGGGAATATCTGATGGGATCCATTGAAATATCACTGTGAGTTTTTCAAGTGTAAGATATGTAGGATAGTCCACAGTTTGCAATAAACCCAAGTCTGATAGAGTCAATGAAGTCAGCCTCACATAGGTGGCCGGACTTGTTGTCACCTCCACCTAGGCTGTGAGCATGACCTGTGGACCCCACGGTGCTAGCCAGTCTATTGAAATAGAAACAACTTATGTGAAAAAAAAAAAGCCAAATGAATCAGACCATTCCTCTCTATCCTTCCTTTCTCTAGGATGTATGTAGATAGCATTCCATATATTTACCTCTGTTCCATGTTCCATCCTTCCAGTTCATCCCTCAAAACTCTCAGCTTAAAGATCTCTAACAATGTGAAAACTGCCCCACTCCAATAAATATTAGGGTTACAATAATGTACTTTATATCATCTCTGCCTCCTCCTCTATTCTCCTCTCCTCTTTTTAAATCACAGTTTTTAATTAACAAGCATTTATTTGCTCTTCCTATCTCCCACTGCAACAACAGCAACAACAATAGCAACAACACCCTTGTAGCAGATAATACGTAATCATATAAAACAAATTCCCACTTTGGCCAAGTCCAAAACATTGTGTCTCATTTTGCATACTTCTTTGGCAGGAGATGAGCATTATTCTTTATTGTGGGTCCTCTGGAATCATACTTGCTCCTTGTACTGATCAGCATTCTCAAGTCTTTCAAGGTTCTCATTCCTTCATTTTAGTACCATCGTTGTTATGTATAAATTGTCCTCTTGGTTCTGCTCACTTCATCATTGCTCACAACATTATTTCATAACTGTCTTTCCAGGTTTCTCCAGGGATTGAATCCTGGTTATCTGGGATTAGGGAGGACTAGCTTGATAAAAGAAGGAGAAAGCAGCTTTAGAAAAGGGATTTTAATTAAAAAGAATGATAGCTACTGCTAAGAAATAAAAGGAGGTTAGAAGAAAGTGAATAATTTCTCCTCTCTTTATCAAGCCAGTCCTCCCTAATTCTAGGTAAGCGGGAATCAATCTCTGCTATGTTGTTGCATTCTCTACCAAGGAAAGTAATGAAAGAATAGGTTACACAAATTCTCTTAAGTCACTAAGTGTATTGTTGAACTTTCCTTGAATCTGAGCTTGTTCTTGTCCAGGTGTACCTGGATCATCACCCCAGCCCTCAAACCAGTTTAGCTCCTTGGCCTCAATCATACTGAACCATATATGCACTAAGTGTTACTGACTTACAGAGAATAAAGGGCTCACTAAGGTTGAACAGTCAATGAAGGCTTTGTAAAAGATGGAGGATTGAGCTGGGCCTTCGAGCATGGTTAGAATGGAGAGCTGAAGGAAGGGCATTCTTCAAGTGGGGGCTGGGGTGTGAATAGCAATGACATGAAATTCTGTACAAAGTACAACCTCAAGAGGACTGGGGTAATACTGGATATAATAATAATAATAATAATAATAATAATAATTCACATAGTAGAATAAGGAGTTTAGTCAGTTATTGTTGGTGGGGCTGGTGCTGGAGACTTAGTAGGGGGAAGAAGGCAAAGTTCATTGCAGAAATGTTTGGAGGCTTCATTAATGCATGTTGATGTTTAGAAAATGAACACCAACCTATGATTTATGATTTTTATTCAGGTTTTTTGAGATGAATAGGCAAATGTATACCAAAAGCACATGTCTATGGACCTGGTTATATAAGACAACAGAAAGAGCTTTCCTGTTTTAGGCTCCATTTACAGATAGAGAACCTGTGGCTTTGTTTTATTTTGTTTTATTTTTTTTTAACTTCTTATGGCTGCTGGTTACAATTCTCCAGGGACGTTGAATAGTCATGATAGTCTGAAAACACCAGGAGACTCAGCTCTGTCCTGTTTTTCTACTTACTTACAAGAGAGGTGGTTTAGAGGTATGATGTAAAAGATCTGAATACAAATCCCAACTCTGACCATAGAACAGTCATGCAACAGTCAAATCCTTCAGCCCCAATTTCCTGATCTATAAAGCATGGGAGAATGAATGAATAAATTATTTATTAAGTGTGTGCTGGGTGCAAAACATCATGCTCAATTCTGGGGATACAAATAGAAAAGTCAGACAATCCTTGGTTTCAAGGAGCTCACCTTCTAATGGAGGAGATAATACACATGGAAGATCTTAGCTGCAAGTCAGATAGAAAGGTCCCATGATCATTAGGATATATCAGCAAAGCAGATGGGAATGTCTCTTCTTTAATCTCATTTCCATAAAATCATATCAGTGCATGATATTGAAGTATTTTAAACTGCCAAGGACATTGCTGGAAAGAATGTTCTTTTCTCCTGGGTCTTCAGTAGCTACAGCTGTATCCCCTGCAGAAGCAGTGGCCAGGTTACATCTCCCCAGGGGTTGCTACTCAGGATGATGGCTGAGGGTACTGAGCTGAAACCACTCGCTCTTGGATTCCAGGTCCTGGGTTGTCTCCGCTGGGGTCTGAGGAGAAATGATACTCAAAGTAATTGTATTTATCTTTCACAGCATGTTCTGTCTCTTGTACAGGGAGCTTTGCTGACTCAGTTAGGCTGGCTTGCCTGCCCTGTGAGTGGCAGTGGGTGGTCACTGGGTAGGGGTGGCTGGCTCCCTCTGTACAGGAGTTACTTTTCTGAATGTTGGCTGTGGGGCTGGGCTGGAAGTAGGATTGGTAGTCTTGAGAAGGGGAAGGGGCAGTGCTCCAGTGCTTATCTGCCTATTAGTGACAGTTGGTCAACAGTTATCTCTGGTGGATGAGGAAAGTGGGGCCCTTCTTCACAGTGATTTCTTACCTCAGTTATGGCTTTAAGCAGGTCTAATGGTTGATAACCTATACTAATTCACTTGGTGATCTCATCAGCTTCCATGGATTTAATAACTATCTCTATGCTGATCATTCTCAAACCTACCTATCCTGCTCTAACCTCTTTACCTACCTCCAATTTTGCATCTCCAATTGCCTTTCAGACATCTCAACCTGCATGTCCATTAGATATCTTAAACTCAACATGTCCAAAACTGAATTGATTATCTTTCTCCCTAAGCCCTTCCCCCTCCTAACTTTCTTATTACTGTCTAGGGAAACCACATCCTCTCAGTGATTCAGGATTACAACCTAGATGTCATCCTTCATTCTACTATCTCTCACCCCTCCACCCCCCGACCCCACCCTATGTCCAGTTCATTGCCAAGGCCCACATTTTAACCTTTCAACATCTCTCAAATGTGCCCCCTTCTCTTCTTTGACACTGCCCCACTCTAGTGTAGGTCCTCAGCACCTCATGTTTGTATTACTGCAATAGCCTGCTAGTGGGTCTGCCTGCCTCAGACATTTCCTGATTCCAGTACATTTTCATTCAGTCACTAAAGTGATTTTCCTTAAGCATAAGTCCTATTATATCACTCCCTTGCTCAATAAACTCCAGTGGTTCCCTCTTTTCTCCAGAATTAAATACAAAATGTTCTACTTGGCCTCTAAAGCCCTACATGAACTTTCATTATTGTTATTCTGTAATTTCCAACTCTTTGTGACCCTGTATGGGGTTTTCTTGGCAAAGATACTGGAGTAGTTTGCCATTTCCATCTCCAGATCATTATACATCTGAGGAAGCTGAGTCAACAGGGTTGAGTGACTTGCCCAGGGTTTCACAACTAGTAAGCATATAAGATTAGATTTGAACTGAGGTCTTCCTGACTCCAGGAGAGGCACTCTATCTACTTTGCCATCTAGCTGCCCTTAACCCCCTTCTATCTTTTCCAGCTTTCTTATGCCTTGCTCTCTACCACATACTCATCAATCCATTGACACTGTCTCCTTGTTGCTCCACAAACAAGACATACCATCTCTTGGCTCTGGGCATTATTTCTTTCTGACCCCAAGCTCTCCCTCCTCATCTCTGCCTGCTGCTTTCACTACCTTCCTTTAAGTCTCAAATAAGATCCCATCTTCTATAGGAAGCCTTTTCTAATCCCTCTTAATTCTAGTCCCTTCCTTCTCTTAATTAATTCCTATTTATCCTGTATATAGCTTGTTTGTACATGTCTGTTTGCTTGTGGCCTCTCCCATTAGATTGTGAGCTCTTTGAGGGCAGAGACTATCTTTTGTCTCTTTTTGTACAAGCTGAAACATTTAATTTTACAAAAACTTCTCAGTTGAAAGGTACTGAGATGCTGCCCATCCTAGAAGAAAATAGTCATGGACTTCAATTGTTTGCTTTCACTCTATAGACTATGTAACTAACTATGTAACTACTCCCCCCTCCCCCAAGCCTTCCCGATAAATTTACTCTTTCTGTTTATCCTAGTCAGGCTCTAGGTAAGGAATCCAATTTAATCTCTTGCAAGCAGTCAAACATAGGATCTGATATAAAAAGGTGAATGGAGGTAGTGGAAATCCAAAAGCAGATAGTCTCTGGGTTTTTCTTGCTAGGCATATTCTCTCTGAGAGTGATGAGAGTGCAGAAAAGGGAACGAAGGAGGAAATACATCTTTTCAGGGAATAGAGTATTGCCACATCTTGTGTGAACATAGACAAGTCACAGATATCTCCTCTGAAAGAAAAGGCAGGAAAACTAGTAGAGGCAGATGCCAAGGAGGCAGAAATGAGCAGTTGAGCAATCCTTGGGGGCTGTAGTTGTCATTGTCTCCCTCTCCTTTCCTCTGGTTTCCCTGACAAATGAAGAGGCGATTAGATCAAGGATTCATTTGTACAGTGACATTGATGCTCTGGCTAGTGTAGTTGGGATCTGAGCAGACAGAATGATCTAAATCAATAAGGTATAGAGAAATCGGATCCATGTTTCTTAATGAGAGTGATTGGGAAACTGATATGAACTCATCAAGGTCATCCAACTTGAATGTTTAGATCAGGGGTGGGGAACCAATGGCCTTGAGTTCACATGTGGCCTTCTAGGTACTTGGATATGGTCTTTTCACTAAGTCAAAGTTTTACAGAACAAATCCTTTTATTAAGGGCATTTGCATGGTGAAGTTTGGATTTAGTCAAAAGGCCACACTTGAGGCCCTCGAACAGCAGTTCTTAACCTGTGGGTTGCGACCCGTTTGGGGGTTGAATGACCCTTTCACAGGGGTCACAGGGGTCACCTAAGACCATCAGAAAACACATATTTCCAATGGTCTTAGGAACCAAGACACTGATCCTTTATCCGTCTCCAGGCAAGTCTGCCCACATGCAGATACGCCCACATACGAGTATTAAAGGGTCACAGCATTAGAAAGGTTGAGAACCACTGCCCTAAAGGGCCACATGTGGCCTTGATTGCAGGTTCCCCACCCCTGGCTTAGACATACTCAAGAATCATAGGGAATGTGATCTACCCATATAAATTAAGGTAGTGTATGTCCTACCATTAGAAGAGAACTGCATTTACTTGAAATGTTGATGACTGAGAGACAGCATATGTCTCATGCTTGGAAAAGATCTCGAAGGACATTGATTCCAAACTTTATTGACATTACAATCCCTTCTAAATTATTCTTTTTTTTTTTTTGCTTTTTGGAGGGGGGAAAGGTAGGGCAACTGGGGTTAAATGACTTGCCCAAGGTCACATGGCTAGTTTTGTGTTAAGTATCTGAAGCTGGATTTGAACTCAGGTCCTCCTGACCCCAGGGCCTGTGCTCTATTCACTGTACCACCTAGCCACCCCCATTCTAAATTATTCTTAACAAGGGTCATCTTGCCTTGGTTTAAAGACTTTTAACGATGGGTAACCCATCACCTCTCAAAAGAACCTATTTTGCTTTTGGATATTTCCAAATATCAGGAAGTTTTTCATTTATATCAACATTAAATTTCCTTGCAACTTTCACCTATTACTCCTACTTTTGCTCCCTGGAGTCAAGCAGAACATATCTAATTCCTGTCCCTCATGATAGCCTTTAGATACTTAAAAAGGCAGCTATTATGCCTTTAGGAAGTCTTCTCCAGTCTAAACACCTGTGATTTCTTTAATCCTTATATCACATGATATTGAGACTTTCACTGTCCTCATTATTCTCCTTTGGACACTTTTCACCTGATCAATATCCTTCCTAAAATTGGTGACCACAACAAAATGCAGTGCATCAGAAAATTTCCTTGAGTAAAATAGAGTACAGTAAAACCTGCCCCAACCTTTTCTCTTTAGGATACTTACATTTATTTATTTGTTTTTAACATTCATTTTTAAAATTTTGAGTTCCAAATTTTCTCCTCCTTCCACTGAGAAAACAGGCAATATGTTACCAATTACATATGCAAGGTCATGTAAAACATATTTCCATAGTAGCCATGTTGCAAAAACAACAATAAAAAGCAAGAAACATAAAGACAGTGTATGCTTCAATCTGCAGTCAGAATTCATCATTTTCCTTCTCTCTCTGGAGATGGATAGCATTTTTCATCATAGGTCCTTTGTAATTGTCTTGGATCATTGTCTTGATGAGAATAGCTAAATCTTTCACAGTTGATCATCTTAAAATATTGCTGTTACTGTGAACAATATTCTCCTGGTTCTGCCCAGTTCACTTTTCCTTAGTTCATATAAGTCTTCCCAGGTAAGAATTGCCTCTTTTAATGCATTCTAAGATCACATTAGTTTTTATTTGTCATATTTTCCATTTGACTCATATTGAGTTTTCATTTCATTGAAGTTTCCAATTTTCCTCACAGAAACTATTATCTAACCATGCCTTCCTTGTCTTATTGTTGTGAGCTGATTTATTTTTAACTGAAATGTATGATTTTTACATTGATCGTTAT
This sequence comes from Pseudochirops corinnae, assembly GCA_028646515.1. Classification (NCBI taxonomy): domain Eukaryota; kingdom Metazoa; phylum Chordata; class Mammalia; order Diprotodontia; family Pseudocheiridae; genus Pseudochirops; species Pseudochirops corinnae. The sequence goes on from CM053589.1 coordinate 123,664,070, forward strand.
TAAATTTCATCTTGTTAGATTCAGCTCAACATCCTAACTTAATATGATTTTGGATCTGGTTATGCAATGAAAGATGTTAGTTTGCTTGCCTAGCTATAGAAATTTATAGGAAAAAGAGATAACCATAGTCTAGCATAGTGATGGGAGGCTTCCTAGAGCTGGTGGGATTTAAACTAGCTCTTTAAGAATAGATAGACTTTGGATCTCTTGACTATAACTAATTGAGCCTTGATAGAATCAGTGTTTCTGGATATACTTAAAACGACACTGCTAGAGGAACTCCTATTGAAGAATGCACCTTTAGGCATCAATGGACAGTTAGCAATCCATTCTCTTGACTCAAAGACTGATGTGATGTACTGAAAGTAGCACTATTCTTGGTGATAGAAAACCTGGGTTTGTACCCCAATTTTGAGACTTACTAGCTATGTGATCATAGGGAATCTGATCTTAGAAACATGATACCACCTAACTTCCTAGATGTTCAGCTTCCCCCTCTGTAAGATGGGAATAATGATACTTATGCTACCTATCTCATAGGATTTTGTTTGGGAAAGTTGTTTGCAAACATTGAAACTATAGATTGATGTGAAATGGCCGTCAGTTAACAGATGCTTTTTAAAAGCCTACTATGTGCAAGGTCCCATGGTAGACATCTGGTCTTAAATTTGATTTATCTAGATCTGTTGGGGATAGTATTGATTCTAAGTGAAATCTATTTTTAAAAACAGTATCTTGATGTTCTAGCATAAACATTTCCATAGCAATGCAACCAGTTTTCTTGTGACCCCTTGATACTCATTGTCTCCTTATTCCCCACCCAATTTTGTGTTTTGCAGCTCTATAGCTCCATGGATTTTGGGAGAAGATGGCAATTGATGCATGAACACATTACACCCAACAGGTTTTACTGGTAAGTTCTTAGTTTCATGGATATTCATTCATTTACTTAACTATTTATTAAGCACCTATTCTATGCTTGGGGAGTAACACACAAAGATAAAACTACTATTTACTACCTATATGAAGTGATCACATATATGCATAGATAGGTTCAATACTATTGGTTCTATCCCGCCACTCACATTTAGCAGGCACTTTGAAATACCTTGGGTCACTATTAATTTCCTTACTATTTAAAAAACTATCTCAGCAGAATTCTTAGGATTAAAGATTTTAGGATTGGGAGGAACCTTGTGAATAGGTCATTAAGTCTAATCCTTTCATTTTTCCAAGGTCAAATAGGTGAAGTGACTTGCCTAAGATCACATAAGTTTTAAGTGGCCAGGGTGTGATTGTGATCTAGGTTTCTTCACTCCACACTGTTTGGCTTATTCTGATTGCTAGTCAAATTAATAGGCAAAAAGAAGCAGCAACTTCATAGAACACTGGAGTCTCATGAGGGTGGGAAGGCATGGAGGAAGATAAGAGTTTATGCTTTACTTATCATTCTGGGCAGGTGGTCTCTAGTAAGATTAAGTTGCAATGGAAAGAACAGTAGACTGGATTTAAAACCAAAAGACTTGGATTCTAGTCCCAACTCTGCAGCTGGTTAGCTGGAAACGTTTCCCGTTTGTAAAATGAGAGGGCTTCACAAGATAATCCCTTCCAGCTCTGATACTTCATCATCTGTTGTATGCAGTGTTGTGCCTTGCATTTGAGAGAGAGTTAATGGTTAATGATCAAATAGGTTTTTGTAGTTTGGATTCCTGATGAAGTCAGCCAGGGATGCTTCCCATGTGGAACAGCAATTCCCCAGCCTACCTTCCTCACTCACAAACTATTTTTTTATGTTGAACCATGATAGATTGTCTCACTCCCTGGGATTATTTGAAATGAGGAATTAATGACCACTAAGAGTTTCTTATATCTCTATACTCAGTTTGGGATGGGAATCAGGGAGAATAATGGATATCAAACCTCACTCTTCCTTTTCCCAGAATTGGAATATTTCTAGGCTTTGTGAGCCAAACCCACTTCTTCTTCCATTTGGGAAAAGTAGGAGTCTTTAACAAGCTGTGAGGAAAAGGAAAATAATCTATGTATGATTTGTCATCCTTTGGAGTTTGGGCTAAAAAGAGACATTGAAATTAAATCAACTCTCAGAGTTTGATCTAAGAAGAGACAGACAAGATTAGGTTAACCTCCAGAGTTTTCTCTAAAAAGAGACAAATGAAATTAAGTTACTATTTGCTGTTTACTCCCTTTAAGCTATCAAGAACGTACATATGGAACTCAAAGAAAGACCAGTTGAAAGACACTTTTATCTATAGAGTAAGGAAGGGTCCCTTCCTCCCCGCCAAACTCAGGATGCCTGTGTAAGGTAAAATTATGGTTCCCAAAATGCAAGGAAGTACCCCTGACTTCAGGATGTCTATCCTTCTGTTAGCCAAGGAAAATGCTGTAAAATGATAATGTCCCTGGTCAGCTTCGTACAGCCTTGTAGTTGCTGACACAGAAAGGGGCATTTTGGGTTCACTCAGAAAGCATGCAAAACATTATGGTATGTTAATTCAGAGTAGTCCAGGTGTTTTGGGCCTTTTCAGGTGATGGGGGAACTCAAGCTGGTTTACAGATTCTACAGTGCTCTGTCTATGTGACCTTCATCAGCTGTCCACCTAAAATGGGCCAATTTCTCTAAGGTCTGATGCTCAGGGCTTTCTGAATGAAAACTGTCCTTATTCAGACTATTAAGAAATTGAGGTGGCCATCCATCTGGGGGAGCTAAGTAGACGAAGAAAAGCAGCACAGTAGACTGAATAAGCTTTGTCATCAATTCTGAAAGAAATTAAATTAAATGGACTAGGGACTGCATTTTCCTTTTTTTGATAAAAAGAGAGGGAAAAAAAGTGTTCTGACCCAGGGCTTTTATCCCCTTCCTCTGTGAAGAGAAAAGAATAAATTCCCAAGTCCTGTCTGTCCCTGTTAATTGTACCCCAGGTCCCCTTACTCTGCATTTTCTTCTTACCTGCCCCCATGGGGGAAAATAAAAGTTAGTGCCCATGATCACTTGCCAAGTAATGGCTGAAAGCTTCAGTTTGCAATTACTGCTCATCCTTTTCTGATGTATAATTGCCTCAATTATTTCTTTTTGTGTCATAGGAGGCATGAAGTAGCAACTCACTTAATAAAGAATGTTTCTTGAAGACTAAAACCAAATGTACCTCAGTCTGCTATTTCCAATATGGTGGAATGGGCAAGAATGGGAGCAGGATGGAATAGGATGCAGGGATGCTCTAAATTTTGAAGGGGCATGGTAGTTTGCAAGAAGAGAGGGGATCTCTCTCTCTCTTTCTCTTTCTTTTTCTCTCTTTCCCTTCTTCCCTCCCTCTTTTTCTTTCCCTCTCTTTCTCTCCCTCTCTCCCTTCTCCTCTCTTTCTCTCTCTCTCTCTCTCTCTCTCTCTCTCTTTCTTTCTCTCTCTCTCTCTCTCCATCTCTTTCTCTCTATATATCTATCTGTCTATCATAATTAAGAAGAATAGCTTTGGAAGAAGACGTGTCTTCTTCCTCTGGGACACATGAGGTGGGGATAATGGCTAAGGGTAGGGAAAGTATCTGACAGTAATAATAATACTAATGATAATGATGATAATAAAATCTTACATTTGTACCACCCTTTCTACTTTCCACAGCCCTTTTGCATTCATGATCTCATTTCATCCTCATAGCTATCCTGTGAGTAAGCTAGATGGGGCAGATATTATTATCCCCCATTATCCCTCTGAGTATGAAAACTCATCTGAACCTGCCATTTCTCCCTGCTCCCAAATTCCAGATGTGCTACTTCTGCTAAGTCTAAACTTGTAGGAAACTTTTTCTATGAACTGTCTTAGCCACCAAGCTCCATCCTAAGAAGAGGAAGCTGTTGGCCAGCTGTCCATGTCAGATACCGTTCTTGTGAGCAGCCCATTTTTTTCCTTTCCTCATGTACATCCCAGTTCTTATCTGTTATTATCAGGCTAATCACCATAACTACCTAACAGACCTTTTTTGTCATTCTCCTTCACTTCTGTTTTCACCTACTATACATGTTATAAATGAAAATGAAATTAGTTCCCAAACCTTTTCCTTCTATCTTCCATCTTCCCTCTGTGGGAAATTCTGCTTCATAAAATTCTGTTCTTTGATATCCATCTAGTAAACGGTACACAGTTTTCAGCCTTCCTTTGAGATAAGTTTCATAGTCCAATGGGCTTTAGAGTGGAGAGATTTTCAAAAAAATTATTTGTTTATTTTTAGTTTTCAACATTCTCTTCCATAAGATTTTGAGTTCCACATTTTCTCCCCATCTCTCCCCTCTCCCTGCCCCAAGATGGTATATAATTTGATATAGGCTATACATATCTATTCATATTTAACCTATTTTCATATTAGCCGTGTTGTAAAGAAGAATAAGCACCAGTGGGAGAAACCATGAGAAAGAAGTAACAGATAAAAAAAATTTTAAAAAGAGAGATAAAATAATATACTTCAAACTTCATTCAGACTCCATAATTCTTTTTCTGGATGTGGAACAGCATTTTCCATCATGAGTTCTTTGGAGATGACTTGGATTCTTGCATTGCTAAGAAGAGATAAGTCTATCAAAGTTAATCATTGTACATTGAAGCTGTTACTGTGTACAATGTTCTTCTGGTTCTGCTTACTTCACTCAGCATCAGTTCATTCAAATCTTTCCAGGTTTTTCTGAAGTCTGCCTGCTCATCATTTCTTATAGCACAATAGTATTCCATTACATTCATATATCACAACTTGCTCAGCCATTCCCCAAATGATGGGCATCCCTTCAATTTCCAATTCTTTGCTACTACAAAAAGAACGCCTAAAAATATTTTTGTACATGTGAACCCTTTTCCTATTGGTATGATCTCTTTGAAATACAGACCTAGAAGTGGTATTGCTGGGTCAAAGGGTATGTGCATTTTTATAGCCTTTTGGGGCATAGTTCCAAATTGCTCTCCAGAATGGTTGGATCAGCTCACAACTCCACCAACAAATGCATTAGTATTCCAATTTTCCCACATCTTCTGAAGCATTTATAATTTTCCTGTTTTGCCATGTTATCCAATCTGATAGGTGTGATGTGGTACCTCAGACCTATTTTGATTTGCATTTCTTTAATCAGTAGTGATTTAGAGCATTTTTTCATATGACTATAGATTGCCTTAATTTCTTCATCTGAAAACTGCCTGTTCATGTCCTTTGACCATTTATCATTTGGGGAATGATGGAAAGATTTTTTTTCCTCTTCTCTGTGGGGATCCTCATTTTTGTTCATAGATTTTCCTCTATAGCTTCTCTCCACTTACAGAGTTTGCCTTTGTTAGAGGGTTTGAGGTTAGAGGTTAGAGCCCTACTCTGATTCCCTATCTCACTCCCACAGAAACTATTACAAGTCTTTTCCCTCCTCACATCTTTCCTCCTTGCCAAATCTTAGCATTCCTACTTTTACGACATCTCT
>CM053589.1:123669630-123681132 GCA_028646515.1 Pseudochirops corinnae
ACACACACACACACACACACACACACACACACACACACACACACACACACGCACATTCTCTTTAAAACTCCTGGGCATCATCTCCCACTCTCCTCCTTTCCCCTAGTTTCTGATAAAATCTTTCTCTTTGCCAAAGTCAGTACTTCTATATATACACTTGATCTCATGCTCTCCCATCTTTTACAGCAAATTGTAAACATTTGACTCAAATATAACCTCTCTTTATCAGCTAGTTCTTTCCCATTGCTTTCAAATATGCCCGTCTCCTCCACCCTCAAAAACCAAACTGACCAACAAACAAAAAACTTCTCTAGATCCTACCATCCCCTCAAGATATTTCTCTATATCTCACCTCCCTTTTCCTGCCAAACTCTTCAAATGTTATATAGATTACAGAAATTCACTTCTTCTACTTCCTCTTCTTTACTCACTTCTCAAGTCTTTGCAAGCTGACTCTTGACTTCATCTCTTAATTGAAACTGCACTCCCCAGTGATCTCTTAATTGCCCAGTTTGATGGTCTTTCCCAAATCCTATTCTTCCTTGATGCTGCATTTGATGCAATTGACCCCTTTAATTAAGGGGATTTGTTCTTAGATGTTTGGATTCAGTCAAAGGGCTACACTTGAGGACCTAGAGGGACACACGTGGTCTTGAGGTTGCAGGTTCCCCACCACTGGACCTGCCTCTTCTCCTGAATACTCTCATGTCTCTGTGTTTTCATTATATTGCTCTCTCCTGATTTGCCTCCTACTTTTCATACCTCTCATCAGTCTCCTTTGCTATCTTTATCATCTATATCATTTCCAATAACTACAGATGCTTCTGAAAGATTCTGCTATAGGTCCTTTACTTTTCTCCTTCCATTTTCTCTTTCTTGGTATATTGATCAGATCTTTAGGGTTTAGCCATTATCTCTATGTGGATGACTCCCAGTTCCATATATCCAGTCCAAGACTCTACCCTGAGCTTTAGTCCCACATTACCAATTGCCTATTGAACACCTCAGACTGGATATCCTGGAAATATATTCAACTCAATGTGCCTAAAACTGAACTCATTTTCTTTCTGCTTCAACCCTCTTCTCTTCCAAACCTCTCCTCTGCCTTCCAATCCTCTCTTCAGGCAGAGCTACCACCATCTTTTCAATCTCTAGGTTAGTATTTTTAGCATTGTGTTGTATACCTCACATGTCTACTTAGTTGCCAGACCTTGGTGTTTTAATTGTCACATCTCTCTTACCTCACCTTAATTCTGTCTTGTATCTTACCACTCCTATCCATCTTACACATTGATGAGAAAATAATTTTCTTTAAGCTCCAATCTGATCATGTGACATCGTTATTCAGTCTATTCCAGTTGCTTCCTGTTGCCTTTAGGATAAAACATAAACTCTTTTATTTGTTTTTTTAAAGACATATATAACTTGTTCTCTGTCTTTCTTTCCTCATTAGATATAATCTCTCTACCAGCCTCCACACACTCAAACCCACACCAGCCTGTACCCACATACCCTCTTTTCTTTAACAAATTTCCGGTTCTGCGTATCATCCACCATCTTTTATAGCTAACTGTAAACTCTTTGATTCAAATTTTCAGCCTCTCCTTACCAATGTTCTTTCCCTATTGCTTTCAGATATGCCCAAGTCTCCCTATCCTAAAAGAAGTCAGCCTTTATTGATGTTCTGTATGAAATTGTACTTAACCACTATATATGCATATACACATATGTATATATAATAGTAATTACATATGTATATATAGTAATTATATATGTATATATAATAGTAATATATAAGTATCTTATTAACTTTATATTTATGTACACACAAGAATATATATGTATATATGTGCCTATATGTACATAACTGTGTATATATACACACATGTGTATATATGTGTATGTATATACACATGTGTATGTTCAGTGTAGCCCTTCAGTTTCCTTTTATGTATTGTCTCTTCTCATTATAATGTAAGCTTCTTGAGGCAAGGAATTCTCTTTTTTAGTTTTCTTTGTATCCCCAATGCATAGAGTGCCTGCCACATAGTAAGCCCTAAAAATGCATGTTGACTTAACTTCATGTGGGAGAAATATTGTAGAAATTATGGAGAGGCAGATTTCAACTTGGCAGAGGGAAGACATTAAAAAAAAATCTAAAGTTCCCTACATAAGAATGGGCTACCCCACTATATAGAGAACCCCCTATAACTACGAATCATACCTTCATTAATTTCAATGGCTTACAAATTGAGAGTTGGAAGGCACCTAAAGAACCGTGTTGTTTAACCACATAATTTTATGGATGAGGAAAATGTAGCCAAGGGAGGTAAAGTAAGACTGTTTGGCCACTTGTCAGGAATGCTATAGAGAGAATTGCTCCTCTAGGAAAGAGATTGAAAGAAATGATATCTGGTATCTCATCTGACTTTGAGTTTCTGACCTGACCTATATTCTCACAGCACAGATGGTAACTGCCATCTAGACAACAGGAGGAGGCCAAAGATGGTGGGGGGAATAATAAGTGGGTAGTACAGTTTGTGGAAAAGGTAGATCTTAGAATAGGTGACTCTCAAGGTGGCAGGCATGGTGAATTGTGACGTGTGGTGGGGGGGGCATGTGGAATGAATGACTTGTTTGGGGAGGAAACAAAACCACTGTGTACTAGTTATGAGTATGTTATGATTTAGGTTTGAGCCCTTATTGCTTCTTAGTGGTTGCCACTTCCCTTTCTAAATGAAAACATATAAATCAATTGATTCTTTAGAGGAGGAGGGGGTACACAGAATATCATAGTTTAATGGATGGGTCATATACTCTAATCTTATGTTTGTCTTATCAACCTCTGATGACTCTTCCTACTTTGGCATCTGTTATTTAGCCTCGCTGGGTCTTACTTTCCTCATCTGCAAAAGGGAGGTAATAATTTATACTGTCACCTCCAAAGGGCTGTTGTGAGAAGTTCACTTTGTAAGTTTCAAGTCTCTATAGAAATGGCAGATACCATCATCGCCCTCATCATCTTCATTGTCATCACCATTCAAGGCTCGTCACTGCCACCAAATAGATTTATTCCCTGCAGCAAGTCTCTAAATCTCTCTAATTTCTTTAGGTTGGCTCAGTGGATAGAGTGCTAGACTTGGAGTCAGTAAGACCTGAGTTCAGATCCAGCAGCTTACATTTGATAGACGTGTGACCCTGGTATCTCTTGACCTCAGTTTCTTCACCTGTAAAACAGGGATAATAATAGAATTTACCTCCCAGAGTTGTTATGAGGGTCAAATGAGATAAAATTTGCAAAGCACTTGACAAACTTCAAAGTGTTATATAAATGCTAACTATTATTAGAGGCTTTACTTCTTGCTATTTCTATAAGAAGGGGTTAGACCAAATGGTCGCTAAAACCCATTCTTGTGCTGGCATTCTAGAATTTTAACAAACCGGATGTCCCTCCTTTCTGTTTCTCCTGCAAGGAGTCATTATCATCTTTCAGTTCTGGTGCATAGGTATTTGAGTGCCCGCATACATGGAAATTAGCCAGAACCAATCAGCTCTTCTCTTTTCAACTTTCTCCTCTTGATCTTCCTCGACCTATTTTGAATGCAATGTCTTTTAAAATAGCTATAAACATGTAGTGTGGTATATGGGAGGTGGGGGGAAGAGAGAGCTAGGTCTGCTGTGGAAGACTCCAAGTCAGGATCCCTTTACTAATTCTTGTCCCCAACTGATTGTACCTGCCTTGTGATGTAGTGAAGGTTGTGCTTAGGAAACAATTTCCTTTTATTCATCCAGGGTTATCTTCTTGCTCTGTGGTGATGATACAATTCCTTAATAACTATATGCAGAGTCATCCATATAGTATTAACATATTGTGAAAGAGAGAGAGAGAGAGAGAGAGAGAGAGAGAGAGAGAGAGAGAGAGAGAGAGAGAGAGAGAGAGAGAGAGACTGGCTTGAGATTGCTTCCTGGAAAATGAAGATCTTTTCAAATACAGTTAACATTACTGACTGAATTTTCCAAAGCTGCCTCCAAATTTGCATTTACAATTTTGCAAACACAGTCATTTGCGATCTCAAGTAATGGAATTTAGGCATCGACCTGATATGTGGGACCAGCTTGAGAAGCCCTTTGAAAAGCAGGGTGCACCACAAATAATATTTAATTTAGCTTTCCTTTACATTTTTAAAGTGGTGCAGCAATTTAAAAATACATTACATTCAAAGTAATACATGTGAGGTCAAGAGGGGAGGTTTGGAAGCACAGCTTGGAAGCAGAAATGGACTCTATCTCTGGTGGCATGAGTGGCAAGCCAGTTGACATCCTTGCTTTGGGAGAAATGTCTGAATGCTGTGAGCAAAGCACACTGTCCAGAGGCTAAATTGGAGAATCAGCAGGGAGAAAGTATCTGGTTTAGAGAATGGGGAAGGACTGCGCACAAACAATGTTGGCAATGTGAAATTGGGGAGCATAAGGCAGGTTTGCTGGAGTAACTCAGACACAGCTCCAGTCAGGAAAGCATGAAAAAAAATTTGACTGAAAATAACTGACTTTGAACTGAAAGATATATTAGAAAATTTACACTGGTGGAGACTGAGGCTGGAAGAAGTAGTGTGACTTGTATAGGGTTTCACCAGAAGATGTCTGAGGCAGGATTCAAACTCAGGTCTCCCTGACTCTAAAGTCTATCAGACTTTCTACTGTGTGTCTTAGACTTGGATTCCCAATGAATGGATATAAATTTCAGGGATGAAACAGAAACATGAAAAGAGAGACACAGATATACCTGGATATATCCAGTGTGACTTTGGGTGGTAGAGGGAGTCCAGGGAGCATCTGTGTCCCAAGGTATAAGTTAAGATTCCCTTTCTGTGTGGACATTCGAGTATTAGATCAATCTATAGCATCTGAAACCTTATTGCATGGATGATTATGAAGCAGAAATGAGAAATTTTTATTCTGCTTAGAGGCAGTGGGATTCCAATGATAATAAACTCTTCAAGAGGGCAAATTAGATTGTTCTAACACAAGGTGAGATTTGAAACTACTTTATTGAAGTGTGAGGTCTGAGCTTAGAAACCTCTCAGAATGTAATATAACTTGTGTGGCTTTTGGAGTATTTCTGGAGAAGGGACTGCTTATTCAGCATTTGCATGTTAGATGGAAAGAATGAGGTGAGGAGGGGGCAGGAGGGAGAATAAACCGAATCTTGTCAGTTTTGGTCTCATTTTTCTTTGTATCCTTCCTGTGAACCTTGGAGTAGGGTCTATGAGGGTAGATGGCTGTGAGAGGGAGAGAAATCTGTGCACTAAATAAAATACTTTGAAGGGCACTTTAGGGAGGCATTATAGACATTATGGAAAGAGCACTGGGTTTAGGATCAGAAGACCTGTATTAGAATTTTGGTTCTGATCCCTGCTTGGCTTTGGGGGAAGCATGGATTCCTTTCTCCAAACTTCAGTTTCTTCATCTATAAAATGAAGGCTTGTATTTATAGATACATTTTATACACACACACACACACACACACACACATACACTGTGTCTAGTAAGGGACTTCAGCTTTCCTCTGATACCAGTTGCTTATAGTCAGATATACAAATGCCAATTTAATGGATCGTTTGTACTTCTCCCCAGGCCTCTCTTCAGGGTCGCATTTGCAGTACTAGACCTTCCTGCCCATTTTCAAGTTTGATCCATGGATTATTAGATTGAACCATGGTAGATAACCTCCATGTTCATTCAGACTTGAAAGACCAGGTTTAGATCTATGACCCTATGATGTAACAATGATCCTCAAGGCCTGAGTTTTTCTATATCTGCAAAAGGCGGGATTATTTCTGAAACAGATACAAATCCTCCTGGAACATCTAGACGCTTGGGCTTCAAGGAAAACAAAAAGTAGACATGTCTTAAATCATAGGATTGAATCTCTAGAAATGGAAAGGACCACAGAGGTCATTTCACTTTGACTCCCTCATTTTACAGATGAGGAAACTGAGGCCCAAAGAGATTAAGAGCTGGCAGAACATCACACAGTTAATCAAATCTCAGGGTGGGATTTGCAAACCTTGGTTCTCCATCTCTCCATTTTATTTCACTTCCTCTCCTAATGTTCACATTCACAGTGTACACAGAAATGCAGTAACCCAGGATTTTGCCAGTGTCTGAATTAATTGGTTAGTGCAGATGCTGTCCTGAGGACATATGTTTGTTGGGAAACTGAGTGTCTCATTTCTAGTGGAAATACAAAGAAACCTGGCTATTCCTAGAGGCTTTAAGAGTGAGATCTCCATGGTTTGCAACATGGGGAGTGAGCTTTGACAGAGAGAACAAACTGGAAGAAACAGATACTGTTATTTTCTTTGTTGGAAAAAGTCAGTCTGGACCCCTTTGGAGGGAAACCATCCAATAGTGTCAAGATAGGAGTGTTTCAGCTCTGTGTTTGCTAATTAGTGATTTGTTCAAAACCTTCCCCTTTCTGGTCTGGCATTCTTTACAAAACAGTGTATATTTTTCATTTCAAAATAGAGAATTCCCTTAGACAGTTTCCCTTTCTTTTCTGCTGTGTCAACATAGGGCTTTTGAAAGATACCTGTGTGATTGTGTGTGTGTGTGTGTGTGTGTGTGTGTGTATGTGTGTAACAGAGGCAGACTGCAGAGACAGGAAAGTGATCAGAGAGAGAAATCAACAGAGAAAAGACAGGAGTGTACATGTATGCATATATATATGTATATATATATATAATATAATATAAATACATATATATGCTTATTTATATATATGTTTATATATTATATGTGTATGTATATACACATATACACATACATATATATATACACATGCATATATATATTTATTTATTTATACAAGTGTGCTCCTGTCTCACACATACACACACATACACACACACACACACACACTGTGTCTAGTAAGGGACTTCAGCTTTCCTCTGATACCAGTTGCTTATAGTCAGATATACAAATGCCAATTTAATGGATCATTTGTACTTCTCCCCAGGCCTCTCTTCAGGGTCGCATTTGCAGCACTAGACCTTTCTGCCCATTTTCAAGTTTGATCCATGGATTATTAGATTGAACCATGCATTTATTGTAGTCATTGCGTAAATGTTTTGCCTGGTTCTGCTCATTTTACTCTGTATCAGCTCATTTAACTCTTCCCAAATTTCTCTTAATTCTTCATATTCATCATTCCTTATAGTGCATTCATATTTATACATCATATTCTTATACCATATATTTGTGGGCATATGAGGGATACTTTCCCTCTGTCTTTGACCTCTTTGGGATATATACCTAGTAATGGTATCACTGGGTCAAAAGGTATGTTCAATTAAGTGACTTTTGGGGTATAGTTCCAGATTGTTTTTCAAAACAGATGGATCAGTTTAAAGTTCTACAGTGTATTAGTTAGTGTGCCTAAATTCTGACAACCTCCAACATTTGTCATTTCCCTTTTTCTCTTCTTATCTTTTCCAGTTTGATAGCTAGAGATAAAACTTACATTTTAAAATTCACATTTCTTCCATTATTAATTATTTGAGCTTTCATAGCTTTCATATGATTGATCTTAGCTTCTGTTTTTTCTTTTACAAGGTGGCTTTTAATGGTCTTTGGAAATATATCTATTTGGGAATTGCTCTTATTTTTTCATATTTGTATTAATTAACTATCTATCTTAGTTATCAGACTTTAATAAAAGAACTTTGTTGTATAACTCCCGCCCCCATTCAATAGCATCTTTTCTAATTCTAGCTACATTGATTGTGATTGTACAAAAACTTTTCAATTGTATGACTCAAAAACTTCCATTTTTTAAAAGAATTATTTCCTTAGCCATATTTGTTACAGCTATCTCTTTCCATTCTCCTGTCTTTATGGTGTGATCTTTTAACTTTACATGCCTTAGTTTCTTCATCTGTAAAATAAAGTGTTAGGACACAATATCCATCTTTAAATTTATGATTCTATGAAACTATGAATTATGAATTATCCAAATGTATTCATTTGGAGCTTATCAGGGCATATGGTATAAAATATTGACTGAAAACCAATTTCTTCTAGACTGCTTTCCAATTTTATCCAAAAATTTCCAATTTTCCAATTTTATATTTATTTGTGTTTTTCCAAGGTTTCTGGCCATTTTAAAGAAGAATTTTCTCACATTTAGAGCTATTCAAAAGTTCTTGTTAGTAGTCAATCCTTTGTCATTGGAAGGGTTCAAGTAAAGTCTGGATGACTACTTGGGATTCTTTGGAGGGTAGGGTGAATTTCTGCCCAAGATTACCTCTGAGGTCCATTGCAATGCTAAGATTCTGCTCTTCATTATAGAAAGGACAACAGATGAGATTAACTTTGTATGAGAGTATAATGTAGCCTCCTAAATGTTATGATGTAAATAGTAATGGAAAGACCCACGCCTACAATTAGAAAAAAAAACCTTACCCTACCAATCTGAGATAGCTAAGAAATCTCCACCTGAGAGACTAATTTGTCTAATTGCTTTGGGAATGAGAATTGTTGCCTCTAGGTAGATACCCTGGAGAGGGCTACCACATTAATCCAGGGTCTTTTGCTAGCATACTGTAGATAAGGTTATACAATCACTTCCAAAACAGATGCTTTCTCTAACAAGAAAAAAAAGAACTTTGGTGACCCAGAGGAGAGAGGTTTAAATTTTTGATCATATGACCCACTGGAAGAGGGTCAGTCATTACTTGGAATATGTTTAGGCTAGCATCCAGAGGACTAAAAAGTCCTTTTCCAGGTTGAGGAGTTTAGAAGGTGATTAAGAATGACTTTGAAGTTGTGCCCAGCCCTGATCTGACTTATTCTCAATACTGATAACAAAGCCTGATGGGATTTAGCTCTAGTGAGGCCCATTTCGGATGCTGTGTGCCCTCCTGGAGGCCAGGGACTACATTGCCTGATTATTTCCCTACAGTGACTTGCCCAGCAGGAGATGCAGTTCAGCACTTTCAGGTAATAGTGATAATGGCCTCTTAATCTAATTTAGGTTCTCATCACTTCTCAGTTGGACTATTATAATAGTCTTCTAATTAAGTGGCCTGCCTGCTTTCATTCCCTCCCCTAACTCATCCTTCTTCTATTCACCGGCAAACCTAACTTTCCTAAGGCCCAGGCCTCCCGCCCTCTCCCTCTCCTACTCAGAAACTTTCGGTGGCTTCCTATTGTCTCTAAGATTAAATACAGATTTTTAAAAAACTCAACACAATTTGACTCTAGCCTAAATTTCCAGCCTTGTTTCACATTATTTCACTTCAAACACTTTGTGTTCCAACCAAACTGACCTGCTTGGTGTTTCCTCAACTGGCTGTGATATTTCCCCACTCCATGAATGCAATTCAACTGCTCAGCTCTGCCTTTCGTCTGGATGGTATAGGCGTTGGTGTCAAAATGAAATAGCAATGGATCCCTGCCAGCTGGTTGCTGACTTAGAAAAGGACAAATTAACATTTTCTAACTTGTATTACATTTTTGTTTATTTTGTTAAACATTTCCCAGTTACTTTTTTTTTTTTTTTGCTTTTTGGAGGGGGGAGGGCAGAAGTGGGGTTAAGTGACTTGCCCAAGGTCTCCCAGCTAGTAAGTGTTAAGTGTCTCAGGTTGGATTTGAACACAGGTCCTCCTGACTCCAGGGCAGGTGCTCTGTTCACTGTACCACCCAGCCACCCTCCCAGTTACTTTTTCATGGGGTTCCTGCCCCATTGGGAGTTTTGCCCAGGTTGCCCAGGCTGTAAGTTTGACATCTCAAGAATGAATATGATGCTCGACTTGGAGTCTGGAAAACCTGAATTCGAATCCTACCTCACATACTTATCATCCATGTGATCCTGGGCAAATCATTTAACCTTTCTCAGTGGGGAAACTGAGGCCCAGTGGGGGTGGGACATCTTTTATCAAGGTCACACAGAAGGTTAGACATAACATAGACTTGAACCCACCTCCTTATAGACAAGCCAGTGGTGTCAAACTCAAATAGAAACAGGGGCCTCTGTTCCATATATAAATATCCCTTTGGGCTCTATATGGATTTAGTTTTAAAATGTGATATTATCTATTTCTTACTGTATTTTTACTCATTTTGTTAAATATCGATCAGTTAACATTTTAATCTGGTTGGGGGAAGGGCTAGGGAAGGGGCCACATCTTTGACAGCTCTGCTGTAGTAGATGAGTGTTGCACTTGGAACCAGGCAGACCTATGTTTGAATCCGGAGACAGACATCTAGCTGTGAGACCCTCAACTTAACCTCTGCTGGCCTTAGTTTCTTCATCTCTAAAATGGGGATAAAAGTAGCACCTACTTCACAGGCTAGTTGTAGGGATCAAAGGAGATAGGTGTAAAGCATGTGTAAAGCCAACTTTAAAGCTATGTGTAAATGGTCACTATGATTATTATTATTATTATTATTAATATTAGGGTTAGCTCATTTGCCATTTCCTTCTCTTCTACCTTAGTTTTCCTGATCCCTCTAACTCAAAGTTTGCTCCTCCTCTTTAATTTTTCTAGAGCATTTTATCCAGATCTTTCCTCTGCCCCTATCCCTCCATATCATTTATTATACTTATCTGCATACATCAGTCAAACAGTAGGCATTTATTAAGGGCTCAATACTGGCCAGGTATTGTGCTAAGCATTAGAGATACAAAGAAAGAGAAAAACAGGCTCCCTAGTTCCTGCCCACAAGGAGCTTACATTCTAACGGAGGATACAACAGACCATAGACTGTGTACATACAAGATAATAATAACCCAGTAGAATTTAAGCTTCTTTAAGGAAACTTTTCATCTCCAGTGCCAAGAGCATTGTTAGCTCTTAACTTTTGTTGAATTTAATGGAAATAATCTCAGAAAATCTACCCTGGTAATTGAGACATGGGTTAATTCCATCCAGGGGTAATTGTTGGTTTGGGAAATGGGGGTGGGGGGAGCAAGAATAAAGAGAAGCAGAGAATCAACTGGGGAAACTCACTGTTGTAGGCTATTAATCACTAATTGCAGAATGACTTTATTATACAGCAGTCATAAAATATCACTTGAGGTTTTACAGCCAATTCTTGCTTTAAGAAAACAATTCCTTGTGTCAAAATGACTATTAAATTAAGTAATTTCACATTAATGTTCTATGGAGTTGGGGTAATTTATGGAGCTCTGTAATGAGGGAGAATCATTTCCTTCTGGATGCTCACCAGAATATACCTATGGACTCAGAATCAGCCAGTGTGACCTTGGGGTGGGCGGAGTGAGAGAACAACTGGTTTCACCAGGCATCTGTGTGATCATTGTTATTATTCTTAACTCAGACTATTCTGTTACTTATCTCTATATATTTTCTTCCTTTGTTCTTTCTTTCTTTCTTTCTTTCTTTCTTTCTTTCTTTCTTTCTCTCTCTCCCTCCCTCCCTCTCGCTCTCTTTCTCTCTCCCTCCCTCTCTCCTGCTACCTCTATCTTGCCCTCTTTCT
>CM053589.1:123681632-123733882 GCA_028646515.1 Pseudochirops corinnae
CTTTTTCTTTTCCTTTTTTCTCTCTCCTTTCCTTCCCTTCTCTCCTTCCCACTCTTTCTCTCTTCTTCCTTCCTTCCTTCTTTCCTTCCTTCCTTCCTTCCATCCTTCCTTCCCTCCTTCCTAATCTAACCTCCTTTCCTTCCTTCCTTCCTTCCTTCCTTCCTTCCTTCCTTCCTTCCTTCCTTCCTTCCTTCCTTCCTTCCTTCCTTCCTTCCCCCTCCTTATCCTTCTCCCTCAACTTAACAGGGCATGCTTTTGCTTTTCAGGGATTGCTTTTTCATTGAGGGCTGGGGTGGGGGTGGTGCTGTTGGATTCTGGAGAGGTCTAAAGGTTTGTTTCTTTGACTCAGCAACTTAAGTCCTTTAATAATGACTCATATTTATGGAGGGCCTTAACATTTATAGAACACTTTCCTCATAATGAAGTTACTAGTGCAGGTAAGAGGAAAATAAGGTCCAGAAACATTAGATGCCTTAGCCAGCATTGTACAGCTAGTTAGTCTGGGAGCTGGAATTTAAACCTGATTCTCTCATGTCTCCATGTCCAGGACTTATTCTACAATACCCCACTACCCTTCAATCAATTAAAAAGCAAATACACTTTGATCACTGACTATGTTCAATGAGTACTAATGGGGATGTTAAAGAAATATAAGATGAAGTACCCGGAAAACAGTTGGTGCTTAATAAATGCTTGTTGACTTGACCTCTTATTTTTAGTATTGTTCCTCACAAATTACATGAAGGAGACAAGATTTATATATAGGAAATAGCTAAGTTTCAGGTGGCATGAAAATACTACCAGAAAATTAAACCTATGCTATAGGACATCAGAATTTAGAACCCTGCAACCTTCCTCCAAGTGCTTTAAAATATGTAAACTCCTTTGCTCCCAGACTCAGTTGTCCTTGGGTCACATACCATTGTCTCAGTGGAAAACCTACTCTTCCTCTTAGATCCTCCATGGCATTCACTAATCTCTCGGAGCTTCGAGTTCATAGTTAAGCAACAGTTTAAATATATTAGGAAGAAGGTGGCAGAATTAAGGGAATAAATCAAGAATAGACACTCCAATAACACTCCAATAAGCCAGTTCATCTTCTAACCCCTCAGGATGGAGAGTTGTGAGTCCAGTCTCTCCACAATTGCTGTCAGTTTATTACCTTAGAAACATTGAGAGATAAAAGGATGAGGAAACAGGCAAACCTTTATGTCTCCCAGGGCAGAGAAGGTGATAATAAATGAACTTCCATTGGAAATTGGTGACAAGTCATACCAGGCATGATCACAGTTCCTCTGACTGGGCTTTTCCACTTGACTTGGTCTGCTACAGGAATGATGGCTTCCTGAGGGGCATATGTTATGATTGTTCATATTAACCAGACAAGAGCTAACAGCTTTGTCTGCCATTCCTCAGGATGCATGGGATTGATTACTACCTACAGAGACCTGGGCTGAGGGAAGGGGATGATACACAGAGAAGTAGTTGTCCTAGTCCGTCTCTTCCTGTTGCTTCCACCCGCTGTGTCCTATAACACATCCACAGTCAAATCACTCAAGGTGATGGTGGTACCAGAGCCAACCAGAAAGTGGAATCAAAATTTGTACCCTAGTCCTTACTCTTTCTCTTAATAATGATGTGACTTTGGATAAGTCACTCCCCCTAGCCAAGCCTGTTTTCTCATCTGTGAAAGTTTTTTCTAGTGGGCATGGTGTAAACGAAGCATCAACTGGAATTGGCATAGTCATTGTTATGGGAGAGATCATTGGATTGCAGAATCTCAGTATCTGAAGAGACCTCCTCAAATATGCTTAATACACACATAGAGTTTTGTTTTGTAAAGTGCCATACAAATTATACCCATTACATATTCTTGTGTGTTCTTGTTGTCATGATTGTTATCATTTTCACTTTTGCTATTGATATGGTGAGACACAATTGATTTATATTGAATTTTCAGTTTGTTCAGACCTCTGGTCTTATGCACACAAACTCTTATCTAGTCCTTCCTCCTCCATCCTATCTTGTGAAGTTGAATTTTTTAACCTACTTGTAGGACTTTGAAATTTGAAATTTCATCTCACTCAGTTCAGACCAGTCCTTTAGCTTACTGAGGTCTTTTTAGATCTTGACTCTTTCATCCAACATGTCAATTATCCCTCCAAGTTTTGTGTGACTAGGAAATTTTATAACATGTAATCTATGCCTTTATCTAAACCACAGATAAAATATTTTGGCCTCCCCACTGGAGTTCTGTAGTCAAGTTGATACTGAAGTTAATCTCAAGGCTCTTTTGTAGAGTCAAACATCTCTAGATCAAAACCATTCCCTGAACATCTTAGTGTGACTCTCCAGGGTCCTTTGGAGGATTTGTCACTTATGGGGCATCTAATCTCCTCTGGAAAAACTGTAATGTTCTTGGGGGTAGAGGTGATCACAAGCACTTCTTGCATTTAAAGTATTATAGATTTAGCCATAGGATCATAGGATCATGGATTTTTGTTGAAAAGGAGCTTAGAGGTCATTTAGCCCAACCCTCTCATTTTACAGCTAAGGAAACTGAGGCTCAAAGATGTTAAATCAACTTGATTATATAAGTAGTCAGCATGAGAGGTGAGATTTGAACCCAGGTCCACTGACTAAGTAGTAGAATGATGGATGTGGAATTAGGAAATCCTGAGTTCAAATGGTGCCTCAGACATTTAATTAATATGTGACCTTAGACAAATCACTTCCTTTCTCACAGTCTCATTTTCATCTTTTGTAAATGACAGAATTATAATGTTTCTTCAAGCTTTAAATATACAATCTTGTGACTCTGAAGACAGCACCCTTTTTCCTATATCATGAACTAGTCCCAAAGTATTATTTTTGAATCTCAGAAATGCAGATCTGTCTAGGCCAGTGGTTCTCAAACTTCCTAATGCCACGACCCTTTATTACAGTTCCTTATGTTGTGGTGACCCCCAACCATAAAATTATTTTTGTTGCTACTTCATAACTATAATTTTGCTACTGTTATGAATCATAATGTAAATATCTGATATGCAGGATGTATTTTCATTGTTGAAAATTGAACATAACCCACAGGTTGAGAACCACTGATCTAGGGTGTTGCCTAAGAGGAGAAAGGCATCTTGATTCAGTAGCACCTATAAATGTACATGGAGGATATAAGATTCGATTGTTAGAGTTCTAAGTCTCAGAAAAAGAAAATAACCAAAGAGCAAGCGAGCAAACAAAACTTTTTGTTGTTATTCAGTCAACCAGTTTTTTCTGACTCTTTGTGACCCTGTGGACCAATTGTCCACGGAGTATTTTCTTGGCAAAGAAACTGGAGTGGTTTGCCATTTCCTTCTCCAGTGGATTCACTGTATTCACTTTTGTTAGACAATCAGAGGTTAAGTGACTTGTCCAGGGTCACACAGCTAGGAAGTATCTGAGGATGGATTTGAACTTATATCTTCCTGACTCCAAATTCACAGCTTGATCCACTGAGTCACCAACTACCAACTGTTTTTGACCCCATTTGGGGTTTTCTTGGCAAAGATACTGCAATATTTTGCCATTTCCTTCTCCAGCTCATTTTACAGATGAGGAACTGAGGCAAAAAGGGGTAAGTGACTTGCCCAGGGTCTCACAGCTAGTGAATGTTTGATGTTGGATTTGAAATCAGGAAGATGAGTCTTCCTGATTCCAGGCTAAGCACTTTATCCACTGTGCCACCTAGCTGCCATCTCAGAAAAACTAACCAGTGATAATTTGATTAAATCTTTAAATTAAGAAGCAGGGCCACTCACAAAGACCCTTGTGTCCTTTCCATATTGCAGATAAACCTTGTGCTTTTCCTAGAGTAAAAATGTGTTCAGGCTAAAAGCCTGATGTGCCAGGGTCTCAACTCAGAGAATATCTGAGGAAAATGTGTTACAGGGGGTTGGAAGGGAAGGAGATTCTATTTACTCTGTTTTTAATCCACTCTTCCTCTCTCCCTCCCTCTCATCCAGTCATTCCAAAGCTACACTGATGCATTTAAAAAAAAAATGACATGTGCAAAGCCTGAAATGCAAACAGTTTAAAGTTTAAAAAGTCACTGCTGCTAAAGTTGAATCAGGGAACATACTTAAAGGTTTTCAATTTCCTGGGATTGGAGGAGCCATATGAATCCTGGTGCTTCCATCTCATTAGTAGAGAGAAGCCCTTGGGGAAATGTTGAGCACTCCAGAAAACTGGGTCTATGTATTTGTTATGATCACTTCCCATTCATAGGATGAGTGCAGTAAAATAGTCTGTAGCTGATATCGTGTGCCTAGCACTCACCTAAGGTGTGCAGATGGGCGTGAAGACACTCCAGCCCTCACTTCCCAGGCCTTCACCAAGCAGAGGTTGCTAGCATGCACAGTCTTAGCTATCCCATTCTCTGTCTCTTGTTATGAGGATGCTTTGATAGTGGGACCTCCCTGGGGAATATCAAGGAGGGAATTTGGGGAGCTGGGGTTCAGAGCCAGAGAGCCAAGGTAGGGAAATGTGTGCAATGAAAAGGTGGACTTGGAGGCAGAGAACCTAAGACGAAATCCAGTATCACTACCACTGCCCATATCATGACTTTAGGCCATTTATTGAACCCCTATGGATCTCAGTGTCCCTCTGGGGTTGACTTGGATGACTTCCAAGGTTCTTTCCAGCTCTAAAGAGCTCCATTGTCTGGGAGAATTGAGGAAGTCTTCTGGGAGAAGTCTAGGTGATATTGGAGAACTAGCCCTGAGTTTGCAGTCAGGGTATTGGGACTTGAATTCCACTTTGGCCACTTGTTACCTATGTGACCTCAAGCAAGTTGTCCCCTATGTGTGTGTGTGTGTGTGTGTGTGTGTGTGTGTGTGTGTGTGTGTATGTATATGTATGTATAAACATATCAGAAGGCAAGCAATGGTCAGATAACTGCCCAGCAGTGAGGTGTTGCTGCTGAAGGGATTTAGCCAGTCTGGTAAGTCAATTGCTGATCAGAGCACTTGAACCTGGAGAATTTGCTGAAGGATAGGATAGGGAGTGAGTCTGTGATTTCATTCATATGGAGATCTCCCAGAAGAGCAAACTCAGCCAGTGCAGGTCAGCTCCTTCTCTGCAATTTCTGAATTTCTTAGATCCCAGAGAAATTAAGTGACATGCCCAAGTTGGCACAGTGGCTAGAGGGTCAGGCCTGAAGTCAGGCAGACCTGAATTCAAATGCAGTGTCAGATACTTAGTGGCTGTGTGACCATGGGAACACCATTTACCTTTGTCTGCCTCAATTTCCTCAGTTGTAGAAATGAGAGTAGTACTAGCACCTACTTCACAGGGTTATTGTGAGGATTAATGAGATAATATTGGTAAAGAACTTAGTGCAATAACTGGTAACAGTAATGCTCAATTATGAATAGTTAATTACTAAGCATAGTAATACTTCATTCTAAATTAATGAATGCTTATTCTTCCCCCAAGGTCACATAGCCAATATGTTTCAGAGACATGAACTTGAACCCAGGTCTTAGTTCTAAAGTCAGATTTCAATCCAACATACTTTGTTGTTGTTTAGTTGTTTCTGAGTCTCTGTGATCCCATTCAGGGTTTTCTTTTGGATTGTTTTTGGTCAGAAATTTAATTAAATGAACTAAAATTTAATATACAATGCAAACATAGGAATAACATAAAATATAAACTTAAGTTTCATTTAGTAAAATTTTTGTGACCCATTGTGGTAAAGATTTCTTTATTTCTTGTGTCTGCTTAGTTTACATCATATGCTCCAGTACCTCATGGGAGTGATCTGAAATTAACTGATACGCTCTTATAGACTTTTGAAATTTATAGTGTGGTCATTTACTGAAGGATACCTCACCTTTGTTCAAGAAGACTTTGGAGGACAGATAAATGGGAATCACCTTAACTTTGTGCAGAGATTGGACTCCACGATTTTTCTTGGTCAGTTGTAGAAAAGAACATGCTCTAGAATACTTCTTTGAGAAAATCACCACAACCCTTTGATCACCATACTCTGACCCTTGGTCGTTATCTGCTATATTATTAAAAAGATAGAGAAGATGTGACATCTAAGGAAGAATCTAAGATGGTAGATAGCAGACCATTGGTCAGCTCTCAGGAGTGGGGAATCTGCAGCACTGCAGCCACACGTGGCCCCCAAGTCCTCAAGTGTGGCCCCCTGACTGAATCCAAATTTCACAGAATAAATCCCTGTAATGCAAGAATTTGTTCTGTAAAACCCAGACCCAGTCAAAAGGCTGCACCTAAGGACCCAGAAGATCACACATGGCCTCGAGGACACAGGTTCCCTACCGCCAGGCCAGGTTCATTACATAGCACGCATTTGAGATTTTCTTGGCAAAGATACTAGAGTGGTTTGCCAATTCCTTCTCTGGTTCATTTTATAGATGAAGAACTGAGGCAAATAGGGTAAAGTGACTTGTCCAGGGTCATACAGTTGATAAGTGTCTGCAGTTGGATTTGAATTCAGAAATATATCTTCCAAGCCCAGTGCTCTATCTTTTGTGCCATTTAGTTGCCATACATAAACATATATATGTGTGTATATATATATGTATATGTACATATATATACATATATATACATATATATGTATATTTCCTCTCCCCACAATCCATCCCTTATAATAACAAAAACAAAAATATTTAAGAGAAGGGGGGGGTAATGACCTTCTGCAAAATTAAACTTAACATCAACCTAGTATGGCAGTATGTGAAATGTCACACACCCATAATCCATCTCTGCAGAGCAGAAGTACATCTTATCTCCTCTTTGGAGCTAAATTTGGTCTTATAATTATTTTATTGTTTTGGGGTTTATTGTTTTTCTTTCCATTTACACTTTGTGGTCATTGTGTATGTTGTTTTCCTGGTTTTTGCTTACTATACTCTGTATCAGTTAATATAAGCCTGCCTCTGCTCCTCTGAATTCTTCTTTCCTTGTTGAAATTTAGCAATATTTCATTAAATTCAGGTGCTATAATTGTTTTATCTAATCCTCAATAAAAGGTCATCTACTTTATTTCTAGATATTTTCTGCCACAAAAAGTGCTTCTATGAATACGTTGATGTAATTTTCTCTTTGACCTTCTTGGAATATATGTGATCATTGGGATCCCTTGGTCAGAGACTATGGACATTTTAGTCATTTTCTTAGGCTAATTTCAAATTTCTTTCTAGGATAGTCAGGCCAACCCACAGCCTCACCATTAGTGGTTTAGTGTAGTTGTGCTTCCATAGACCTTTCAATATTAATTTGCCCATTTGCTGTATAGTCAGTGAAACTTTCAAGTTGTTTTCATTTCCCTTTTTCAAATTATTAATGATTTGGGCCACTCAGTGGTTGTTAATGGATTTTAATTCATATAAATATATATTTATGAATATTTGTATGCATATATATTTCATTAATATTTCCCAATCACATGCAAAAAATGTTAACATTCATTAAAAAATTTTGAGTTCCAAATTCTCTCCCTCCTCTCATCCCTCCCCTTTGAGAAGGCAAACCATATGATATTCATTATACTTGTGAAGTCATGCAAAACATATTTCTATATTAGCCATGTTGCAAAAGAAAACACAAAAAACATCCCAAGAAAAATGAAGAAAGTTTTAAAAAATATGCTTCAACCTACACTCAGATTTTATAATTTCTCTCTTTGGAGGTGGGTCCTTCCATCATGGGTCCTTTGGAAATCGGCATGACCTATTCAGATAAAGGATTTGTTTGCTTCCTTTTCTTGATGTTTATTAACTATTGCTTTAATTGGTTCTAGGTTCTCACCACCACCACCACCACCACCATCACCACTACCAGTCAAAGTCAAACTCACTGGTATCTAGTTTGCAGTCTCCATTTTCTCCTTTTTCTGGAACACTGCCTTCTGCAATCCTGTAGTGCCTGTCTTATTTTCCATTTTTCAAAAAGATTGTTGATAATGTCTCAACAAAATCATTCATTAATTCTTTCAGTTTGTAGGGGTTGTAGTTCATCTGGGTCTGGTGTCTTGAACTCAACAAGACCACATGTATGTTCTTTTACTAACTCCCTCCATATCTTGGATATTATAACCTTCTAAATAGCTATTTTTGGCCTATTCTTTCCATTCCTACACTATTTCTCCTTGGCAGAAAGAACAGGCAAAAAAAGGGGGGTTTAATAGCTCTGCTTTCTCTCTGTCATTGGTTATCATAATCTTATCCTCCTAAACAGTTGTCCTATTACTTCTTTGACTATGCTCTGTTTCTCAATGTAGCTAAAAATAACACTCTTTGTGTTGTCTTTAACCTTCCTTTCCAGCAGCAGCTTATTCTGAGCATTAGCTCTCCTGGCACCATTCTTACGGCTCTATGCCACACTTTTGTATTTATCTTCCTTTACTTGCCCTTATTACTATTTTCTGTGTATAATTAAAAAAAAATCCATGTAAGTGCCCTCATCCATAGTGATCTCTTTTGAACAGAGTATAATTGTTGAGATCTTCTGGTCTGACTTCTCTGTCAAATTTTATTCCATGGGATGTTACCTATCATTTCTCTCAGCCCTTGGAAGTCTGCTCTCCCCAAATCTTGGGTACACATCAGACTTCGCTCTACTTTCCTCTACTTCTCTGTCACACATACTAGGACAGATCAGATAACTTAATTCTTTCAATAGGTTGATGAATTTAAATGACAGAATCAGATGAACCCTATATTTGGAAACTGAAAAGTCTGATAGATGTGAATCTTGAGTCACTAGTCCATTTCTGTATTTCCTTTCATGAGCATATCTTCCCAATATACAATGCATCTCCACTCTGCCCTCTCTCCTTATCCCTCTGCCTATCCTACATATTTTGAAAAATACATATTTTCCCTGAGCTATATTCTAGTCATGGATACCATCACCCTTCAGTGATACCAATGAGATCAAATGTGCCCTCTTGTGTTAGTATCTCTAGTTCACCTTGCTTATTCTGAACAAATAGTGGCCTGTCCCATAGGGCACAGCTTTTGAATCTATATTTTGTGTATTTGGGTATAGACACAATGTGGATTTTATTGCTGGCCTTTCTCTAAGATTTTGTTTCCTGTGAATTTCTTCTTTTCACAGCTGTTCTTCCTAGGTTGTTGCTATTTTCAATCTATAGTGTATAGTAAGACCTAGACATCTGGGCACTCTTGTCCCTCTTCCTTTCCTTCTCAATTGAGACCTCTTTTAATTATATTTGCAAGACCCTAGGCAAATACACTATTACCCATGTTCCAAATGTCCCACACTCACTCTTTCATGCTATTATCTTGACCAAGTCATTTTTCCGATTTCTCTTTCTCCTCCCAAGTCCTTTATTTAGATAAACAGCAGTGACAAAATCTCTGCTGGTACTCCTAAGGTCTTCATTTTGTTGCCTTTGTCTTCATAATCTTTGGCAATGTTTTCTGGATTCCATCTGGCTGAATCATTTGTGCGCATGTGAATCACAAGATATAGGTGATATAATTATCCAGTTATCTCCCATCCCATCATTCTCTGAACTCTTCATATTGATCATTCCTTACAATGCAATAATATCTATGACATTTATATATCAGCTTGTCTCCCCATTCCCCTAATTGCTAGGTGCAGATTTCATTTCTATTTTTTTGTTATTACAAATAATTCCACTACGAATGTTTTGCTACATTATGGGTCATATGTTGTTGTCAATAACCTTACTGTGATATAAATCCAGTTGGATTGTTTGGTCAAGGGACATAAATTTTATTGTACTGTTTCTTACAGAATTTCAACTTGTTTTCCAGAATGGTCGGAACATATCTCCAGTTCACCAGCTGTGAATTAGTTTGGCTGTTTTCCTACAGACCCTCTAATGTTCATGTTATACATCTTTTATTTTTCTTTCTTCAGATTCCCTTTTTTCCATTTTCCTATTTTTTGGATACATTTTTCATTTTTTCAAGGACTAGGTCATTTTCTCAGTTAATTTGGAGGATACAAAGACATTCTTCCAGTCCTTCTTCCTTTTCCTGTAGTAGAGAGGCCAATGTATGTTTCATTCACACATACTTATTACTTAACATTTGCCAGAAAAACAAAAAAAAAACCAAAACAAATGAAAAAGCCACAGTACATTTCTTTCAATTCACTAGAAACCCTCTTTCCTCTTTGCTTTCCCCATCTTGCTGGGACTGAGGTCCTCAGTGACTACACTCACTCTTATTGCTACTTCTTGTGGCTAACTCTTAATCAATAACCATAATGTGTGTGTGTGTGTGTGTGCATGTGTGTGCGTGCATGTGTGTGCATTCATGTGCACATGTACTGTACTGTCTCAATGGACTTGAGTATCTTTTTGTGGAAGTATACTACTGTTTGTTGAATTGCTCTAGAGTGTCAAAATAACCCTCAAAGATTTGTAGAACAATTAGGCACATCGTGACCAAGACCTCAGTTGAAATAGTAGCCTGCCCTGTCAGAAGTTTCTAAATATGGCTTATAGATCTTCTTCCTTTGTCTTCTGTCTTCTCTCAGATGATCAGACTTCAGGTAACATTTGCATGCACCCTTGTCTTTTTGCTTCCTTAGCATCTTTTGTGCAAAATCTAGCTTGTCAATATCACTTCCAACATTTGAACTGCAGAATTGGACCTGGTGGGCTAGGTCAGGTCTGTCCAAGACAGAGTACAAGGGGACTATCCCTGCTCTTGTTCTGGGTATAACCTTTTGTTAATGCTATCTGCGAGCATATTATCTTTTTTGGCTACCGTGTCATCCTGCTAACTCACAGTGAGTTTGTAGTCCATTCATCACCCTCAGACCAAATATAAACTCTGATAATCAAAACATACCATAGCCTGGTCTTTTCCTACCTCTCCAGTTTTCCTTGATATGACTCTACTCCATACACTCTACAGTTTGATACTAATGGCCTGCCTGTGACACATACACACACATGAACATGGACATACTGCTTCAACACCTGTGTTGATGCCTTCACACAGGCTGCTCCTCACACCCTCCTCTCTGTGCTTTATATCTGTAATTCTCTCCCTCCTCACCTTTGCCTCTTGTTTCCTTCAAAACTCAGCTCACTACCTGCCTCCAGAGAAAAAAACTAACGGTACCTGAATATAGACCAAATCTTCTGAATCTTCCTTTCTTTTCCTTCCTTCCTTCCTTCCTTCCTTCCTTCCTTCCTTCCTTCCTTCCTTCATTCCGTTTTCTTTCACAAAATGAGTAATATGGAAATGTTTTACATGATTACATGTATATAACCTATATCCACTTGCTTACAGTCCCAGGGAGGGAGGAGGGGATGAATGGAGGGAGGAATAAAATTTGGCACTCAAAACTTTAAAAAAAGAATAAATGTTAAAAATTATTTTTAAGTGTAATTGGGGAAAAATAAAATATCATTAAAAATAAAAACACCTTAGCTCAAATGCCTCTTAATCCATGAAAATTTTCTGGATCCCCTAACTTCTCTACTGTCCATCCTCAAATTATCTTGTATTTATTTCCTATATATTTTACATATACTTTCATGAGTACATGTTTTCCCCTTCCTCCCACCCTGTTAGAATAAAGTCCCAGCAGGGTACTGCCTGTCTCAGTTTTTTCTATGCATTTCCACTGCTTACTTACCATGGTGTCTGGTGCAGAGTAGATACTTAACAAATATTGTTGATTGATTAATAAATGCCAATTAGAATATATTTCAAAAATGTTTCCTACATCTAGTATTTGTATAGTTTCTAAACGCAAGTGTAGAAACAACAGCACCAATAAAGCATTTTGTAAATTAAAAAAAAGCCCTTAGATCTAAGGTTGAACATTTCTCCCTTGTAAATTCCCTCTTGTAAACTTTAGTCCACTATTGCAGATCTTTTTGGATCCCAACTGTATTGCCAAATGAATTGACGATTCTCAACTTTTTTGTCTTCCAAAATTTGGATATATGCCATCTGTACCTTCATCCAAGTTATTGGCAAGAATTTTGAAGAGTGAGGCTAAGAATAGAGTTCTATGCTACTCCACTAGAGACTTCCTCCTAGCAAACATCAATTCCTTAGTCAATTCAACTATGCACTTCAAGAAACATTTATTAAGCACTGACTGTATGCAGCACATTATATTAGGTACTTATACAAATATTTAAAAATAGGACTTTATATTCTCTTAGAGGAGAGGGGAAATCCACATTCTTTAGATAAATCAGTAGGACAATTCCTTATCCAAATACATCATGTTTCTTGTTCTGGCCAGAATCAAGAGACTGTTATTATACTTCTTGTTATCTGCCACTATGGTTCAGAGAGGGCTGGGCACATAGTATGGGGTCCCTGAATTCCTTGTTGATTGATTGTCAGATTCTTATTTACCTGGGTTAGTGACTTTTCCAAGGCCACGTGGCTAGTATGTATCAGTCTAGTCTAGAGAGAGAAGAGGAAATTGTGTTACTTTTGAGAGATTCTCTTTCACAGGTCCTTCCTGAATCCATTTGTTCTAATGAATTTCTCCTCCTCACTCACAGTGGCCACCTTGAGCTCAGCCAAGGCCTCTCCTGGCATCTTTTTCTAAAGCGTATAAACTTAAGAGCAAATTAATCTTCAGTGAGTCAGACATTATCTCAAGGTAATTCACTGTTATTCATTTCAGTAGGGGGAGGGGAAGCTTGAGAAAAAGCAGCTCTCTTTTAATTAATACATATTATTGTGCTGTACCAATTGGCAGAATGATCGTTATTAATTTGGGCCTGACAGTAGTCAGTTTGCATCTTCCACAGCCTACCCTTGCCTTTCCTCCCCCTGCAAGTCCACCTCCCATTGCTTCCTCCCCCCAACCCTGTTTTCCAGGGGGATTTGATAATTAAGATATCAAGCCAGATCTTTGAAGGCATTCTGGTCCCTGCTTAGCATTTATTTAAGACCTGGGTCACTCAGCCACCATATATCAGACATGTCACATTTCTCTTTTCCCAAATGACAGGAGACAGGAGACTGAAGCTCCTTGCTCTGTCTAGCCTCCTCCCTTCCTGATTAACAAAGGCAGACTCCTAATATTTTCTACTCTGGTAGGTACTGTTGATGAGGTGGTGTCTCCTTCAGTTCTGCTGCGGGCCTCGGAGGGGA
Source organism: Pseudochirops corinnae (assembly GCA_028646515.1). Classification (NCBI taxonomy): domain Eukaryota; kingdom Metazoa; phylum Chordata; class Mammalia; order Diprotodontia; family Pseudocheiridae; genus Pseudochirops; species Pseudochirops corinnae. The sequence continues at coordinate 123,694,784 of CM053589.1, forward strand.
TTTGGGTTTCTGACTTGAGCAGATGCGTGTGACACCAAATATGATATGTGACCCAAATATAGAGGGACCTTCAAGATCATTTCTCTGATTTTACAGATATGTAAACTGGGGCCAATGTCACGCACAGACTGAGGGGTCAAGCAAGTATGACAACCCACGTCCTTTATATTCTGTCTTTTTACTAGCCTTACATGGAACGATGTGAGTTTGTATAGACCCAACCAACTTCTGCAACCCTTTTGAGAGTCAACGGGGATAGGGTGGGGTGCTGGTATTCACAGCAAACATCAGGACGAACCCTGGGTGATTAAACAGGATACGATCTTTGGCAAAAACCGACAAGATGTTTCCATGTTTGTTAAACAAGAACCATTTGTTTAGCTCAGGAGCATCTGTTGAATAAAAGAGATATCTGATGTGCAGTTTGCTCATTGGAAATTAACAAACCCTGTAAAAATGGTAATTTGTCAGCAGTTATATGAGGCAGAATTCGTTCTCTGTGAGAGAACAAATTGAAACTTCCTTCCCTGGTCTTCCGGAATACCCCGGAGCCAACTGTGCAGAATGAGTTTAGTATAATTCCTTGGTCATTAAAGAGAGCACGCATGAGATGACTGGGGGAAGCAAGAAGGGAAGTGTCCGATCAGGCAAATTGCAGGTTCTTGGAGGAAGTAGCCTGGACCTGATATATTTGCATAACTTCTGTCATCAGGGAGCACTTCCTTTGAAAGAGGGGAAGAAGGTCAGCTGGCTGGTAGATTGGTACTCTGATTTCACGCATAATTGTAAAATCCTAATCAGCCAGGGAAGAACAGAGCAGTAGCTGAGGAATCACAGAAACTGAGTTCAAATCCCATGTTTGATGCTACCTTGGGCAAATACTTAACTTTCCTGGATTTCAGTGACCTCATTTATGAAAATGAGGGGGTTAGACTGGAGTCCTTTAAGTTCCTTTTCCTGCTCTAAACCTTGATCCTATAATCCCATGTCTTATCTCCCTCTCCCTCAGCCATTTTTTTTTCTCTTTGAGTTTAGGAGTAAGTACAGTATATGCTGTAGCTGATGCCGTCAGATTTAGTCAATATGGGCCTAAAGAAAATTGGAAGATTATCTTTCCTTGACCTATTTCTGTTCAGATCTTTTCCTTGGAACATGACAATGTCATTGTGTAATATTGGCTTTGCTTGTGTCTTTTATTGATCCTCAAATACCCACAGTATTCTGAATGGATCTTTAGAATGGTATAATAAATTGGAAGGACAGATGATCATCTAAGGGGCAAGGTCTATGTGGTACAAGACTCCTCTGATCCTTAATAATTCCAGGAGACTAAAAGGTAAAAGTTATGGACACAAGCGGGGGGGTGTACATGTCAGCTGATTCATGTTTAAGTAGTATGCCAAAAGGAGTGCTGATTGGTTTAAATTTGATACTTTGTTTCTGCTAAATTGCAATTTATATTCTTTATTTAGGATTACTTTTGGAGAAGGTAAAGAAGTTGTTAGCTGGGGAGTGTGGGAGTTGGGGTGAATAAGTAGGTCTTTCTTGGCCCTGGTTACAAGCAAAGAGGATTAGCTGGCCGTGGACACTTAGCAGCAACTTGCTGTCTCATCTCTGTCCATTAGTACAGTTTGCAATTGCTGTTGCATACTTTCTATATCAAAGAAATTAGACGAAAAAGGTCTCTTAAATGATCCAACCCCGTCCCTGGCTGATTCACAACTGCTCCCTAGAGAGGATTCAGGAGTGTCTGGTCCAGTTGAATTCGAATAGTTCCAGGGTTCCACGACTACCTTTGAGAATCCCTGCTGCTGGCTAATAAGTGTCCATTTGAATGATTTCTTGATATTCTGGTCAGGAGAGGGCAGTGCCTTATTTGTTCTTGGGGATACCAAATAAACCAGCTATGCCAGGCCTATGGGAAAGTACATGCGACCAATGACTATATTGCAGTACAGGTAATACGTTCATTTATGTGGAAATCATAAAACTGTGCAGCATATTGTAGCCTAGCATGGTGGAAGGTTCATTGTTGGGAGAGTGGAGTGTCAGAAAACCTAAGTTCTAATCCTGGTCTTGAGTTTAATGCATAACCACAGCCTCGTCCCTTTAACTCTATGGAGTTCATACTAATAAAACCAGTGGTTTATATCAGTTGATTCAAGGTCCCTTTTACCATAGCTCTAACATCATGTGGCTCTGTGAAAGTGATGTGGATGGACACCAGGAATGGATGGAAAAGATGTGGGAGGATGTTGAGATGGAAGGTCACATTTTCCCCATACCTAATGATGATGATGGTGATAACATTTATATAGAATTCACAAGCTCTTTAAGAGCTTGGCATGTCATGAATTCTATATAAATGTTATTTATTTTATTTTATTTATTTATCTATTTATTTATTTTTAATTAATTAATTATTTTCTCATTTGATTCTCATGACAACCCTGGGAAGTACGTATTATTATCCCCACTTTACTGATGAGGAAACTAAAGGCAAAGAGAGGTTAAGTGACTTGCCTAGGGTCACACAGCTGATAAGTGTCTAAGGCCTCATTTGAATTCAGATATTCCAGATTCCAGGCCCAGCATTCTATCCACTGTGCCACCTAGAGAAGGAGGAAGTGCAGAAAAATAGATATAAATGTTGTGGTCTAACGTCACTCTCTCCATCATTCGGACTTGGAGCCTTTGTTTCGGAGACACGATGTGCCGCATAGCATATAAAAGGAGAGCTCATGTATCAGAATCTGTGTAATAATAAGGCATATCTTAGTGTATTTTGTGTATTTGGGCTCCATGGGGCACCTGTGCAAATACATCCCATCTTTCCAAAAGGCAGGGACATTTTGCCCAAGATGTTTTCTGTACATTAGAGCAGTGTGTGAAGTTAGGTTCGGTAGCACAGAGACTCCTCAACAGTGTGTTCATGGGTGCTGAGTCTGCAGAATGTGTGTTCTCCTGTACAGCTAGCTGTATAGTAAAACCTGGGAAAGGAGCATTTTATGCAAGACACAATTAATGATCTTACTATACTAATTGGCAACATCCATTCACTTGATTAGAATGACCAGAGACAGCACGTTTTCCCTTCAGCACATTTTTAACCCATGAATGCATCTTGCTCCTTTCCTTTTTCCCTGCAGAATTTTTATAAAAGATACTTTTGAGCATCCTCTTTCTGTGACCTCTCTGCTCTCAAAGTAACTTGTTGGCATTTGTGCTGCCCTTAGTCTGTACCACAAAATCTAACGCTTTATTACGTCCTCATTTGGAGTCGTAGAATTTTAGGATCACAGGACCTTAGAATTTTAAGGCTGGAAGAAACCTCAGAGATCAGCTGAGAAACATGGGAAAAGAAACAGAGTCCAGAGGGAGAAAGTGACATACTGGAGGTCATGTCCCATTCTTTCCTGCATGAATCCCTGATTCTGAGTTCCAGGGACCTCAGAGGTCATCCTGTCCAAATGCCTTCCTTTTGCAAAATGAAGAGAATGCAAACCAGGGAGGCTAAGTGATCTTTACCAAGGGTCACATAGATAGTAAGCAGCAGGGGCAGAATTTGAACCTGAATTCTCTGACTCCAGAGGCAGTGCCCTTCCCAAAGCACCAGGTTTGAGAAGGCATTGGTATGCTCTAGGCAAGCTTTCAAAATGGATTCTCCTAATCTTTCCCTCTGCTGAGTTGCTTCCACCTGTCCTCTCCTCCATTCCAGCTGTGTTTGATCAATTGTACCTGCTATGTAGACACTGAGTTTGATGAATGTGAACTAATGTGGGGGGGGGAGGGGAGGAGTGGATAGGGAGTCTAGATCTTTGTTCTTCTTGGTGTGGAGAACCCCTTTTCTGGAAACTACTTGCATCAATGCAGACTAGTAGTTTGACCCTAATTTATCTTAGACACTTGCCTGGGTCACAGAAAAATTAAGTGATATCTTCCTGATCACACAGCCATTATATATCATAGGCAAGATTTGAATCTAGGTCTTTCTCACTCCAAAGCTGACAGAGTATTCATGATCTCATACTGGTCCTTTCCCTCCTTCCCAACTGACTACTTACAAAATAATGCTTCTTGGTTGGACACAGAGAGAAGACATTTAAATGTTTTTTTTTTTAATCAAAATTTACATTTACAAAAAGGTACATAAAAGTTACTCCTCGCTGTGTTCCCTCTGTGTTGCACCCTTGAGAGTGGCCTACCTTTCCTCCTTTGATCCACGCTCATCTTTCTTGTGTGATCCTCTGGGTTTGTTTTGTTTCCAGAGGATGTACCTTGATGGCCAAGATCATGCCTTATCCACCTTTATATCCTTTACCTTGATTAGCACAGTAGGTACTCAATCAAGATTTGTTAATTGACTTAATTTGAGATTCCCTTATTTTGTTGTCCCTAATCTTATCTGCTAACTATATCCCCACTTAGATCCCATGTATATGTGGAGTCTGAGTATCCTGGAAGCATAGATAACTGTGGAATGATTTGGGGGGAGTTCAGGTAGAAAGCTGTCTCACAGTGAACACTGGGATTGGTTTTGAGAAGATACCTATCTTTTGCTTTCTCTTTACCTAGTTTCTGTGGACAAAGGTAATACATTCTGAAACTTTCCTTAGGGCCTTATGAGATTTTGATGGCCTAAGGGAATTTCTAGGAGGAAGGGTAATCTTTGATTAGGGATTTGTTTTTCTTCCCTTGGTTGAGATGCATGTTAGATGGAAAATAGGTGTTTGTGCAGGTATGGACATAAAAGACATTTGGGAAATGATGAAGTGGTAGAACTTCAATGGGGTCTTGTCACTCTTAGAGAAATTCTCATGTCAAGATATACTGTATTGGGTACAGCCTCTAATTTGAAAATCACAAAATTAACCAAAATCATAAATAAGATAGATTCTCTAAATATACAGATTCTTTTAAAAGCTCATCCAAGTTTGAATGAACATATTTCTGAAGGAATTGAATAAATAAATCATTAGAGACAGTACAATCAGACCAATGTTGGTTTAAACCAATTGGGGAAGAAACATTTATAGAATGCAATGTGAATGTGTGTGTGTGTTATATAAATATATGAATTTCTTGGAATGAATTCTTCAGCTAATGAGAAGAGATTTACAATGGCTTGCCGTTACTTAAAAGATGCAATCAAATTTATATAATCATTAAGGGAGGACATTGAAGGCCCCCCAACTAACTTTTAAAAATTTATCTATTCCTGCTAAAAGAGAAAGCACTGAACTGAGTCAGAGAGCAGAGTTTTAATGATGCCTCAGACATTTACACACTTCTTGATAAATAGGCAAATCATTTAATACCTGAATCTCTTTATTTATAAAATGTAGATAATATCTCTAGTAACTACCACATCTGGTTGATGAGGATCAAAGGAGGTAACTGGTCAATGTAAAGAGCTTTGTTAACCATAAAGTGATATACAGGATGTTGCAAAAGTTTTAGTGCAGTTTTAAGTTTAAAATGTCTCTGAACTCCAACAACAAAAATCAGACAAATGCAACAATAAAAGCTGCCATTTATACCGTGTCCCAAAAGTCTTAGTGCAGTTTTACTTAGGGTCGCTAGATGGCGCAGTGGATAGAGCACTGGGCTTGGGATCAAGAAGACTCATTTTCCTGAGTTTAAATCTGGCCTCAGACATCTCCTAGCTGTGTGACTCCAGGAAAGTCACTTCACACTGTTTGCCTCAGTTTCCTCATCTGTAAAATGAGCTGGAGAAGGAAATGGAAAACCATTCCAGTACCTTTGCCAAGAAAACCCCAGATGGGGTCATGAAGAGTCAGACATGACTGAAACTACTGAGCAACAGTTGAATTATCATAATTTCAGTTTAAAAGTTAATTTTAGTTTAAAACTGTACTAAGATTTTTATGACACTGTGTATAAATGCAGCTTTTATTATTGGAATTATATTTATTATTATAAATAGTATTATAATTATTGTTGTTATTGTTAGGCCTATCTTTGTTGTTATTGGGATTCAGAGAGAAGTATTCCTCGGGCCCAATGATATCCTGCTATTATTCTTTTCTTTTTGATATTCTACCGGTTATTGCATTATGTGGATAAAATAAGTATTTTATACTAGAACACAAACATTATGAGGCAAGCTCATCTTCCCTAGGCTCACAGAAAATATCCTCAGTGTACCTCTAGTTATAGACAGTATGGAAGGGGAGGTAGGTGCCCCATCCAGCACCTGCTGCATTTCAGTCTCCTTGATCAGGTCTCTGTATTGTGAAACAATCACCATCGTCATCATCATCACCACTCTTCTCCTCTGGGTCCTCTTCCTTCTTCCCTTCACCTTTATAGCATCTCTCCATTATGTCCCCTTCTCTCCCCTGCCAGTGTCACCACCATGGTACAGGGCCTTATCACCCCAGTCCCAGACTGTTGCAATAAGCTGCAAGTTGGTCCCCTGGCTTGCAAGTTGGTCCTCTGGCCTCAAGCCTCTCCCCACTTCTCTCCATCTTCCCCTCTGCTGTCAAAGTGATATTCCTAAAGTGCAAGTCTGACCATATGATCTCTGCCCCTGCCTCAATTCAACAAACTTCAGTAGCTCTCTATCTTCTACAAGATCAACTATAAAACCTTCTTTGGGGCTTTTAATGCCCATCACAACCTGCCTACATAACCTTCCTAGCCAGTCTTCTTCCACTTTACTTCCTATTTGTGTACTTGATTATCTAGTGACAGTGGCCTCCTTGCTGTTCTTCAAAGATGGACATTCCATCTCCTATCTCTGAGACTTTACTTACTCTCCTTCATGTCTGGACTGCTCTCCTTCTTCATCCCTGCCTCCTGGATTCCTTGGCTTCTTTCAAATCTTAGCTAATATACCACTTTCTACAAGATACTTTGGCCTGCTGTGGAAGGGAGATCCATCCTGCCCTATCGGAAAGTTAGAGGAGTGATGGGGGAGGACATAGGAGAGATTAGATTGGGGGAGGGGTTATACAAGGGGATGGCTGTTTTGAGGGGGGGGTAGGGGAAAGATGAGGAGAAAATTTGTAACTCAAAATCTCGTGGAAATGAATGATGTAAACTAAAATAAATAAAATAAAATATTTTTAAAAAAAGATACTTTAGCCTGTCTTCCTTAATTTTGGTGCCTTTGAGACAACCTTCTGTGTATCCTGCATCATGCATCTTTTTGTATGTTGTCTCCCACGTTAGTCCTTGAGAGGAAGGACAGGTTCCCCATCCTCTCTTTGTACCCCAATGCCTAACACATAGTAGGTGCTTGATAAATTCTACTAGACTGACAGAATGACTTCAGTGAAGTGGTAGAAACTGTTCAAATTGTCACTGAAAGCTATTAAAACTTAGCATTGATTAGATACTTTAGAAGACACAGTCAGTTGGGTGGGATTAACGTACCAGAAACCCTCTGGCCTTTATAAAGTCACAGATAGCAAATCCCATAGTATGAATACAAACCCAAAGTATCCTAGAGAAACTGACACATAAACTAAATTAGAACTGTTAATACTTGTAAAAAGCACTTGGCAGTGACTGGCACATAGGCACTATCTATATAAATGGTTATTCTTTTCTCTCCCTCTAGCTAGTATCATCAGTGGATGTAACTACTGCCCACAACTGTGCAGATATAACACTGATACATTAAAAATTTTAAAACATGGTAGTAGATGTTGGCTATATTGAATATTCACAATTGCCAAACTGCTTGGAATGAAAGGCTTTCAAAATATATCTTTCCAAGTAGAAAAAGTTAAAATAGTGTGAGAATTCATGTCCTATCTGCTATTGAAATTGTCCTGAAGATTACTGTTATTATTTCGTGATTCTTCCATTAAAGTCCTATTCCAAGGTCTCATTCTAGTGTGGAGGTAACCTCGGATTCATTAAGACCGTGCCAACAAAACTCTGACAGGTTTCGGCCAGTTGGCAAGCTTTTGAGTATGGGGTCAGTGGATCAGTCTAGCTAAATTTGGAAAGGGTCACTTTCAGGTTGACCACAGACAGAGTGATGATTTTTGTTTTATCCACAGCCACTCTCAGTGATCATTTACGGACAGAAGAGTTGACCTCTGCATTGTGGAGGGAGTACCTCCACTCTGAAGTTACACATTACTTGATATATTCTCACCCTCAACCTTTAGCCTAATGTCACTGACAGAGAGAGAGGCCTGAGGTTGTCTAGCAACTGAGTTCACATGGGTTTAGACTATTCTATCATGGAAAATGCCAGATGCATAAGAAATCAAGGGTGCCAGGAGATACTGGCCTACCTAGAACAGCAGCCTAACACACCAATATGTTTTCTCTGGAGCCATAGGACCTGGGTTCAAATGCTTATTTTGACACTGGCTTTCATTATTACCTTGTACCAACTTCTTCTGACTGGACTGAGATGCTCAGATTATGAATAAAAGCTATTTCTAATAAAAAAAGTCTTTGTGTAAATTAGGTTCTTTTAAAAACATATTCTTATTATAACTATAATTTCCTACATTTTCCCCTATATCCTTCCTCCTCCCAGAGGACCATTCCTTATAACAAAGAATTTTAAAAAAATGAAGATAGGAAGAGAAAAAAATCCATCAAAACCAATCAAGATATTGACTATATCTGATGTTAGATGTAACATTCCATACCTGTGTTGGACCCTTATCCCACTTCCACAAAGGAGTTTGTGGGAGAGGGAAGGTCACTTCTAATAGCTCTTCTTTGGGGTCAAGATTGCTCTGTATAATTTCCTAATATTATATTTAATTGTTTTGTGGTTAGTCTCTCTCTGATCTCCCCACCCTCATTATTTACATTGGTGTTTGTTTTATATCACATGTTAGTTTCCTGGCTCTGCTTACTTCATGTTGTGTTAGCTCACATAAATCTTCCCATTCTTCTCTGTATTAATCATATGCATCATTCTTATAATATAGTAACATCCCATTACATTAATCATTCTTCAAATCAATGAGCATCTGTTTTATTTCCAGTTCTTGGTACCACAAAAAAAGTACAGCTATAACCATTTTGATTTCTATGGGGCCTTTCTTTTTGTCATTAATCTCCTTGGGATATAGGCCTTGCAAATGGAACCTTTGGGTCAAACAGTATGGACATTTTTACCACTTTCTTTTCATAATTCCAAATTGTTTTCCTGAAAGATTGTACTGATTCACAGCTCCACTGGTAATATATTAGTGTGACCGTCTTTCCACAACCCCTCCAGCATCAATTATTCCTGTCTTTTTGTTATCTCTGCCAATTTTCTGGCCATGAGATGAAATCTTAGGGTTATTTTAATTGACATTTCTTTTATTCTTTCATGTGGTTAATAGTTTATAGTTCTTTATTTGGGAAACATTTGTTCACATCACTGAATTGGCTTACTTTGTCTCTTTTCTGAGATTATGGCTCTGAGGTTACATCAGTAGTAGCCACCATCAGGAAGGTATGTGAAAGGGAGATGAGAGTAATATCTCATTCCTGATGGGATAGTCCAGAGACATCACACAGATGACTAGGCTAAAAGGGGGTAAAACAGGCTTCACAAAGGAATTGTTTCACTGAAGTGGATTCTAGGAGGGGGAAGAGAATGTACATTTATATAACACCTACTATATTCCAGGCACATCTCTTTTATTCCTTGCAAGGCAGGTCCTGTTATTATCTGCATTTAACAGTTCAAGAAACTGAGGCAAACAGAAATTCAGTGACTTGCCCAGAGTCATACAACTAGTAAGTGTCTGAGGCTGGATTTGAACTCAGTTTTTCCTGACTTCACCTGAGTATTCTATCCATTGCTCCACCTAGCTGCTAGGAAGATGAATTTATCATTCCCGCAGTCCCTGAAATATAAATTCAACAAATATTTATTGTTATGAGTATGTGGTAACAGAATCATTGTGCAAAATACATCGTGAGAGCCCTCAGAATTTATTAAAAAAAAAAAAAAGCCTTGTCCAAGGCTTGCAGACAGCTCCTAATTAGGAGGGAATGAAGGTGCATGCGTGGGAAAAAAAAAAAATGCTTTTCCTAATATTGTTCTACTCCTCCCAGACACTCCTTATTTTACTTGGTTATCTGATGATGACTGGATCCTTTTCTGATGCTTCTGTCTCTTGGCTGGGAAACTGATAGGGCTCTGGTATGAGGGAAATGGGCCTAGCCACCAATCTGTGTTATCATGGAGAATCCTCATCTACCAGGACATAGGTGGTCTACTTACCAGGAGAGAATAGCTAATAGCATCCTTGTCATCATTACCAGGATGTGGAGAGAAGAAATAGCCTGCACTGGTACCACCCATCCACTCATTAGTACAGGGGGCCCAGGGTTCAGGCAATGGCAAATTGGATTTGTTAGCCCAGGGCATGATTGTCCCAGTTCCTTTGGGAACTAGGAAGGTATTTCTTTTCTAGGAGATCGAAGCAGAGGTATACACTCTATGGGCTGCAGCTGTCAGTCAATGAACATTTATTAAGTGCCTAGATGTGCCGGGTACTGTGCTAAGCATTGGAGATACAAAGAGAGGCAAAAGACAGTCCCTGCCCTCAATATGATCAAAATCTAATGATGAGAATTCTCCTTCATCAAAAAGCTGAAAGAGACTTTTTCTTTGCCTTTGGTCATAAGCAGACTACTGGGCTCCACATGCTACCCCCCTAACATGAGACAAAATGAAGAGTTGCAAACAATAGAAATCTATGTAAATCCAATGAAATAAAGTTCCTATATGGGGTTCCCAGTCTGTCAATTGGTCAAGGACTTAATCCTATGAAATCTAGACAGTCTACCACCACCATGCCAGGAAACCGAATTGCTTCCCTTTGAATTGTCTTAGGAAGATTCTGAAGATCACCTGAAAGGATAAAGTACTGGACACTGAGGACCTTTCTTGAATTAAATTGTCAAGCATTCAAACTCTGCTCCAGAAAAGGCAATTCTGATGGACTTGCCACGTTGTTAAAATGCCAAATGTGTGCTTGCCTAAAAGACTATTTTATAGAGAACTCATATAAGGCAAGCACTCATGTGGTGATCAGAAGAAATGATACAAAGATACTTTCTAGATACAAAGACTCTCTCTGAGAAGCTTTGGAATTGATTCTGTGACATGGGAGACACTGGCACAGGACTGCTCAGCAAAGCAGGACTGAAGTAGCTCAAAAGAAATGTGAGATGCGCAAATTTAGAGAATCCACCCCAGATGTTCACAGGAACTTTCTGTGCCTGAATTGTAGTAGATCATTCTGAGCTCATCTTGGTGTGATCAGCCATAGTTGAACACTCTAATTTCACTCTAACATAGTGATGTCATTTTGGTCCTCTTCGTGAATGAAGGACAACTATACTGGATATTTGTGTGCTTGACACTAGAAAGAATAGAATTTATACTGGAAGGACTAAATTCTGTGAAATCACAAAGTGCATTTTTTTCATCCATAAGACAAAGAAAATAGAAATAGAATAAATTTTTTTATTTCAAAATAAAATTATAGTAAAATTATTGTATTGTGATATAACTGATCCTTCTAATGCCAAAACTGTCATAACCACTTTATGGTTACTTAACTAGAAAGAAAACATGTTTCACACTCTCAAGAAAGTCCAGTTGGGCTGATAAGATTTGTTGAGGAAACAATTGGAGGACTGCATAAGGCAGAATATAATGAGGTACTGAATTGTAGGGATGCTATATAGTCCTGGAGAATTTCACAGGATGCCGTGCAAGATCAGGGGAGTCTGAAGGAAGTAAGGAAGACTTCTTGTTGGAAATGGGCCTAGTGAAGGCATCTTGGATAATGAGTAGGGTTTTAATAACAGAAAAGGGAGCGTGTGTGGTAATACACATACATTCATACTGGATTCCTCAGTGTTGCCTTCTGTTACATGTTAGCTCTCAGTTGGCCTTTCTTGATGGCTTATAGTGTTCCATGTCAACGTGAACATTTCATAAACTTGGTTCTGATACTAAAGACATTCTTTAGGCCTTTTGAGAATATAGAAAATGGCAGGAATGATTTCAGGTGAACTGAATGTTAGGCTAATCTCCTGTGATACCAGAGTCTTCACTACTGAAGCAATGGGAATTTTGTCACAAACAACCGGTGCCCCCAGCCTGTTTCCAGCTAGACCTCCTCCTGGAAAGCCTTCTCCAACTTCTGTACTACAGGATTTTTTCCTCCCAATCTCTACAGCACTCAGCATGCTTCAGGTTTTCTCACACTTAACATTCCTATTTCTGTGACCATACCTTGAATCTTCATATACCCTTGTATGGTTTTCCAGATGATTCTTCAACCATATCATACTGCCTTTATCAGTGCCCTGTAATTCCAAATCTAGATCTCCCAGTTTCTCTAAATTAGTACAATGTACCCAGCCAACCAGTTTTTGTCATTTAGTAATTTTCAGTAGTGTCCCACTCTTTTGACTAAGATACCAGAGTGGTTTGCCCTTTCCTTCTCCAACTCATATTACAGATGAGGAAACTGAGACAAACAAGGTTAAGTGGCTTGCCCGCAGTCTCACAGCTAGTAAGCCTCTGAGACCAGATTTAAACTCAGGAAAATGGTTCTTTCTGACTCCAGGCCAGGTGCTCTATATTTTGGGCCATCTAGCCACCTAGATCATCTCTAATTTCAGGAAAGAAGTGATCTTGAAGACTGGAGCTCCTTAAGCATTCAGCTTCCTCATCTGTGTTCTGGGACTGGGAATCTAACCCCAGTTGTGCTCTTGAATCACCATGGGGTTTTGAACTACTTACCTTGACCTCTCTGAGCCCCAGTTTCCTTGACTGTATGATGGCAATGATCTCTGTACAGGATATATGTAGTTTAGTGATGAGCACTTGACAGGATGTTTCAGGAGGGATTTTTGCTTCAGGTAGGGATTGAACTGTACCTCTTAGATCCCTCTCTAAGATTTTATTCTTTTGTGATTCTGATACCTGTCCTACTTTCTTCTGTCTTTTGTTATATGAGGAACAAATAAGATAATAGATATAAAAATGCTTTGTAAAGTAAAAAGTATCATATATGTAACATAATGATCATTATTATTACATATCTACAGGAAAGGAATGTTTTTTTAAACATGTGGGTTTTGTAAATGACAGAAATTTAGCTAAAAAAACTTAATGTTAAATATCAAAATGAATTTTTTTTTAATAGAAATCTCTGCCTTCTTAAAAAGAGAGTACTGAATATAACTAATTCTTGAAGACTCAGGGTCATCCATCTAAATGTTCATGAGTGTTTATTCTGTATTGAATAAAATGATGCCCTCAGGGCTGATTATACTTCACTTGCTTGTTTGCCCAGGAAGTAAATGGCAATAACAACAACAGCAATAATAATAATAGTGCTAGATGGTTTGCAAAGTGCTTTCCAAATATCATCTCATTTTATCCTCACAGCAACCCTGGAAGGTAGATGTTATTATTATGCATCTTTTTAACTGAGACCTACAAAAGTGAGGTGACTTTACTAAGGTCACACTGCTAGCTAGAGCACAAGGCAAGTTTGAACTCAAATCTTTCTGACTTGGGTTCCAGGGCACTAGCCACTGTACCCCCTAAATGTCCCCAGTCTGCTATGGTTTTTCAATTTGCACATGTGTGTGTGTATTTAATGTCATTTTTCTGCCTCTTTCTACTTGATGTCAGCCTGTCAGCTGAGCTGTATCTTTTCCCCACTATCAGTATGCATGCTTTTAGCAATTCCCCTTGAAATTTGCTCCTTCAAATATAAGTTGTGCTAGGAAAACAGATCATTGAGTATGTTAGAATTATTTCAGCAACAAAAGTAAACAGAATTGGAAGGAGGGACAGGGTATCCCCCGTGAATAAAATGCGTCGGTTTCAGTGCACGGACTTTGCAAACATCTGTGGCGTATTGTCGGTCTTTGACGTTTTCTTCATGACTCCAAGTATATATTCCAGATAGTTAAGGTTGCCAGCTAAGTGACCCCTAACTAAATGTGGTGTAATAGCATTGCAATGATGATTATTCTGGTGGTAAATGAGTGACATTTATATAGTGATTTTACAGGACAAGTTACTTAACAATCGTTTTCTCATTCTCAATCATTACAACATCCCCAAAGAGAGACAACTTTGTATTTTAATTTTCAGAATCTCATGGTCTTTGACACTTGGGGTCTTCAAATCTCTGACTTTGACATTCCCTTGGGAAGAGGTGCAAGGTTCAGAAAGTGTCTTTGAGAAAACAGCCGATACTGACCTTATTGCATAGATACAGCCTCATCAGATCCTTTTGATGGTCTCTGGGCACCTGACTTTGAGCAGCTAAGCATCATAGCCATGCACACAGAACTCTTCCAGGAAAAACATGCACTTAGATACAACTGCAGAATTATCCAACTGTCTAGCCTTGAAACTCTGCTATAATAAGTTTCTGCATTTCTCTCATCCAACTCTATGAATTTCTGCAAGACCAGAATCAAAAGGACCAGTCTCAAATACTGTCTATGAACTGTTCATTTGCCTAATGCCTGCCCTAGCATGGGAAGAGTTTGATGGAACCCTTCCCTTCTCCCCTCCCCAAGCCATCTTTTAATTCCCTCTAGCTTGGCCACGATTCCTTTCTTCTGGTGCTAACACTTACCTCCCATTTTACATAAGAAAACTGAGTCCCAGAGCTGTGTCCAAATTACACAGAGCACTGTGGTTTGATTTTGGAATTCACCCTAGGGTTTTTGATTCTAACCCTTTTTACTATATCATGGTACCAATACAAAGAAGGTTTCAAAGGACCATCTTGCATCTTGCTCCTTCACTAGAACAGTCAGTCTTGTAGCACCTCAGAGCTTGGTGAAGTGTGTACCTCTGCTGTTTGGTGTATTTGACCAACTCTTCCTGAAAGGAGATGACTGTGTGCTTTAGACTTGGTCTGCTTCTTGACACATTCTCACTACTGCTCTCTTTCTTCTCTAGGTCAGTCACAGGCTTGGATAAGGAGCCTGACCTTGTACACATGGAGGCGAGGACGACTGACGGATGTGAGTGCTGCGGAAGCAAGGTTGATACACAGTGGTGCTGAGCTAGGGCCAGGGGGATCCAGCCATTGCTCTCTAATTTACATTTTAATGGACCGGGAAGATGTAGGATGCAGAGCTACATTACTGACATCTCTCCTTATCTCTGACCTCTTGGGCAAAGGGAAGGAGAGAGGAGGGGGAGAGGCTTCTTCATTCCTTTGAGAAGCCCCATGGAAATAGACCAACAAGGACCAATCTCTAAACATTTCCTTGGCCTTTAGAGTAAGAATTTTGATGTGATGATATTCACAGTTTCCTCCACCATAATTTCATGCCACCTTAAGTATAATTCTAAAAGAAATGTATATCAATACACGGTGTTTATTTTTAAGTGAAGTTTGCATTTATATGAAAGTGTGCCTTGCTTTAAGAAAATGTACTGTGCAAAAATTCAGATTTGCTATCCCAAGAAGTAATTGGGTAATTATTTGAATTACCACATAGTATGCATTAAAAAAAATGCTTGTTGACAGATGGGACTCACCTCCAAGGCTCCTTTAGATGGCATTTTCCTTGAAGATAGGCAACCAACATTTATTAAGAACTACATGCTAAACACGAAGGACAAAATGAGAGAAAACCAGTAAGGGGAACACAGTAGATACCACTGATCTCCGCCTGTGTACATGGTAGATTCCTCAGAAGGGAAAGAGAAGATATGAGGATGATATTGAAGCTTCAGTATATTGTGATGCCTTAAATAGAAAAAGGAGAAAGGGGGCAATTAAGGGACAGAAAATGAATCTTCCTACCTCCAGGCCTGGTACTCTATCTACTGTACTACCTAGCTGCCCTGAGAGATACTTAAGCTATATATCTATGTACATATATTTATATAGATAGGTCTCTATGTTTATCTATCTTTACTTATCTATTTATGTCTATATATAAATGTAGACATATCTATATGGATATATATGTACATATACATATGTACATCTTTCTATATCTATCTATCTATCTATCTATCTATCTATCTATCTAGAGAGATCTAATAGTCATATAAATACAGATGACTAATCAAAGTCAATGAACTCACCAAAGGAGAAAATACACAGAAGAAATAAGGATCCAAGACCAAAGATTTGAGGAACACAAAGGCTTAGGGGTAATAGTCCAGCCTAGGATACTGAGAAGTAGTAAGACAGATACAAGGAAACAAGATGAGCACAGTGACTTAGAAACCAAGAGAAGAGAGAGTATCTGCAAATTGCTGGGATAATGTAGTCAATGGTGTCAAAACCTTCACTAAAGTCAAGGTGGATGAGGATTGAAAAAAGACCATCAGATTTATCCAGTAGTTTCAAGATCACTAGCAGTCTTTGATAGGACAGTTTCAGTAGTGTGGCAGGGTTCCAGAGGCCAGTTTTCAGGCTTTGAGGTCATGAGGAATTAGCAGCAGTAAGCATAAACTATTTTTTCTCTAATTAGGTAGTAAAAAAGTAAGAAGAATATTTTAAGAAGGTGGCAGGAAGGAAGGAAAAATGGAAGAATTTATTAAGTGCCCACTATGTACCAGGAACTATTGTAAGTGCTTTATAAATATCGTCTCATCTGATCTTTGCAACAACCTATTATTATCTCTGTTTTAAAGTTGAGGAAACTGAGGCAGAAAGAGATTCAATCACTTGCCCAGAGTCACATAGCAAATAAGTGTCAGACTGAATTTGAACTCAAGTCTTCCTTATTTCAGGTCCAGCTTTCTATTCCTTATACCCCCTACTTGTCTTCAGGCAGGAAGGAACCAGTGTAGTAGATAAGGAGAGGTTGAAAGTAGGTCAGAAAGAGGAAATGCTCTGGTGAGAAAACTCTGAAAGGAGATAATTGTTGATGAATCAAGTGTACAATTGGAAGGATTAGCTTTGGCAAGGAGAAAGATTCTCAGACACTTAATAGTTGTGTGACTCAGGATAAATCACTTGACCTATGCCTCAGTTTCATTATCTGTAAAATGGGTATAATAATAGCACCTACCTGCCAGGGATATTATGAGGATCAAACGAGATAGTATTTGTACAACACTTTGAAAACTTTAAAGGGCTATGTAAATACTAGCTTTTATTATTATTATGGTATTATCATTACTGTTCCTCAGACAAGAGGCAAAGGACAGAAGGATGGGAAGATATAGAACTGTTTTGCAGCATGGCATATGGGAGATGAGAGCTCTCATGTGAAATGGCCTCAACTTTCAAAGGCAAGTAGGAGATGGTGTCATCTCTTGTGAAAGAGGAGAGTGGATTGATTTGGGAGGAGAAAGACTTGAAACAATTGCTGCGGGGGATAAAATAATTAGGGATTTTTTTTTTTAATTTAAAAATTTTTTTAAAGGACTGCTGTTTAGCAGTGATAACCCAGGTGAGATTAGATAATATGGATTTGTAGCGGACTTAGTCAACATGTTTGCATATGTAGCCTCAAATCTGGGGTCCACATTTAGATACTGGGTTCTATGAAGGCAGCTTGACTGTTACAACTCAGGGTTCTAGCAGTGAGCTTTATAATGCTGTTACTTACAAACCCCCACTGGTGTACTTTCTATTAATAATCTGTCAGTAGCCTCATTTAACTTTTACCAGAGGCATTTACTAAATGGCATTGGAAGAACGTTTGACACAAACATTTCCTCCTATACTGCAGGAACATAAACTCTCAAAAATACACACAGATCCATAGGAATAGGGGGCTCAAGCTTAGGGTACAGTGAGGTATACACACACACACACACACACACACACACACACACACACACACGTATATATATATATATAATATACACACATGCCTATATGTATGCAATGCATGTATATATGTATATGTACACATATGTATGCATACATACACACAGACACACACATACATACATACATACACACAGTATACATGGAGAAGGGGATAATTCACGATGCCTTGAGCTTTATGGCCTAAAAATCCTTTCTCTTAAGTCCATAATAAGTATTCTTTCAGTTGCTTCCTAACTTACTAGCCATTTGCCTTTCCATATCTGTCTTTCTTTCTGTATCTGTCTTCTTTCTCCTCCAGACTGAATGTATTATCTCCTATTGTTTCAGTCTCTCTGGTCCCATCTAGATATATTGTCTGCTACTGGTCCAGTTTTCTGCTGACATGGTCAGTGGAAGGAGGAAATGACTAAGGAAGAAAGAGAGAAAAAAAAAAAACCCTAGATCTGGAATTCTCTGTACCAAAATCCTCCACTTCTGGACTGATCTACCACTTGATTGATGGATTCACAACTGTCTTGCTATTTTTATATGTAGGCCAAAAGGTATAATTTGATCGCAGCCAATTATAAGAGAGTTCCTATATGGTATCATTTGCATTCACCCAATTACTAGAGTTCTATAATCTTCACAAATTAATTAAAGACTTGATTACACTCTATAATGGGGTTGTAGGAAAATTCCTTAATACTTAGTTTAAACTATTGATTGATTCAGTTGTGATGTCTGGACTTTTATGTGTGTATTAATTGAGATAGGGTTGGAGCTATCCCCCCATTTATATGACTTCTTCCAATAGCATTCTATGGTTCAGGAATGGAAGTAAAATAGCAGATAATTGGGGAGAAGGTGAAGAGCATGATTCTGGGTTGTAGTCTGGTAAAATGTAAATTTCAGAAAGACAAGGGAATAAGATTTTAAGGGTGAGAGTCAGCATATAATTGGGAGTCAAAATTATAAAGTGAGAAAAGTGAAACCAGAGCAAAGATGGTGGACTGGAAGAATTGAAGAGATGTGAGAGCTGGAGGCCATAATGAAGAAGAAAAAAGAGAGGAGGAGCGGGAGTAGAAGGGGGAGAGAGAGAGAGAGAGAGAGAGAGAGAGAGAGAGAGAGAGAGAGAGGAAGAGAGGAAGAGACAGAGATACACAGAAAAAAACAAAGACAGAGAGAGAGAGAACATAATATAACAGGAGATCATGGGAATATCAGAGTTCAAGATTATGGGGATAGAATAGTTCGGGGTGACAGCAGTGAAGTTTAAGTTATCATTGTTTCTATGGGTAGTTGAGGTAGACTGTTGGGGCAATTGAGGATGCTAATGAAATGAGAGACCTGTATGGTCAGATTTACATCATTGTGAATACTGAAATCACCAGGCAGGGGCTGGAATGGATAAGATTGGTCCATATAATGCACCCCTTGAGAAAGAAGAGAAAATAACCCAGAGGCTGGCAAATGACAGCAATAGAGCTGTGAACAAGGTTATATAGACATGGTGTCAGCCTGAGAAGAGCAAGGGTTGCTAAGTGACAGCTGCAGGAGTGTCTAGAAGTAGCCATGGGAAATAAAGAGTAGACAACTTCCTCTTGTATTGGCCTGTTGTGAAGGAGACCTCAAATTCCAAATGGCTTTTGCCATGGGACAGGAGGTGTTTCACTTTTCTCAGGAGCAAGGGATCCCTACATTTCTAGTTATCTGTAGAAGATAGCAAAAATATTATTGTAGCCCATAACTACCAAAAAAATTAGTATACAAGCATTTCCTACTTAGCACTGTTAATTGGTTCCATGAAAACACAGTATTAGAGAAAATTATGTCCCACAGGACATAGTACCTATGTACTATGTATCCATGTAATTTGCAAGATACATTCTAGAATGAACAATATCCAGACTATAAACACTTGAAATTATATATTCCAGAGGGCTAAGACTACTGAATCTTTGTAAACCAATTCCTTTCCCTTTCCTTCCCTCCCCTCTCCTATAAATCCCCCTTGTCCCAGAAACTCTTAGAGTGTGGGTGAGGAGTAGCCAAACCACTTGAACTGTTCTTGGAGGTCATGAGGCATCAGGGGTTTAAAGGGACATGAAACTATATTAAAATCTTGAATCTCTGGTTTAACTTTCATGCTTTGAGGGGGGAGCTTATGATTTGCCAGCATGTCTCTAAAGTGCCACAGCAACCTTTGTCTCATTGGTTTGAATTTTGAAGGTTCCCAATTGAGCTCCTATCCATAAGGCAGAGGCCAGAGATGATTTTTGTCCCCAGAGATCAAATCCTGTTACAGCAGTGTTTTGCTTTATTATGGTTAGGGCAAGTTTTAATGCATTAGTTAAATTAAATTCATCAGTTATTAAGTTGAAAAGGCAGGGGAAGGGAGAAAATTACACACACACACACACACACACACACACACATCACTACGCTAGGTACCATAGACAATTAATAGTATCTCCAATACAGGAAGAAGTCATAGAAATCCATGAGACAAAATTCCAGGAAAAAAAAAACAAGCACTAAAATTCATGACCTCAGAAATTTATACACAAATTCATAGTTTGGGAAAAATGCAAGATGAAGCAGGCTTAAAACAAGGAGCCATATTTGATCTCAAAGATATCACCAGACCATGGTGGTATAAGCCCCATGACTGGAATATGGTTCTTGAAGGGTATACCTTATATGAAAACAGTAGGACAGGTAAAAAGGTAGGTAGAATAGCATTGTAATAACTATAAATTCATGTAAAAAATCCAGTAACTAAGAGAGATTAAAAACTAGTGAAGAACATGTGGATGAAGTTTGATAGAGGCAGACTTAAAAGTGATATTACCTTTAAAGTATACAACAGAGAAAGAAGAAATAGATTAGGAATTTAGAAAATGTCGCAAGCTTGGCACAGAGACATGATGCAATAGGGGAGATCACTTATCTGTTGTCTCTCAGAGCTTTCTCTCTGATCAAAGCAATGCCCGAACACACCTACGCCCCCCCCTCAAGAAATTTGCAATCTAATATTAATAATTTTTTTGTGGAAGTAGCATAATAGAGATGGGAGGGTTTTTTTTTTTTTTTTTTTGTCAAAGTGATCTTATTTAGGGAAGTTTGTACATGGAACTCAGGAACATATTTTTAATATTAAAGAAAGCATACTACTAGTGGTTTCCTCCTCCAAAGTAAATACAGTGAACAAATCAAAGATATAGGCCTGCAGCAGAATTAATTACCCAGCTTCTCTGTTATCATGAAATAAGCATTTTACCAACTATCTACACACCATCTTTTCCATTAGAATTCCACTCTTTTAGCACTACTACAGATGATCCTGGTTTGCAGATGTATGTGCAAGTTGAAACAGCCCCCACCATCAGTAGCAGTCCCTGTTCTGGCCTTAGTAACTTCTCTTTTGTCCCTCTCTCTGACTTCTCTATTATGGTGGAAGGGCAATTGCCATCCTTATCACTCAGCCTCAGAAACTAGATGTACTCCTCCCTTCCTTAGGCTTTCTCTCATCTCCTCTTCCAAAGTAGTTGCCAAGTCCTATTGATTCTACCTTCTAACATCTCTCCTATATGCCGCCCCCTTCTCTCCTCTGACTCTACCACTGCTTTAGTACAAATCATACCAGGACTATTGTACTAGCCTTCCAATTTGTATACCTGTCTCAAGTCTTTCCCCACTCTAGTCTGTCATCCACTTAGTGGTAAAATTGATCTTCCTAAAGTATAGTCTGACTGTGCCCCTCACCTAGTCAGTGAACTCCAATGGCTCCCAATGACCTCCAGGATCAGATATAAAATCATCTGCTTGGCATGAAAAGCCCTTCATAATCTGCCTCCCTTCTACCTTTACAATCTTCTTATACATGTTAAATATTTACAATCTTCTTATATATGCCCCCTTACATACTCTTCAATCCAGTGACATTAGTCTCCATTCTGTTCGTTACACAACATACCCTATCTCCCAGCTGCATGCATTTTCACTGGCTGTCCCTAATCCCTGGAATTTTCACCTGCCTCATCTATACCTCCTGGTTTCCCTGCCTTCAAGGCCCAGATAAAAATCTGACCTTCTCTGTGATATCTTTCCCAATCTTCCTTAATGCTATAGCCTTTTCCCTGCTAGGATCTCCAATTTCTCCTGTATAGCTTGTTTGCATATAGTTCTCTGCATGCAGTCTCCCCTGCCTTAGACTGCAGGCTCCTTTAGAACAGGGATTGTCTTTTGCCTTTCTTTGTATCTCCTGTTCTTAGCACAGTGCCTGGCACATAATAGACACTTGAATAATGTTTTTTGTGTTGATTTATTATGTGACACATGAATTGATGGTGGTGTGTTCATAGAAGTTGATTTCTGGAATCAGCATCATATGATTAGAGAATTAGGCTAACTCACTTTATACAAGAAATTTCTAACAGGATGTGTCATCCATTTGCTCCTGAATACTTCTAATGATAGAGCTCACTACCCAACCAGGCAGACTGCTTTGTTAGTGTTAGAAAGTTCATTTATATTGAGTTGAAATCTGCCTTCTTCTGGCTTCTGATGACTCTTGTTCTGCTCTCTGAAGTTCTGCAGGATGTTCTTCTTTGCCTACAAGAAAGCCTCAAAACATCAAGATGATGATCACTCTCCCTGCTCCTCACTTTCTTCTCCAGGCTAAATATCCTTAGTTCCTTAAACATTTTGTTTCTTGCATGAATTCATTCAATAGATAAACATTTATCAAATGACAGAATATTTGTTAAATGAATTAATATGTTATGGTGTTGAGACTATCAAAATCATTTTTCACCTTTACTATATAATTATTTTTTCTAATATACCTTAGGAAATATAACACTCAGAATTGGAATGATATCTGTAATATATCCAGATATAATCTGAGTGGAACAGAATTCAGTTACTTTCTTGCCTTCCTTAATTTGGACACATTAGGGATAGATCAAGGACCTGCAGTTTCATTTGTATAAGCACTCCTGGGATAAGGAAAAACAAATGACATTTTAAAAAAACAACTACATCACTATTTTGGCCCAAATAGAGCTTATAACCCCTATAACTTTAAGGACCTTATTTTAAGGCAAGTAACTTCTTTCATTCTGACTACCCTCCTAACTACCTCATCTTATATATTTTAAAAAATATTATTATTAATTTCATTAAATATTCCCAATTACATGTAAACATTTTTAATAATCATTTTTTAAAAATTTGAATTCCAAATTCTTTACCTCCTGCCCCTCCCTCTTCCTTGAGAAGGCAAGCATTTCAATTTCAATTATACACATGAGGACAAGCCAAACATATTTCCATATTAGCCATGTTGCAAAAGAAAATACAAACAAAATAAGACAATAAAAATAAAGAAAGTAAAAAACAGTATGTTTCAGTCTACATTCAGAGGTTGTTAATTCCTTCTCTGGAGATGGAAAATGTTTTTCATCATAGGTCCTTTGGAATCGTCTTGGATCATTGTCTTGAACATCATTGATAAATCTTTCACAGGCAATCATCCTTAATAATATTACTGTAATTATGTACAATGGTCTCCTGGTTCTG
The DNA here is from genome assembly GCA_028646515.1 of Pseudochirops corinnae. NCBI lineage: Eukaryota > Metazoa > Chordata > Mammalia > Diprotodontia > Pseudocheiridae > Pseudochirops > Pseudochirops corinnae. The sequence goes on from CM053589.1 coordinate 123,718,150, forward strand.
CTTGCTCCACTTTGCATCAGTTCATATAAGTCTTCTCATGCTTCTCTGTTGTTTAAATAGTAACATTCTGGACACTTTTCTTATCATTCATTGTCTTTGATGGTTGTGCTTATGTTGACACTACCCATAGCATACTGTCTTTTGCCAGCTTCAAAATCAGTATTCTTGTTGAGTCATTTCAGTTGTGTATGATTCTCTGTGACCATATTTGTGGTTTTCTTGGAAAATTACTTGATGAATTTTCCATTTCCTTCTCCAGCTCATTCTATAGATGAGGAACTGAGACAAACAGGATCAATTGACTTGTCTAGGGTCATATAGCTAGTAAGTATCTGAGGCCAGATTTGAACTCAGGTTCTCTTAAATCCAGGGCCAGCACCTGATGTACTGTACCCCCTAGCAAATTCCACACTGGAATTCCACACTATGGCAAATGCTACAGCAAATTCAACACTGAGAAAAAATGTCAAATACTTCCAATACTGTGGGGCTTACAGATCCTTTATCAGCAATGGCAACTGCTTTTAACAGAACCTGAACTCTACAATAGAACCTGTTACCTATCCTACCTGCTTAGATGTGTGGAGAATCTTTTTTTATGAGCCTCAAGATGTCCTAGGGTCTCTTGGATCACATGGTAGTACTGTGTCTGAATGGAATATGTTAAAATTTTAAAGCAGTGGACTGCAAATTCATTGGGATTCCAGAGTTTGTGATGATCTAAATGTCCAACAACTGGTCAAACAGAATTGTTCCTCTTCTTATATGTTGCTTTGTCCAGTCATTCTCTGCAACACTTTTCAGCCAACACAGCAGGTTTTTTTTCTCTTTGTCACCTCCAGAAAGAGAGGGAAGAGAGTCTATTGGACTGTCAATATTCTTTGTTTTTTGAATATTAAATAACAAAGATGGAACAATTTTGTCTTGGTTCCCATATAATTGGCTGCAACTCATTATTAACTGTTTTGCAAATCATACCTTGAGTTCCTTGGATCCCAGATATGTGGATTTCTTTCCATATTTCTGGTTCTCCATGAAAGGAATAACACCTTGGCACAGAATTGAGAAGCAAAAAAGTCATAATGTCTGTAATAAGAGGGAGTGTCTTTTTCAATATTTGCAAATTCAACAAAAGAATGAGTTCCAAGAACTTGTAGTTTTGATTATCCTGACTCTGGCAGCTTTGCTACCATATGCAGAAAGCTTTCTACAAATGGCTCAAAGCTTTGAGAATGGCAAGCCATTAACAACTGGTTCAACGCCTCCATAGCAATGAAAACATACCCAGACCAGTGTCAGACAGCATCTCTGTTCCATTTGTGAGCCATTTAAGAACGAGTTTGATAGAGTTTCTCTTGGGCAGAAACAACATGAGATGTCAGTTTCTCTATCTCTACTTTTACAAGACCATATTTTGAATCCTTAAGGAAATATGTTATTCACCAGATGTCTGTAACATGGGCACAAAGTAGCATACTTGTGCAGGCATATTGGCTCCAGGATGTGCTTACCTCCTGAGTCCTCAGCAAGGACCAGTGACCCAAAGGCTAGAGGATATCATGATGATGAACTAGTGCTGGAGGGAGCTGCAAGGAGGGGGTCGGGGAACCCAAGGCCTCAGCAAGGGAGTGGGTAACAGGGAAGGGGTAGCACAGTGCTGTGCCAGGGCCCTGATCCAAATGAAAATCACTGCTGTTGCTACCAATGCCAGCCCCTGCTCCCCCTCATCCTTTATTTGTGCTATTGATTTTTTGAACCTGAATTCAGATTTTTACTTTTCTGTCCTATTTAAATGTTGTTACCTATTCTATATAGGCTAAAAATGTATTCCAACTGCCCAGAGTATCAGACTTACAGATAATACATACAGTAACAAGATCTTGGGGAAGTGGAATGGTTCTCATAACCAGAGAGGCATCATAATCTTTTCATACATCAAAACCTCATTAACTAGAGATTGGTTTATTCAGAATTCCGTGCTATGTAACTTGTTGATGTAAATCTGTGCTTTCTCCAAGTGATACCTATTATGCTTTTATAATGGTAGCAGGCAATGTGAACCTGTTTGTTTTCAGTTTTATTGTTCAAGAATGTGGGATTTACTGTATTAAAACAGACTTCAATTATATTGCACTAAGTCCCCTGCTCTCATTCAACTATGCTCTTGTGACCGATTTAGCCTCAGTCCCTAAACTAAAGAAAGTGAATTTGTTGCTTCATTTTTTTAAAATGTCCAATCCTGAACAAATTGACTCATTGCTCAAGAATGAGCTTGAACACTGGAGAATTTACCTTACTTCCTTCTATTGCCTCCTATAACTCAGGCCTATGACCTCAAATCAAGGTGGGAGGAGGAAGAAGGAAGAAATGTGTGTGGGTATACACATAAGGATCATAATAGTAACAAAAAGAGGAATAATAACAACAATAGTTTTTGTAAAGTACCTACTATGTGTCAGGCACTAAACACTTTGCAAATGCTATCTCATTTCTTTGTTCAGTGGTTCTACTACCCAGCCCTGGACATCATGCTTTTATTGAAGTGGCTTATTAGGAACCTCTTCCTCCATTTTTCACTTTTCTCCACATGTAGCATATGGTTTGGCTAACCTGGAAGTCAGATGGGCTGGAAAGCCTGAGATAGGGAGACATAAAGGAGGAGAGGTGATCTTTAGAGACAAGGGGCCACCAATTCCTTGGGGATGAGGACTGAGCTGAGGATAGAACTGGAGGCATGATCATGTCTACCTTATTGGGTGATGCCTTAACTGTCCTTGATCATAAGCTTTAATTGGTATAGCCATGCCCTTATCTAGTTGCTTCTAAGGCTATTTTATACGTTTGGGGAAGAGGGGGTGAGTGAGTTTTGGGAGCTTCTGTGTAAGCAAATGACACTCAATTAGGAATCAAGAGATCTGTATTCTAGTTCTTATTCTGCTGTGTGACCTTGGCTAAGTCACCAAGCCTCTCTGGGTCTCAGTTTCCCAATCTGTAAAAAGAAAAGTTAAACTAGATATTTTTGACTTTTCACAGAGAAGGCTTTCCTTTCCTTCATGCTGCTTTCTTGATTTGAGGGTAAAAGCTTTCATAGCTGCTGATTATCCCACCAAATGTGGTTCCTGGGTTTTCTCCTGACTCCCTCCACTTTCCACATGTCTTACTACGTCGTCTTATTATGTCTTATGTTCCTTTCTAAACATCAGGGTACATCCTAATTCCAGTACCTTAGATTGAAAAATGTATGGCCACACCCAAGAGAACTAACTGAAATCTGAATCTAGATTTCCTTCCTTGCATAACTTCCATGAGATAAATGCAGGGAGGAGATGTGTCTATTGGGGAGGAGTGAGTAGTGGTGTAGAGAAAAATGTGAATTCCTTCCTACTAGTCCATACAATGAGGAGAATAGATAGACTAAGCAATGGAGCTTCCCTGTCCCTCTTTTAATAATAATTGATTTGAGAATTCACGAAAGCATTCACTTATGGCAAAAGCACTTAGCACTTTAGTATGTAGAGAGTACTATAGAAGGCCAGTAGACACTGATCTGTAAAAAGTAAAAAATTTTTATAAAATAAAAGTAAAAAAAAATTTATAGAGTGTATAAAACATGCATATACACATCTGTTATAGAATAAGTATATAACTAGGTACACACTGCTGTGAGGTCACTGAGGGAGAGATTGCTGTCAGCTGATAAGATCATAGAGGAAGAGTCATAACTAGGACTAGGTGACTGAGACTTTGTGCCATGGCACTGATATTTCAGAGGGTGAATTTCTTCCCCATAGCAACTGCTACCCCTCTGAATTGCCTTTTGTTCTTCTATGGGCCTAGATCTCCAGACTCCAGGTTCAATTACTATGCTTCCCCTCTCCAAGAGTCAATTCCTTCCTTGCCACCCAGCCTAATCCCTATAAGTATGGGAACTAGATCCTTTAGGAGATGAGCTGTCCCTTTCCAAACATGGCTGCCTTTGTGATTATGGTGCTCTTTGCACTTCTTCCATCACTCATCCTGGCACCCAGATTCCTTATTATGGCTCTGCATAGGGTAGTCGGACAGAGCCCTTACCCTCAAGGAGTTTGCCATCTAGTTGAGGAGGCATTTCTTATAGCTAGTAAACCCCAAAGAAGCTGATAAAATATATAATAACTGGAATAAAGGAGGGGTTTTGAAATTTAATCAATAAGAAATGTCTTGGGTTCTACTCATTTCTGCTTATTTTTTAATTTGGTCTCCAATGTGGGGAGCAGTCAATTGAAAACTGCTTTCTTTCATTATTGTGTTCCTGATGAAATCAGATTTTTGCTCTGCCCCTATTCTAATCTATCTTTTTAACGCTCATATCATCTAATGAAGTGAAATCATTGATTGGCCTGCCCTTTTGGCAGGGTTCATGGAATAGAATATATAAAAGGGAATGATGTGAAATCAAGTTGGAAAGCTAGGTTGGATCTTGACTATGGAGGGCCCTGAATGTTCATTGGAGAAATTTCTCTCTCAGTACTCTATCTAGGCAACTCATTAAGGCTCTGAGTAACAGGGAAAGTTCAGCTTCTATCCCTCTATCCCTAATGAAAACTTCACAAGAGAAATTCAAGTAGCATATTATATGAGGTCATGGGGTAGGCAGACCTTGTATTTAGCTTTGTATTCTTTAAGGGTTTCATATTTATTACAACCCAGATAATTTTCTGGAGGGCAAGGAATATGTTTCATGTATCTTTCAATCACATTCATCTCGTAGGCAACATTACAGCTATTCAAAAGTAAAAGGGTATGGTTCTGGAGTTTCGTGGGTCGTGCTTCATCGGAGGTTTTCAAACAAAGACCTCTGGAGTACCATTTGTTGTTAAGAATAAGAAGAGTTCTTATCCTGGTAGGGGTTAGACAAGATGATCTCTGATGTGAGTTGGTAAAAAATATCTGGAGAAAAAAATCCCTTTTGAATAAATGAACAAATGGAGTGCTTTAATTATGGAGAAAGTAAGATTCCTTCCTTTCTAGCCCTTTTCATGTAGTAAATACCTGCTATGTGCAAGCCATTCCATTTCCACCTCGTTTCTGGGCCTTGTCAGTGACTTCCCCACCCATCCATAGTCTGGTACTCTCACTAAACATTAGGTACCAAGGAGCTTATTATCTCTTTCATGTGTTTTTCAAAATACAGGTTCTGAGACTTCCAAAATGTTAGCTCAAAGAAAGGCAACAGTTCACTTCATTTGTAAGTGGTGTTTGCATTAGGCATTTTAATTTGGTTCTCCTTTTGGATTAGGCCTTTCATTTCATACTGGGCTGTGGGGAGTAGCTCATGAGCCAAGAAGTAAGGCTAGAGTAGAACAATCTTCCACCTCAACTGGACAGGCGTTAGGTAAATTTTGGTTTTGTTTGGGAGCTCCAAATGTACATAATTGTGTTCTTAAAATGCTCAAATAAGAGACCAAAGAGTAAATAGACAGGGGAAACAATGTACCTTTCGATGAGAAGGTTTGATTACTAGTGTAAAGCCTTGTGGTGACACACTTCCCAGTAGGGAAAAAGCCAGTTGTCATGTCAACATGAGATTTATTTGTATGTATTCACTATGGCTTTTCCTTTTTTTCCCTTTTTCCAAGGAGCAAATTATTTAGGCTATTTGTGTCTGAGAATATTCCCAGGGGATGGATGGCACTTGTCCCAGATGTATCTAAGCATCTTGGACCCTTCTGCTTCTCTGCCCTGAGAGTATGAGGTTATGATGTGCATTTAGATAAACCAGTGGCTTTCAGCATAAGTCTCCTTTCAGGCTAAGGCAAAAAAGTCCTCCTTCAGAGTTGTTATCCCAGGAGTCACGGCTGCTGTCTTGTTCTTTTGGAACCAGATTTTTAAATTTTGTTTCCTCAGTGTTATTCTTTCTAAGCATGATATGAAGTCATCCAAAGTCATGTCTATATACAATTCCTTACTATCTTCTAATTTGTATTATGTTGCTCTGTGTACCTTTTTTATTACCCCTACTAGACTATAAACTCTTTAAGGCTCTGAATAACAGGGAAAGTTCAGCTTCTATCCCTCTATCCCTAATGAAAACATCATAAGAGAAGTTCAAGTAGCATATTATATGAGGTCGTGGGGTGGGCAGACCTTATATTTAGCTTTGTATTCTTTAAGGGTTTCATATTTATGACTTGACCCAGATAGTCTTCTGGAGGGCAAGGGGCTGTCTATTTTTTATATTTGAAACCTTTTCTCTACTATTTTCCAAATCAACACCTTTCATACAACAGATACTTTACAAATATTCTATAATGAATGTTTTATAATCATTTGAAATATAGCTTTGGACCGATCAGCCATGATCTGCTCCATGGCTACCTGAAAACCTTTGTGGTGATTCTGTTTTCTTTCTTTTTGGTCTGTATGTGTCTGAGAATATTCCCAGGGGCTAGGCAGCAGTTATCCCAAATGTGAGGCTGCTCTGATGGTTTATCTCCATAGGACTTTCTTTACTATGCCCCCACTTAGATATATTTACTCTCCTTCCTCTTTTCAGCTCCATCTTATCTGTTGTCCTTACCCCATTAGAATATAATCTTCTTGAGGACGGCTTATATTTTTATCACCAGTACTTAGCACCTGACACATAGTAAATAATAAATGCTTATTGGCTTGACTTGGCTCTCTGTCCTATGATCATATACCTGTCTACTCTCTTCTTTCTTGCTGTCTTTTGGTTAGCTTCATTCCATTTCAAGAGACATTTATCAAGTACCTACTGCATGCTAAGAACTGAATTAAGCTCTTGGGAAGATACAAAGTGTAGGGAAAATACATCCTTGCCATTATGAGGTTTATAGTCCAATAACTGAATACAACACACACAAACAGGGACACAACATCACACAATAAGTACATAATAGAAGTCCACAATAAAGGGCTATGTGAAGTACAAGTAGGAAGGCCATTATTTTCACTTAAGATCAGAGATGGCTTGATGGAGGAGGTGACATTTGAATTGGATTTTAAGTGGCTGGTAATACACAGATGAAAAGCAGAATAGTTTAAGTAACAGAGATGCAAGGGAACAAAGAATCACGTTTGGAAGGATAAAGGTAGTCTGGAGTACAGAGTGCATGGATGGGATATTTGATGCAAATTAAGATAAGAAAGGTTCCTCAAAGATAGAGTGGGAAAGCTCTTGAGTATCAGACAAATGAGTAAGTCTAGGTGGGTATTATTGAGGGCTCCTATCAGAGTGGTAACAGTGGGAATAGAGAGGACAGTGTGTATAGAAAAGATTTGGAGATTTGGCAAATTATTTCATGTAACAGGTAAAGTTGCATAGGTTGAAGATAATACTGAAGTATATGGAACTGAAACTGAATAAATGATGGTGCTACTGATATAAATGGTGAACGTAGATGAAGTTAAAAAAATACCTGGGAAAAAGAAACTAAGCCTGGATAAGTTAGTATTGAGATATCAGGCAGATATTTGAATAGAGATGTCCAATAGGCAGCTAGAAATACAAGCCTGTGACTGAGAAGAAAAGAATCAGACTGTACACAGAGATTTGTGAGTAATTTCTACAGGGGTGCTAGATAAGAATGAATGAGAATGAGCTAGAAAAGTAAAGAGAAGGGGCGGCTAGATGGTACATCAAATAGAGCGCCGGCCCTGGAGTCAGGAAGACCTGAGTTCAAATCCAACCTTTGATACTTAACACAAAAGTAGCTGTGTGACCTTGGGCAAGTCACTTAACCCCAGTTGCCCTGCCTTCCCCCCTCCAAAAAGCAAAAAAAAAAAAAAAAAAGAAAAGAGGATTAAGGAATAGAGCACCAGCCTTGGAGTGAGGAGGACCTGAGTTCAAATGCGACTTCAGACACTTAACACTTACTAGCCGTGTGACCTTGGGCAAGTCACTTGGCCCCAGTTGCCCTGCCTCCCCTCCTCCAAAAAGCTCAAAAAAAGAACCCAAAACAAACAAAAACAAAAGAGGAGAAGACACTATCTAGCAGGAAGAGGCAGTTGGCAGTGTCAAAAGCTACAGAGTTCAGGTAAAATGTTGATAAAAAATAGATTGAATTTGGCAAATAAGGGGTTGTGGTTGAGAAGACAGGTTGAAATAATGCTCTAATAAAGCATTTTCAGTAGAGTTTGGGTGGTAAGGGAATGTCTGTAGATATCTTTTTTCAAGAATATAATTGGTGCCACTGTAGGTTGTTACCAAAATGGTGCCCCTGGACTTGGACAAGAATGTGGTGATTATGCAGCTTTATAAGTAACTCTTGGAGGATGTTCTGAAGATGAGTGCCAGACAAACTATGGGAATGTCATTGCCTGGAGATACTGTACCAAAATCTTTGATATGATCACAGTGGCAGTTTTTATTGATGTGCAGATTTAATGTATACATGATGGTCTCTCTCTGAGCCTGAAAACACTGAATCAAATCTAAACCATTGAACAGAATCAGGAAATTCCTCACAAAGGAGCATTTTGTGATTTGGTATGGTCAGAGCTGGAAGATATAGATACTTAGGCAATAGGTCCACAAGGAACAAGTTGGCTTTTTGGAGCAAAGGTCACAAAGGAGTATGTTCATTTCAACAACTTAAAACTCATTTGCAGAGCACATCAACTGGTGCGTGAAGACTATGAATTTATATTTGATGAAAAGCTGGTGACAGTACGGTCAGCTTCCAATTATTGCTACTATGGTGGAAATATCACCTCAATTACAATATTCAAAGATGTTAATTCAAGAGAACCAAAGTTATTCTGGACAGTTTCAGATTTGGAAGATGTAACTGGTTCTAGAATGACCATGCCATGCTTTCTTTGAGGCCTTCACTCATTCTACTGTTCTATTTTCCTACCCTCCTCCAAATTCCTTATATTTATCCCTTTACAAATATACTTTTTCATTGAACCCTTTGCTGTTGAAATGCTGCCTCTTGGCTTCCTTTTCCCTTTTTTATTTTAAATTATCCAAATTTATTGTATATTATGGTGTCTATAGTAATGCTTCTCTATTGATTTCCTCATCCTTCCATTCCCATCTTGAACTCATTTGCAAAGACTTTGAAAAATGCCTTAACATTCATACTGCTGTGTGTAGTTTTTGCTTATTACCAGCTTTTGGGAAAACAGGACATTTTTTCTTTAGGGAAAAAAAGCAAATTGAAAAGAACAGACCATGCTGACATATTCTCCTCCTCTAGTTCAGCATTTTTTAAAACATTTGGTAAATTTTAAGAAATTTCATCAATAAAGTTATAATTCAGTGGGTACAATGGATTGTAAATGCCTTTGTGTTGTATATACCCATCCCTGCTATAAATAGTGTCCTTTGTTGGACGATATTTTAAGTGTCTATAAAATAAATCAGTCAAAAGGGGAAAAAAAGAATCTCATTGGTGTGAGAAATAGGAATGCTATCTTTCCAAAGCGGCACCAATCCCTCAATTGGCATGTCTTAATTGAGTACTTTCTGTATGCCCAGCCTTGTGTTATGATCTATGGGAATGACAAAAGGAAGGGACTTTGTACTACATAAGCTTATTATATAAATAGTTATTTAATAATAATGATCCTATACTTCTATAAGTACCTATTTAATAATAATCCTATAATTATATTTTAATTAATGGGCATATAATATATATTTTAATAATCTTTTACTTATTTAAGTATATAAGTAAATAAGTACTTACATAAGTATAGGGTGAGCAGCTAAGTGGTGCAATGGGTGGAGTGCTGGGCCTGGAGTCAGGAAGACTCTGCTTCCTTAATTCAGATCTGGGCTCAGACATTTACTAGCTGTGTCACCCTAAGGAAATCATTTAACCCTGTTTGCCTTAGTTTCCTCATCTGTAAAATGAGCGAGGAAAGGAAATGGCTAACCACTCCAGTATCTTTGCCAAGACAACCCGAACGAAGTTGGAGATGACTGAAAAATGACTCAAAGGATATATAGGATAAACACACAGAACAAAAAATAGTCTTATTTTGGTATGATAATGGTGAATTTGTGGAATGTGATAGTATTCTTGAAAAGTTAGAATCACAGAATACTAGAGTTTAGACATATCTTAGAAGTCATTTTAGCCAACCCACTTATTTTGTCAAGGAGGAAACAGAGGTCCAGAGAAGTTAGGTAATGATGACAGTCTACAATTAAGTGCTAACATTTGGTACTAATGGTAAATGTTGTTGGGGATGAAAAGGGATTACTTAAGATGAAGAGAAAGAAGAGGTGGATTTTCCAGCTCAGATTTCCTAAAGAACTTCTCTTTTCTCTTTCTGGCATAAACATTTAGCCCACTTGCTAAGAATTGAGGAATAACCTGCCTCTCAATTACTGCCGGAATGATTGAGTTCTGTCACTGTAGAGGACAGATCACTTCTTTCTACAGGACCGTTTGATATGCTCAGCAGTTGGATTTATGAGATTGCGTGCAACTAAGCTGTAGAAACAAATGGTAGCCAGTTATAGTGAAAAGAACTTGGCACCAGGAGGCAAGAGACCTAGTAAGAGGAGTGGTATAGTGTCGTGATAGTGTTAGATTCGGAGTTGGGAAGACCTCAGTTCAAATCAGACCTCAGTCACTTACTAGGCATGTGACCCTTGGCAAGCCATTTATCCTCTGTGTGCCTCAGTTTCCTCATCGAGAAAGTGAGGGAGTTGGATTTGATGACCTTGAAAATCCCTAGGAGATCTAAATTTTATGATCCAATGACCTTCAGCAATTCACTTCACACCTTTTACTTTTAATTTCTTCCTTGTCACTAGATGATCTCTTAGGTTGCTTACTTCCATTCTGTATTTCTTAGTCCTTTTATTTTTTTAGGGCTCTACTTCACTCTGTCAAGACTTCCAGTACATTGAGTAGAAAAGAACTCATCTTATTTTCTTCCTAAACCCGTACTCCCCCAAATTCCCCTATTTTTATTGATGGATCCCCCTCCTTCCATTCACCTAGGTTCATCATCCTGGAGTCATTCTTGACTATTTTCTTCCCCTTGCCTGCTATATCCAACTTTAGTCTTGTCTTACCCCTAAAATATCAGGTTCACAATTTATCTTATATCTATCCTTTTTCCTGTACTCATATGGTCTCTATTATATTTTAAGTTCTTGGCAACTTTTACTTAGACTTTTGTTGTAACTTCCTACTTGGTCTTTCTACCTTCATTTCTTTTTCTCTCTGATCCATTTTCCACATAGTTGCCAAATTCCTTGAACATAGACCTAATAGTATCACCTAATCAATGCATGAATGTATGCATGCACACACACATAACACATTTCTTTTTTCCAACTCTCCCTAAGTATATTCCATGGTTCTCTTGCTTCTGGGATAAAATACAGAATCCTCCACTTCACATTAAGGCTTTCCATAATCTGGTTCCCATATACCTTTCCAGGCTTACATTACCTTCTTTGTCTTTTCACAAATAGTCCTGAATGCATGCAGTGTGTTCCCTCCTCACGTCTACCTCATAAAGTCTCTCTCTTTCTTCAAATCCCAACTCAGTAGCCATGTTCTACAATGGGCCTTTTTTGATCCCACTGGTGATTAGCACTTGTTTCCTCTTGAAATTACCTGGTATATACTTTGTATTAACTTACTTTTGTACATGTAATGTATCTTTCTCTTCCCCTTGAATGTAAACTCCTGGAGGACAAGGACTATTTGTTTTTGTCTTTATATTCCTAGTGTGTAGCACAGAGCCCAGCATATTGTTTGTATATAAGAAACATTTGTTGAAGACTCAAACTGAATCTAATAAAATGAAGTTGAACAGCAATGAATTTGAATTCTTACACTTGAGTCTTTAAAATGAACTTTGTAAATACAGAATAGTAAAGACTTTGTAAGTTGGAGGCAGTAGAGACTATGTTCGAGCAGTGTCTGGCAGTGACCAGTAGACCAACAGAACATTTAGAGCATCTGAGAATGTCTAAAAAGACCGCATCCAATGGGACAAAGTCTAGGGAAAACAGTGTAAAGATATTCTTGGCTCTGTAGCCCTGCAGATAGAAGGTGTGAGTTGCCTTTCTTTACACCTCACACCTCCAACTTCATTGAATGCCTGTTCTCCCTGCTGATGCTAGGTGTATTTTTAAGTGAGTGTACCCTATATTTTTAGGAAGATATTTTGTTGTTGTTTCTATCTGCCATTTAACTAAATTTCTTTTCTTTTTATTTATTTTGTTAAATATTTACCAATTACATATAAACATGTTTTTAACACTTCAGAAAATTTGAGTTGCAAATTCTCTCCCTTGCTCTCACTACTCCCAGCTCCTTAAGAAGGCAAGTACTATGATTTAAATTATACATGTGTGGTCGTGCAAAACATATTTCCATGTTAGCCTTGTTGTGAAGGAAAACATAAACAAAATAAAACAATAAAAATAAAGAAAATAAAAAAAATGCTTCATTCTGCATTCAGAGTTCATCAATTTTCTTTCTGGAGGTAGATAGCATTTTTGTCACGGGTCCTTTGGAATTGTCTTGGATCAACGTCCAAACCAGAGTAGCTAAGTCTTTCACAGCTGTTCATCCTTAAAATATTGCTGTTACTATGTACAGTGTTCTACTGGTTCTGTTTCATTTTACATGCATTCTTATAAATATTCCCAGGTTTTTCTGAAAGCATTCTGCTTGTCATTTCTTATAGTATGATAATATTCTACCCCAATTATATAAAATAAATTGTTTCTTCTTTACCCATTTGATAGGCATGCCATCAATTTCCAATTCTTTGCCACCAAAAAAAAAAAAACTACTACAAATATTTTTTGTACAAGTCCTTTTCCCTTTTCTTTAATCTCTTTGGGATATAGACCTTCTAGTGGCATCACTGGTATGCACAAGGTATGCACATTTTTATAGCCCTTGGGTCATAGTTCCAAATTATTTTCCAGAATGGTTGGACTAGTTCACAACTCTACCAGCAGTTCATTAGTGTCCCAATTTTTCTACAATCCTTTTAGCATTTATCATTTTCCTTTTCTGTCATGTTAGCCAATCAGATAGGTGTGAAGTGGCATCTTAGAGTTATTTTAATTTGCATTTGTCTAACCATTAATTATTTTGAGTATTTATTCATGTTGATAGCTTTGATTCCTTCTTCTAAAAACTACCTGTTCATATCCTTTGATCATTTATCAATTGAGAAATTGCTCTTATTTTTATAAATTTTGCTCAGTTCCCTATATATTTGAGAAATGAAGCCTGTATCAGACAAACTTGTACAGAAACTTTTTTCCATTTTCCTGCTTTCCTTCTAATTTTGGCTACATTAGTTTTGTTTATGATAAAGCTTTTTAATTTCATGTAATCAAAATTATCTATTTTATTTTTATCTATTTTGCTTCCTACAGTCTCCTCTACTTTTTATTTGATCATAAACTCTTCCCTTATCTGTGAATCTGACAGGTACATTTTTCCATGCTCTTTTAATTTACTTAAGATATCACTCTTTATGTCAAAAATCATTTATCCATTTTGACCTTATCATGGTATACAGTGTGAGATGTTGGTCTGTGCCTAGTTTCTGCCATATTATTTTCCAGTTTTCCCAGCAATTTTTTGTCAAATAGTGAGTTTTTAGCCTAAAATTTAGATCTTCCAACTTATTAAACACTAAATTACTGTGGTCACTTACCGTTGTGTGTTGTGTACCTAGAGTAGCTAAGTGGCATGGTGTGTAGTTATGAAGAATCATCTATCTGAGTTCAAATCTAGCCTCAGACACTTACTAGGTTTGTGACTTTGGGTAAATCTTTTAACCTTCTTTACCTCAGTTTCCTCATTTGTAAAAATGGCTAGAGAAGGAAATGGCAAACCATTCTATTATCTTTGCCCAGAAAGTCCCAAATGGGATCATGAAGAGTTAGAGATGACTGAAACAACTGAACAATAACAGTTGTGTATCTAATCTAGTCTACTGATCCACCACTCTGTTTCTTAGCCAGTACCAAATTGCTTTGATAATTACTGCTTTGTAATAATATAGTTTGAAAGCTGGAACTGCTAGGCTGCCTTCCTTGACATTAGTTTTTTTCATTGATTCCCTTGATATTCCTAAATATTTCAGATGAGTTTTGTTATTCTTTTTCCTAGTTTCAGAAAATGTTTCTTTAGTAGTTTGATTGGCATGGCAATGAATAAATAAATTAATTAGGTAAAATTGTCATTTTTATTATTTTGACTTGGCCTACCCATGAGCAATTAATATTTTACAAATTCTTTACATCTGTCTTTATTTGTATAAAAACTGTTTCATATTTGTGTTCATACAATCTCTGGGTTTGTCTTGACAGGTTGACTGCAAATATTTATATTGTATGCCACTATTTTAAATGCAATTTCTTTTTCTATCTCTTCTTGTTTGGTTTTGTTGGTAGTATACAGAAATGGTGATGTTTTATGCGGGTTTATTTTATATCCTGAAATTTTACTGAAGTTAATTGTTTCAAGTATTTTTTCTAATTGATTCTCTAGGATTCTGTAAGTGATAGTTTTGTTTCCTTGTTGCCTATCTTTATTCCTTCAATTTCTTTTTCTTGTCTTTGCCATAGCTAGCATTTCTAGTGTAATATTGAATAATAGTGGTGATAATAGATATCCTTGTTTCACTCCTGATCTTACCGAGAAGAACTCAAGTTTGTCCCTTTTACACAACCTACTTGCTCTTGGTTTTAGAAGGATAATACTTTTCATTTTTAGAGGCAGGTAGTGGCTTAGCGGATAGAGCGATGGGTCTGGACTCAGGAGACTCAGGATGAAATCCAGCCTAAGACACTTCCTAACTGTGTGACGCTGGGCAAGTCACTTAACCTCTAACTGCCTGACAAAAAGATCCACTGGAGAATGAAATGGTAAACTTACCACTCCAGTATGTTTGCCAAAAAAAAAAACCCAAGGATAGTTAGTCCATGGGGTTATAAAGAGTCAGACACAACTGATCAACTGAATAATAACAACATTTACCATTTTAAGAAAAGTTCCACTGATTCCTAAGCTTTCGGGAGTTTCTAATGGGAATAAGTATTATATTTTGTCAAAAGTCTATTTTTGTGTCTATTCATATAATCCTATTATTTTGTTGCTGTTTTTACTGATATTGTCAATTATGCTGATAATTTTCTAATGTTGAACCAGCCCTGTATTCCTGATAAATTCCACCTGGCCATAGTATATGATTTTTGTGATATATTGCTGATATATATATACTCCTTTTTAGTATTTTGTTTAAAATTTTTGCATCGGTATTCATTAAAGAGATTGGCCCTTAGTTTTCTTTCTGTTTTTGCTCTCCCTGGTTTAGATTTCAAAACCATGTTTGTGTCATGAAAACAATTTGGTAGGACTACTTTTTTCATTTTTTTTTCAAATAGTTTATTCTAGTATTGAGATTGTTCCATAAATGTTTATTAGGATTCACTTATAAATCCATCTTGTCCTGGGATGTTTTTTTTTTTTGGTGGAGCTCATTGATGATGTATTTAATTTTTTTTTTCCTGAGATAAGATTATTTAACTATTCTACTTCCTCCTCTTAATCTGGGCAGCTTTTATTTGTGTAAATATTCATCCATTTCATTTAGATTGTTAGTTTTACTGGCTTATACTTGGGCAAAATAACTCCTAATATTTGCTTTAATTTCATCTTCATGGGTGGTGTATTCACCCTTTTTATTTTTGATAATAGCAATTTGATTTTCTTTTTTTTTT
>CM053589.1:123734382-123763275 GCA_028646515.1 Pseudochirops corinnae
TCATTGCTTACTCTCCGCCATCTTAGCTCCGCCCCGCTCTTTTTTTTTTTCTTTTAATTAAACTGGCTCCTAGTTTTATTCATTAGGTTTTCTTTAAACTTTCAGTTTTATTAATCTCTCATTAGATTTGCAAGATTTCCATTTTGGTATTTGATTGGGGAATTGCTAATTTGTTCTTTTTCTAGGTTTTTTTTTTTAGGCACATGTTGATTCATTAATCTCTTTTCTCTGTCTCTGTCTTCATCTATATATGAATATATATGTATGTATATACATATATGTGTATACATACACATTTATAGCTATAGAATTTCCCCTTAGGACTGCGGTGATTGCATCACACAAATTTTTAAATGTCTCACTGTTATCATACTCTTTAATGAAATTATTGATTGTTTCTATGTTTTGTTCTTTGACCCAATCATTCTTTAGGATTAGATTATTTAGTTTCCAGTTAGCTTTGAATATATCCTTCCATGACCCTTTATTAAATGTATTTTTTTTATTGAATTATGGTCTGAAAAGGGTGGTTTTACTATTTCTACTTTTCTGCATTTTGTTGTGACATTTTTGTGTCCTAATTCATGGTCATTTTTTTTTGAGGTGCCACATATAGCTGAAAAAAAGTATGCTCTTTTCTATTCCCATTCAGTTTTCTCCAGTGGTTTATGATACGAATTTTTTTCTAAAATTCTATTCATCTTTTTGACTTCTTTACTGCTTTTTTCATGGTTAGATTTACCTAGCTCCTCTGAGGGGAAAGTTGAGGTCCCATACTAGTAGGGTTTTGCTGCTTATTTACTCCTATAATTCATTTAATTTTTCCTTTAAGAATCTGGATGCTATGTTATTTGGTGCATATATGTTTACTACCGCTATTATTTAATTGTCTGTGGTTCCTTTCAGTAAGATAAAATTTTCTTGCTTATCTCTTTTGGGGGGGAGGGCACTTGGGGTTAAGTGACTTACCCAGGGTCACACAGCTAGTTTTTTGTATTAAGTGTCTTAGGCCGGATTTGAACTCAGGTCCTCCTGACTCCAGGGCAGGTGCTCTATCCACTGTACCACCTAGCCACCCCCATTGCTTATCTCTTTTAATTAGATCTTTTTTTTGTTTGTTTTTCTTTGTCTTAGATGACAATGAGTAACTGTGCTTTTTTTTTTTTTTGCCTCAGCTGAAGCACAATTTATTCTGCTCCAACCCTTTATTTTAACTCTCTGTGTCCCTTTCAAGTGTGTTTATTATAAACAACATGTTGGATTCTAGTTTCTAATTCATTCTGCTACTTGCTTCCATTTTATGGGTGAGTTCATCCCATTCAAATTCACTTTTATGATTACTAACTGTATTTGCCTCAGTCCTATTTCTGTTCATCATTCTCTCTGTCTCTCTCCCTGTCTCTCTCTCTTTTTCTCTCTCTCCCTTCTCCCTTCTTCACTTCCGCCCTCCCTCTCTCCCACTCTCTCTTTTTGCTGTCCCTCTTCTAAAGTCTGTTTTGCTTCTGACCACTACCTTCTTTTATCTGCCCTCCATTTTGTCAACTCTCTCCCCTTTTTCTTATCTACTTCTTTAGTAAAATAAATTTGTGTTACCAATTGTGTGTATGTGTGTATACATATATATGCATATATTATTTATGTGTACATATGCATATACACACATGCATACATACATAAACATATGCATATGGATGTGTGTGTAATCCATTTTTGAACCAATTTAGATGTGAGTGAGGTTCAAGTGTTGCCTGCCCCTTATGATTTCTCTTTTATGTTTATCTTTTGATGTTTTTCTTGTGTCTTGTATTTTAAAATTAAATTTTTATTCAGCACTGCTCTTTTCATCAGAAATGCTTAAAGGTCCTCCATTTCATTTAATCTTTTTTTTTTTTTTTTTACCTTAAAGGATTATGCAAAGTTTTGCTAGATAGGCTATTCTTGGTTTCACTGGCAGCCCTTTTGCCTTCTGGAATATATTCCAAGTCCTCAGTTGCTTTAATCTAGTAGTTGCTAAATCGTTTGTTATCCTGACTGCAGTTCCATAATAATTATATGGTTTCTTTCTGGCTGCTTGAAGTATTTTCTCTTTGACTTGGGAGCTCCAGAATTTGGCCATACTATACTAGGAATTTTCATTTGGGGATCTTTTTCAGGTGGTGGTCAGTAGTTTTTTTCAATTTCTATTTTATCCCTGATTCTAGAGTATTGGGGCAGTTTTCCTAGATATTTTCTTGAAATATAATGTCTATGCTATTACTTTGATCATAGTTTTCAACCTGAGCTTCCAATAATTCTTATACTATCTCTCCTCAGTCTATTTTCCAGGTCAGTTGTTTTTTTCCGATGAACTATTTCACATTTTTTTCTGTTTTTAAAACTCTTTTGACTTTGTTTTATTGGTTTTTGATGTCTTATGGAGTCATTATCTCCCAGTTGCCCAATTCTAATTTTTAAGGAATTATTTTCTTCAGTGAATTTTTATATTTCTTTTTCCATTTGGCAAATTCTGTTTCTGAGGTGTTATTTGCTCCATTATTTTTTGCACCTCTGTTACTCAACTTTTAATTTTCTTTTCATAATTTTCTTCCCTTGCTTTCATTTCTTTGCCTAATTTTTCACCCTACCACTCTTATTCGATTTTTTTTTTGAGAGCAATTCGGGTTAAGTGACTTGCCCAAAGTCACATGTCTAGTAAGTGTGCCAAGTGTCTGAGGGTGGATTTGAACTCAGATCCTTTTGACTTCAAGGCCAGTGCTCTATTCACTGCATTCTATTCATGTGGCCACCTCACTCTTATTTTATTTTTAAAATAATTTTTCAGTCTTCTAGGAATTCTTGCTCGCCTTGTGTCCAATTTATATTTTTCTTTGTGGCTTTGCTTGTGACTGTTTTTACTTAATTTTCTTCTAAAGTTTTTTTTTAAATGATCAGGTCCTTTTTTTGTTGTTTACCCATTTTTCACCCTATTTCTTGATTTGGAACTTTATGTTAAAGTTGGGCTTTGTGCCTAGCACAGAGAGGAGGGAAGAACTCTGTCTCAAACTTCAGGCATTTTTGTAGTATTGTTTTCAAAACCAGTTCCGGGGTTTTGGAAGTTTTCAGTGCTTCCAAGGTGGTGTGATCTGGGGAGAGCTGTGGTTAGTGTTCTTTTGGTCTGAATTCTGGTCCTTACCCAGGGAATACCCTTGGGATTAAAATCAGTAGTTGTTTCTCAGGGCTCATCTTTCCTTGGGCCTGGAAATGATACTGTTCTTTAGGGTCTCTTATCCCATGTGGCACAAAGTGATACTGCCCTTAGGGGTTCTATTCCCTTTTGACCAAAAGTGCTCCTTTCTGCCTTTGAACTATGGTTCAGAAGTGAATATAGGAAATGGAATTGCCAAAAACCATCTGGTCTTATGCCTAGTGTCAGAACAAGGGTATCTTATAATCTCTTTTTGACTAGTTGCCAGGTTTCTTTACCACCTCTGACTTGAGAGCTCTTGAAGACACTACTTCTTCTGCCACTGCCACCTAATCCCACCACTGGTATTTCATCTACATGGACTTTGGACCAGGCTTCTCCCCTGTGTCACTCTCTTTCTAACCTCATATGTTGTCTTTGGCTAAAAGAATGTTTCATTCTGACCTCTGATTGGCTCTGCCACTCCAGAGTTTAATTTGAACCATTATGTTAAAGTTCTTCAGAGGGAAATGTTGGGAGAACTCAGCTGAGTTCTTCTCTACTCTTCTACCTTGCCTCCATTCTTAGAAGTCAGACATAAATGTCTTTAAGTGTATTAGCTGCTCAATTAATGACGGAAAGCCAGTGGGACCAACAGAATATCTTGAACCTGGGGTGCAGTGAGGATTCTGATTCTAAACCCTAGGGTGCTATATTCTCTATTCTATATTCCATAACTAAATTCTATATTCTAAAACTCTATGTCTGGTTATTCTCAATCCTATTATGAAGTACCATAGCTTTTCCTTTATAACACTTGTGAGTACCAGCTACCACTAAGAGATCCAGCCTGTGGTAGAAACATGCTAAATGCTCCTACTGATTCTATTCTAACTTGCTCTGGGCATTTCAACTGAAACATGCCATGAAAAAGACAAAGTGTCCTTGCCATGTCTCTCCTTCCCTCTGATGTCATACTTGAAGAGATACTATGGAGTGGAGGTGGGAAGAGGAGTCCAGTCCTATAGATAGGACCAGATAAGCAAATTATCTAAGTGAGATTCACACTGCATCAGGAAATGGCCCAAATTGATTATCGTGTCATTGTTTTTTTTTAATTAGGCCTGTTGCATTATTTGTTAAAAACCATGACTAGGAACAATTTTGAATCAATACCAATTTTTAGTCTTTTCTTGGGGAAAATGTGGGATCTCTCTTGTCTGGGTCCCTTTGGAAAATGTTGTTTTTGGGGGAAAAAATGGAAAATTTAAAATAAATAAAAAATCTTTGATACATGTGAATTTTAGTTTTAAATGTTGTTGCCTGGATTCCTTCAAACACAGCAACACAGTCTAGGGGGTTTTATGGATTACAAAGTCAGTGTGAACCATTGGTGCAACATGGTAGCTTGAAATGATAGATGAGTGAATGAATGAAAAGAACATTTATTAAGCACTTATTTTATGCCAGGCACTGTGCTAGGTGTTAGGGTTACAAATAGAAAAGTACAAGAGTTCCTATGATAAAGAAGTTCAAACCCAGGGGGAGCAGTGGCAGTCAGGGAAGGGAGTTTGGTCTGGGGAGCAGCAGGGAGAGTGGGATTCACGGGGATCTAAAATAAAATTGATGGACATAGCTTCCAAAAAAGGAATGATATCGTTGATTTCATTACTGTGCCTAAAGCAAGAGGTAGAAAATGTAAATGGAGGGGTTGGGGGAAGGATTTTAACCCATGGAGCCAAGACAGATGGCAACATGAGTAGGACATATAGCTGTATGGAAATTTCAAGCATGGTCTTATAAAATTGTCTAAGTGAGTTTGCACTCACGGACTAAAAAATCAAGACAACTCAGGTATGGGTTAAATTAGATCACCTTAGAGTTCCTTTCTAGCTCTTAGAGGCTACAATATGATTATATCATTGGAGCTGATTATTTTCTCCTAGGTTTTATATTGCAATTTGGCTAATATCCACTGGTTGAACACTGATGCTTGATTGTCGTAGCATAGGTCAAATGATTAGGATTTTTTTCAGATGTGGAAAACAAGAGAAGCAGATATACAGCACACATTTGATTTGTTCATGCATTTAAATTCAAAAAAGTTTTTTTTATTACAATAATACAAACTATAGGACATCCGCTAGTTTCTAAATATGAATAGCATTACATTTAAGAAAAAAAAAAATAAACTCCTAGGTAAAAGTTAAGTATCTTTGTCACTAAATTCTAATGGCATTCAGATTTTGGATTTATTCACAGCTTCCTACAAGCCCCTTACCATGTGATCCAGTCTCTTCTGGCTACTTCCCAGGTGTATTCAATTGTCTTTTTAACGTCATATCCTTAACTCTGAAAACTTCCTCTTCTAATCACCTCCTTGTCAAGGAGAAACTACTTTTGATTTCTTCCCAGTAAAGACTGTATTTGGCTTATTCTGAGATTTTTGCCCCTTTCGTTCTCTCTGCCTCATTACTAGTAAAAAATGACTTCTCAAAATGGAACAATGGATTTCTAATTCATTCATTTAGTATCCCTACCCTCCCTGCCTTTGCTGGATGAGTAGCATTAACCTTGACTGGATCTGTTTGCTAACCTCTGTGGTTTCAGAATTGTATATCCTTCTATGTACACCAGTGACATCTTATAACTCTCTCCCCTCTCCTCACCCCGCCATCTTTCTTCTCAGCACTTCAAACCCGTTCAGTGCAACAGAAGAGAATTGTGATCCTGTCCTTCACTTTTCACCCCATCTTTATCTTGGATTAGGATAGAAGTTGTATGGAAACTACTGAATAAGGGCATTTTTCTTTCTACTTTGTTTTGATATATGTATATACATATGTGTAACAATGCCCTTCTCTGTCTTCACATTTCAGATGCCCACTATCTCACCTGCCGTATCCAGGAGTGTTCTGAAACTACCAAGAGTGGGCCCTTTGCACGCTCCATTGACATTAGTTCATTGGTGGTCCAGGACGAATATGTTTTCATTCAGGTAAGTACATGACATTTGATTAGTGATGCATGGAGGGGGAGGTGCTTACCAGCTGGAATTCCCTGGTAAGGCTCCTCTCAGGCTTATGGAGAGAAAGGGTTTGAATAGGGGAATGAACATGTATCAGTATCTTTCTCTAGGTGTCAGGAAGAGCCCTCTTACTACTGGAGAGAACACTAATTATCCATGATAATGATGGAGGACACAAAGAGGGCTTATCTTATTCTGAGGGACTATTTACCTTCTTGGGGTTGGAATGCCATTTTATTTTAAGTATCTTTTAAAAAGTAGATTATGGGCTGGAGTTTGGGAATTTAAGGGCATTCTGTGAAGAGCTTCATAACGATGGGGTTGAACCATTAGAAAATATGGCTAAAAGTTGTTTATCCTACCATGAGAAAGGTCCTGTGGTAGGTACTGAGTGGTACCCAGTGGTACACAATGGTACACAGGGAAATATGAAACACAGGTATTGAATGTAAAGAGTTTAGTCTAGTTCTGCAAGCAAGAATAACAAATGTGAAAAGATGACAATATGGGATGGAGGCCAGGGCAGTTCAGTTAAGGGCTGAACATATCTTTGAGCATAGATAAAAATTTCTTTCTTGAAATGTACTAGAATGTACAGGCTTCTCCTCTATCCTCCTGCTGCTTATAATATATTATGAATGCCTTCATTCAAAATTATCTTCTTTTAAAAAAAAACCACTTCTTTTTTCTTGCTCAAACATGGTAGGCTAGTGCTTTGAGGGATGGGTAAAGAAGAAGTGGCCCCTTTGGCTTCTTGTTTATTTAGGAATGGTGTGAAATTTAGTGGCTGTCGTATTATTTATTTTTGTTTTGGAGGGATTTCAGAAATCATCTAGTCCAGGGATGGGGAACTCGTGACCTCCAGGCCACATATGATCCCACCTCTGATTGTAATCCAACCTTTTAATTTAACAGTTGAGGAAACTGAGGTCAATGGAGATCAAATATCTTTCCTTAGGTCATATAGGTAGTAAGGAGCAGCATGGTCTACCTAAGAATCACCATGTATCATATATTGTACTGTTTGATAGCTTGTGACTTAAGGCCTTTAACAGTCTGCCCTTTCTGATTTTTCTCTCTCATTGCTCCCCAAAATAAATTGTCTTCTCTAGCCAAGCTGGTCTCACCTCATGAAGGTGATTCATTGGTGTTCCCTTTCCTTCCCTTAAGTTACTTTCCCCCTGAAGAATCTCCACTTTTCTCATTCTCCCTACTCAACGATTCAATTATAGCAAGAACATACAAATGTTTCCTCTAGTACCTCATAGGCATAATCTTCCCTACATCACCTTGGTCCCCGGTGAGGGTAGGCTCAACTAAGTTCAGTTCTTATACAACACTAATTTTTCTAAGTTCATGTCCAGTTTTGGCATGGTTGCTAGGTGAGTCCTGAACTGAGCTTCCACTGCCCTATATCTGCAAGGTCACTCTCTGCTCCTTATTGGTCCCAGCATTGAGGCTAGGATGGCTATAAAACTCAGTCAGGGACACCAGGATATCAAAGTACCATCATGATTCTGGAATGCCAGGAGACTTTCTGGACCTCTCAGAACTCACCACATTATCAAGGAACCACTCCATTCACCTTGAATGGAAAAGAACAGACTCAGAGGCCAAAGACTAAGGCCTATTTCTTGGGATCACATGACATTAGGCCTCAAGCCCTTATAACAATGGTCTCTCACCACAGGTTATGGGTAGAGTTACAACCAAAAGGGGTGATGATAGAGAGACATGGTGGAAGCTGACTAAGGCCTTTGGAATGCCCCCATAGACAGTTGAGGAATTTTCCATTCACCACATGGTTAGCAGAAAGGCAACAAGCATTTATTACCTTTCTGCTATGTTGAAATGCTGGAGATAACAAATGTAAACAAGAAGAAAGATGAACCCTGACAATGTCTATATATGATCCACAATTTCAAGGCTCTTTACTTCGTATATCATCACAGCTCTCCAGGAAATCGGGATATCAACCTTTTCCTATGGAGAAACATCATACAAATTACTCTGTTTATATGCTACATACTGTTAACTTTTTATTTTTGTAATTCTTGCTTGCTGAGCTTTACATTTAGGAACTATATCTGATCCTTTTCTGTACCCACTTAGCACAGAGCCTTTCACAAGAGACAAAAACATGTACTTGGTGATGGATTTATATGATTACTATTCATTTGAACTTGGGAAAGGACTACTCAGTTGGTGGAGTGAGATCGTATTTAGACAAAACAAATAAACAAAACGGAACAAAAACAGTTAAATCCATCCTGGAAAAGGTATAATATATACTGTATTAATTAGGGAAAATTCTTTCAATCCCTGGTTTCCAAGAAATTCTTTCTAGGTTTTGTTGGGTGATAGTCAAGCATTCATCCATCCATCCACATCCAACAAATATTTATTAAGCACTAACTGTGTGCAAGTCCCTGTACTAGACATTTCACGATGAAAAAAAAGAAAAAAAGGCATGCTGAAATCTAAAGTTCCCTTCAAACAGAAAAGAACCTTTTGCTCCCCTGCTAGAGGAAAGGTCCCTGGTAAAGGGAATAATAAGGCATTTGCACTGAGATATAAAAGACTGATATCCAGTGCTATTCTGAAAACAAGAGCATATTGGGTGTCTGAGTTTTGTGAGTGTGGTAGTTGTGTGGTTGGGAAGGATATCTCTGAGAAGAGAGTTCAGAGGTCCCCAAACTGACACTGTTAACTTCACCATTTTCCCTAGGATTCGTTTAGTGTTTGGCAGACTCTGACATTGAAATGAGAAGGACTGTCTAGTCTTTGTGGTATACAGAGCTGCTGCGGGGCTGTCTGCCCCATATCTAAAGCACAGCTAGATTCGGGCAATTCAGCGAGACTAGCAGATCAGTTCTTTGACCTTGTATAGGCTCTTACAGCCCAATAGTTGTTGCAAGATAAGTGTTTTATAAATCTGAAAGTGCCGTATAAATATGAGTTGCTATTATTATTGCTGTTAATATGATTATCCTCATTTTGACCTGTAGTAATGACATATAGACACAGCCAATATGGGCATAGGCTCCGTAGGAGCAAGAACTGTAATAGTGAGACTCTGGAGGCTGATGGTGAATCCAGTAGTCTGAATGTACCTCTAAATATTTTATGAAAGTCCCTGTGTGGTCTGATTTAAAAGTTACCCTTTAGTTTCTACAAGTAAATAAGGAGACGTAGCACACAATTTCAGAATTGGAAGAAACCTCGGCATGCATCTGGTGCAAGCCACACCTGGACAAAAAGAGCAGAACTGATAAATGATCCTCCTGACTTTAGTGCATTCCTCCAATAGAGGGAGCCCATGACCTCCTGAGGCACTCCACTGCATCTCTGGATAGCTCTAATTGTTAGACAATTTTATTTTTCCCTTGCCAGAATTAAGCAAACCTTACCAGAGCCATTACTTGCAATATTTTTACCTGAAGCAAGTGGCAGATGAAGGGGAATGGGGAATGTGTGGGGAGTGAGGCTTCAGGCTGGTGTAAAGGAAGTACACCTTGGGTTTCTCTGAGGTTTCTAGACACCTCTTTTGGTGGAGGAAAGGGTGTCTGGACCTGGGATTTAATTACTGTAGGGAGCTTCTAATATGAAAATTCCCTTTAGTCAATGCAGATCAACCCCCGTGGTCTAGAGTTTATGCCATTAGACCATTGCCTGGAGCTCTGGCAGGGGAGAATAAAAGGGAAAGGAAAGGAAAGGAAAGGAGAGGGGAAGTGAATAAACATCGATATAACATTATGTGCTAGGCATTATTCTAGGAACTTTTTTTTTACAGATATTATCTTGTGTAATCTTTATAGCAACCCTGTGCTATTATTATTAGCCCCATATTAACAATTAAGGAAACTGAGGCAGAGATTAAGTGAAGTCACACAACTGCTTAGTGTTTGAGTTCAGATTTGAACTCAGGTCTTCCTGACTCCAGGTCCGGTACTGTGTCACCAGGTGTCTCTATGTAAGAGGTTAGATGACTTGTCCAAGGACGCTTAACTAGTATGTATTAGCGGGCAAGATTTGAACCTTGATCCCCCTAATGCCAAGGTAGGTCCTCTGTTATACAACATGCTGCCTCTTTTATTGGTTTTAAAAAGGTTTAATAAGATCAATATTTTTCATTAGTTCAGTGAGGGCACAGAGTAATCAGGTAACAAATGATTCATTTCATTTCATTCATTCCTTCATTCCAAGAGTTTTAGCAACATACAACTGGGAAAGAATCCACTGGAATAACAGAATTTGATAGCTGAGTCTGTGTTCTCAGACAAGGGAATATCTATGAAGTGCTTTGCAACCTTAAATCATTATGTAAATATTAGTGATGATGAGGAAGAGGAAAAAGAGGAGGAAAAAGAGGAGGATGTGGAAAAGAGGGATGGGATTTGGTGAATTGAGCCAAATTGTAAAGAATTTTAATTGCCAGAAAAACAAAGAGTTTCTATTTTATTTTTAAGGCGATGGGAAGCTCCTGAAGCACCTCGGGCACTTGAATATTATATGGAAGTCCCAAGGAGGCATCTCCTTCTTCCAGTGCAAATCAGCCTGTGCTCTACAACTCACTGTCTTACACAGTTGCCTGGGTTACTGAGAAGTTAAAGGTCATAAGTGTCAGAAACAGAACTTAAACCCAGGTTTTCCTGACTCTGTGTTTAGATTTCAGTCCACTAGACCACACTGCCTATTGGGGAAGGTAGAATTTGGTAGGTCTGTGGAGGATAGTCTGGAGAGGGGAAGACTAGAGACTGAGATCCTTTTTGTTATCATCCATGAGCTTATAAAAATTCACATATTTGGGCTTCTGGAAAATCTTCCCAGTAATCATAGGGTAGCCCCTCCTTTTAATTTTATGATGTTCCTCTAACTCAGCTGTTCTCAACCTGTGGGCTGCAACCCCTTTGGGGGTCAAATGACCCTTTCACAGGGGCCGCCTAAGACCATCGGAAAACACATATTTCCAATGGTCTTAGTAATGAGAGACCCTGCTCCTCTATCTGTCTCCAGGCGGGTCCGCCCACATGCAGATATACCCACATACAAGTATTAAAGGGTGGCAGCATTAGGAAGGTTGAGAACCACTGCTCTATCCTAAAATCAGTTTTATCTACCATGATGAATAAGGTATTGTATTTTCCTGCAATACTGGGAACCACCTGGTTTGAACTGGTTTATTTACATATTCATGAGTTTGATAATGGCCCCTAATCATATAACTATTAACTTTGCAAGGATGACTTCTTCAGAATGAGAGTCACTCCCCTGTAGGGCCAGGCTTTTGTAGATCTGTCCTTGGCCCTCACAGTTTCATCTACAAATTGGCCTCTGGGCCCATCAGCAGAGGCAAAGCATAGCCTCATGACAGTTCCTCCTTTTCTGGGTCAGTCTGAACACAATTCCATACCTGGTGGCTCAACTCCAGGAAGAGAAAAAGTCATGCTATAGGAATAGAGTTGAGGAGGGACACAAAGGTACCAGTGGACAGGCTGACTGGAGTCGAAGCAAGCCAGTGCTTAGAGTCAAAATAAGGAGGTTATAAGCAATGCTTCAGGAAGCAGGGGTGGGCAGTGGTTGGGGTAGAAGGTGTTGAAGAATGCTGGTGGATTAAGCCAGTGATAGTGGGAGGGTGCGACACTCCTAGTAAAGTACTGTCAGAAGAGTCTAAACTGCTACTCTTGGCAAAGGTTCCCCCACTCCTGCCTCCATACTAATTATAATTTTTCAGAACCATTTTCAGCTTATTAATATCCTTCCTAAAATGTGTTCCCCAGAGGTAAAGACAAGTCTTCAAATGTGGTTAGACCAGAGCTGAGCAGCTGGGTAGCATAGCACATAGGGTGCTGGACCTGGAGTCAGGAAGACCTGAATTCAAATACAACCTCAGATACTTACTGGCTGTGTGACCTTAGATGTGTCATTTAGGCTTTGTGTGCTTCCATTTCCTCATTTATTTATTTTAAAAGATTAAATGAGATATTTGTAAAGTGTTTTATAAACCTTAAAGTGATATATAAATTCTAGCTATCACCACCACCACTACCACCACCATCACCATCATCATCACCACTGCTACTATAATTGTCATCATCACTGTCTTCATCACCATCACCATCATCATGACCATCATCATCATTATCACTATCTTACTACCACCACCACCATCATTATCACCACTACTAACACTATCACCTTCTTATTCTTCTTTCTCTTCCTTTTCCTCCTTTCTGGAATCCATGCTTCTTTGAGTGAATATCATGTTCACATTGACTTTTTTGGGTTACTTTATCATACTCTTGACTCACACTAATCTTGTCCACTAAAACTCTCAAGTCTTCTCAAACAATTGCTATTTAACTATACCTCTCTTTTCTTGTACTTGTGAAGTATACATTTTTAAACCCAATTGTAAGACTTTACACTTATCCCTATTAAATATAATCTTTTTTGACTCATTGTTCTAATTGGTCAGTATCTTTTGGGATTCAGACTCTGGTTCAGTGGCTTAGTTGTCCCTTCCAACTTTGTGACACAGTATGGCTATTACATATTGAAGCTCACTGAGGTCTTTGTGCACAAAAAGGCCCAGGAATAGTTCCCAAGCACATGCAAATATCAGTAACTTACAGCATGGGGTTGTCTCCAAAGAACAAGCACCAAAACCAATCTCAGTACTTTATTATCACCCTTTACTGATTGTTTGTTATGCTTTTAGATATTTATATAAGCCTAGCATATAAAATGTTATACTTTATTCAATTTTGTTATAAATTATAAATGTAGCTACTCTGTGTATAAATTTATTTAATGTTATTTTATCAAGATTTAAAAATACGTATTTATTGTTCAAACCTATAGCTTAACTGGGGTGTCTTCTTCTACTGAACAATGACAGCTAGTTTATAATTTAGATGTTTTAGTCAGTTACCTGAGCATTGAAAGGTTAGGAGACTTGCCCAGGGCCTTCTATCTGTTGTATCTAGGAATGTTTAGAAACCACCAAGAGTGAATCCTTTGCCCGCCCCATCAACATCAGTTCACTGATTGTCCAGAACAAATATGTCTTCATTCAGGTAAACGTATGGCATTTGGTCATGTAGGGAAGGGGCAGAGTAGGAGTAAGTATGTATAAAAGGAAGGGCCTGTTTAAGAGGAAGAACCTAAACCTTTTGACTCCAAGCTTCCATAACATCACAATCCCCATCCCACCTTTTATTCCTATAACTCCACTTTGATAATAATGCATTTTGGGAGAGTAACAAAAGGCCACGTACATAATACTACTACTGCTTAATAAATGCTGAATTAAATTATGTTGAATTGAATTCTATGTATGGGTTGGGGCATTCAGGAGGTTAATTGTCTTTCAAGCCTCTTGAGAGTCTTTTGAATAATTCCTTTCTTCTAGAACCAAAATGTTTGGAAAGCAAATTTGAGATCCTATGTTGGGTACTACTGATGGATGAGGGATGTAGAGAGGCCCCAATGGCGTGACTGCTAGCTCCCTTTAAATTGTTATCTACTGGAAATAAAACGCCCAGAGGCACAAATTAATAGAGTCTAATTATTCAAAGTAAAATTGTTTGGCAATATTTTAACTGAGGTTAATTTAGACTTGATGGGAGAAATTTTGAATGTTAAATAAATACCAATTTTATCATTAGCAGCACATTTACAGTGCAAGGGTTTAGCAGGAATGAAAGTTACAGTGACAGTTTTTAAAAGCTCAATAAAGACATTTCAAGCAGATATTCCTGAAGTGCTTTCAGAGCATCAAGTGAAAGCTCTCTGAACTGCCAGCGATAATTGAGATTATCTTTAAAATAGTGTTAAATGTAACTTTATTTAACAGGATGGGTATTATGTAATCATTTCTGAGTAAATAGAAAATCACGGATGCATTTGTTTTGTTTTGTTTTGTTTTTCCCCCTGGAGAGCCAGTTGTTAAACATTTTGCAGCAAACCCCTGGTCTAGGTTTCTAGAGTGTACTCTAATTCAATTTAAGCCTCCTACTTGCCCAAGAGAGGGATGAGATAGTTACTTAACTCCCCTTTTGGGCTACTGATGTTCTTCTACTCTCATTCACTATTCATAATGTATATACATCCATAATAACCTTCAAAAGTCTTCTTGGAATATCTGGGCAACTTCTTTGTATGGTAGGAATATCATAATATGTTTTCTTTATTATTTATTTATTTTTAAAATTGTGAACTTAAACACTAGTTAGTATTTATAGTTGTGTATCAGCAAGCACCCTAGCATACCCAGGTTGGCTGCTAGCACAGATTCTTAGATCTGCTTTTCTAAAGGAAAGCAACTCAAAATGGGTTAACAGTCTCACTTTAATCAATCAAACATATATCATTTACCTAGTTCAGGGGGAAAAAGTCAGCACCCTGAACTTCAGAGAATGCAAACACAAGTTACAAGCAAACAAAGAAACATATCATCAGACAGGCTTCCAGTGTCTGACCATTACATTAGTTACCTTTTTAGTTACCAGAGAGGGAAGCACCAACATCTGGGTTTTTCAAAGCTGGGGAGCTCAACGGCTTCCCAGAGTCTTGTCTGGCCAATCACACAACTCTTCTCAAAGGTGAGTCCCAAAGCAAAACCTCACATCAGGGCATATATATAACCTTCTTCTGGCTCAGAGAATATCACAGACCTCTTGACCCCCTGCCCAATCACAAAGTAATAAGGCACAGGCATTCCCGAAAAACAAGCCTCTCGCCACAGGCTCCATGTGACCACATTCAGCCTATTAGGGGGCAGAGTATACTTTCAAATCTGGGACGGTTCATAGAGTCACTTGAAGCCATTTAAGCAAAGGGCCTAGAGGCAGGGAAGATCTTCAGATTCCCATAACAAGTTGCCATTTTGAGTTTATAAAATAATGTATGTGTTATCTCATTCAATGTTCACCACAACCCTGGGAGGCAGGAGCTACCCTCATTTTACAGATGAGAAAACTGAGACTGGGAGAATTTAAGTGACTTGTCTAAGATCACACAATTAAGAAAGTATCCAAGGCAGGATTTGAATTCCAGTCCAACACAACATAAAAGAGCATTTCCATATACACAGCAGAACACAAAAACAAGGTTGTATTTAAAACCACAAATTTCCATTTCATACCCCTTGCCTTTCTTAAAAAAAGTATAAGTACCATATTTTACTTTCAAAACTGTGCTGTTTGTGCTTCCTAGTGAACTTCCTTCTCTTCTATGCATTTAAAAAATATTTCAATGCCCCTCCTTTTCTGGGCATCTTGATTGCTAACTCTCCTTCCTCAAAAGCTTTGCTGCCCCGTTAAAACAAAACCAAACAAATTAGTAATTATATAATTAATAAGCACAGTTAAGCAAAATGAATATACATGTTTGCCATTTCCAAAAATGTGTGTCCCTTTCTGTACTTTGAGTCTGTCACCTCTTTGTTAGGAGGTAGGTAACAAGCCTCATAGGTATTCTGGCATCACGATTAGTCACTTCATTGATCTGAGTTTTAGTGTTCAAATTTGTTTTATTTACAATGTTGTTGTCGTTGTATCATTTGTTCTCTTGTTCTTGCTCACTTCACTCTCCTTCAGTTTCATATCATCCAAGATTTTCTGAAATAATCACTTTCCAATTTCTTACAGGGTGTATTATCACAATTTGTTTAGCCGTTCTTGACTTTCTGACTCCCTTCAAGCCTCAGTTAAAGCTTCATCTTCTACTGGAAGCATTTTCTGATACTCCTTCATTTTAAGGCCATCCCTCTGTTGATTATCTGCAGTTTATCTTGTCTATAATATGTTTGTACATTGTTATTTTCATGTGGCTCCTCCATTAGACTATAAAGCTCCTTGAAACCAGTAACTATCTTTTGCCTTTGTATGCCTAGTGCTTGGAACAATGCCTGGCAGATAACAAGCACTTAATGTTTATAAACTGACTAACTGAACATTCTCTCAATTACTGGGCACACGGTGAGATTTTAGGGTTTTTTTTTTCTTCTCTTTTTTCCTTTTATCTTTCCCTCAGGAACAGGAAGTTTGTTTCACTTGCAAATAATTCCTTCTGTCTTAATAGTCCAGTCTGTATTCTTCCTTCTTTTCCCTTTTGAGTTTGATGCATTTTATAAGAAATTCTCTCTCTCTCTCTCTCTCTCTCTCTCTCTCTCTCTCTCTCTCTTTCTCTCTCACATACATACATACACACACACACACACACACATATACAGACACATACCCACCCACCCTTATTTATCCATTTGAAATAGTGAAGCTCATCTCATCTCCATTCCTTCTACCTTTTCCTCCATATTTTTACTGGTCTTCTTCTCAAACATCCCAATTATGAGAAATTGCAAATTCTTTTGCATTTTCCCTTTTTCACACTAACGAATTTCTTTTGCCTGTCATCTTTCCCTTCCTAAAAACCTCAAGACAATATCAATCCATCCTAGGTCTTCCTTTTTTAACTCCACCCATACCTTTTAAAGACATTGCATATTAGGCTTATTTTGTGGATAATGGAAAGAAAAATTAGCCCCTCAGTCTATTACCCCCACCACCATGACGATGATGTTACTTTCCTTGGAAAGTTGTTACTAAGGTGTGAAGCATTGTTTTCAAGGTAGAATATCTGCTAGGTGGGTAGAATTTCTCAACAGTGTTGTGAAAATGGAAGAGAATCTATCAGAGATAGTTTCAAGGTCAATAAGACAGGAAAAATGGGAAAAAAAGGTATAGATTGATTTGATTCTCTCTTCTTTAGCTCTGTGTGATAGTAAAGGGGACAAGGGAAAAGGGAATAAAAATTTATTAAGTGCCAGGTACTGTGTAAAGTGATTCACAAACAATATTTCATTTGTTAATTTGATATAAAAAAAAAGGTAATCAAAGGTTTATTTGCTATGAGATGGGTGTATCTCATACAACTCAGTATTGCTTTTTCGCTTATGGAACCTTGATTGTTCATTACTCAAGCCATTGTCCTATGGCCTTCTCTAACTCCTTCTCTAAACTAAAAAAAAAAAAAAGCTCATCACCTCTGCTTCCTCTCTTCTCAACTCTCCATTTTCTGCTGTCTGGTTTCTGACATCATCACTCAACTGATTCTAACAAAAGTCTCTTAATTGCTAAAGTTAACCATCTTTTCTAGAATCTCTCCCTTCCTCACTTTGCAACATTTGACACTGTTACACTCATCTCTGGGGTTTCATGACAAAACTGCCTCCTGGTTCTCATTATGCCTATCTGACCACCCCTTCTCAGTCTTTTTTTGCTGAATCATCAACTATATCATGTCCCTGACTGTGGAGATTTTAAGGGCGGAGAAGATAGCGTGCGTCAAGAACATTTAACCTAGACTCTAGGCTTTGGGGGTCGAACGACCCTTTCACAGGGGTCACAGGGGTCTCCTAAGACTATTGGAAAACACATATTTCTGATGGTCTTAGAAACTGAGACATGGCTCCTCTATCCGTCTCCAGGCGGGTCCACCCACATGCAGATATGCCCACATACAATTATTAAAGGGTCCTGGCATTAGGAAGGTTGAGAACCACTGACCTAGAGCAAGGTGTTTGCCTTGAAATGAAGGAAGAGAGGATAACTTCTTAGTAATAGTCTTGGAAAAGACAGGGTTGCATAATGGATAGAGGGTTAGCCTTGCTCAGTTATGCTAGCAGTATATCCATACATGGGCAAGTCACTTAACCTCTCATTGACCCAGACAAGTTTATAAAAGATGGACCAGTTGATTATCTGCTTTAGTGAAGGGAGTTCCCTATACAATGAAATAACAGGATTTGATCAACAATAAAACAAACAAACAAAAGAATCTTAAAGCATAAGAAAGTCAATTTGAAGCAAGATGATAATAGAGTTCTTAATCAGGACTAAGTCCAAACCAAGAGAAAATAGGCTTATATTGAAGGATTCAAGAATGGAGGTAAGAGAAAGTATTTCTTAATTCTAGAGCATGTTAAACTATGAGATGAATCACCCAGGAACAGAGCAGAACTGTTTTCCTTGTGGCTCCATCAGAATAATTCAAACCACCATTGGACTTGGCTGATTACATCCTTGCCCAAAGGCAATTAGTTTTGAACTTTTAAGGTTTCCTCCTAGTCCACAGAAATCATCTCTTCCACTGCAGGCTTCTGCCTAGTTGTCAATAAATTTTCTCTACCTCCTCCCTCCTTTGCACTAAGAGTATAAAGTCTAAAGCAGATTGGTCCTGAAATGGGACTATTTTGTACAGGTTCACAGATGAGAGCAATCACCTCTTTTTCAGACCCTTGTTTGCATTTGGATATCTCCAGACTGACAAAGCAAAGCTGATGTTTCCAGGTAGCTGCAGAGATGGGCACATGTTTTGCAGTGGATTAGTTAAAGTAACTGCAGATAGCCTCAATCACTATTCCTTTCCACAATTCAGTGTGCTACTTCATGTATGTTTCAAATCCACTTTAGATCAGGGACTTTCTGCATCACTAACAAAAAGAGGGCTTAAATTAGCATTATTCCATTATCTCTAAGAATAGAGGTCAGAACTCCTATCCCTTAGATTCATTTGGAAGTGCTGCTCAGGTAATTGCCACCTGGGATTTAAATGACTAGTGACATATAGTGATACTGTCTGGTCAGACATCATTCCTGCCTAGGAATGGTCCTCTCTAGATCCTCCCCAACTCCATGGATTCTGTTGTCCTTCTTTGTAATGCAGCTTCCTGAGTATGTTTCAGAGAAGACTGGAATGTCTTTGAGCTCATTCCCTAAATCAAGGGAGTTCACAAGTCATGACCAGACTAGGTATCCCCATTCACCTTCTACATCCCAGCAAGTCCTTGAAACTACCCAGAAGAAGACAGTGTCCACAGTGATTTGCTTTTCTGGGCCTTCTGTTATTAGAGATAATCATGCTGTTGTAAAAGGAGAGGTTCTGATAAGAGAACATGTCCCAGCTTTCTGCTGATAACCAGAAAATTAAGTTTCGTTGTTACTATATTGGTTGGCTTATGTCTGCTATTTTTAGTATTTCAGGGTATCTATAAATGCCCGCTGCCTTAAATCCAGTGACTTAGCTAATGGGATAAATAAATATTTCCTCATTTGTAGAAAGAGCTTTTAGAAACTTCTGATCATGGGAAGCCAGAATGGATACTTTCCTAGAGTTATCAAGGGCAGTGTCATCAGTTATTCAACAAGAATTTATTTAGTTAGTGCTTAGAGTATGTGTGGTATGGAGATGGATGCAGGGTACAGAACTGTAAGACAAGACTCCTACCTTCAAGGAGTTCACAGTGTGGTTGGTTGATAAGATTACAGACATCAAATATTGACCTGAGTGCTATAGTATTTAATGCTGGCTGTGAGTGATGCAGGTGTTCAGAGGAAAGGGAGATAAGTGAAGGCTTCATGGGGAAACACAAGATTTGAGCCAGGCCTTGAAGAAATGAGAAGTTATCCTGAGAGGTAACATCTGTGAATGAGAGAGAAGGAAAGAATTATCTTGAGAGGCTGTCCTCAGGACTAGCTAGTGAAAGGGAGGAAAGCCATTGGTAGTAGGAGGTAGATAGGTACTTGAAATTGAGATCCCATAAAATTATAGGACTATGAGCTTAGGATGTATTTATCTAACTTACACATAGTGAAACAGAGACCCAGAGAAGGAGACTGACTTATCCACAGTCACACAGACAATAAGTAACATTGCTCAAATTTAAACCCACTTCTACTGTCTATAGATACAGCACTCTTGCTAATGTATCATACTACAGATTATTCGACTATAGAGAGGGGCATTTAGGAAGCATGGTGATAGACTGAAAGTTCCTATTCCTCCATTGATGTTCACAGATTGTGGGGTTTTTATCAAGTTATTTAAAATCTCTAAGCCTTATATATTATATATATATATATTATAGTTTTAAATATATATAATATATATATTATTATTATGTACATGCAACTGGGAAATAAAATATACAGGCACTGGGGTAGGGAGATCCATCCTGACCTAACAGAAAGTCAGAGGGGTGAGGGGGGAGGATATAGGAGAGAGCAGATTAGGGGAGGGGCCATATAGTGGGATAGCTGTTTTGGGGGGGTGGGTAGAGGACAGATGGGGAGAAAATCTGCAGCTCAAAATCTTGTGGAAATCAATGATGTAAACTAAAAATAAACAAAGGTTAATTAAAAAAATCTGTAGGCCTCACTCCTGACCTGTGAAATGAAGGGGATAAACTAGAATGCCCCCTTCATTTCTTTCAGCTCTAGAGCTATGACCATTTGAGACTGTGGCACTGGCACTGGCATATGACTCTTGAGAGGCATTGGGTGGAACTCCCAAAATCATTGAGAAGGGAGGTAAAATACATCCAGATTTTGCTTTCTGGGGAAGAGGGACACTGTGAGATTTCGTGACTGCCAAAGATACCATGTTCACTTTTTTTCTTTTCCCTCTCCAAACTGAGAGTCAAAAGGTCTTAATAGAAATCAATCCATGCAATTTATTTTTAACTTCTTCCTCCTTAACTGGGATTGATTTTTACCTTTGTGATCAATGGCACTGAGAAGAGTTCCATGAGATTTTACAGCTGTTCAGGCACTTGGCCTGCTCTGCACAATGGCAATAAAACATTAGAACTAATTATGAAGCTAATAGAATGGGGATGTTTGAAATGATGTACCTGATTATACCCATTTTCTTGGTGAATAAGCTTTGGGTGTTAGCGTACCAGCTTTACTTGGTAAAGGAAGACAACTCTAGAAAACAACAAAGTATTCTAGAAACCCTGCTAGTCTCTTAAGAGGTAAAATCAAAAGTCCTCATGAAAGCTGATTCTGAAAGTTTATTCTGATCTAGTGTGTGGACAGGAATCTCTAGTCCAGTAGTCTCCCCTCCCTTTTCTCTCTCTTTCACTCCCATTCTCCTTTTCTCTTGATACAATTTTATCTTTACTACCCCAACCGTTATTGAATTTGGAACTGAAAGCTAAACATCTGTTGCTAAAAATTGATTGACTTTTTTTCCCCCTCTCTTTCCCTTGTGCTTCTTGGGCTTTTAAATTTAACCTCTATTTTATCCTTCTCACTCTTTGTTTTCATCTAATCCAGATTGTCTGTGGCAGGGGTGAAAATTTAACCAATCCAAGGCCCCCTCTCCTTGCCCCATCCCTCTGGAGAGAGCAAGATCTCTATCTTTCTTGAACATTTTTTTTCCCCCCAAAGAAAGCAGAACTTGTAATAACATTCAGTGATAATTCCACAGAAGGCAGTTGGAATGGTGTACAATACCCAAGGCTGTCTGTTCAATTCTCTGGAATCAACTTCTGTATTTTTACTACCCATCTTTAAATTCTCAGATACCCTGAGAGATTATTTTTTCCAGATTGAGATAAAAGAAACTCAGATTCTATGAAGACTATTGTGTTTATTATTTGGTTGTAATGTATAATCACTCCCCAGGTGTTTGGGGGTAGGGAGAGTAGTGAAGAAGGAGAAGAATTCTCCTAAACACCAGAAAACATAACTGCATAATTCTTGGTAGAATATGGAATTTTGTAATTCCATTTACAAGCCCTTGTTGTTCTTCAGTCATGTCCGACTCTGTGACTCTGTGGACCATAACATGCCAGTACTGTCCATGGAGTTTTCTTGGCAAAGATATTGGAGTGGCTTGCTATTTCCTTCTCTAGTGGATTAAGGCAAACAGAGGTTAAGTGACTTGCCCAAGGTCACACAGCTAGTCAGTGTCTGAGGGCAGATTGGAGGTCAGGTCTTCCTGACTCCAGGTCCAGTGCTCTACCCACTTAGTCACTTTGCTAAATTCTCTGTAAGAGAAGTACATTTGCGTAATTTTGCCTATCAAGTGAACAGTACCTATTACTCATTAAAACTGGCGTGTACCTACATGGGAGGCACTGGCATATTACATATAACTGAAAAATATGCAAAATATTTTGGAATGGAGTTGCAGTCCTATTTTACAGATAAGGTAAAGTGAATCACATTAAAAAAAAAAAACAAACCATCACCAATAACAAAACTCAACATTTTGTTGGAGGATAGAGGGGAACTAGACATCAGAGCACTGGATTTTCTGACCTTTAACTATTTACTACCTTATTGTACAAAGAGGGCATTCTTTCATTAAGCATTTATATCAACTAGGGGAATACTTCTTTAGAAACATAAATTGAAAAATTAAGACATGGAAAATGTGATAGCATAAGTTAACTATAATATTGGGCCCATAGGAAAGAGGTTATGAGGAACATTGATCTGTGAAGTTTCATATGTCTATATGATATCAGTGGATTTTGGTGCTTAATTATTCCTGTCTTGTACTGCTTGCCATAGTTTCTTGTGTTTGTCCTCCCTCCCCCACCAGAGTATGAGTACTTGGTAGCAGGGACTCTGTCTCAGACTATTCCACATTGCCCAACACAAGTCTGTGCAAGAAATAGTGATACTACACATATTGATACACAGGTCTATTAAGCATAGCAACTGTGTGAGTTAAGTGGCACCAATAGTACCATTTTTGGTGAACAGAGGAAAAAACTGAGGCTCAGAATTTGGCAAAGTCCCATAGAGCCAGGATGCCAACTCAAGTTTTCAAATGCTAAATAGAATGCTCTTTCTATTATACTTAATGCTCTAGAGTAGCCCTCCCTGAATACTTGATTAATTAATAGATAAAACATGGCAGAAATAGAACAAGTATTAATAATACTGTAGCTCTGCTACTTACTATATAAGCAATTCATTTTAGCAATTTTAAGGAAGTCACTTGACCCAGAAGACCTCTGTTTCCTCATCTGTAAAAAGAGGGGTGAAGTAGGTGAGTTATGTTAAATATCCCTTCCAGTCTTAACCTATGTTTCCATAAAACTGCAGAAGTTCAAGGAATGAAGTTTCAGTGCAGAAACACTGTTTAAACCTGACTCTAGGATAGAAACTCAGGGGGCAAATTCTGTTATAAAACCCATGTTTTCATTCCAGAAGCAGGTTTTAATTTCTTGCATAGTAGGGTTATTCACTCAAAGGATTTTTTTGTTCTGTTTTAGGAGTTTATTTTATTTTATTTTGTTCTTAATTTTTTTTCTGAGAAATAATGGGTCCACTTATTAAAAAGAAATGCAGCAATTGATAACTTCTTTCCTGAATAGATGGTGTAGATGGCAAAATCTCTTGGTAGAGGTAGAAGACAATGGGCAGGATCAGAAATTAAGATTTCTTTGTTAGTATAGTAAGGAGAGTCCTAGATGTCCTATATCCTTGATAATTTGTTCATACTCTCTCCTCCTTCTGGTTCATCATCCTCCAACATCCCATTTCCACTTGTCAGAATGTGACCAGTCCTTCCAAATCTACCCCAAATGCCACCTCTTCTACGAAGCCTTCTCAGATCTCAAAAACAAGCTGTGACTTTTTTTCCTTCTCTAAAACCACACATCAAGCGAAATCAAGTTAATAAGCATTTGTTAAGTACCTACTATTTACCAGGCACTGTGCTAAGTCCTGGCAACATAGGGAAAGGCAAATACAAAACAAACAAAATACCTAAAACAATCCCTATTTTCAAGCCATTTGCAGTGTAGTGAGCAAGACAGACAGTGTTCAAACAACTATGTATGAACATGATACCTACAGGATAAATTGCAAATCATCTCAGAGGGAAGGCACTAATATTGAAGACTGAGAAGAATTCTTTCGGAAGGTGGTGTTTTAGCTGAGACTTGCAAGGATCCAGGGAAGCCAGGAGGAAGCAGAAATAAAGAGAAGAGCCTGGGGAATACCCCATAAAAATGCCTGGAGTCAGAGTGTTATGTTTGAGGCATGGCGACAAGACCAGTGTCACTAGATCAGCATTTAAGTGAAGGTATTTAAGGGATAAGACAACTGGAAAGGTAGAAAAGGGGGCCAGGTTATGAAGGGTTTAGAATGCCAAAAAGAGTATTTTATATTTGATTTTGGAGGTGATAAGATAGGAAGCCACTGGAGTTTATTGAGCAAGGGAATGACACGGTCAGACATGGCTTTAGGAAAATCATTCTTATAGCTGAATGGAGGATGGTCTGGTGGGGAGAGATTTATGACAGGGAGACCAATCAGGAACAAGCTATTACAATAGCCCATGCATGAGGTGATAAGGGCCTGTCCTAAGATGGTAGCAATGTCAGAGGAGAGGATGGGCCATATGACAAAGATGTTAGAAGGTAGAATCAACAGGATTTAGCAATTGATTGGATATGGGGGAATGAGAGATAGTGAGGAGATGAGGATGATACTGAGGTTGTTAACATGGGTGACTGGAAGGATGGTGATGCTCTCAGCAAGAATAGGGAAATTTGGAAGAAGGGAAGATTTTGGGGAGAAGATAATGAGTCCAGTTTTATATAGGGTGAATTTAATGGGTCTACAAGACACGCAGTTCAAAATTTCTGATAAACAGTTGGAGCTATGAGACTAGAAGTCAGATAAGAAGTTAGGACTCGATAAAAAAGATCTAATAATTATCTGTAGAATGATGATATAATTAAATCCATGTTAGCTGATGAAATTTCAAAAAGAAATTATATAGAGGGAAATGAGAAGAGGACCCAGGACAGAGTATTGGGGGACACCAGCAACTAGTGGGAGTAACCTGAATGAAGATCCAGGAAAGGAGACTGAGAAGGAGAGGCCAGAGAGGTAAAAGGAGAACCATGAGAGAATTACGTCACAAAAATCTAGAGAGAAGAGACTATCAAGGAGAAGATGTCAGTATCAAGGGCTGCTTTGATATCAAGAAGGATCACTAATCCTAGAGAGCACACTAATTGCATTGTTCCTTATAGTATAGTTGTATTTTCTCCTGTCTTATTTCTCTTCCTCAAATATAAACATTCCAAGGAATATTGTTAATCTTCTTTGTATCTTTTACAGCATCTCACACTGGGTCCTACATATATGGGTGATAATTAGATATTTATTAAATTGAATTCTTAACAATACAACTAAGAAGGATGGAATGAAAGTAATGATTGGGATCTGCCAGAAAAATGGATCTGGGACTTTCACAGATATTAATGATTTTCTTAATTTAAATCACAAACTTTAGAAACTGTTGTCAAGAAGGAGAATGGATACGAGAGCTCCAGGGATTCCATTGTGAAGAATAGATCCTGCCAGTGCAAATTGTCTGGAATTCCCAGAAGTCCACATTCTCTGCGTCCATCTGAAGTTTCAGATTCCAATGCTCTAGTTTCTTTGGGAAATCAGTGATTCTGTTCACCCTTCCCATTCTGGGTTTTTGCAAGTATCTTAAAATATCAATGAAATTCATTCTTCTCTAGAGGTTTTGGTGAAGCTTCTGTTCAACTCCAGCTCTGGTCACTCTTAGTCTTTTGTTTTGTATGCATACTTCTTATTTTGTTCCCCTACCTTCTCATGATTCTTTTTGTTCTCCTGTGGCATGGTCTGCACATAACTGCAATGCAAATGACATGCTATGGAGAGCCAGGGCAATTAATTTAGACACATCAGTATTGCTGGCTGTACTTGGACTTTTGAAAATGTTAGGGCTGAGTATGTCACAGACACATTACCACAGTGTCTGGTACATAGAAGACACTTAATAAATGGCTATGGGCTTGACTAATAATGCATTTGTGTTTCAGAATTTGTAAAACATTTTCCTATCCATGGTCCCATTTGATTTCCATCATATCTCTGCCAGGTAGGCTGATCAGAGCTTGGAGCATGAAGACCAGAGATCATCAGCTCCAATCCCCTTATTGTACAGATAAGGAAAATGACCCCTAGAGAAGTGAAGTGACCTGCCTAGCGTTACAGAGCTAGTTAGTGTCTGTGGTTATCAGTATTCAAATCGAGGTCTCCCCAATTCCAAATCTAGAATCCTATTGACTATACCATACGACTTTTCTTTATTATCCCTAATTTACAAATAAGGTAATAAGCCTAAGGAAGTGAAATGACTTATCCCTGGTTAGATGGCTAGTTTTTGTTGTTATTTTTCAGTTTAGTTGTTTTTTTTTTTCTTAACAGAGCTAGGACTGAAACTTTCACTTTGAGCTTATGCTCTTTCAATCCTACTATGCTTCATCATGAGTGTAAAGGAAAAAAACAAAGATTTTGGAGTCAAAGGACCAGGGTTCAAATCCTATTTTCACTATTAACTACCTTTATAATCTGGGGTAAGTCAATGAACTTTTCTAGGACTTTTTTTTTTTTTGCACCTGTAAAAGAAGGGATGATTTTCAATAACTTCTGAGGGCTTTTCTAGTTCTAAATCTATAATGTTATGATCCATTATCAGACCAGTGTTTCCACGAGGCTGTTGCTAATGTCTACAGGTATCCTTAGGGCAGACATGAATGTGGATAGAGATAATCTTTGCTAAGACAGTGTGCGTGTTTTCTCAATAACAGATGATTCCAGTATCTCTATAACCTCTCAGTCCTATAGTGGAGTAACATAGGGGTTGATGGGTTACAGCCCAATAAAGCATTTTATAAGCAAAATCTCTTGCACTAGAGGCTCAGAGAAATATAGAACACTACAAAGATTGTGGTCTTCAAAGACATGGGTGGATAAAATTGTATGTTATATCAATGCCACATAACCTACATGACATCAAATGAGCTGGTATCCATTTATCAAACACATTTTAAATCACTCATACATCCCACATGGAAATATTACTCTTTGATAAGATGTGATGCAATAAGATCTTTTTGGGCATCCAGTATTGTACCTTAACCAATAAGAGAAGACAATAACCAAAGTTGTCACTGGCTCTTCCAAGGGCTACCTTGGTGGCAACTTCACTCTGGTGGCAATTTACCATTGTACTTGTGACCTGTTTATAATTCTTGAACCACTGTGACCTGGTTTAGCTCACTAGGAAACTAGCTCATTGTTCTTTAAAAGAGAAATGAGATATAGAAGAAATTGTGAAGGTGGCGGGGGCGAGGGGGAGTTTAGAGAGGGAGAGACCTAATGCCTTCAGAATTCATTCTAAATAATATGAATAGAATTAATGAGCAAAGAAATTGGAAAAATTAATTGTGTAACATAATAGCATTGCTGTTCCCTTCCATTTCGGTGGAAGGGGAAAAACAATACCGAGATTGTGTGAGAAGTCGCTCCTGCATACTGGTGAAAAAGGTCATTTCACTTTGCTTGGAGAAATTATTCACAATCCACTGGACACAGCCATCCACTTGGAACGACTCCTATAAGGCTTTAGACTCTTTTTCCTATGAAAGAGACAGATCATGTGTGAAATAAGTCCATCCTCATTCCAGTTCCTCATGGACAAGTATCCACTTTACCAGCTCCCTAATATCATCATCCCAGGAATGTATCCTTGAATATCTGGCCCTGAAGCCAGAAATATAGATCCCTTTGTAGTGAGGTGATAAGGTGGAAGCCACGGATTGTCTTATCTGGGAATCATGAAGTTAGCAGGAATGTGTTCTATTTCCCAGAAATGGAGAGACAACAATGCTTGTGATTGAGAGATTGGAAAAGTATCACTATAGCTCAAGAAAAACTGAAAAGTCAGAGTTAGCCCTTTAGTTTTCAAATCTTCCCTTATTATCCTAGTTGCTGATGATCTTTATTCCTTCCTTAAATATTCCAAATTACTTTGACCTTGCCTGCTTCATTTATGTCTTCTCACCAGAATATAAGCTCTTTGTGGTCAAAAATTGTTTTATTTCTCTCTTTGTATCCCTAATACAGTGTTCAGAACTGTGCATCTATGGTAGATCTTTAACGAGTGCTTTCTACACTAGATGTAATTTATTCTTTTCTGTAAGAGATGGTTCTGGTAGGCTCAGTTTCCAAATCACAGATTGGGATGTTTACACCCTCAAATGCAATGACTTCAAGACCTTAAATTCTGCTTTGGGGAAATGATTCTCACAATCCTCTATAAACAACTCTAGGATAGAATAAGAAGCAGAGGGGGTAAAGAATGTGTCAGGTTGT
Source organism: Pseudochirops corinnae (assembly GCA_028646515.1). Lineage (NCBI taxonomy): Eukaryota > Metazoa > Chordata > Mammalia > Diprotodontia > Pseudocheiridae > Pseudochirops > Pseudochirops corinnae. The sequence continues at coordinate 123,762,584 of CM053589.1, forward strand.
GTTTGGAAGCAGTAAGGAAGGGAACTAGTCATAAGAGACAGATGTGTTTAATGGCGAATACATTTGTCCAAAGGAATCATTTTCACTGGCCAGGAGCCCAATTAAACCTGTAAAATGGAAGTCCAGAAAATCAGATTAACGAGCTAGTCATTAGCAAAGGAAAGACCCAGCTAATTCTGTGTTGAGCATGACGGATGAGCCTAGAGCAAATAATTGGATGACATTCATCAAACATGAAATAAAAGGTGTCACTGCAAGGAAAAGTGGTAATAATCTCTGGGATTTACAATGGCAGTGAGTTTGCTTCTAGGGGAAGGAAAAGTTCATCAAAATAGATTAGCAGTCTCTAAACTTTATTCCTTCCCAATGCAGTTGCCAGATAGGCACAATAATACCAAAGATGCAGTAAATGCCTAGGCATACTTTTATATTGATGGCTAATTTCAGGAGAAAAAATGCAGTAATTTCCCTGGGAGAAATCAGTGGCATGCTAGGCAGAGCTTGGTAACAATAGAAGGTCCTTGAAATCCCTGTGCTTTCATTTTCCAGTCTCTTGTCCTCACATTCTCTGAACTGAGATTCTTTTGTGTTTCAGGATGTGTTATTGACATTGTTTTCCCTAGAAGCCAGGAGGAGGCTTAGTGAATTCGAATGTAATGATGATAGAAGCTGATAAGGATTATTAACTATTT
>CM053589.1:123763375-123791042 GCA_028646515.1 Pseudochirops corinnae
ATGGACAGGAGCCAGTTTCAGGCATAGTGCGGAAATCTGGCTTCTTTCCAGGAATAAGAGGGAGATTTGATGGGGACCAGAGCTAGTGTTTAAATGCAATCAGCCTTTTGGCTATTGTTGTCCTGCTATTTCCCATGAATGTGACATGTTATCTTCTCCTGTGAATATTAATTTCCCTCTGAGTCAGGACAATAGACTACAGAGTGGCCATCTGCAGGGCTGGACCACATTCCTGGGACACTGCAGTAAGTGAAGAAGAGAGAGAAACTCTATTCTAAGAGTAGGCTTCTTCTCCATTTTTCTTAATAATTCATCTTTTCATTTGGAAAGAAAGTTGACAAGTGCCTTGGGAATCTTCTGAGGATTGTATCCTAATTTAGTCCACAGCAATGGACAGTTCCATTGTCTTATTTTGATATCTTATTTCATCTTTTTTTCTAGTTTGTAAATAACTTGGATTTCTGACTTTGTTGCTCTGTCTTCAAATTTTGGTGATCCCAGTATATAAGTTGCAATTTCCTTGGATCAAGACAAGTAGGGAGGAAATTTAACAATTGTCTTAAAGGTGGATCAAAATTTCTGGAGAGTGGTAGGATTGCTATTCTGTGATCCATATATACCTGTAAGAGAAAGAATTTGGAGTTTTTAGTTTGGGTTTAGTAATTGTGGCCTGAAAGACAATCTCAGGGACATTTCAATCCTCTGCCCTCAGAGAGTTGGTTCAGATCCATGGATAAATACATTACCAATTCCCTCTGCATTTTCCCCCCTCTGGGGTGACCCCCTAGAAAATGAGCTTTTATTTCAGTGGGGAAAGATAATGACTTAGGAAATCAGTGTATTCTGTACATAGAAGAATTATCAGCCAGCATTTAAATGAAAACCAACTTGACCTTGGACACAACTCTCTGGGTTTATAAAGCTCAAAAATCACAGACAGCTCCCAAGACTTGTCAAAGTCATATGAGGTCATACTATCAATCAACTGATATTTATTGAGCCATTTATTTTCCTCTTTGCCTTGGGATGGGTTTTCTGGGGGAGAGAGAGATGTTGAGAGATGTGGTCCTTGACTTCCCAGAGCTGCTTGTACAAATGGGAAAATAGAAGGCACACATGAAAATATAATGAACAATCCAAGGCCATTTTTGTTAAGTGCCAATTGAAGGGTATTCACAAAAGTGTTAAAGGAACTCAAAGGAGCAAAATAAACAAAGCTGATGTTGGAGTACCCCAGCATCTGTCCTTTCCTTCCCCTGAACTCCTAGAGGACACACTCTCTGTACTACTTACTGGGCTCTTCGTATATATTCAGAACTTTGACTAGGGCAGGGCAGCAGCCAGGGATTTTACCCAGGGTGCTAATATCCCTAGGCTATCTCCCTGGAGAAGGCATGCTTCTCCTTGAGGGGAGGGGAGTTCAGAGAACAGTGCCCCCACACCACACCTCTTTCACTGGCCTTTCAGTTGCATCCTCATACCCTCACCTAGTTTTTGACTACTATCCCCAGGGTCCTATCATATTTATGTACCTATCAAAAAACCTCCCTTCCTTTACAATGATCTGTATTGGGAAGAAGTCAGATACACTGGGGAGAAGATCACTTCTATTCCCAAGGAGACTTCACACTCATTTGGGCTTTCCTCCGTCCATACCCCTCTAAATTGTTTTTACCACAAATTAAAAAAAATATGTAGGGGGTACACAAGTCCAAAACAACTCATAGCTCCAGTGCCAGAGAGCTTCAATATCCTTTCTTTCTCTAGTTGGTTCTCATGAAGTTCACTGCAGGATGTGACATTAATGATAGATAAGGTTTTCCACTGCTGCTCAGCTGAACTGCCTCTTTGTAGTACAAGTTGTCTCAGCTCAACAGAAAAATCCACAGTTAGGCTAGGTCAAGCAGGGCACTTGACTTTAGATCTGACTCTTCACTGGACCACTCCGTGGCTGAAATGTCAAGTGGCTTGACCACTGGGCTACTGCTGCCAAAGTGGGCCAAGCAGATTGCTTGGTCACTGGCTTTTCATAGGTCATGTGTATCTGCTGGCTGGAGCAGTCTGCTATATTCCCTCTACTGGTTCCTTTATGGGCAACTGCAGTCTTCACCACCTCTAGCCTCTGATTCAGCTGTGTTACTGTACTCCCTTCAGTTTAGAGTGTTGCAGTTCTCCTTTCAGCAGGATTGCTAATGGGCTGTTTCAGCAAGGACAGTAACTCCAACTAAGATTGACAGAAACCTCTCCTCTCTGATTCCCTCAGATTCTGGGTTCTGAAGTTTGTTACCTCCAGGAAGTAGGTAGGAGAAAGTCAGACTCTCCTATCTGGTAATTCTTGGTTCAGAGCAAGATCATTTAGTAAAGGAATCAGCCTTTACTTGTAGTGATCAACAGTTACATTTCTCACTTTGCTGTTGGGTTCTTATGTGGATGAATGGTAGGGAATTCAAACTCAACAAACATTTATTAACTATCTGCCATGCTCAGTACTGTTGATGATACAAGATAAATAATACATCTTCTCTCTTTTGAGGCACTCAAAGCTTTTTAAGCGAGATAATAAACATCCTCAAATAGGGGCAGTACAAACTATGGCATAATAAGGGAGCATGTCTCATAAATCTTTGTATCTCCCACCATGTGGGGCACATAGTAGAAGTTCAATAAAGATGAGCTTGATCGATGGGTCTACACCATAGATGGAATAATGATTCTCCTTTAGCACTGTTGGATATCTTCCCATAATTGAGCAGACAATTTGATCACAAAACTGCCTTTTTATTTTTTGTAAATAATTGCTTATGCTTTCATCTGAAAATAGCAAATAGACTCATTTTGCGCAAATCAGAATAATTTAAGTTCAGAGTAATTAGTATCCTCAGAGAGTCTGCTTGGAATTGCCAGAACATATAAATAATATCATTTACAAGGATCTGCTGCTTCTAAAACAGTGTGGCCTCTCAATCAAAAGGGTAACACACATTTCAAAGACCAAAGAATGAGAAGGGGTGTATGTAGGCTAGTGTGCAGATGTCCTTCCTCTGAATGTCTTGATGAAGCATCAAAGGGCCAACAAGACCTGTTCTCCTAAATGAAGTCCCAATCCCCACCTGGTTGATTGTGAGGAATTACAACCCTTTATAACTCTGAGAGGTTTCAAGGGTCCAGGATAGAGGAGTAAAAAGAACATCTTTGCTACTCAAGATCTGCCACTTAACTTCCAGGCCCTATTTTATGTAGGTATAAAAGGAAGGGATTAAACTAGATGGTTTCTAAGTTCCCTTATGGCTCTTCTATTTTATGAATTGATATCTCAATAACTTTGTGTTTGCAAAGGCTGTCTCCTATACCTTTTAGAATTCCTAGTATCTCCAAACATTTCTCAAACATCACCTCCTACATAAGGACTTTTCTGATCTTCACAGCTGTTAATGTTTCTCCTCAAAATTACCATATGTACCTACATTTATTTTCTTTTGTATACATCATGTACAGTAGCCTTAAGAAGATGGAAGGAAGACTAGGTAACAAACAGTAAATTTAAGAACAGAAGAGTATAAAATTAGTGCCAAAGTTCTAAAACTCAAAGTAAGTTGAGACTAGGGAGGGGGACTAGGGACAACAACAAAAAATTTAAAGCAATATTGTGAGAAAAGGAGACTCAGTGAAGGATTAGGCCCTTAGTTTGATTTGGATGGGACAGTGATAACTGACAAGAGAGAAAGTAAAGCTGCTCAGTTCTTATTTTGCTTGTTTTCAGGGGGAGTGACAGCAGGATTAGAGGGAGATGATGTCCAAGATAAGAAACAAAATAGTCAGTGAGTGCTTAGTTAGCCTGGCCCAGATGAACTATATCCTCTGTTACTGAAAGAATTGACAGATGTGATTACAGAGCATCTGCCAATGATATTTGAAAGACTTTGGAAAGTGGGAGAGAGATTACAAGATTGGAGAGGGACAACTGACCTTATTTTCTAAAAGGGGAATAGGACAGAGTCTGCAAACTATAGCTGAGTGAGCTTTACTTCCATTACTCATGGAGGGAGAAAATCTATAATGGATCTTTAAAGAGATGATAGGTAAGGAAACTTAAATAGGGGTAGAAAAGGAAGCAGTAAATATAAAGAACCAGCATAGATTCATCAAGAAAGAGTCACCCTAGAGTAACATCATGTCCTTTTTTGACTGGATTACTAAATTAGTAGATGAAGGAAGTGCTCTGGATGTAGTTTACCTAGATATCAGCAAAGCATCTGATAAAAGTATCTCATACTCTTCTTATGGAGAAGATGAGTAGGTGTGGATTAAGTGAAACTACATTCAGATTGATTTGAGAACTCGTTGGATGGTCAGACTCAAAGAGATGTTAGAGGCTCAATGTCAATGTGACAGAAGAACTCCTGGGATGCCCTGGGGATGGTGCTTGGAACTGTGCTATTTCACATTTTTATCAATGATTTAGATGAAGCATACATGGCATACTTGTAAAGTTTGCAGCTGATTCAAAGCTAGTAAGGATAACTAACACATCAGACAAAGGAATCGAGATGAAAAAGATCTTGACAGACTTAGAGCACTGAGTTGAATCTAACAAGGTGAAATTAAATAGAAATAAATGTGAAGTCTTGGTGCAAAAAATAAACTTTATAAGCATAATATAGGGAAGGTATGGCTTAATTGCAATTTGTTTTGAAAAAGATCTGAGAATTTTAGTAACTACAAGCTCAATATATATTAATATATATGATATGTATATATGTATATATGTATATATGTATATATATTTGATGTGATGACTAAAAAAATCTAATGTAATCCTGGGCCATATTAAGAAAACAAAACTTCTAGGAATAGGAAGGTCAAAGTCCCAACATACTATGCTCTAGTAAGTTATCATTTATAATTATCTCTTCCACATCATTGAGGTTAGGACCATGGTACCCCCATGATCTGGAAAATTCGCACAAAATTTTTGACCCTCCTCTTGCGTCAGAGAAGAAATCTAAATTATTGTGGCATTAAAAGATAAAACATATTGATATTATACAATACCATACAGATATTTTATGTATTTCTGAACTTTTTCTATCTTGTGTACTGCCCTTTGCATGTCATTCTTGGTTTCCACAAAACTCCCATTTAATTTCTTATTCTGACCTACAATATATTGAAACTGTGCTAGGGAAATTCCCAGTGTGGAAGGAGTAATTGTAGGTGTACTGGTTACTACAGATTCAGAAAAAAGCCATTGATAAGCAAGAGGGTGTTCAAAGTGATCAACTAGAAAGACCAAGGAGCCTTCAGCCTCTGTCATATGTGAACCAGTGTAAGGAATTGGGGATGTTTAGCCCCAAGAAAATAGGACTAGCAGAGAAACAGAAGGAGGATGATAGCTGTCTTCAAGTATTTGAAGAGATGTAATGTGTAGGAGGAACAAGATCTGTTCCTGTCACAGAATAAATCTGTCCCTCCTAGAGAACAATAGGTGGAAATTCCAAGGTGGCAAATTTAATCTTGGCCTCAGGAAAACTTTTCTAAGAATTAGAACTGCTCAAAAGTAGGATGGGCCATGTAGCCAGTTTCCTCTCCTTGGAGGTCTTCAAGCAGAGACTTGGTGACCAACTGTTGGATGTATTATCATACTGGAGATTCCTTGTATTCTTGGGTTAGACTTCCCATTCTCAAATTCTGTGATTCTGGGTATATTTTCTCTATCCTTGGAGATGAATATGTTGTTTCCCTCAGTAAAACGTAAGCTCTCTGAGGGCAGGGATTATTTCATTTGTATTTTTTTATTCTTTCACACCTACCCTGTTACCCAGGAAGCAGTAAGCACTTAATCAATATTGAATATGGATTAAATGTCTTATCTTGCTTTCTCCTCTAGGTGACTTCAGGTGGAAGAGCCAGCTACTATGTATCCTACAGAAGAGAACCCTTTGCCCAGATCAAGCTGCCCAAGTATTCCCTGCCAAAGGTGAGTTGTCTCTTTCTCTCAGCTTTTATGGGACTGTCTTTTTAAGCTGCTGGAAATTGTGTCCCATGGTGTTAATCTAAGGCAGGATTTATTTTGGCTGACTGACTTTCTCTGTTTAGGCCCTTTCCAAATCCACGTGCAGTCAGAGGCCTTTAATTATCCCTGATGACCCCTTGGTGACACAAACATGAAGTGGTTAGATTTTCCTGAGGAGGTAGCTCATCTTTGTGGGAAGTGTACCTTCTTTGAAATCATCACTCAAGGCCCCTACTTCAACACTGAATATGAACATTATGGAATTTGCTTAACCTTTCTAGGCTTCAGTTTTCCAACATGAAGATGGGATATTCTTGGGATAGAGGCATTAGATTTTCTATGTGAAATTGCTCTGAACTCTTGAAAGTAAAGTCATTGGATTTACATAAAAAAAAAATCTTTTAACAACCAGTTCTCATGCATGCAGTCTGTGGCTAATCTACAGCCTCTTCCCCAACCCATGCTGAGTCCTAGACAGCCAGAGTTGATGTTCAGCTGGGAGTGTTGCATAATCAGGCAAAAAACTAGGAGTACATATGTTTAAGTTTGCGGAGATGGGCTTCAGTTTCTCTGGCTGCATTTCAAAGCTACTGTAAATGTGTTTTGGATTATCTTTTCCTTTGTTAGTGTGGCCAACTGAAATTTGACTGCATTGCCAATACTGGAATATGTTCTAGCATGTTTTTGCCCCCTTTTGGGGGGTATAATTGTAGATTTCTCCTGTCTCTCCTTTCAGAATCACACAACTGTAGAGTTGGAAGAGATCTCAGTGGATCCCTAGTCCAATCCCCACTGCAACATGCCCAACAAATAGTTATCCAGCCTCTGCTTGAAGCCCTCCAATGAGGCTAACCTTAACTACCTGAGGCAACCCATTCCACTTGGAGACAGATCTGCTTCTCAGGAAGTTTTGCTTACCACAAGCCTAAATGTGGTAACTTTTTGAAACTACCATTCCTTACTCCCAGTTCTGTTTTCTTAGGTCAAGTGGAATGAGTCTAATCCTTTTACCAGGTGAAAACCTTTCAGGTATTTGCAGACAAAAATCACATCTGCTATCTTTTCTTTGAGGCCAAGCATACCTACGTCTTTAACCTCATATGACATGGACGAAAAGTACCTTTGCTATTCTGGTTGCCTCCCTCTTTATACTCTTTAGTTTATCCATGTCTTGTGGCACCTATAACTAAGCATAATATTTTAGATATGGTCTGACAAGGTAGATTATAGAAAGAGTAACCTTCTGATTCCTGCAGCTGGGTCTTTCTTAATACAAGCCCAAGTTTGCATTAACTTTCATGGCCACCCTATTCCACTGTTGACTCACATTGAGTTTGCAACCCCCTGGTCTTTCTTCAGACAGAGTGCTGTCTAACTATGCTTTCCCCTTCTTATTTGTATGAAGTAAAAATTTTAAACTAAAGTATAAGACTACCTGTATTCTCATTAAATTTTATCTTATTAGATTCAGCCCAGTCATCCGGCCTATCAAAATCTTTTTGGAATAGGTAGTTGTCATTCAGTTGTGTCCAACTCGTCATGACACCATGGACCAAGCACACCTGCCCCTTATGTCTGCCACTATCTCTTGAAATCTGGCTAAGTTCATGTTCATTGTTTCATGACACTATCTAATCATTTTATCCTCTGCCATATCCTTTTCTTTTTGCCTTCAATCTTTCCCATGGTCTTTTCCAATGAATCCCATTTTCTCATTATGTGGCCAAAATATTAAAACTTCAGCTTCAGCTTTGACCTACCAGTGAATAGATGGAATTAGTTTCTTCTTCTTTTTTTTTTGAATTAGTTTCTTTAAGTATTGATTGATTGACTCCTTGATGTCCAAAGGCCTCTCATCAGGCTTCTACAGTACCACAGTTCAAAAGTATTGATTCTGCAGTGCTCAGCTTTCCTTACAGTCCAATTCTCAACCATACATTGCTACTGGAAAAAACTGTATCTCTGATTATACGGACCTTTGTCAGCAAGGTGATATCTCTGGTTTTTAGTATGCTGTCCAGATTTGCCATGGCTTTCCTTCCAAGGAACCTGTCATAGATTGTATTAGATGTCCCTCCCAACTTTATGCTGTCTTCATTTTGATACACATGCCATCTATGTTTTTGTTCAAGTCATTGATAAAATGCTAATGGTCACAAGGCCAAGCAGAGACCCCTGGAATATGCCACTAGAGAATTCTTGCCAAACTGATACTAGGCACTCTTTGAGTCCAGCCGTTTGACTAGTTTTGAATCCATTTAATCCTGTTATCATCTAGTCTCCATCTCTCCCTGTTTTATACAAGAAGAGCATAATGTCATTTATCCAGTGTTTTGCAGAAATCTAGGCCAATTATGCAAGTTTAGTCAAAAATGGAAACAACATTAGTCTAGCATGACCTATTCTTGATGGAGCCACGATGGCCCTTTGTGTTCATTGCTCCCTTTTCCAGATGTTCATTTAACATACTTAAACTAATAGTTTCCCAATAAACATTAGCACTGAGGAAGAGACAGATCTTAGAGTGAAGTATAGTACTATGGAAAAGGCACTTGACCAAGTATCTAGAATCTTGGTTTCTAGACCCAGCTCACTTTGTGACCTTGGGACAAATCACTTAAGCTTTCTTTTCCAAAATTAGGGGTTCAGGGAACTCTACTATGCCTTCCATCTCTAATGGTCTGTTGCTCTGGGATTCAATAATGAGCACAGATTGCATTTAATTTCCTCACCTAAAGTCTGAGGGAGTCTCTGGACAGACCTGAAACCAACCTAGGGCTGCTTGGGAGTATGAGTCATAAACTGGAAAATGAGAATAAGGTAGTGGATGGAGACCTAAGTTTACTAGAGTTGAGCATCCTGGGTTCCTACTTCTGCCAGTGGGGTTTAGGGCCTTAGGCAACTTATTCCTCCTGTCTGGGCTTTGATATCTTCATTTGTAGAACAAGAGGGTTGAACTAAATGATTGTCATGATACTTTGAAACTCCAAAATTTTACAATTTTATTAACCAAGGGAAAAAAAATTCAGTAGGATCCTAGATGTATAGTTGAAAAGAACCTTTAGATTATTGAGTCTAACCTCTTAATTCTATAAATGAGGAAATTGGGACACAGAGAGCTTAAGTGTCCTGTCCAGACTCACAGCTAGTAAGTATCTGAGGCAGGATTTGAACTTTATCTACGTATTGCAAGAGCCAGAAATGTCCTTTATAAGAGAAATAAGGAGAAACAAAGAGGGACTCTTCACCAGAACATGAGGGTCTTCATATATTTTCTTGGGGGAAATGAGCCTACTAAGTTTCTCTAAACTAAAGCATTGTGCTAATATGGTATCTATGAGGGGGATTTGAAATTTGATTTTAATCTTGTTTACTTTTAAAGGAGAGCAAATTCATTCCCTACCTGGACCTGAGCTCTGGTTTGAAGTAAGAGGCAATAGTAGGGGAGAGGGAAGATACAAATCATGTTCCAGAATTGATCACAACATTGGGTCAGTGCATTAAGGACCAGCAATGCTGTGGCAATTTATTTTCTGGCAGCACTGTCTGCTAGGCCCATTTTCAGAGCTACATCAAAGGCTGCCTCTCATTAACATGATGACTGCTGGGAAAATCACTGTCTGCTTATTGATCCCCTTTATTAGCCTGTGTTATCACAGGCAATCATCACCAGGACAGGTAACTGTCCGGCTGGCTCATTCTGTTGCTTAGAAAGGGATATGGCTTTGCATCAAGTTGTCATTGTAAGGGCCTGGTGTGATCTTTCTTCTTTATTTTTTTTTTCAATAGAAAGACAACATAACATAAAAGCATCGCATCACTGTTTGACTACACTTACAATCCTTTCCCATATGCCTAAAACAGGGTAAATTTAATTATTGGGACAGAGGACCAAAGGTCTAGAGACCTGGCTGACTTCTAGACTTGGCTCTGCTATAAATTCACTACATGGCCTTGGGCAGGTCACCTCACATCCCTGGGCCTCATTTTCCTTCTGGATGAATTGAGAGCATTGAATCAGTTGATGCCTAAGGTCTCTTCCAGCTTTAATTTGCTTTGATTCCATGATTCTGTGATCTCAGCTGAATCTGCCTTCTGGGGGTGGGGGTGGTGCTTGAGCTTTGGGGTGTCTTTGTACTGACTTGAAATGAACATCACAATACTAAGTAAAAACTACTGGTACCCTGGAGGAAAGCATCAGCAATGGGCTGAACTCAATACAGAATGCAGGCAGACACCAGCCCTGGGCACTGTTTGCTCATTCTGCTCAGTGATGGCCAAACAAATCATATGCCTGAGGGAAGAATAGGAAACCTATCCAAGGAAAGATCATACCCAGAAAAGCAAAAACAATAATTTGAATCAATACATCACCTTTCTTTCAAGTAGTTCAAATAAAGCTCAAGTCTCAGCTTGGCCTTGAGCATGGCCTAGGTCTCAGCATGACCTGAGGCCTTCATCATATTTTTCTGTATCCTCCTGTGTCTTCAAGGCAATCGGTTTATTGAATAAAAAGTGAAAAATAAAATTCTTCCCTGAGAGTTTTTATTTTTTTTCTAGTTAATTTATAGGACTTTTTTTTTCCTAGAAAAGAACAGAATACTTTTATGCAATGTAGAAGTAGTTTTTAAATAATCATGACAAATGGCAGGAAAAGTTAAGGAATGATGCTGCACTCATAGAATTCCATGAAATATACAAAATGCCTTGATATTTTGGTTTTTACATAATAAAGCAATACCTTAAATACATTCTCAAAATACTGTTGTAACCAAGATGACATACCTTATGATGTCATAGGAATGTAATTGAGGAAAAAAAATGACACAGAACTACCCATTATCTTAAAAATCACTGAGTAAGGCAAAAACAATATTCGTCTTAATAAACTGATTTTATGCTGTGGTGTTTAAGAAATTGAAGAGACATAGTTTCTGGGTAATTTAGTCATTTTATTGATAATGCCAGCAGGTTTATTAACAATAGGAGGTCAGTGGCACTCTAGAACGCCAAAGAGCCCTCATAGTTGTGGGCTCACAGTTCATATGTTCTTGGAAGAGTAGTTGTTTCTGAAGGAGGCAGTCAACTCTGATTGGTTAACAATTAATGAGAAAATAAATAGTAAGATGAGAGATTGCTGGGCTACATTCCACTTGAGGTTTTTGAGGCTATGTGCCTTGTATTACCCAAATCAATTTCTGTTATCTCCTGTCTGACAAAAGGGAAGATCCACATTTTCCCAGACTTGTCTGAGCAAACACAATGAGCTGGAATACACCCATTAGCCTAAACGTAGAATTTCTTTTACTGTCTTTGATTAGATCCCAGCCATCCTGACTGGGTAAGGATGGTAAATCTTTCTTTGAGAAAAATTTCATAGTTGATTTCTGGATGAGGAAGTAGAAGAGGAGAACAATCTTGGTCCTAATTTAATAATTAGTTATTACTATAAGAGAGAAATAATCCTTTCTTTCAATGCACAATTCTATACATATCTTTTCTTAAATCAATCCAATGGTAAAAGTCTTTTTTTGTAAACAATTGCATGGTAAACTTAGATCACTTTTCCCCTCCTGGATTTTACTTGAGAGTAGCCTTTTTTTGAAAGTGGGAAGATTTGGCACTTTTATGCTAATGTCACCAATGTTATTGTGATCTTAGGAAGATTAATATTCTTTACAATGGATTCTACATGGGCTCCAACTAAGCCAGACTCAGATTTCTCCAATTTATTTTGCACATCAATTTGAGTAGCAGTTTCACTCATGTTGGTTTCCAAAACCATTACCCCATCACCATTTCTGCCAGAACATTGTGGACCTTATCTACATGGAAAATTAAATTCAGTTCATAGACATTTTCATAACACTTGTCTAGAGTCTCCATGAATACTTGTATTAGGTCTTAGATGCCAAGTTCACTTTCTGAAGAATCCACAAAAGAAGACAAAATAGAATGTAGCATAATGTCTTTAAATCAGTTTGTTGTCAGAGTCACCTATTAGCAAGTCTCCTTCTAGGAAATTACACATATTTTCATCTTATTTAGACACCAAATGGAAAGTTTCCCTGATGATTTGTTGCCGTATATCTTCACTATGTTAGGTGGCATAGTGGCTAGAAAGCTGGACCTAGAGTTAGGAAGACTCCTTTTCCTGAGTTCAAATCTGACTTCAGACACTTGCTAGCTGTGTGACCCTGGGCAAGCCACATCACCCTCTTTGCTTCAGTTTCCTCACATATAAAAATGAGCCCGAGAAGGAAATGGCAAACCACCCCAGTATCTATGCCAAGAAAACCTCTGAACATGATTGTAAATGACTGAACAAAATCTTCACTATAGGGTTGATAAAACTTGGAGAGCTGGAGTTTCCCTTGGTTGTTGAAGATGAAGAGCATAACCTTGATCATGGTAGAACCTCAGGAAGGGGGAGGGCTTAGGGGGAGAAAGGGTATGGATAGGTTGGTGGTAGCACCTGGGAGGCTAGCACTAGAGCCAGTATCACCCTCCTCTTCTGCTTGACTGGGCTCTAGAAGAGGGAGGGGAGGGACTCTGGAAATTTTAAAATCATACTAGCAAAGAATGGAAATCCAGTGTTATCTGTTGCTTTTTTCCAACAAAGCAAAGAGCCAGGATATTGGGGAATTATTTTTTTTTGAAGAAATATAGCTTTATTCAAAACTTAGTTTGTCTCCTGAGCTAGTCATGTATCATCAAAGCCCTCTTAGACATCTCAAACTAGGATATCTTATAGACATCTCAAACATAGCAAATCCAGGACAGAACTGAAGATGCAGAATAAGACATATATTTTTTTAACATGGCCAGTGTAAGAATTTGTTTTACCTGACTATAGATTACTTGTTATGATTGGCTTCCTTTCTTTTTCCTATCTTTCTTCCTTTCTCCCTCCCTCACTCCCTCTTTCCCTTCCTTCCCTCCTTCCTTTTCTTTCTTTTCTTTCTTTCTTCCTCTTTTTTAAGTAGGGAAAGATAGGAAGGAGATAAAAAAGATTATTGTTAGTTGAAAATAATAAAAGAAAAAAGATATCAATATAATTTTGTCTACATACATCAATTTTCTTAAACATAGATACAAGATAAGGAAATCTGAAGACTAGAGGTGCCAGCTATAGAAATAGGGAAGTTTAGAAGAAGAGAAAAGGGTTGAGATTTGGTGAAAAGATATGTAATCATAATCCATCTATGGACACTCATACTTTACTACTCATTCTTTCCTATTAGAAATGGAAAAAAAGTTTTAGGAGTGGGACCTTACCCATTGACAATTATCTTGAGATAGATAGAGAATGTGCAGCAATAGTAAGGGTGATCCAGGTGTTAAGACATTGGGGAAAGAGATGGTGGAAATTTGTTGCCTGCCTAGCTTCTGTGGGTGCCTGGGTCATGTTAGGTTATATCTGCCTTGAGGAGTACAGCCTCTCAAGACCAGCTGTAGAAAGTGAACTAGAGAAAAGGAATGATAGGTTTGTATAGGAGATAAGGCCTGGATTGGCTCAGGGGAGGAAGATGGAATGTGACCTTTCTCTGATTGGTTGATCACCTATTACTTTCAAACAAGTCTCTACCTTCTTAGGATGATTTCACAGTTCCAACTTTGGAGACCAATGGGAAAACATTGAGATAAATTTTATTTAAGAAGGATAAATGTAAAGTCTTATGCTTGATTGCAAAAAATTAATTTCACAAATGTAAGACGAGGTCTTAGTGGATTTCAAGGTTAATATAAACCAGGAGTATGATGTTGAAGCCAAAATTACTCTTGTGATTTCAGGCTACATTAAGAAAGGGATTGCTTCCAAGAATAAGTCCCACTACCTTCTGTCCTTATCAGATCCAGTCAGGAGAATTTATTCAGTATTGTATTCGGTTCTGAGTGCTACAGTTTAGACAAGTTGTTGATAAGCTGATGGGATTCTAGAGGAGAGCAAATAGTCATCCATGTGGCAGAGTGGATAAGAGTGCTAGAACAGAAGTCAAGAAGACCTGAGTTTGAATTGTGCCTGAGATACTTCCTAGTGTGTGTAAGTCTCTTAACCCCTCTCAGTCAGAGCTGTCTTATCTGTAAAATAGGGAATACTAACAGTACTTATAGAATTGTTGTAAGGCTCAAATAAAATAATGCTTGTAAAGTGCTTTGTAAACCACAGAGCACTACAGAAATGTTAGTTATTAGTATGTTCAACTATTTTTATTGAGAATATTTGAAAGGGTTAAGAATTGAGGATAATCAATCTATCAAAGTGAAGATTTTGAGGTAACATGATAGATGCCTTCAAGTATTGGAAGAATTGTCGTAATGGAAAAGGGATTCAATTCAGTTCTGTTCAATCCTGGAAAGCAGAATTCAGAGTCCTAAATTGAAGTGTGAAGGACATCTTTGGTTTAATGATGAGAAAAATCTTCCTAACAGTTAGACCTTTCTAGAAGAGTAATAAACTGCCTCCGGAGGGAATGGGTTGTCCCTTATTAGAAGTCTTCAAACCAAGACTGGATAACCACTGTATAATCACATAAAAGACTTTTTAAGGGATTTAAAAGGAATCTTGTTTATTTATGGATGGGATTGGATAGCTATTGAAATTCTATCCAAATATAAAATTCGTGATTCTGTTATCCCATGTGTAGCCTGCTACATGGGACATAGAGGGTACTTTATAATCCAAACTATACATAGTTAGGAAGTACAGCAAGGTGAATTGATGAAAGCAGTATATCAAGGGATTCTTTTTTTTTTTTTACCAAATATTTTTTATAACATATTTCAGTAAAACTAGTTTCCTTTGCAGTCCTATGGACTTTATTTTATTCACTCAAAAAATAATTCTGAGAAGGCTCCCATAGATTTCACCAGACTGCCAAAAGGATCCATGACACAAAAAAGTTTAAGAACCTTTGGATAGTTCATGATAATACTGTGTCACAAATATGCATGTTGTTTAAAATAAAACAATTATTTTCTAAACCAGAAGTTGAGTGTATGTTGAAGGGATTCCATATCTTGGGTCTTTGTTTTAAAAATAGCAGTAGCAGCAACTATGACAACCACCAGTACCACCAATGTTAGGTTAGGGTACTCATTACTTACCAGTGAGACCTTGAAATTCACAGAGGAAGAAATTATTTCCAACTTTTAACTTAATAAAACCATTTAAAAATATTGAGTCGATGGGTCCAAATTTATATTTTAAAATAGTATTTTTCTACTTGGTATATCTGTTCACCTGCAAATGAATTTCTCCTTGGAAATTCTCAAAGCCAGTAGGTAATTTCTTAATGATGAGGAGTTAATCATATGATTTGGAGATAGATTGATTCAACTCATGAAATCTGTCCTTTTTCATAGTCCTACTAGATAAGCCTCAGGCAAGGCTACCTTATCCTACTGTATTATATCTGGCATGGCAAGTCCTTTCAAATAATTGTTAATTGACTCCCCCTTTTTTTCTTGGATTGAGTTGAGTTGAACTGATTTCTAGTACATTAATCACAGAACCTGTTGTTCACTAACTTGTCATATCTCAAATACCTGTTTCTATATAATTTGATTCTTTCTTCATCTTTTCCCTACCCCTAACCCCAATCCCTCTTATCTTCTTATCTCCTCTTTTTCTGTTGAAGGCAGTACCATCCATCCTGTCACCCAGAGTTGTGACCTTGTAGTCATCCTTGCCTCCTTCCTTTGTCATTCCTTACATCCATTCATTTGCCAAGTCTTGTTGATTCTACTTACAAGACATCTCTTATACGTATTCCCATCTCTCCATTCATATAGCTACCCTGTGTATTAAGGGTCTCATTTTCTCTTGGCGACACTATAGCAATATTCTCTAAGTTGTATCTCTGCTTATTCTTTCCAATCCATTCTCCACACCAAAATGATATGAAAGAACAGGAATGAATGAATGGATGGATAGATGGATGGATGAATAGATGAATGAAAAAGTTCCTGCTTTTAAGGAGTTTGCATTTTATGAGCGAAACCACACACACACACACACACACACACACACACACACACACATACACACACACGTTTTGAGTTACAAGTTAGATGGAAAGTTAGGATACAGCAACAAAACAGAAGGCAATATTTTTTCTTTAATGTCATTTCCACTGATAAAATAACATGAGGTTTTGATATTGAACCATTCTATAATGCCAAATACTTGGATTGCAAGAAATTTCTTTTATGGGCCTTCAGGAACTATTATTGTAACACCTTTACAAGCCATTGTCAGTCTGCATCTCCCCACGCTGATGCCACTCCCTGGGCTGTTGGGATTACCTGCCAGCAAGTGGCAACTGGTCAATAGTTAGTGTTGATTGTGTCTGGGAAGGTGGGCCCCTTCTCCATATAATTGTTCCACTCAGTGATGGCTATAGGACCAAGGGTAGAAGCAGGTCAGTTGTCTAGGGGACTCTGTTATTTCAAGGTTAGGGTGTATATATATGTATACTATATACTCTGCTATCTAGCAGAGTGAAGTTGGAGGTGGTAGAGATTCCAGTCAAGGAGTAAAGCCTCATACCTAACTCAGTAGAGGGCAGGCCTGGGTAACCTAGGAGAGTGATGCCATTTACAAAGATCTCATGTCCAGTGAGGAGTAAGTAGCTCAAGGACCTTATAAGAAGACATCAGGAACTCTCTACCACCAGTAATAAGTTTCCACTCCACATATATTCCCCAGGTTATTTCTTCATGTGTTGTTTTAATACTTGTTCATTCTTTCCATAAAAGGTGTGTATGTTTACTGGAGCATGTGTATTAGGTTTTTAGATTAGTACTCTAATGTAAATTTTCTTACTGTTCTACTCTAGTAAATGCTTTCACATTACACTAATTGTCTTTGCTGTTCAAGTACTTGAATGTAAATACATTGGTGGGGGCTAATGAACTAAAATAATTTGAATTGGGGTAGTCGTCTTTTAGGGAATCCATTCCATGTGTGCAATTTTGGGGAATAACCAAGAGGGGTGCTGCATATTGAAAGTAAATACAAAGTGATTTTAGGGTGGGAGCAAGAACTTATAACTGGACAAATTTAGCCTTACCTAGATGGTGGCACATGAACCATTGAAGGGAACAAGGGCTTCCAATAAGTGGAAACCCTCTTGTACATGACTCAAACCTAGAGGCTCTCTCATGGGTGGTGAAAATAGTTTAAAGTAGTCACAGAATCTGCAGTCTTTCTAATTCATAGAAGCAACCCCTTGGAAGCATTGAACAGACAAGAATTTATTTTTTGTCACATTTAATTTTGCTTTGTTTTATGACTCCCACAATTTTTCCACTATTGCCTAACCTCCAAATAGCAATGCTCTCCATCTCAGACAAACAGCATGATGTCATAGAAAGAACATTAAGCTTGACATTAGAAAACCTGGTCTTGGTTCATAGTTCTCTGAGAACTAACTGTGTGATTTGGGGCAAGTTACTTATTCTCTCTGAGCTTCAATCTTCTTCTCTGTAAAATGGAACTAATAAAACTTTGGTACCTACCTCACAATGGTGTATTGTGAAGAACAAACAAAATAATGGTTGCAAAAGCATTTTAGAAGCAGTAAAGCCCTATTTAGATGTCAGCTATTATTGTTATTCTTTCCTACCTCATCCTAAGATGTGTTTGCTTCTGACATGTATTTGAAGCAATGCCTGGAAAGTCTGAAGTACAGGATATTTTAAAGAAATGTGGCTTTATTAATAGTTTTGCATTTTTCAGCTGCTTCATTTTTAGGATATGTCTTCCGCCTCCTCGCTCATGTCCACATGTCCTGCTGGTATTGTAAGCTTCCCTGACGCAGGATCTAAAGCATGGCTTCTTAATCTAGGGTCCATGAACTTCTTTCAAAAATATATTTTTATAATTATTTTAACATAATCAGTTCCTTTTGTAATTGTATATATTTATGTTATGCATTTATAAATCTCCTATTGAGAAGGAGTTCATAGATTTCACCAGACTGCCAGGAGATTCATGACACACAAAAAGGTTAAGAACTCCTGTTGTAAGAGTTTTCCCCTCAGTTGTTCCTAACACAGCACTATCATCACTGTTTAATAAAGGGGTATATGGGTTTGTATGTTTGTGTTTTAATGGTGATAACTGGAGATGTATGTGTGGGAAGGGCAAAGGAATGAGTACAATCTTCACTACATGTGGTTCCCCTTCCCAAAGCTGTCTTTGTGTTAGTGGTAACATTAACATTCAGGTATAAGAAAGGGTTATGTATGAATCCTGCAAAGTCCTAGAAAATGACAGCCACCAAAGCCCCTGTCACCCATCCTATAGTCATTAAGAAGGGAAAAGGAATCATGACATTCGTAATTTATAGTCTCACTCTAACATGAAATTGTTTAACATCACCTATAACTCATGCTCCTTATGAACTGTTTCCTAAGACAGGGTAATTACTTGGAGTCCTGGTGGGCAGGAGAATGGATATGGAGAACTGCAGAGTAACAGATCTTCCATCTTCTTTCAACAGGACATGCATATCATCAGCACAGATGAAAACCAGGTGTTTGCAGCGGTTCAAGAGTGGAACCAAAATGATACGTATAACCTCTACATCTCTGACACACGTGGCATCTACTTTACCTTGGCTCTGGAGAATGTGAAGAGTAGTCGAGGCTTAGAGGGCAATATCATCATCGACCTATACGAGGTATGCGGCCGAAGTTATTCTTTAGAATCATCTGTCCACTCCAGGAGACACCTTTACAAAGGGTATTGTAGTTATTGCCTGGTTCTTTATCACCCCTAGGGTATCTTTTAATGTTATTGAATATACTTATCTGCCTGAAGCAGGAAGTGGTGACTGGTCCCAATTATTTCATAGGATCTAGAAATAGAAGGAACTGTAGAGATCATTTCGTCAATCTCCTTGTTTGATAGGAAATTGGGGCCAAAAGAAATGTAAAAGACTTGCCCAAGGTCTCACAGATAGTAAATAGTAGAGTCAGGATTTGAGCTCATACTGGATTGTAAATCCTACTGGATAGTAAATCCAGTGCCCTAGCCTATCCATACACTATGACTGATAAAAGTCCTTTAGGATTCTCCCTTGGGGCTTAGGTTTGGGTAGTAGTGCTGTGCACGTGTCTGACATCCTCAAGGTAACCTTGCTATAGAGATGGGGACCATGTTGGCTGCTCCATACCTGAAACTGACAGGATCATGACTTAATTTGGTACAATCTTACCCTGGGGTAGGATGGATGGGAATGGAGGTAGAGGTAGTTCATATAGAGAGATGAAAAATGGAGAGTGGAGAAAGTGAAAAAAAAAATCCATTAATTCCATTCTTCTCTAAAAGTCACCAGGCATTATATTGTAATGTACCATTGAAAGGGAATGGCCTGGTTGAGAAAAGCCAGGCTCTTGGGATGGAATAAGTGCTCTGTAGTGCCATAATGTTTATGAAGAAGTTTGCTGGGGTTTACAGAGGCTAGTTCTGGCTAACATGCCCCCACAGTTGTGTACGTTGTCCAAATAAGAGACAATAATGTCAGGGGTGTTATGTTTCTTAGTTATTTGGCCTAGCTTGGCTTGGATTGTTATGAGAATGATTTCTGGGCCCTAGAGCCTACCACATTCTTTTCTCTCTTTTTTTAACCTGACTCTGATAAGGGGGCATCAATGAGAAGAATTTCAAGAAGAAAAAAGGGTAGAAAATATGCCCAAATGATTTTTAATCCCAGAAATTAAATTCTATTCAGCTGAATCAACCCAGTACAACAAACCCTGAACTCTTACTATGTTGAGGAGCCTTGTACAAGGCTCTGCAAAAAACATTGATGATGACTAAGGCAAGGTCACTATGCTAATAGGGAGGATGAGACATACAGTCACCTAATTCTCTACAATGGAAATAAAAGTGTCCTTAAGTGTAATAAGTAGAGCACACATAACAATGGTAATAATAATATCTGATATTTGCTTATCAATTTTAAGGTTTGCAAAGTACTTTGGCTACCTTCTCTCATTCAATACTCACAGAAGATCTTTGTGTCTTGGATGGTTGATGTTATTTATTCCCATTTTACAAAGGAATTTTACAAACTCATGAAGGTTGTGACTTGCTCATGCTCGCATATTCACTAAGTGTTAGAAGCAGGATACAAACTCAGTTCTTTTCTGATTTTAAGTTTGAGTTGTTCCTCCTTTACACTGCTATCTTTAAAGAAGGAAACAAACATGTATCATTTGATCATTGAGAAGACTGGCAGAAGGGGAATAGGTTAGGGAAGGCTTCATGGAGGAAGCGGCACTTGAGAAATCCATCTGTCCTTGACCTTTCCAACAAGCTAAGTAGTTTTGCTTCTCTGGACCATTCACCTTTTCAGTAAAGGGAAGTGAAAGGATTGCTTGGCCATTTAGAACAGTGTGATGCATTGATCTGAAGTAGGGCATGAATCACAATGACAGATGAGGCAAGAAGTGTGCTTCCCCTCCCTCTTCTTACTAATATACGCTTTTTGTCTTTCGGAGAAAAGTATATAGTGTCCCTGCAGCTACCGAGTGTGGGTAAAACACTGAGCTTGCCCAAGATTCTGGCAGTTTGTTTAAAACAGGACCTGCTTGATGTGATATTATTGTAGAGAAGTCTCATTTCTAATTCAGTTTAATGACTGTCATTTAAGAATCTTCTGTGTGCCCAGTACTTTGGAAGAAGCCAAAAATATATATGGCCTAACTGGAGACAATAACAATAATAATAGTAACAATAATAACAATTCACATTTATGTAGCACTTTTAGATTTGCAAAGTATATGAAACTAATGAAAGCTTGCACATATCAGCTTACTTGATTTTCAGAAAAAAAAAACAACCCTGTAAGGCAGGTGCTATTTTTTCCCTTCATTTTACAAGTGGAGAAACTGAGGCTTATGAGAGTGACTTGCACAGCTTTAAGTTTCTAAGGACAGTATTTAAGCCCAGGGTTTCCTGGATCTATTTCTAGGTACATGAAACAGATGATTTATGTAGATGATGCAGAAATTTGGACAACTAAGGTTAATGAGGGAAGACTTGAAGGAAGAGATGGGGATTGAGAGGGTCTTGAAGAATGAGTGAGCTTTAGATAAGCAGAAATTAGGATAGAAATGTTCTAGAAGGAAGGTATGGGAAATACAGAGTTTACGTGCTCAAGTGAAAGAACAGATTTAGAAATGAACAGGCTTCCTTTAGAGAACAGCGAGGATACTAATCTGATTAGAGAGGGGCAACTCCAGGGAAGACCAGGATATAAAGCTGAAAAGTTAGGTTTGGGCCAGTTAGTGGAGAACTAGGCAGAAGCATTTGGAGTGTGAGGAGCCACTGGAAGTTTTTGAGAAAGAGGTACTAGTTCACATTATACCAGAACTTTCCATGACTTGAAGGAAGGCTGCTTTCCTTGTTGTTTTTTTTAAGTCACTTTTCGGTCAGGTCTGGCTCTTCATGACCCCATTATCCCATTTGGGGTTGTCTTGGCAAAGGTAATAAAGTGCTTTGCCATTTCCTTCTCCAGCTCATTTTACAGATGAGGAACTGAGTCAAACAGGGTTAAGTGACTAGCCCAGGATCACACAGCTAGTAAATGTCTGAGGCTGGATTTGAACACATAAGGATGAGTCTTTCTGACTCCAGGTCCAGTGTTCTATCCATTATACCCCCTACCTGCACCTTCCTCTAGTTTAGTTAACCCTAAATAGCTCTATGACTGTGGTCTCAGGGCCTAGGATTGTGTACTATCCAACAATGTAGGGTAGGGGAAAACTCTCCCTGAGTCCTTAATTTGGGGTACGTTATGTCTACGGATGATTTGCTTCAGGAAATGCAGTGGCTTTTTCCTTTAAAAGAACTCAAACTAGACCTTCATTTTAGAATCTTCTTGGGCCAGGATAAGTAGACCTATCTTGTAACTTTCCCTACATATTGAAGTCAGTGAAGCAATGTCCATCATATGGAGACTTAGACTGACATATGCCAAGGTGATAAAATTAATATGTTAATCCATCTTCCACTGGAATCATTGGAGACTCACCTCAAAAACACACATTGTTAGCAATCTGTTTAGCATTGCAAGGTAGATGGGGACTAGGGTTAGTGAGGGTCTATCGAGTAATTTGTGGAGACAGCATTTGGCACTGATTGAGACTGTCTGCTAGAATGATCAGCCTCATCAAGCTCCATATATAGCCAGCAAGGTGGCTGGACCTGGAGTCAGGAAGACCTGACTTCAAATCAGTTTTCTATATTTTACCAACTGGGTGACCCTGAGCCATCATTTAATCTGTTTACCCCAGTTTACTAAACTACAACATGTGAATAATAACAGCAGCCACCACCCAGGGTTGTGACGATCAAATGAGATAACAATTGTAAAAGCCGAAAGGACAGTGCTTGGCCCATAGTAGGTGCTACATAACGCTCATCCTTTCCCTTCTCCCTTCCCAATAGGTGTTCAGGAGGGCAAGTAAGCCAGACTCTGTTATTTTGTCTGTCTGACATTCTAGCTCATTCCTGATGAGAAATTGTCCTTCTTGTCTCTGCATGGAAGCAAGTTATTTTTTCTCCCTGTAATTAAATAATCAGAAGAGATAAGAAGATTTCAAGGCCATATAATTCATCTCGTCTTTGAAGTGTCAGAAGTCCATTTGATGCTGGGCAGGACTGATTTAAGTAGTTAAAGTTGTCAATTATAGATTCATGTCAGTGTGATGGCAGGAGAACTCTCTTAGTCCATCAATGTCCATCCTTCCCTAGTCCAGGGCAGTACTTGAGATTTGAGACTCTCCCCAGTGCAGTGTGAGATGGCCAAGTGGGACAGTGCTTTAATCTGAGTAGCTCTTTCTAAAATCCTGGTGATTTTCAAACAGAGAACCCTGACAGTCAAACTTTCTCCAATGGGTATGGCATGTAGCCACTGCTAATCCTACTCCAATTGGGCATCGTGATGTAGAGGTGATCCTGGGATCTCAGAGGCTAAGCTAATAGACTGTAAGTCCTGGCCAGACCTATCAAGCTGAAGAATCTTCAAACCCGGTTGCAATTACTGTTTGTCTCTTGTCTGAGGACCAACATAGCTAGGTTTGGAGAGAGTCATTACCAGATTAACCATATGATGATTATATGTTTTTCAACCAACACTACTCTGACCCCAGTGGCTCCCCGATCTCTCCAGAAATAAGTATAAATCCCTTTTGCTTATCTTTTAGAGCCCCTCACAACATAGCACCAACCTATCTTTTGTGCTAATCTATCTCATTATTCATTTTCCCCTTCCTACACTCTGCCATTCAACCCAACTGGCCTTATCTCTGTTCTTCACATGTGATGTTCCATCTCCCATTTCTCATCATTTGCACTGGTTGTGCCCATACCTAGAATGCATTCCTTCTTCACCTTCTCCCTCATATAATCGTTTTCTTCCTTCAAGATTCAACTCTCAAGAAGGACCATCTACATGAACCCTTTCCTGGTTTTCCCCCCTTACACTTTCTAGTATTTTACTACACTACTGTGTGTATTTGGATTTCTTTGCTTTAAATTTATTCCATATATACTTTTATATGTCCTCATTATCTCCTCCATTAGGATGTAAGCTCCTCGTGAGTAGGAAGGATTTCATTTATTGTATTTGTGGTCCTAGTATCTAGGACACAATGCATAAAATGAGTTCTTATTGATGGATTGATTGATTGTTGTTCAGCTGTGTCTGGCTCTTTGTGACCCCATTTGGGGTCGTTCTCAGCAGAGATACTGGAGTAATTTGCCATTTCCTTCTCTAGCTTGTTTTACAGATGAAGAAATTAAGACAAATAGGATTAAATGACTTGCCCAGGGTCACACAGCTAGTGTCTGAGATCATATTGAAACTCAGAAAGTTGAGTCTTCTGAATTCCAAGCCCATTGCTCCATCCACTGTGCCATGCAGCAGCCCTAATTGATTGATAGGAGGGGGGTATTGTCATCTGTACTAACTGAGGGAAGCCTCCACCAACAAAACCTCTGATCCTTAAATGATTGAGGTGAAGCATTGTTTTACAAATTATATTTATGAGAACTTATGAGGTGGCATTATTATTATTTTACAGATGAAGCTCGGAGGGGTGAAGTAGCTTGATGCTTAGTAGGTGCTACATAACACTTACCCCTTTCACTTCCCCCTTCTCTGACCTTTAATGGTCAGCCAGCTAATAGAAGGTGCCAGGCATAGGTCTCAGACTTCACAATGAGATACTAACATATATCCTAGATATTATTCCTAGATACTCTAATATATCTCAACATGGGGTCTTTTCTCAGGCATTACTCATTGTAAGATACAGTTTTCAAAGCCACAGGCAATGCTATTTGGAGGCATGCATTGGAGAGGTGGCCTGACTCATATGCTTCAAAGATAACTTTTTTTTTTTGCTTTTTTGGAGTGCAGAAGGCAGGGCAATTGGGGTTAAGTGACTTGCCCAAGGTCACATGGCTAGTAAGTGTTAAGTGTCTAAGGTCATATTTGAACTCAGGTCCTTCTGACTCTGGGGCTAGTGCTCCATTTACTGCGTCACCTAGCCACCCCTCAAGGATAACTTAGATAGCTACATCATGTGAGCCATGATGTCCAATATCTACTGCATGGTGTAAAGGTAAAAGCAGGATTGGAGTCACAGGGACCTGGGTGTGATTTTGTTATTTAATACTCTTATTAGATATTCTACTATTTAATACTCTAATGATTTGTTATTTAAGTTATTTAAGCCTCTAGCCCTTGTAGGATCCTAGACTGAAAACCTGAAAGGATTTCAGAATTCATTTAGTCCAACCTCCTCATTTTATAGATGAGGAAACCAAGCCATAGAAAGGTAAAGTTTGCCCAAGGTTATACAGGTAGTCTGATGGCTAATCCATGATTTGAACCCTAGAAACCCTAGATTTCCTGTATTAAAGTGGGACAGTTGGCTGGTAGGGGGAAATTTCTATACCAGATATCCATTCTCTGAGCAGCAGAGAAGATATGGATCAACAATCCCACTGACTTTTTCTGTGGAGATAGATACCAAGATAGAGGAAAGAAGTGTTTTGAGATAAACTTGAATTAAACGTGATTCTTTCCCCTTAGTAAACAGTTTTGGAAAGCCAAGATCATAGAGTCTAGCATTCTACTGTGGCATGCTGTCGAGGCTTTCTCATCTATAAAATGAGGGGGACTGGACCAGGTTAAATCTATTTGATTTAGTTTGGCAGTGGTAATACCCTTACATTGTCCCCCTTTTCTCCCATGTCATTTCTCTCTAATATCTTTTTGCCCTTGAATCTCCATGACTAAATACCTGTCCTCCTTTCTCCCTGAATTCTCTAACCCTGGTTAAAAGCCAGATTGGCAGCTGCTGGCAAGCTTCAGCCAGGACCCACTATGTGAAAATGACTATTCCATCCCTTTCACCTATTCCTCATCAGAGGCTGGGCTAGAGGAAGCATCCCCAGGGTACACAATAGTAATTGAATTTCTCTGCTGGACCCAGACTTCCTTGTCCTGCAAGGTGAGGGACAGATGCTTGTGCCACCTGGAAATGGTGGCCTCAAGCAAGCGGCCAGTTGTCAGATACAATGCCCAAGAGACAAAGTTTCCAAGAGGAGTGGATGATCATATCACAGTGCCATGTTCTCCTTGGCAGCATCCCTGATCTTCTGCCCTCTCCCAGGGAGGGGGGGGGTTTGACCTTCAGCAGCAGACGTATTTGTTCATTATAACAAAACAAAAAAGGCACTAATTTCTGGAGTCAAAGGACCTGAGGTTTAAATCCCACTTGCGACACTTTACTGATTATGTGACATTGAGCAAATACTTGACCTACCCATGCCACAGTTTCCTCATTTGTAAAATTTTGGCATTGGGACTATAAGTCCTCTAAAATTCTTTCTAACTCTTGATCTATGATCTTGGTTTTCCAAAACTGTTTGGGGAAAGAGTCACGTTTAATTCAAGTTTATCTGCAAAACACTTCTTTCCTCTATCTTGGTATCTATCTCCACAGAAAAAGTCAGTGGGATTGTTGATCCATATCTTCTCTGCTGCTCAGAGAATGGATATCTGGTATAGAAATTTCCCCCTACCAGCCAACTGTCCCACTTTAATACAGGAAATCTAGGGTTTCTAGAAAATTCTAGGCAATTTCCTGAGATTACAAAGCTTATGTTAAAGTTGGAAATCAGTAGTTTGATTAACAGAAAACAAAAAACAGTCAGAGATACACATGTGGTGATAAATTATGGTAATATATGCCTGACAGGATGAGATATAACTATTGGAAATAATAAAGCTATTCTGAAAAATAAGGTATAATTTTACCTGGTGATAATGAAATGATTATTAATATCTCTGGAATGAGAAGGAATCAACAGTGGCTTAAGCCCATGGTAATTTTGCAGTGTCCTGACAACTTAGGAATAGGACCATTTGGTTTGGGAAAAGAGATGGAGGATGAGGAATTCATTTATCTATAATGTACCAGCCATCTTGTTTCAGAAAAGGTATGAGGGGCTTAACGAACCACACAACAACTCAGACCAAGAGCAATGTCAGGGAATTTTGGGTTGGAATATTCTTCCTTGGCTGGCAGAGGAAGAAAGGAATACTGGCATCCTTTTCTGCCACAATTAAAAGACATGAAAAACTAAGGGGTCTTTGTGCCCTAATGGTATGTGCCAACTAACAGGAATATTCCTCTTCCTGAAGTTATTGGGAAGTTTCTTCCCTACTATCAACCAAGTTCACTCACCAGGGTGGGTAACTGCTAGAAAAGGCTTCTTCTGACGGTGCTTTCTGCCTTCTGTGTCTTCTCTAGGCATCTCTCTCCCTTCTCATCCTTATCTTTTTTTTTTTCCTACTAAGATATTTAATTAATTAAACTGTTGGCCATTTTCCAAACCTTCCAAATTGGGTCTCTTCCAGATAAACTCTATCTTCTCCTTGATGTTTTTTCTTAATATTTTATCTGTGTTGGCGGCTTCTTCTCTGGGTCAGTGAAATTTCTGTTTTAAAAAGCCTTCTTTTTCATTAACTAAATGAATACAGTGTGATTTCTTTATCTGAAGAGCACTTTCTTCTTCTACCCAAGCAACTCTTTCACAGCTACCATGGAACCTGGGCCTCTAACAGGCTTGAAAAATGAAGGTTTGGCTTGATTCCAGTTCTCCCTCTTGCTTGTGCTTTCCTTCTGAGTTAGTTTCCAGCTATTCTGTATATAGTTATTTCCATTTGACTCCACCATTAGAAAGAGAACTCCCTGAGAACCCTGATTTTGTGTATTTTTGTATCCATCATGCCTAGCACAGTGGCTGGTTTTGACAATCTGACAGCTGTCAGATTGATCTTCCTAAAACATAAGTCTGCCCCTATACCCAATTCAATAAACTTTAGTAGCAAATAGACCACTAATAATTATTTTTCTTCTCCCTTATGAGAAACTGAGGATCAGGGAGATAAACTTACTTGCAAAAGACTAATTTTTGGGGGGGGGGGAGTTTGAGGCTCTTGATTTCTCTATCATGTTTTCTTTCTTTGAAACTAAGTACTACCTTTATGAATAACTACAGTGAATAAACAGATCACCATGGTCTGAGATATGGATGTTCATTCTGAAATACCTCCCATG
>CM053589.1:123791142-123827694 GCA_028646515.1 Pseudochirops corinnae
GGATTCCTTCCTTTCTGTTTTGAGGTTTTCCTATCTACAATAGCCACCTTATCAGCCAACAGCTATTATTAAACCTTCATCAGTTAACACCTTAGCTGAAATTAGTTGACAGTCACCTGAGCAAGTCCTTATAGGAACTAGGGCAGACAGAGGGTAATAGAAAGGCTCTGAAAAGGTGCTCCCTTTTTGTGGAGACAAACTCCACTGTACTTTGAGATTTTGCTGAGGACCTCCTCTCTATAAATATGCCCCTTGATGTATCCTTCCTTTTTTCTTCCTTCAAACACCTTCATGTGACTGGGCAGTATAGTCTTCTTGAAGGAGAGATAAATTGGGAGGCAGAATGTCTGGATTGTTGACTCCATTGTCACTATTTTAGTGTCCTTGAGCAAGTTACTTCTTTCTGGGCCTCAGTTTGTCCGTCTCTAAAATTAAGGGATTGAACTAGATGATATCTAAAGGGACATCTAAAATGTCTATTTTAGGGACACTCTAAAATGAATAAAGCACAAGTTGAATGTTTTTGTAATTTTTTCATGAAGTCCTCATTGCTAGCTCCCTTCCCCAATTGTATTTCTTCTTCTTTTTCTCTCTACTTATCCTAGGTAGCAGGCATCAAAGGGATATTCCTGGCCAACAAAAAAGTGGATGACCAAGTGAAGACTTATATCACTTACAACAAAGGCAGGGATTGGCGTCTACTGCAGGCTCCAGATACCGATCTGAGAGGGAGTCCTGTCAACTGTTTGTTGGTAAGTCTCATAGTACTTAGCAGGTTCTTTTCTGAAGCCCACTAGAGAGGTTGATTAGTGCCAAGGACTACTGCTTATGGAGGTATCTGTTGGCAAAGATTGCCCATATACTCAGTCAGATTTGTTCAGATATCTCCTGTAACTTCTTTGGTAACCACAACTTTCATCCTTATGTAGCACAAAAGTCAGGATGGGCAGCCCCTAACTCTTTCATTGATTTGTGTGTGTCTATCAGTCAGCTAGAAATCACTCAGTCCATACTGAGAAATTGAGTCTCTGCCTGCTGTATGCTGGTCCCCGTACTTGGTGTTAAGTGGAATTCAAGAATGAATAAAATGCATCTCCTTCCTTCATGGACCTTACATTCTAATAGGAGAGGTGACACAGATAACTATAATACAAACTAGAGTGTGATAATGCCATAAAAGCTCCCTAGTCCTGAGGGAAAGGATCATTCCAAAGAGGGGCGGGGTGGGATGGAGTCATGGAAGACCTCATGGAGGAAGTGGCACCTAACTTGTGCTTTGATGAAGGGGTGTAATTTAGATAGGAAGTAGGGAAATAAGTTAGATAGGGAAGTAGGGAGACCTTCCTAAGTTTGGATGAATAGGATGAGGAGGGAAGTATATACAAGGTGTTTTTACAGAGATGGGGTGGATTGAGTTATCTTGACTGGCTGAGGCAGAGAGTGGCTGTTACCAGTGCATATTGATAATTGAATGGTTATCTCTGTAAGATATGCAAAGCCATGAAGGAGATGCTAGCACTGGCCTTCTTTTAATCCATGCCCTTCTTGGGAGCTGTTATTCCCCTAACCTCACCCCTCAAACAGTGGTTTCTAGACATGATGCAATTCTCTTTTTCCTTTCCTTCTGCAGCCCTTTTGTTCCTTACATCTCCATCTGCAGATCTCAGAAAACCCATATTCATCAGGCCGAATCTCCAGCAAGGACACAGCCCCTGGGCTGGTGGTAGCCACAGGTGAGGATGATGTTACTTTTTCCAGTTCATGGACCATTTCCTTGAAACAGTGACAGCAGTGACAATAATGGCAATACCTCACTTGTATCTAGGGAGCTTCAAGTTTATAAGTATTTTTCCATCCCTTATCTCATGGAATCCTCAGAACCACATTGTGTAGTAGGTCATGCTGTAAAATTGTAATTTTACAGATGAAGAAATGAGAGATGAGAGGGGTAGAATGACTTGCCCAAAATCATACAGCAAGTTAGTGAAAAAGGAAGCCTCAAACCCAGATCTTATTCCTAGGCCAGTGCTTTCTCTGCTTTGCCCCATTTCTTCTCAGTGCATGTAATTGAGGGTCCCAGAAAATTGGAGTGTATAAGCAATTGTAATAGCCCAATCAGTTATTATATGATGAGGGATCATAGATTGAGAGCTGGGAGGGACCTTAAAGGCCATCAAAACTGCTGCCTTTAAATTACAGATTAAGAAACTGAGGCCCAGATAGGTAAAATGATTTGCCTGAGGTTACAAAAGTTACAAGTGTCAGTTGGGTTTTGAACCTAGGTCTTATGAATCCAAATCCAGCACTCTTTCCACTGTCCCACACTCTAGATTCTCATGATCATCAAGGTTTAACAGTAGCATATCTTCTACTAAAAAGAAAGATTAAAAATTTGTTTATATAGGTGTTCCCTCTTTAATAAAACCCAACATAGGAAAACCTCAACTTGTAAAGCATATAAATTAGAGACGATGACTCATCTTATAAAAGGATTCTTTTTAGAGTTATTTTAACTAACAAGTTCCATTCAAATATCAGTTTGAAAATGATTAGTATTATTTTTTGGACAATCTGGGAAGAAGAGGTAAAGAAATTTAAGGATAAACCAAAAATCACTAGAGTGCTTGATGCTTACAAATTATTATATATATATATATATGTTATCATTTGATTCTCACTGCAAGGCCATTTTATAGCTTTAAAAAACTTAGTTTCATGATGGCAAAGACATTGACAAAGCAGAAATGTGCATCTAGTTGTTTTGACTCCAAGGCAAGCAATCTTTCTGCTAAATGTCACCAGTAGGTATCACCGTTCTTGGGAATCCCTGGAGGGTCTTTGGGCTATGAAGTAATATGACCTAGCCTAGCATGGACAACATGTCCAAATGTTAGAAACTGGACTTCCTTGGGAAAAAAAATATATTTCCTTTGGATGAATGCCTCCAGATTTTATCCCAATGTTTTTGAAATTCCTGTTTTTTAAATTTTTTTCTTTGGAAGGCCACTCTATACCTTTAGCTTATTGTCACAGGTGCATAGGGGCTAGACTTAGGATTTCATTGGTACGGGGTATCCAGGAGGATGAATGAGAAAACTCCTTCTACTAATGAAGTAGTAGATGCAACTTAAAAGTCGTAGAGAGGTGCTTAGAAAGCCCTGAGGGGTTAAATGACTTTCCCAGAGTCCTCACGTAGGGTACCTCATCTGTAAATTGAAGGAGTTGGACTAGATGATGTCGAGATTTCTTGAAGATCTAACATTCCCAGCCACCCCTACCACCAGCTGACCAGCTGTCACCTTTGAGGCTAGTAGGCCGGGCCAGCAGAGGTGTTGGAACATTGTGGATGGTACCATTGCTCCTTTGACCATTGCCTCCCCTTGGACCACAGGAGAGAAAGCCTAGGTCCCTGTGTCTAGGAGCCAGGAGTGTTCCATAGACCATCAGTCCTGCTTCTAGCCTAGGCCCCTCAGTTGACTTAGAGGGGAACCATTACTATGGAGATCACTCTCCTTCCTCGCCACCACCACTACCAACTGCCACTGACCAGCAGGTCCATCTGAGAGCCCAAGGAGTGGCAGCATTCCCAGCACCACAGAAGCTGCCTCCAATATAGCCCCTATAGCCATTATCTAAGGAATTAACTGCCTCGGAGGTGGGATAGGCAACCGTCTCTATAGGTGCTAGAGTCACAGCTGCTGAAAACACAGAAAAGAAAGATCTATCTATAAAAGTCATTGACTTTGTCAATGAAAATGTCATTAAAAAGAGGCATTACCATCTGTTTTGCTGCTGCACCTTACTGGCCATGAAATCTTTATATCTGACTTGAAACCTTCCATATGTATTGTGTCCTCCATTAGAATGTGATCTTCTTGAGATTAGGAGTGGTTATTACTTTTCTGTTTGTATCCCTAGTGCATAGTACAGTGTTTTGCATTTAATAAATGCTTTTCCCTTCCTTCCTTCCTTCCTTCTTTCCTTCCTTCTTTCCTTCCTTCCACTATTCACTCAGAATAGTGTGCTATAATCAAGGTCCTAGAGTTATTTCCAGATTGGATACCTATGAATTCTGTAACCTTAGGTGGTTGAACTGACATTGAATTTCTGCTACTTCCTGCCTGTGTGACATTGAGCAAATTACTTAAATCTCTCTCTGCCTCAGTTTCTTCATCTGTAAAATCTTCTATCCAACTCTGTAGGGCAATAATTGCTCTCCTTTTACCCAGGCAAACTCTCTTAACTTTCAGAGAACGCATTGATTTACCTAGGTAGAGTAGTCTCATTTGAGGTACACTGATGAAAACATAAGTCTGGTAAAAAAAAGAATAACAACCCAAATCTCTATAAATCTGTTTTCACCAAGGAGATAGTCAGTATTTACCATGTACCAAAATAGGTATTTATTTGTGCCCACGAGCCTGGAGACCTTAAGAAAGTCCAGTAGTGAAAACCTGAAATGACACCCTTCTCATCCTGCCTCAAAATCATATTCACAAAACTCTCCCATATGTTTCCTAAGGTTACTTTAAAACCATGTATATAAAATATGGACTTGGTGATTCACCTATGAATTCTAAAATAACTTAAAATTCATTCTTTGCTTAAAGAAAATCAACCATACCCTTTCATGAATATGCACTGTACATAGCTCAGAATATCAACATCTCAAAGTTATTTTTTCTTCCCCGTATTTTGGGTTTAGGATTAATGGATTTGATGATATGCCACAGGGAGTCTGGGAGGAATACATTGTTTGCATTCAAAAAATGATTTGCAAATGCTGGATTAAAAGCGAGAGTTGGAAACATTGGAATTTGTCTCCACACCTACTCCCAACGTCTATCCTAGCACATACTGTCAGGGCTTCCTTGTGGCAAGGTTGTAGTATTGTCAGCAAAGTCTCTTCTTGTCCAGGACTTCCCTTTTTGCATTTTTTCTTTTCAAGAAGACTCCCTCCCCATTACCCCCACCCCTACACACACACACACACACACACACACACACACACACACACACACACTCCATCTGTCTCTCTCTTTTTCTCTTTCTCTTCAGAGATCACCACTCTCTTGATCTTTTCACCTTTCTCTTATAACCAAATCTATACCCATGCGAGGCTCTTCTATGTCAGTAGTTTACACTTGAGTATGAATTTCAAGTACTTCCTATGTGCCATCTCCTAGGGAAATCTATACCATCTGCCTTCTCTCTTAACGATGGAAGAAAAGACTGTCTCCCTGGAAATAAAATGTCATGCAGCAGCAAAAAAACCCCAAAAAACCAGAAACAAATGAGGAGCCTATAGTATCACACTCTCTAAGTGACTAAGAATTCTGTCTCCATCTATGTTTGCCCCTGGCTCTTGGTTACATGAAACTAAACATAGTTTCATATAAGCATAGTTTCATTCCAGTAGGGATATTGATCTCTCAGTTCTGGAAAAGATAACTAACTAAGCCTCAACCCAAAACAATGTGATTTAGAGCAGGGATATTAAAATTGTCACTGTGGATAATGAAACTTCATTAGTGTTCTGATTAACCTTTAAAAGGTAGTCACTCTGTTCCTCTCTCGTACTCCACAGTACATAACCTGTAGGGAGTAGACGTATCTGCTTCCCTTAACTAATGTAACTTAGGTATTTTGGCTGATCCTTACCACCTCTGCCACGTTACCTGTTCAGAAGATGGATCCAAAATAACCTTTCTCTGAGCCTTGCAAGATATTTCTAGCAAAGATGGGCCAAAGGGGATATTTAATGAGGTAGGTACCAGAGCAGTTGGAGAAATTGATGGAGACACTTCCATCTCTTCTGCTATGGTGGAATGAGACCTCGATTTAGAAGAAGAGGATATGGATTAAAATGCCAGCTTTGTTTGTATCATCTAGGGAATATTTTTAAAGTTTTCTGGGTCTGTTTCCTCATTTGTAAAATAAGGGGTTGTCTCTACTAACTCTAAAATTTTATGATAATCATATTTTATCAACTGCAAAGAATAAGATAAACTGATTACTGTCTTCTCACACCCCCTTTAATTCAAAGGAAAGCTTTACCGATGTGCTGATTTCAGTGATGTTAAGAGACATATGAAGGGTTAGGTAAAACCACCTCCCCAATGCCCATCCAAACACCCATGAAGATTAGTTCACATTTCTTACAACATGACTTCCTGACAAGGAATGTGAGTATTATCCCCATTTTCTAATGGAGAAAATGAGGCCCAGTAAGACAAATGATAGCTTATCATACAAATAGCAGGTGTCAGAGACCAGGATGGCATTCAGTCAAACCAGTGCTCTTATCACTGTACCATGGCACACTGAACTGGGAGTCAAGATAGAACATAAAAGGCAGCACTGGTGGAAGAGAAAGATGGTGAATTGGAGTCAGGATATGGATTTGAATTCCTTCTTTGTTATTTTCTGTGCATCTTTAGGCAAATCACTCTCAGTTTCCTTACCTGTCAAACAAAGGAGTTGTACTAAATGACTTTTGAGGTCTGCTGTCACCAGGAAGCAAGGGCTTACCTAACATGCCAGACATCTGCCTTTTGGGGAGACAGTGAGTTTTAGTGAACAAAACTCTGGCTTTGGAGTCAGAGGACTTGGGTCAGAGGACTTTCTGACATGACCTGCAGGACTTTGGACAAGTTGTTGAGCTTCCCTTGGCTTCAATTTCCTCATCTATAAAATGAAGGCGTTATATTTGATGACTTTTGGGATTCCTTCCGAATTGAAATCTATGATCTTATTACTAGACATTCTCTAAGGCCCCATCAACTTGAGCCCTAGTGTTGGATCTGCCATTAATTCTGATGCAAGTCATTTCTTCCCCAGACAATTACAGTTACTTCTTTCAGGAAGCTAGGTGGTGCAGTGGAAAAAGTGCTGTGTTTGGAATAAGATCTGGGTTCAAATCCCACCCAGACACCTAGCTTTGCAACCTTCGACAGGTTATTCAACCTCTTTCAACCTCAGTTTCTTCCAATGTTAAATGGAGCTCATAATGGCACTTATCTTGAAGGGTTGTTGTAAAGAACAAAAGAAATAATATATACAGAGCACTTTGTAAACCTTAAAGAATGGCATAAAAGCTAACTATTATTATTATTTCCATTTTTGAGCCTTGGTTCCATTGCTTGTAGAATGGAGATGAGAACATTTTCAATTCTTGTCGGTAAAGCAATATGTAAACAATGTGAGCTGTTCTTCATGGATGGTTGGGTGGGCATTGATGAGCACATATGCAAAATGAAGGCTTAACTAAGTGATCTCTAAGGCTCCCTCTCAGCTCTGTAATTCTATGGGATGACAGTTTTCCCCAAAAGATCAGTAGCTTCTCCTTTTTTCAGTGATGTCTTCTCCAATCCCCAGTGAGGGGAATGGGATCATTTACTCTAGACACCCACTCTTTGGAGCTGTCCACCAAACCTCTCTCTCATGGCTTCCTGGTTCTACTGCTTACAGAGCCTGGGGGTTATTTTTGGAAGCTTGTGTGTCAAAATAAGTTGGCTAGTTGTGCTTTCTCTAATGCTGATAGGGGTTTGACAGGCAGTAGAAGGGCTTTAATTTCTCATTTTGGAGCATTAAATGTCAGGAGCTCAATTAACATTTTCATTATTGCCTTTTTATTGTACTCTTATTTAGGTTACAGATTTGTAGGAGCTAACATTCCTTTCCTACTATTTTTAAAGAAAAAATGCCAGCCACTGCAATGTGTTTTCACATGTGTATATGTATTTTTTTTCTTTTACACACAGAAACATCCCCTTTACCACCCCCACCCCCCCAACATGTACGAACTGACTTCAGTTCAGTGGTGGATTTGGTCTGAGGAACTAGGATGGTTCATTCATTCAACAAACATTCATTTATCACTATGCTGAAAAAGATGCAGATTATAGTTAAAGGTGACTCCATATACATTATATTATTTTATTCTCACAACAGTACTGTGAGTAAAAAAAATGTGAGGACTATCTGTTTTACAGATGCAAAAGCTACATCACTTGAAGAAGGGAGCCCTGGAATTCAAACTCAAGTCTTATAGCTTCACTTCTGGGGCTCTCCATGCTACCTATCAAAATTGAACTGCACAGAGTATCTAGTTAGTCCCTTTGCCCACTGTGGTGGATGAGGTGGTGGTGAAGAACACAAAGCTCCCAGAAGCAAAGGTGGTGGAAGGCAATGAGGTCTATGAAAGGCTATGAGGAAAGAGCAGCAAGGGGAATATTTTCAGTTTTCTTTCAGACTAATGACCTAAGCACCTTCTGATTGAGTGATCAAATAACATTCCATAGATGACTGTTCTCAGTCCTAGGTGCTATGTAAAAAGCAAAAATAAAGCAGAATTTTTATGGAGCTTTCAAGAGTGAGTATGCACATGCTGAGACTTAAGGAAAATGAAAGTCATTGGTGTGATCAGGCTGCTCCAAAATCTAATGTAACTTAAGACACTAAGCGAATGAAATAGAATCTCCAGCTTTATTGTGGCCCAGTTGGGACACATCTGGATCATTATGTTAAGTTCTGAATGCCACATTTTAAAAGGAAATCAACAGTCTGAATATTATCCAGGAAATGAAAAACAGGACACTGAAGAAACTCAAAATTATGTCATATGAGGAGCAAATGCCTGTTGAATTAGAGGGACTACAGATGTTCAAGAGGCAGTATGGTGCACATGATAGAGGGCTGGCCTTGCAGTCAGGAAGATCTGGGCTGTAGTCCTGCCTCTGACATTGTATACTGGCTCTGTAACCCTCGACAAGTCACTTTAATTTTTAGTGTCCTAGATAACTCTCCAAGATGGTCAGTGGTAAAACAGGTGGTGAAATGCAATGGTAGAGGGAACTGATTACTGAGGGCTCCCTATACTGATAAAATTACAGGTCTGGTTAAAAAAATTTAAAAAAAAGATCCTTAACTTAAAAAAGAGAAAGAAGAGAGGGAGGCAGTAAGGAAAGAGATGAAGGAATCTCAACTAGAGGAGCAAGTAGATTGATACTGTGTGGTTCCATAAGATAGAGGGATAAAGTTCTAGTACAATAAAAAGAGTTCATAATTTTCATTTTTTCTTATAGTATTTTATTTTTTCCAATTACATGTAAAGATAGTTTTCAATATTCAGTTTTGCAAGTTTTTTTTCTCCCTCTTTTCCTTCTCTCCCTCCTCCCCAAGACAGAAAGGAATCTGATATAGGTTATATATGTACAATCATGTAAACGTATTTCCACATTAGTCATGTTGTGAAAGAAGAATCAGAACAAAAGGGGAAAACCACAGGGAAAAAAAATAGTAAAAATAGTATGCTTAAGTCTGCATTCAGACTCCATAGTTTTTCCTCTGGATGCGGTTAGCATTTTCTATCACTAGTCTTTTGAAATTGCATTGGATCACTGTATTGCTGAGCAGAGCTAAGTCATTCACAGTTGATCATCATTACAATGTTGCTGTTTTTGTGTACAATGTTTTCCTGGTTCTGCTCACTTCACTTAGTGTCAGTTCATATAAGTCTTTCCAGGTTTTCCTGAAATCCACCTGCTCATCATTTCTTATAGAACAATAATAGTATCCTATTATGTTCATATACCACAACTTGTTCAGCTTCCCCAATTAATGGGAATCCCTTCAATTTCCAATTCTTTGCCACCACCAAAAGAAGAGCTTATAATTTTCAAGCAGTTTGTAGTAGTATATGCATGCTTACCAGCTAAGGAAAATGAGTCTTTGGTGGGATAGGGCTCCTTTGAAAGTGAAAGTATCTTAAACACTCAGAAAGAAGTAGAATCTTACATTTTATTCTGCTTTTGTTGGGAATCTCCAAGTGGTCTTGGGGGTTCTGCTTTGGTCATCCCATAGTTGAATGAATTGCTTCATTAAGTCATACAGTCCCTGTTGTAGTACATATGTTAGTAGAGGCTAGGTGGCTCCTGATTAGGGAGGGGATGCTAGCACAGGGCCTAATATTGATCAACCTGCCCAACTCAAGATTCTACAATTCTGTGTTCCAAAAGAGCTAAAGATGAATAAGATCTCCATTTACAGCTTGGAAACTCCAAGTCTTGGAGTAATGCGACATTTTCTTTTTTTCTTTTTTTTAATTGGAGCCCATTTTTTTTCTTCCCACCATGTACAGTGGTTCTGGGATAGAAAAATCAAAACCAAACAAAAGCTGTTCAGTCAATTCCTCTCTACAAACCAATTTATTCTGAAAGTTGCCTCATGCTTTTCAAATGATTTGCTTCTATTTCAGGCAATGTTGGCACAGAACTCTCATACACGGAAGTTGGCATGTTTGTTTCTTCTGATGGGGGCAATACCTGGAGACAGGTAACTTGGGGAAGGGCAGAGGGAGGCATGTCTGTATCTATCTGTAGCTACAACCCTTGACTGTAGGCTCTCAAATTGCTTAGAAATCTTAGGTGAGGACAACACAATACCCAAATCTTGGCTCCTTCAGGTCAGTTCAGCATAAAAACCAGGCAAACTGATTGTAGGGGTCAGGGTACTGTATGTGGCTGGAAGTGTATCAGAAGACCTGGGTTCTAGTCCTGGATCTGCCCTGTCCAGCTCTAGAACCTTAGAGAGATCACTTAATCTCTAACTTCAATTTCTTCCTCTATAAAATAAAATATTTACACTAAATGATCTCAAAATTCCCTTTTTATATTAACTTTTCTGTAATTCTATGGCTATTCTTGTGTTATATAAACACATACTTAGAGAGATTTTAGACCAGTTGAATACTTTGCCCAAAGAGCCATGAATTATACATAGATATGTGTTTTTCATTGATTGGTGATACTAGACAATAGCCAAGGGATTCCCTTTTTAGATTAGTTCATATTTGGGGACAGAGGTATAAAGCATTGTCAACACGCTTTTGATGAGCACATGGAGCATGGAAAGATGTTATGAGGAATGCAGAGATGTGATCTTTATCCTTAAGAAGTGAATGATGTCATTGTGAGGATAGGGAAATAGGACACAAGTAGCAGAAAATAGGTGGCAATGCAAGACAGAGAATAACTAAGTTCCGCATAAAGAAAATTCTTCAAGCTGTTCTTGTCTCAACATAATATTCATCAACATAGAAAGGGATGATGACTGGCAGAATAAAACTTAGGGAAATCTCCAAGCTATGTTGTATAGAAAGCCTATGTTGAATCTTCACATGCCTAAAAAGCCTCTCTAAAGCCAAATAGGACTTAGTGCATTTGTTGAGCACTCACATTGACTGAATCTTCCTAATTCTCCTCACCCTTCTCCTTTCCTCCCCCACCCCCACCTGATTTTTGTTTTCAGATTTTTGATGAAGAGTATAACATTTGGTTCTTGGACTGGGGAGGAGCTCTTGTGGCCATGAAACACACATCTATGCCCATCAGGCATTTGTGGTAAGGACACATCAATACCCCAGTGGAGATGGTTCTCTAATAGAGTTGGATTGGGCTATTCAATCAATATCATTTCATACACATGATCAGAGGTGGATTCTGGGGCACCATTTCACATGCATCTTCACTCCCTACAAAGTAGATGCTATCCCTGGCCGAGTACCTGAAAAATTCCAGCAAACTCATGTAGAGCAATGCCTTGTTCATTTAATAAGCTTTTGTCATGCTAGGGTTTGAGGAATAATGGAACACGATGAAGCAAAACAGGGAATCTTTACAGATGTTAATGAGGCTAGCGGGTACTTTAAATCAAGGGGCCAAAAAGTGAAGTAATGAGTAGTCAGAGAATATGAAGGAAAGAGACAAACATTACAAGTCTAGTCATAGGGAAAGACCAGAGTCCAAGAGTTTAGGCATCAGGGATTGAGATCTCAGGCCAGGAGACTAGAGCACAAAGGTTCAGGAGCCCAGGTCAGAGAGTCTGAGCAATAAGTCAGGTCAAATCACCAAGTATTTATTAAACAACCTACTATGTGCTGGGCACTGTGCTAAGCATGAGAAATATAAGGGTAGGCTGGAAAAAAAAAAACCAGTCCCTGCTCTCAAGGGGCCCACAATCTAATGGAGGAGCCTAGATATTAACAACCATGTATAAACAAATTGTATACAGCATAGGTTAGAGATAATCATCAGAGGGAAGGCAGGAGTCACAAAAGGTCAGGATCTATGCAAAAATTTCTGACTAACAGGGTTAGGATGCCAGAAGCAACAATGAAGCCTGATAACTAAGCCAATCATCCTCTGAGAGAGATACCTCATATATTCTTGGTCCAGAGTAAGAACTGGTTTCAGAATGTTGGCAGATCTGAATCCATGAGTGAAAACTAGTAGGGATACCTGGATGGAATGGAGGCAAGAGGCAAGGAATAAAGGAATTTCTCATAATTTACCTAAGATCTATTGTGCTCAGAAATCTGTGCTTATGCAGACTGGTAGTGGTGGTAGTAGTGGTAGGGAGGGATAACGTGAAGAAAAAAGACTCTATACCCACCCTTGGGGAATTTTTATTTATGTGAGGAGATTATACTAGATTACATAAAACATTTAGAAAAGAAAAGTAAGTGTTTCAAATGCCATCATGCTGAATTCTTAAATGAGAGTGAGAACCAGCAAGAGAACGCTTATCATCCTTGGATGAGTTTCTATCCCCTCATCCAGGTGAACTCTATCTGGATGATAGCTACAATGATAGCCCAGCCATTGCCAGGGATCTTTGAAACATCATGGAGAACAGGAAAGGTACTGAAGAATTAGAAAATATAAGTATCGTCTTTCTTCCTTTCCCCCTCCCTCCTTCATTCTCTCCCCCAAACCCACCCCTGACAAAAAAAAGGAAGAAAATTAAGTTTACAAACTATAAACTAATGAACTTTATGTTCCTTCCTAGTAAAATTCTAGAATGTATTATTCAAGAAATTGTTAGTAAAAATATAGAAAGAAAGCATTTATCACAAAGATGTAGCATAACTTTATTTTTAAAAACAGATCCCAGTTTTATTTATCAATTAAATGGTAGATATTTTTAACACTTTCATTTTTGTTAATCTTTGATTTTCAGAATTTCTACTTTGATATTTAATTGAGGGTTTTACATTCTTCATTTTCCTAGTTTTTTAAGCTTCATGCTCAATTAATTGATTTGTTCTTTTATTTTGTTAATGAAAGTTTTTATACATATATTACATATATTAATATATATGTGTATATATACATATGCTTATGTGTTATCTACATATATGTGTATACATATAATTATACATATATACATGTATATGTACATACGTGTGTATATATACATATATACACATAAAATTTTATATTCCCCTAAGGCAGCGGCCCTCAACCTGTGGGTCACGACCCCTTTAGGGGTCGAACGACCCTTTCACAAGGGTCACCTAAGACCATTGGAAAACACATTTCCAATGGTCTTAG
Organism: Pseudochirops corinnae; assembly: GCA_028646515.1. Taxonomy (NCBI): domain Eukaryota; kingdom Metazoa; phylum Chordata; class Mammalia; order Diprotodontia; family Pseudocheiridae; genus Pseudochirops; species Pseudochirops corinnae. Next base: position 123,804,537 of record CM053589.1, read on the forward strand.
GAACCTAGACACTGCTCCTCTATCTGTCTCCAGGCAGGTCCACCCACATGCAGATACTCCCACCCATGAATATTAAAGGATCGAGGCATTAGGAAGGTTGAGAACCACTGCCCTAAGGGTGGCACCTAAGGGTGTTTTAGTGGCATCCTATTACTTTCGATATGTTGTCTCATTGTTGACATTTTTACTGATGAAATGTTCTGTTGTTTCTATTTGGTTTTGACCCACAAATTCTTTGTGTTTATGTAATTTAGGTTCCAATTAATTTTTAATTCTTTTTTCAAAGGACCTTTTATTTCATTGTGATCAATGAAGGATTTATTTAGTATTTCTTCTTTTTGATATTTGTTCATTAGATTTTTATCCCCTAATGCCTGATCAGTTTTTGCAAAGGTTCTATAGCACAGGTCATGCCAGATCAAACTGATTTCCTTTTTTTTTTTTTTGCAATTATTTAACTAATCAGGTTAATGTTAAAGATATAATTTGACTTAGATTTTTCACAAAACATCTGATAAAGTTTCTCTTCTATTCTTCTGAGTGGGAGAGAGAGGCAGGGCTCAGAGATAGCACAATTAGATGAACCCAGAATTAGTTGAATTGTTGAACCCCAGAGTGAAAGCATCAATGGACTGCCAAGAACGTCTACAGTAGAATGCCTCAGTAATCTGTGTATCTGGGCATCTGTAATCTCTATCTGGGTCAGGGAGGAGAGGAAAGATGGAAGGAAATAAGCATTGTTTATGTGTTTACTATATTTGAGGCACTTGATCCTCATAGCAACGCTGCAAGGCAGGTACTGTCATTATCACCATTTTACACTTGAGGAAACTGAGGCAAACTAGGGTTAAGTGACTTACCTAGAATCACACAGGTAATAAGTGTCTGAGGCTTCATTTGAACTCAGGTCTTCCTGACTTGAGGACCAACTCTCTATTCACTGTGCCACCTAGTTACTTCAATTTAACTGTTATTTAATGTTTTTGTTTGTGACTTGTGTAAGGGAATACATAAGAAGTTTGTCAAATATGCAGATATACAAAGCTAGGTAGCGCAGCCAATTCACTGGGTCATAGGACCAGGATTTTAAGAGATCTTGACAGGCTAGGCTATTTGGTTTTATCTAATAAGATGCAATAGAATGGTAATAAATATACTCTTATTTTTGGGTTCAAAAAATTGACTTTAAAAGAACTATATGGGGAAGTACAGATAGCAATTTGTCGGGAAAAAAAAAAAGGTTTTATGGTTTTTAATGGACTACAAGTTCAATAAGAGTTAACAGAGGATCCAAGGAAGCTGATGTGATTTTAGGTTGCAATTAGAGGGACATAGCCAGAACCATAACTAAGAAATTTCATAGCTGTGGAAAATCTCCAGGGCAAATGATGTGAAGAGACCTCAGTTGAATTGGGATGGGGGAAGGGAACAGGATTGGGATAGGAAGAGAGGAATTCATCCAACTGGCAGGATAGCTTCCTATTTAAACTGATTATTCTTAATAATCGTGTGACTAAGTCCTGTTGTTTCTTTCTTTTTTTTTTTTTTCTTTTTTGGAGGGCAGTTGGGGTTAAGCAACTTGCCCAAGGTCCCATGACTAGTAAGTGTATAGTGTTTGAGGCCGGATTTGAACCCAGTTCCTCCTGACTCCAGGGCCGGTGCTGTATTCACTGCACCACCTAGCTGCCCCTTTGTCCTGTTGTTTCAGTGTTGCCTAAGGACTGTGCCAGGAATGCCTTCTAAATTTATACACTGCTTTGAGCATAACTTCCAGAAATAGGAAGGTGAAAGTCTTGTACTCCACTCTTGTCAGACTATATCTGCTATATTCTTTTCCCTTCTGAGTGCCATATTTTAGGAACAACATTGATGAAATAGAGAGTGCTTAGAAGAGGGCAACTGGGTTGGAGAAGGGTCTCAAACCATGACATATGGGGATCAATCTAAGGAACAGAGATGTTTAGCATTGGGAAGAGAAGATTTAGGGAATGATAGTTGTCTTCAAATATGGGGAGGAGGGATTAAACTGATTCTGGTTGACCCTAGAAAGCAGAACTAGGAGTGATAGGGTAGAGATTGCAAAGAGGCAGATTTGAGCTTGGTATAACAAAACAATTACTACCAATTAGAATCATCCAAAATTGGAGAGGATTGACCATTGTAGAAATCATCAGGTGTCAGCTGGAAGATCATTTATATGGTCTTCAGAGAAGACCATTCTTTTCCAGGTGTGGGTTGGTCTAGATGGTCACTGAGGTCTTTCCCACATGTTCTAGAAACACTGAGTTAGGTATGTATCAGGCAAAGAGTAGCATCAGTTAGGGAAGCCTTCTTGAGAAAGGTGGGTCTTGAGGCAGGTCTTGAAGGACATCACAAATGTCAATTTGTGGCACAGATAGGCCAAGAGACATTTCCAGCCTTTTAAGGGCTCTGTATTAAATAGCAACAATAAGATTCTCAGGAAGTTTTTGGCCAGAGATATCTCAGGGAAACATTGTATTCTGGTGCCTGAAGGAAAGGAAGAAGAAAGGCAGACAGGCAGGATCTTAAGACCTCAGGTCTTCAACCATACTTGCTCAATCACCTTGGAAATCACTCCCTCAGCTTTGCCATCTGTAAAATGGGATAATCATTAGCAGCAGCAGCTGACTTCACAAAAAGGATGTGGGGGGGAAAATTAATTAGAGAAATGCTTACAATCCCTTGAGTCGGGATGACTCAAGAGAGAATGAACTGTTATTTATAGCCAGTTCAATCTGACAATTAAAAATCCCTGACCTTTAGGGAATGAAAATCCCCTAGGAAGTGAGATTATCTGAATATGGAGATGATGGAACAGGAAGCCACTCTAAAGAATGTCTTTCCATTTCACTTGTTCCATATTTGATGTTATGAGGAATACAGGGAAGTATATGACTGTTGTTGCCCTCTAGACTCACTAGATGAAGATGCAAAACAGATTGACCAAGTACAAGGTAGTGTGTGGGTACCTATGAGCACTTACTTCAGTTCCCAGCACTTCTGGTTGGGATGATCAAGGAAGGCTGCATAGTTTAGGGAACACTGGAAAGATGAGAAGGTTTCCATAGGTAGAGATGGGTGGACAAACCAGGTTTTCTGGGCAGAAAGAATAACATGAGTGAAGGAGCAGAAACTTTCCCTTCTCTAGTCCATTCTCCATAGAGGTGCCAGGACAGAAATATCAGCATAGATTATGTTCTTCCCCTGCTCAAAACTTCAGTCACTTCCTATTGTCTCTAGAATAATAAATAATATTTTATTTATTAAATATTTTATTTATAAATATTTTATTTAAAATATTTATTAAAATTTAAAATAAAAGAAATAGCAACAATAACACTATATAATTTATTATTATTATATAATACTTTAGGGTTTATAAAATGCTTTGAATATATTATTTCATTTGTTCTTCACAACAACCCTGAAAATAGGTACTATTATTATCTTCATTTTACAGATGAGGGATCTAAGACTAAGAAAGGTTCAATGATTTACCAAGAGTCACACAACTAGAAAGTGTCAGAAGTAGGGTTTGAACTCAGATCTTCCTAAGTCAAAGTCCAGCACCTTATCTACCATACCACCTAGATGACATAAATAATCCTCAGCTTGACTTTTAGAACCCATTACAATGTGACTTCAGTCTATTTTTCTAGGTTTATTGCATTCTCAGTTTCTACATTCCATCCAAAATGGCCCATTTTCTGATTCCCTAAAATCAGGGTTCCACCTCCTTCCCTCATGTCCTTACAAAGGCTATTATACCAATGCTTGGAATACATTTGTTTTTCAGTTCTCCCTCAAAGATTCCTCAGCTCCCTTCGAAACTGAGATCAGCTGCTGTTTCCCATGGGTAGTCTTTCTAGATACCCTTAGTTGCTAGGCTCATGGGATCATGCATACACTTACTTGATCACATATTATATCCCCACCATAGTTAGTAAACTTCATGAGGGCAAGGACTGTATTTCACTTTGTGTTATATCCCTAGTGCAGTAGTTCTCAACCTGTGGGTTGCGACCCCTTTGGGTCCTTTCAGGGGTCGCCTAAGGCCACAGGAAAACATATTTCTGATGGTCTTAGGAACCAAGACACCACTCCTTTATCCACCTCCAGGCAGATCTACCTACATGCAAATACGCCCACATACAAGTATTAAAGGGTCATGGCATTAGGAAAGTTGAGAACCACTGCCCTAGTGCATAATATGGTGCAAATAGAAGGTATGCAGTACCTACTAATGGATTCGGATTAGATTGGATGGGGCACATATGTATTCAGAGGATGATGAGTTTTGCATATCAAGGAATAGAAGAAGTTAAAGGTGGACATTCGGACCTCTAGATTTCCAAATGGCCAATTTTCAGAGGATCTTGTATACCACAAAGGCTAAAGAATTTGATCTTTAACCTGTAAAATATAAGAAAGCATTAGAGATTTTTGAGCAGAGAAATGAAGGCAGTGTGGTATGGTGTTTGTAGTTAGAAAGAGGTGGTATTAGGGTCTCCAGGTTTTGAATCACTTGTGTATAAGTACTTGAGCTTATGTAGGATAGTAATGGAAACGGAGCAGAAAAATCAGCATTTAGACTTGGGATGGAAATAGCTCCCACTTGGAGGCCTTAAGGGGAGCCCAGAAAGTAGGGGTAGGGAAGGGAGGAGAGACATTTGCCATGAACTTAACTTTACCTTCATACACACCTGCCTCTTCTCTCTGTTGGGAAGAAGAGCACAAATCTGCTTGGTTGATTCTGTGTCTTTAGTACAGAAAGGTCAATGAGTTGAAGAAAAATGAAGGTGTCTTTTCTCAGGGGAAGGTATGAAAGCAAGTTCTGTATTACTCTGTTGAGCAAACAGCACATTAAGTGGAGGACTTTTGGAGTGGTGTTATCTGTTGGGAATCTGTGTGGTACAGTGGAAAGATGAACTTAGAGAGTCGTGGCATATAAATTCACGTCCCAGCTCTCCCATATACAATCTGTGTAACCTTGGGTAAATCACTCAATCTCTCTGGGCCTCACTTTCCTCATATGTAAACTGAAGGGAGTAGTCTAGATGATCTCTAAGGGCCCTTCCAGCTCTAGATCTAGTATCCCATGTGATGTGCTTTTTAAGGGGAAACAAACAAAAAATAGTCTTCCTTGCTGTGCTGTGTGCCTTAGCATTTCTCTTTCAACTGTCATGGCTTATATTCACAGCTCTGCCCATTTGCAAAATAATACCCTTCCCTATGAAAGTTGATGGAACTTGAATCATCACGTGGCCCTTCAAAGCCATAAGGGCTATTTGCTTTAATTTGAACTGTCCAAATAGAAACTAGTCCTTCTGGTTTTCAAAAAAAAAATAACCAAAAAAACCCAATAACAGTATTTTCAGAACCTCTAATGTAGGGTTTCTTAACCTGAGTTCTTTGAACTCTTTAAAAAATATTTTGATAATTGTTTTTCAATATTACCGATTTCCTTTGTAATCCTATCTACTTTATTTTGTGTATTTATAAACATTATTCTGAGAAAAGGGGTCTATAAGCTTGTCTATGATAAAAAAAAAAAGTGCCCTTGCTCATAGGATTTATGCTTTTGTTTGTTTTTAGCTCAAGTCAGAGATAATTTGACATTTGAATTACTATGCTGTTCTCTTTCAAACTATGTTGACATGGTAATTGTCCCTAAATTCTCCAAACTTGGGTAGGGACCGTATACTACTATTCACACATAGGCATGCCTCTCTTCTCATGTACAAATTGTTATATGCAGTAATTACAAAATTAACAGTTGTGTCAAAAAATATGTTCAGCAGAATAAAACTAACAAATTAAATAATTTTCTTTGTATCTGTACCTCCATTCCAAAGTCTATATAATGCATTTAAGTCTTGCTGTAAATTATAATGACAAATCTTTCCATGAAAATCTTAGTTAATTTTACCTGTGTAGTGTAAAATACCTTCTTAGACTTATGGAATGCAAACAGTGTCTTCTGATGGAGTTAACCACTCTAGATAATGAGATTATTTGTTATGTAAAGAGAGATTAATTAATTTGCTCATTGTTCCTTCCTTGCTGTGGCTCTTAATTTTTTTTACAAGTGATATCTGTATGCATGAGTGTAGGAGAAAAAAGTACCACCCTTCTTTCCAGCTCTGCACACACATTCGAATTGTAGCAGTTCTTAGATTTAGATAATAACTAAGTTACCTTCATAAGAAAATAGCGATTTATAATTAAAAAATTGGAGGAGCTTGAGCTAAGCTAATAAGGCATGTTATTCCCTACAAATTGAAAGCATAGGGGTATATATACATACATATACACACATTTATTTATACATATATAAGTATGTATGTATACATCTATACACACATGAAACCAAAATAGTAGACCCCCAACTCAGCCTGTTTATGAACACCTGCATTTAGATAAATAGATATTGGAACTAAGTGCTGTTGCAGGCAAGCAAGCTTCCATCAAGTTTTACCTCTGTATTTTCAAAGCATTACTGTGAAAAACACAATATAGCCCCATGGAGCACATTTGCACGCTGATGAAAAATGGCTGCAGACAGTGTTCCTTATTGACAAGAGGATCGGGGGCTGTTTGTTTAGCCATGATGAACTGTCAGTGGCTTCTTTCAACGAATTCTCCTGGAGGTGGAGATGAAAATATCTCTTGACCCTTCATGAGCCTGTGTTTATCCAAAAATGGCCTTAAGGTCTAGGGCTTTGGTGGAGGTATCATTAGTATAGAAATAATGATGCCCAGAAATGCCTCCTGCTGAGATCTGGACTTAAATGGGAAAATTCCAAGTATCTCCATACTTCAAGAGAAAACCTGCAAGACAGATTTCACCCATTGTCCCAAACTAGGATAATTTCGTAAATGCAACTTTTTATGGTTATATGAGGTAGTGGCTGTATGAAGTAGCATTTTCTTCAAGTGTTTTAAAGAGTTGTTTTGAAGTATTTTTTCATTGTTTGTTTTGCTTTGGTAAAAAGTAATAATGTAGAACCGCAGAATCTTATATCTCTGGTAAATTGGCCAGCTTTAAAAATATATATATATATAAAATTATTTTTTTCTTCTAGTAATAGAGAGCTTACTACTAACTCAAACTGACTGGTCTCATTTTAAGAACATTCTTTGTACAGAAATCTGCATGTTTATGAATTCTGCCCATTTGCTCTAGTTCTGCATTCAGCTATTAGAAGACAAAGATCATCTTCCATCCTCCAGGCTAAAGATTACCAGCTTGTTCAGCCTTTTTTCATAGTCTGTGGTTTCTGTTTCCCTTTGCTGGTTTCCCCCTTCTAAAGTGCTCTTTATTTTGTCAATACCCTCTTGAAAGGTTTTGTCCAGAATTGAACACAAAATTATAGAATTTTGGAGCTAGAAGGGATTTTCTCTGCCCTCAGGTCGATGACCACCTAAACTATTCAAGACATAATTTTCTATTGATATATTTGAAGATTTTAAAGGGTGAACACATTTACAGCCTCTCTCAATCACCCATTCAGCTCATCTTTAATCTTTCATCTTGACAGTCAGACCCATCATTATGTTCAACTATAGCCTCTTTTGCTTTAATTAAAATCCATTTCCTCTTGCTTTGTCTTCCACAGATAGTAAGAAAAACTACTTAGTGCCCTCATCCTATACTTAAGGATCTTAATTCACTCTATAGTTTACTCTTTCCCAGGACAAATGACACAAACTCAAATAATTCTTTGTAGTAGGACCTGTTTTTTCTCTCTTTCATCATCATTGCCAGTTTTCCCACATTCCTTAAAAGTAAATCCAATTCTTTAATTTACACTATAATAGAAAAATAGCTTATTTAACTCTGCACACCATACTCTCTGTGGCCCTTCCCAATACCACAGTGGCTTAATCTTTTCACAATAGCACCATTTCTCACTTATTGTTAATTTGTAGTTGACCATGACCCTAATCCCTCTTTTGATTTACATTAATGGCTAATCCATTTTCCTTTATCCTGTATTTGTATACTCCGTGGTTTGGTTTTATTTTATTTTATTTATCAGTATGTGGACCACCTTACTGGATTTCATCCCGATCTCATTCATTGACTATCTTGCCAATCCAGGGAGGTCATTTCAAATTTTATTTCTGTCTCTGGAGTATTGGCAAATGCCTCTCATCTAGTTCTGCTTGTAGATTTGATGAACATATTCTCAATTCCTTCATTCAGGTTAAGAAAAATATTGAATAGAGTGGCTCCTAGAATGGATCCTAGTGTGACACCATTCAATATATCTTGTTGTCTTGAAAATGAAGAATTGATAAATACTGCTCATCAGAATTTTAATATAACAAGTCTTATAGAACCTGTACTCATCAGTGTCAAATCAAGGAGATTTTAGGGACTTAGTCGTTTTTCAGTTGCCTCTGACTCTTTGTGAAACCATTTGGAGTTTTCTTGTTAAAGAACCTGGAGTGGTTTGCCTTCTATAACTTATTTTACAGATGAGAAAACCAAGGCAAATAGGGTTAAATGACTTGCCTACGGTCATATAGTTAATATTTGGGACTAGATTTGAACTCTGGAAGAGGAGTCTTCATAACTTCAGGCCTAGCACTCTATCTTCTGTGCCATCTAGGTAGCCCAGGCACTTAGATATGGGAGTTTGCTTTTCAAGTGAGTTTTTCTTTTCCCAGAGATTTTCTTCAAGGATGGCTTTATTTTAGGCATTTTTTTTTTCCATCGGAAGTCAAGTTCTGCTTCCTCAACAAGGTCTGATGGTTTTGTAAATATATTCTCTAAATGTGAAGCCTAAATATGGACCTGAAAAAGGACTGAGAATAAGGCTTGGAAGAGAGGAAGAGGAAAATATATATGTGTATATATTTTATACACACACACACACACACACACACACACACACACATATATACTTTTGAGCCAGGAAAAATATATATAACTCTTTATATATAACTCTCTCTCTCTCTATTTTACTTACCACTTTATCCTCAAATGCAGCATTTCTGATTTGGAAGGTGAAGGGGCTCATGCTGCCCGGTCTTCTGATCCTTATGGATGTAGATGCCAAACTGTTGGCTCTGGCATACACTGAAACTTCCAATTATCCTTTTTTTAATGACCATTCAAAGAGTTGCAATCAAGTACTATAAATGGAAGGAAAGGCAGTGTCCTACAAGACTGGGACCTTATTTTTCATTTCTTAAATGAGAAATACATTCGCCCAGAAAAGGAATCAATCCCCTGTCTCTCTCAGTTGTCTGGGATTACTTTCCAGTCCTCACAGTGCAGCTACCTATTATGGGAAGCGCTGAAATGACCAATTCTTTAGAAATCAAGACAGAAACCGATAATTTAGGAACAAATAAACTTTTATGGAAGGTTGTTTGCTCTCTATTTGCAGACACAGTCTTCAGCCTGCTCAGAGCCCAGGAATGCTCTCTGTAGTACACTGGCTACTGTAGAAGAATGAATAACTCTGTTATTTTTATGTGATTAGAAAAAGGAATTGGGGGGGTGGATCTTGATGAAAAACAAAGATAAAGGGAAGTGAACAGTTTGATCACGTAGAAAAAAATTTGAGATGGGAGACTCCCATGTGTAGGATACCAATGATATGGTGAATCAAGTTTGGGGAAATGCATTTGGAGCTTGAGAAGGGTCCTCTGAAAGATCTTATAATTGCTGTGGTTAAATGGGGCTACAGTTAGACACCTTTGAATAAGAAAAGGAAGCTAGGAAGAGGGAGTGTTTAAACTTAGAAATGACTAGTCTCTCTCCTTTACACTAACACACATTGCTTTTTCTCCAAAGTATAGCAAACAAGTCACAGTACTGGGCCAACAGTGTGTGCCACTGTATGTGTGGTGGCAACCTTAACACTCGTTCTGAACAGATAGGAAATGGCTTTTTTTAAGGTTTCATCTGAGACTATACCCCTTTCCCACAGGGTACATTCTGCACTATTCAATTTATCTATGTCAGAAACATGGAGGGTTGGAGTGATTCTAGTGTAAATTGCTCTTCTGGTTTCAGTCTGGGTGCTTGGGACGTGATGCTTTGTCCACCAGCTACCTTCTCTGGTTTGGCATTTGAATTTTAATATGTTTCAATGTTTTCAGTGATCATACGCAGTCCTTGCCTGAGCCAGGAAGTACATTTTTGATCAAATCTCACAATAATATGGGGAGATGGAAAAGATTAATGCCTGCTGATAATCCACACTGCCAGAGCACGGAATGTAGAAAGGAATTTAATAATCTATGAAATGATGACAGAACCACATGGCTTGATTTTCAGTTCTTTCCTCCATGTGTTTGTTTCCAACCCAGGGTGAGTTTCGATGAGGGGAGCTCCTGGGACAAGTATGGTTTTACTTCGGCTCCACTCTTCGTGGATGGGTCTCTGGTGGATCCAGGTGTGGAGACACAGATAATGACGTGAGTACTGCTGGTGGTGCAGTAGAAACCCAGAAAACCCAAGTTTTAATGCCACTCTGGTCACTGACTTGCTCTGTGACCTTAGGTCTCAACATTTTTCAGACCTCAATCTCCCATCTACAAAATGGGGGAATAATAAAATGGGAATTTTAACAGATGTTATGTTTGCCTTATGGGGCTGTGGTAATAACCAAAGGAAAGCATTTTGAGAAAATTAATGAGGGAATTAAATGTCAGGCATTGTTAAACTCCCAGCTCATTCCAGTTCAACAAAACATGAAACTTAACTGAAGTACTTTTTTCTTATTGTTATAAGAAATACATGAAGAAAGGTGAAATCAAGGCTTTTTAAAAGTTCTTTTTATATCACAAGTTCTATTGAGTCAGTCTAACCTCCTATCTTTCTATAGTTCCATCTGATAAAAATCATACAGTAATAAATTTAAAGCTGATGCAAATATCAGAGGTCATTGAGCATGAGCTTCTCATTTTCTAGATAGGGAGTCACCTGAGAAAAATTAAATGACTTGCCCAGAGTTACATAGGTAGAGTCTGAGGCAGGATTTGAATTCAGATCCTCTTGAGACCAAGCCGAGTACTCTGGCCTATGAAATACTGAGGTGTCATATGATTTTTCAGAGATTCATTTATTTCCAATGGAATTCAGTATAATTTAGGGAGGTGCATTGGATTTAGGGGATCAAAGGATCCATGTTAGAATCCTTGTTTTGTGACTTGTTGCCTGCGTAGTCTTGGGGAAGGTACTTACATTCTCTGGGTCTCAGTTTCCTCATCTATAAAATATAGGGACTGGGGAGGAGAGTTGAACTAAATGACCCTTAATGTTCCTTCCAGCCTTACATATATGACTTGGTGTTAAATATTTTGCTGTGTATTTAAATTCTTTAGAAGTTGTTCACCTGTGTTGGAGGAAAAAAGCCTATGCTATAGTTGATATCTTTTAGGTAACCAGACTATCTAATTAATCAGGTGAGATGACAGGTGTCTGTGGCATCATGAAGAAGGATGACTATATACAGGATGTCCCAAAAGAATTTATGCAATTTTAAGCTATTAACACATAGTAGCTAAGGTTTTTGGTTTCAGATGCTAAAGCTTAAAATTGACCTAAGACTTTTGAGACACCCCATATCACCTTCTAATGACTAATGTGCATTGAGAAGAGAGACAAAAGGCAAAGCAGGAAATGACTAGAAGTTGAATTTTTTCAGATAACCTTTCTTCAGATAGCAATTAAGGGCAGGATATTAGATGGAATCAGCTCATAGTAGAATAAACTTGGACAATTAGGATCTGATATTGAAAAAATCAAGATTGAAAGGATGGGAAGGGTTGCTATAAAATGCCTCTCTTAGAAGCCCCCATAAAAAGACTAGGCATGGCAGACACATAGTTTATCATGGCATTTACAGAAAGAATTAGCAAGATAACTAAAAACTGAGGACTTCAGTTTTAGCCAGCACAGAAAGCAGAGGGGGTGTTCAGGGGGTGTTCCAGTGACCTTCAGAGAATGTACTATGGGTATAATTCTTCCAGTGCCAAGCAAAGATTATCACGTGTGGTGTGCAGAGTTTGGCTCTTTTTTTTCCTGTAAAGGCAGGTGGAAGGTCTGAAAGAAATGTTGGTGTTCTCCAGCTTATTGGTGTGAAGTATTATTGGAAAGAATGGAAGATGTGCTTTGAGTTAAATAGGAAAACAAGTCAGAAGGCAATCCTCACCTATTTCAGGAGGTTGGCAAGTGAAAGAACTTGCTAAAAGGGTAGAATTTTTAAAAACCAAAAAACCAAAACCATGGAGCCACTGGGACTTGGGGAATGGTTTGAAGATGCTTTGAGGAAAGGGTGGATCTAGACTCTCTGAGGAATTTCCATCTTCTCATATTCCTTCCATATAATAATAATGAAGATCCTTCCAGGTGGGAAAATACCTAACAAATGTTCTTCACAGGAAGAAGAGATGAGTCATGGAGGTTTGGCGGCTTCATGCTGAGGGACAGTTCTGTGTAAAATTGAAATGTAATGAAGAGCCTCACAAGACCTGTTAAAGCTTACAACCAGTGTGGATGTCAGTAGGGAGCATCTTTAGGTATTATAAATTCTTAGCTAAGGAACTGAAAACCTTAGCAGACATAGAATGGGATTTCATAGCTACTCCTGTTTGAAGGAAGATTTAGAAGAGCTGTTCTCAACCTGTGGGTTACGTTCAATTTAAATACATCCTGCATATCATATATTTACATTACAATTTATAACAGTAGCAAAATTACAGTTATGAAGTAGCTAAGAAAATAATTTTATGGTTGGGGGTCACCAAAACATGAGGAACTGTATTAAAGGGTCGCAGCATTAGGAAGGTTGAGAACCACTGATTTAGAAGAAAAATTTAGCTATGGAAAGTAAACGGCTTCTTGGGAAGATAGTGTTAGGAAATGGGATTTTAATTTTTGGATAAGGCTTAAGATATTGGAATAACAGGCCATGGTCCAGGGATAGAGTGCATCAGAGTACAATGTTAACAATGTGACATAGGGCAGATGAGCTGCCTTTGGTATCAGAGGACTTGGGTTTGAATCTCAGCTCCGTTACTTCTTACTTGTGTATTCTTAGGGAGTTCACTTTAACTCTTTGGGCTTCAGACCCCTTACCTGTAAAATGAGGACATTCAATAAGATTATTTTTAGCTACAAATTCAATGGATGTTTTTCTTACACTGAAGATACATTGAAGAAGACTTTGTACTGATAGTGGATGGGGAGAGAGAAAAAAATAAAACCTGTCCACATACATTTTTTGCTAAACCCAGTAGCACTGAATTATGTTTGATCTATGATGTGTATGGATTATGTATGGAAGAAAAGCAGAGGAAATGCTCAGTAATTCAGAAGAAATGTTATCCACAGAGAGGAAAAATAGTAATATTCATTAAAATAAATGCATTAAAGATAAATAATAAAGGGAACTAAATATCTTAATAAAAGGAGGTAAACTTGATCTTTAGGTATAATTGAGACTTGACTCTGCTTGACTCATGGGTAAAATATAGCAATGTAACCTTATATCTTATTCACAAAGGAACATATTAGGTAGAGTGGACACTGGATTCTTGTCATGCCACACATTCTTGTCTGAGGAAATCCTTGAATGACAGGGAAGAGAAACATTTGACTTGGGATAAAAAAAGGAAGAAATATGGCAATATTGTAGTTGCTGTCAGAAGCAGGGGAACATTATGAGGTCTAGAAATAGTTTACAAATCCCACATGGAAGCTTGTTATGGAAGAGGAATTGGTCTATAGACACATCTGGTTGAGTTTGATCTGGACTAAAAATTGATCATTTAATAAATGTTGACTTGCCTTGGTGATAATCTTATATTTCAAAAAACAAAGGAGGCAGTGGAAGGGACTATTCCAATGGAACAATAAAAAGGAATTCATTCCTAAAGTAGATAAGAGGGAGACTTTATAGGGTCTGCATTATGCAATTATTTTAAAACAACAAAAAGAGAAAAGCCAGGTAATATATGATTCACACACTAAATTTCAGGAAAATAGATTTAAGTGTTCAGAGAAAGGAGAGGTAAGTTCTCATAGCCTAAGCTTCTGTAAGGGATTCAGCCTGAGAACAGGATGCTCTAGAGCAGTGGTTCTCAACCTATGGGTGGCAACCCCTTTGGGGGTCGAACGACCCTTTCACAGGGGTCACAGGAGTCGCCTAAGACCATTGGAAAACACATATTTCCAATGGTCTTAGGAACTGAGACACCGCTCCTCTATCTGTCTCCAGGTAGGTCCACCCACATGTAGATATGCTCACATACAAGTATTGAAAGGGTCGCAGCATTAGGCAGGTTGAGAACCACTGCTCCAGAGCATCAAATTCTTGCAATACAAATCAAAATAATTCCAATGAGGAAAAAAGGGGAGTCAATCTAAAGAGATTCAATGTAGTCTTTTCATTTCAACTCAACAAACACTTATTAAATTCTCACTGTGCTAGGTGCTTGGAACATAAAGAAACAAGCAGCACTGTCCTTGCCTTCAAGAATACATCTTAAGTTTAATAAGTAAAGTGTCCTGTACACGCATAAGTATGACACAAAGTAAAATCTCAAAGGATAGCCAGTCAAAGTGCTGTAACGAATTTAGGCAGAGATGGCCTATTGGACATCAGGGCAGACTTCCTAGAGGAGGTAACATCTAAGATGGGCTTTGATGAAAGTGAAGGATGGAAACAAATGCAGGAGTCTAGTCCAAGGCTGGAGGTTATCATGAGTAAAGATATGGAGACAGGAAAGGGGCAGAATAAGAACAAGGGAATGAGAATAGTCCAATTTGACTGGGAGCATTGAATGTAGAGAGTGGAATAGTGTGGTAGTCAGACTAAAAAGTTAAGCTGGAGCCAAACTTTGGCAGAAGGGGAATGTCAGGATTGGTCATTTCAATATTGTGTATGGTAATGGGGAGTCATTGAAGCTTTATAAGTAAATATATTAAGATTACCCAGGCAGTGTTGTGTAGACCAGAGAAGAGTTAAGAGTAGGGAGTGATCCAAAAAATTCCAGCTCCTTAAAAGTGGCAGTGACTTATTTGTTCCCCTTTAGTGAATGAAGGATGTTTCCTGAGAAGGTAGGCATGATAGACGTTATCAAAGAGGACCAACTTATAGTTATAGTGGTTTTGTGATGCAGTAACCTTGCTCCATCCTTAAAAGGGATGAGCTTTTGACCTGAAAATGGCAAATTTCTTCCCTGTTCCATATATATTACGTGTAATTCGTAGAATGTAGGCCATGAAGTTGAGTAGACATGGGTTCAAATCCTACCTCTGACACTAGCTCTGCGACCATAAGCAATTGATCCAGTTTCTGAGATTTGGTTTCCTTATCAATATAATGAAGATGAAAATATTGTAAAGCCAAAATGAGATAATTTGTGCAAAGTGTTTTGCAAACTTTGAAGCATCCTAAAAACATCTGTTATTATTCTTATCATTGTGGTCATATTTGTCCAGAATCTTCTTTCTTATAATTTTTAATAAAGGTCCAAGTCTTTCAGCAACAATTTTCAAATCCCATGCTTTTTCAGTAACATGGACCCTGCTATTGGAATGACTATTCTAAAAACTGTTTCCCAACATTCATTAAGGGATCAGGTTACAGAAAGAAATCCCACATCACCAGGGCAAAACAGCCTTATAACTTTCTGACTCCTTATCCAACTCACAATTCCTCTTCCCAAAAGGCATTTCTTATTGAGATTAATATACTAACATACATAATGTACTAATAACATCCTGATATACATAATAACTACAAAGATGGGTAGAATAAATGAATTAATGAATGAACGAAACAAAATTATTAAGCTCTTTCCTTGTGCCAAGAACCATGTTAAGCATTGGGGATTCAAATAAAATGACTTCTCAATGAGTTCACATTCTAAATGGAAGAGACAATGCATAGGGCATATGAAGATATTGGTGGATGGAAGGCTCAGATGTGGTCCTATGCATGCAGCACTGTTGGCCAGGCCCAGGGGTTCTAAAGGTGCTTTGGTGGTTCAGATGTCAATGCCTGGTTGTTTGGAGGACATAGTATTGGGGCAAATTCTAAGGTCCTTTCTCCTTCCTGGCTGACTGCTGACAACCTTCCTCTCCATCCCTTCACAGACTTCCCCAGTCTGGAATCATGGACTTGTCAAAGGAGGTTACCACTTTACTTTGTACGTTTCTTTGTCTCATCCTAACTTGAGGGGCTGCTTTTAATATTCAGGCTGGAGGGAAGTTGTTTGAGGTCAGCATTCCCCAGGTTTTATGCCACTTCCTAGCAGATCAGGATTATGCTGATCTGAGCCTTCCTGCCATCTCACAGACCCAATTTGGCATGCATCACTATGTATTCAGCTTTATCTGAGCTGATTTTATGTTTCTCCTGGGCATGCCTTCGAACAATACCATAGATACACTAATCCTTGCATGACCTGGAATTCCCTGGCAAGTTTCAGGCAATAGTTTAAGTTCCTAATCTCAAACGTTAATCATTTCTTTTCAGCTTCAGATACGGTGCAGTAGGCAGGGTGGCAATGAGAGGTCACATTGTGGTTCAAACCATTTACCCAAGGGATGAGTTAACACGCCTGTTTACCTTTTCTCCCACTGAGATTTGTAATAAGCTTGGCGCACAGCTCCTAGGTCTCTTCCACCTTAGTCTGAAACCTATTTTAATGTTATTAAGTGGAACAGAGCTCACGATATCATTATGAGGGAGCCTGGGAAGACAGAGGCAGTTTTGAGTTCTGTGTGCTCTTTCTGTGCTTTGATGCTGTTTATTCCTGGCATTATTTTGGAAAACTTAAAAATGTTTTCATTTAGATGGACAGATGCCCAGTCCTAATCACTCTGGAGGGTCTTCCTGGAATAAGAATACAGAAGCACCATTAGTGAATGTTGTACATCACAAATAGCCCAGCCCCATCTATCACAGCTACAATGAGGTCTGGGCCCAGCATCTTAGAGTTCCTGGCTTTCTGTCCCAACTCTAGAGCTCTTACTAGATTGGAGGCTATGTTAATCCAGAGGGCTGAATAATGATTTCCCAAATCAACAGGACGGAGAGGTTGGAGGCACAAAGGGCCAATGAGGACAACAGACTTAACTCAGGACAAGTGAGAGAAAACTCCATCTCCTTGGGGGTAGGGGATGGTGATGAATATGAGCAATGTTGTCCCTCAGTAACATGGTGGAAGAGTAGAACATTAATATTTTTTCTGTTTCCTTTTACCTCCTCTTCCTACCTCCATATAGAAATGTTGGAAGGGAACTAAATGATCTGGTTAATTTATTCTTGCCAAAGGACTGATGACTTGTACAATCCCTTTAGAGAGGGATTAATTTTCGAAGAGGAGGCTCAGAGAAGGTACGTGAATAAATGAACCTTGGGCTCTATCCCTTTGTCAGGAGGGATCTTTGTTTATGTACCTTGATTGGAAAACATATTCACCACATATTATGTAACATGCAATCAAATGTTGACTTTACTAAGATCTTAACATTTACTATGTGCTAGCGTTTACACCGTGCCAGGCACTATGCAGATATGATTTCAATTTAATCCTTACAGCCACCCTGTTTAGGCAGAAGAAGAAGGGGACGGAATAATGGAGGGGGAGGGGGGCATGATAGCATTATTCAGATATTGGATAGAACATTGTTGTCATGGAGGAAGACAGATGAGATGTTTTTCTGCCAGGACAGAATGAGGAGCAGAAGTAGCAGAGGTACAGACTTTGGCTTGATATAAGGAATACTTCCAACCAATTAGAGCTATTCCAAGTAGAATATGTTTCTTTTTAGCACACACACATACATAAACACATATATTGAAAGCTTAACCAATGTGAATGTTCCATGACCTGGGACTGTTTGACCCTGGACAAGTCACTTAGCCTCTCTCTGACTCAGTTTTTCATCCATAAAATGGGAGTACCAATAATAGCACCTGCCTAACAGTTTGTTTTGAGGATCAGATGAGATTAACATCTATCAAGCACTTTGCAAAACTTAAAGCCCAATTTTAAAAATTTAAAAAAAATTATGATTAATAATAATAATAAGCTGGAAACTTCTATTATGTACAGCTTAGGTTTTTTTGTGTTTATTTTAAATTTATCCCATCAGTAATAGTATTGCTGTATTCATTTTTTCATTCTTTTTTTTCTTTTCCTTTGCATTCTTTTTTTTAAATGTATTTTTAGTTTTCAACATTCATTTCCATAAGATTTTGAGTTCCAAATTTTCTCCCCATATCTTCCCTCCACCCTACCCTGAGGTGACATGCATTCTGATTACCCCTTCCCTCAGTCTGCCCTGCCTTCTATCACAACCCCATCCCTTTTCCCCTTACTTTCTTGTAGGGCAAGATAGATTTCTATACTCCATTGCCTATATGCCTTATTTCCCAGTTGCATGTAAAAACCCTTTTTTGAACATTTGTTTTTAAAACTTTGAGTTACAAATTCTCTCCCTTCTTCCCTCCCTACTTACTCTCATTGAGAAGGTTATACATGTGTAGTTATGTAAAACATTTCCATAATAGTCATGTTGTGAATATTTCCCTCCGTCCTACACCTCCTCACACTTAATTCTATTTTTTCCTTTGAGAAAATGAGAATGTCTCTTTTCAAAAGTTTTTGCTTCTGATTACCCCCTCCTTCAAACTACCCTCCCTTCTATCACCCCCCCCCCCCACCTCTTATTCCCTTCCCCATTACTTTCCTGTTGGGTAAGATACCCAATTGAGTAGGTATGTTATTCCCCTTAAGTCAAATCTGATGAGGGGAAGGTTCACTCATTCCCTCTCACCCCCCCCCCCCCCAATCCACTGTGAAACCTTTTTGTTGCCTATTTTATGTGAGACATTTTTTCCCATTCTCTCTCTCCCTTTCTCCTCCCAATGTATTCCTCTCTCACCCCTTAATTTTTATTTTTAAAATATCATCCCTTCATATTCAACTCACCCTGTGTTATCTCTCTCTCTGTCTGTCTGTCTATCTATCTATCCATCTCCCCCCAACTACCCTAATACTAAGAAAGGTCCCATGATTTACAACTATCATCTTTCCATGTAGCAATGTAAACAGCTCAACTTTAATAAGTCCCTTATGATGTCCCTTTCCTGTTTACCTTTTCATGCTTCTCTTGTTTCTTGTATTTGAAAGTCAAAATTTCTATTCAGCTCTGGTCTTTCCATCAAGAAGGCTTGAAAGTCCTCTATTTCATTGAATATCCATTTTTTTCCTCTGAAGTATTATACTCAGTTTTGCTGGGTAGGTGATTCTTGGTTTTAATCCTTGCTCTTCTGACCTCCAGAATATCATGTTCCAAGCCCATCAATCCCTTAAAGTAGAAGCTGCTAGATCTTGCGTTGTCCTGATTGTATTTCCTTAATACTTGAATTCTTTCTTTTAGCTGCTTGCAATATTTTCTCTGTGACCTGGGAACTCTGGAATTTGGCTACAATATTCCTAGGAGTTTTCCTTTTGGGATCTCTTTCAAGAGATGAATTCTTTCAATTTCTCTGTTCCCCTCTGGTTCTAGAATATCAGGGCAGTTTTCCTTGATAATTTCTTGAAACATGATGTCTAGGCTCTTTTTTTGATCATGGCTTTCAGGTAGTCCAATAATTTTTAAATTCTCTCTGCTGGATCTATTTTTCAGGTCAATGGTTTTCCCTGTGAGATATTTTACATTGACTTCTATTTTTTTCATTCTTTTGGTTCTGTTTTATAATTTATTGATTTCTCATAAATTCCTTAGCTTCCATTTGCTCCATTATAATTTTGAAGGAATTATTTTCTTCAGTGAGCTTTTGAACCTCTTTTTCTGTCTTTTAAGGCATTCTTCTCCTCATTGACTTTTTTGCACCTCTTTCGCCATTTGAGTAGTCTACTTTTTAAGGTGTTATTTTCTTCAGTATTTTTTTTTAGGTTTATGTTAACTTGTTTTGCATGATTTTCTTGCATCACTTTCATTTCTCTACCCAATTTTTTCTCTATTTCTCTTCCTTAATTTTCAAAATCCTTTCTGCGCACTTCCATGACTGAACAATTCCTGTGAACGATTCATATTTTTCTTGGAGGCTTTTGACGTAGGAGCTTTGACTTTATTATCTTCTTCTGGTTGTATGTTTTGATCTTCTTTGTCACCAAAGTAAGATTCTACAGTGTGACCTTTTTATGCTTTTTGCTCATTTTCCCCAGTTAAATACTTGACTTTCTAAGTCTTTGTCAAGGTAGGATTCTGCTTCCAGTGGGACTGAGAGATGGGGTTAGGTATACTGTCCCAAGTTTCAGAGGTTTTGTGCAGCTATTTTTAGAGATACTTCTAGAAAGCTGTACATTTTCAACTTTTCCAAGGTGGTATGTTCAAAGGAGAGGTGTTTACTCCTCTCCTGGCTTGCACTCTAGTCTGTGAGTGACACCATGTACTCTTTTCTGCCTTGGAACTGTGAAGAGAATTCCCTCTCCACTCCTGCCACAAACTCCCCTCTGCCAGTGTTCCTCCTCAGCCCAGGACTGTGGCCCAGATCCAAGCAAGGCAAAGGAAGAGAATCCTGCCTCAGCACCAGCAAAGAAATCCCTGCAATCCCCCTTTGATTAGCTGCTTGATCCCCCCACTATCTGTGGGCCCAGAGCTCCAGAAACAGCTGCTGCTGCTGCTGCCACCACCACTGCTGCTACCACTGCCACTGCCACTGCCACCACTACCTCCACTGCCCTGCGGCTGGAGCAGGATGGTGCTCCTCTTTCACCCAGATCCCATATAGTTTTCCCACTGACATTCTATGCTGTCTTTGCTGTTTATGGGTTGAGAAGTCTGGAAACTGACACAGCTGCCAGTGATTCAGTTCCCTGATGCCTGATTTGGCTTTGTCTATGCTGGTGTGACCCATGCCAGACTGTACTCCACTTCCAGCCCAGTGTGATAGACCCTTGCTGTTGACCTTCCAGGCTGTCTTGGGCTGAAGCTTTGTTTCACTCCATTATTTTGTGGATTCTGCAGCTCTAGAATTTGTTTAAAGTCATGTTTTTACTGTTAATTGGGGGAGACTTCAAGCAAGTTCCTGCTTTTACTCTGGCATCTTGGCTACACCCCCATGTCCATTTTAAACCTATTTTTTCCATCTTCATATCTTAAAAAAAATGCTTCTGCTCTGTCAAGCAAAGCCTAGATGATTTATCCAGTATGTTTTAGTGGGGATTCTCCATCAGACATAGGAGGGACTAGAGGGCCCTTGAGGTCTCTTCCAGTTCATAGCTTGTAATTTGGATAGCTGTTATTACTGTGACATGCAGTAAAAGGCCAGAACAGGGTATATGGGGAACAGGAGGTGGGTTATGGGTAGGGCTTATTTTTTTCCCCTCTGAGAGACATATTAAAGAAAATGGGATTGTAATTGGAAATTCTTCCAGCATGACATTGACTGGCTTCCTCTATCTTAAGCAAAAATTCTCCAAATTCCTACTATTTGCAGAGACCAAATGTCTCTGTGGCATACCGCCTCACCTTCTGAAACTCCAGCCTTGGAGGGAATGGGGAAACAGTCCCTGCCTTAGAGGCATGATATTAGCTTACTCATCTTGCTATTTCTGCTGCCTTCCCTTCAAATGTTATCATCTTAACGTTTCAGTGAACTTGGCATGGAATATCCAGTGTTCCCCAATTTCCCCTTGCCTATTACTAATTCATGAGGAGATGCATAGATTCAGATTGCTTTCAGTGCTGAGGTAAGGAGTTGCAGATTAACAGCCTGGAGGGTCATTTATTCAGTAGTTTGGTTGAATGGACAGGTATTATCGGCTCACTTCATTATGTCCCTAAGGGCTGTTTGTATCTTCCATGGGCATTTTACAGATATCCATGATTCACTCAGCTCTTAACCTCAGCCCAGACTTGGCCCTGGATTTTGGAATCAGACAAGAGGGCAATGCAGATAGAGCCTGCCTGGTATTAGGAGTTTAAAGAAAGGAGATACATTGATTTTAATAGCCAGCATTTACTTATCACTTACAGTTTGCAAAATGCTTTTAAAAAATCCCATTTAATCTTTATAGCAAACCACATTAGTATGATTATCCCTATTTTACACATAATTAGAAAATTGTGACTGAGAGTTTAGATGACTTGTACATGTCACATACTTAATAAATGTCTGAGATAAAATTTGAGCTGAGTTCTTTCTGACTCCAAGTCCAATACTCTATCCATTGTGACACCCAGCTGCTCTACTGGGTATAAATCAGTCAGGGATTTTTAAGGTTCCTACTATGTACCATACTAGGACAGCTAGGTGACACAATGGATAAAGCCTGGGAACAGGAAGACCTGAGTTCAAATCTGGCCTCAGACAATTATTAGCTATATGACCTTAGACAAGTCACTTAACCCTATTTGCCTCAGTTCCTTTATAAAATGAGCTGGAGAAGGAAATGGCAAACCACTCCAGTATCTTTGCCAAGAAAATCCCCAAATGGGGTCAGGAAGAATCAAACACTACTGTAGTGACAACATATATACCAAATATGGTTCTAAGTGCAGTAAATACAAAGTCTCTGCCCTCAATGAGCTACCATTTTTATGGATGAGACAATGTTTATGTTTATAGATGTAAGACACATGCTCTTGGTGGGAGAGAGATTAGTATCTGGGTATATAGTATAGGTGAGAGTTGATGAGGGACTACACTAGGCTGGTGGTATGACAAGATTTGACAATGAATTGGATATGTGGAATAAGTGAGGGAAGTTAAGCAGGCACTGAGGTTATGGACTTAAGTAATTGGAAGGACAGTGGTGATTTTTAGTGATAACAGGAAGATTAAAAATAGGGGGTGGTTGACTAGGGAAAGAATGAATTCTCTTTTGGTCATGTTAAGCTTAACATATCTATGGGAGGTCAAGTTCCACAAGTCTTATTGGCAATTTGTGATGTCTCCAGTTCAAGAGAGTTTGGAAGAGAAGCCAGGGCTGGATATATAGATTAGGGAGTCATCTCTCCAAGTCCAATAATTGAACCCATGGGAGCAAATGAAGTCACCAAGTGAGATAATACGGAGAGAAAAGAGGGCAAGGCAGAGCTTTGGGCTCTATCCTCACTCAGTGCATGTGACATAGGTGATGATGG
>CM053589.1:123835348-123870607 GCA_028646515.1 Pseudochirops corinnae
AGAAAGTTTGAAACTCAAGAGATTATGGAACTGAATCTTGTAAACTAAAAGTAAATAAACAAATAAAAAAAAATTAAAAATATTTTTTAAAAAGAAACTGATTGGATTGATAGACACTTCAAATTTTAGAGTTAGAAAAAATCTCAAAGGTCACCTACTCTAATCTTCTACTTCATTTTCACTTCTACACAATAAGTGGTCATTCAGCTGCTTAGATATCTCCAGTGATAAATAACTCACTTCTCCCTGAGGCAGCACATTTCTATTTTTATATAGTTATAATTATTTGACACTTTTTCCCCTTGTGATGAGGCAAAAACTGTTCTCCTCTGACTCTATTTCTATTTTCTGTTTATTTTTTTTTACCCGAAACAAGCCCAGTTCCCTCTTTGATATGATAGCCCTTTAAATATTTAAAGACATCCACAACCCCAGTTCCTTAAGCTTTCATCACACTCCCCTATCCCCAATTAAACATGTCTTCAACCAATCCCCCAATGGAAGGAAAGGAGAAATAGAAAATCACTTTTACTACTTTTATTAGCTCCCCCAACTTTGGTGACTCTTTCTGGAACAGCCTTCTAACTTGACATCTTTGACTTTACCACTCTCCTACCCCACCTTCAATTGCTTGGCAGAAGGAAAGCCAACCTACTTTGACCAGAGCCCGCTTGATGACTTTGCCAATATCTTGTCTCCACTCTGGGATGTCAGGATTGTGGTAATCCAGATTGGGTGAGAATGATAGTAACTGTGACTGGAAATACTCTTCAGAAGGAAAGACAGAGGGAGAGACAGAAACAGGGAGAGAGAGGGTGGGGTGGGGAAGGTAAGTTAGTCCAATGATTATGCTACATTGAAGTATGTACACCAGGCAATAAAAGAACTTTGGTTATTGGAAACAGGTTTATCCACCTCCATAAACCAGTCCTGTTAATTCTGGACTATAAACATGTGCTCACTGTAAAAGATCCATTTTCTGAAATACACAAATTCTGAAAATAGACATTCTGTGTGAAATCCCAGAAGAGCAATGCTCTTGTTGCAAAGGCTGACACCATAACAAACTTTACAAGAAACCTTACATAATGGGGCCAGGTAGGTACAACTTTACTACTCCATCATACTTTTCCCTACTTCTTGTTCTCTTATCTGTCCTCCCACTAAATGTCATGGATACTTAAAAAATGGATGAATAAGCATCACTAGGGTGGTTGGACCAGCCTGACTGGACAGCCACATGGAGCCAGTGACTAGCATATCTGTGGTCAAATATGCATAGGTACTTAGGAACAGTATTAGTCCAGGTCAAGGCATTTCTAACTTGATAATGTCGACAACTACTTTCTTCTTCCTTTGGAAGAGTGACCCTGACAGAGACTTCCCTTTGTCAATGCAGACCAGCAACTTATTGAACTCATTGTGTCACTGTCCTTAACCTGGAATTTCCCTAGCTCAGGAGATTTTGCGATGTGTAGTCCCTACCCACTTGTCCATTTGTTGTTAACTATAGAGTCATGGGAAAAACTGTGTTTACTGACAACATATGGTCCAAACAACAGGGCAGGAGCCGTACTGCTCTTATTGCCCTGCCCCCACTGTCACTTTGTTCTAGTTCACTCAGAGGAGAAAAAGAGCTGAGGTTTGGCCTTTTGCTCATTCTACAAAGGCTTCTCCTGTCTGCTGGGAGAGGTGGGGAGGTGTAACTTTTGCTGGGTGGCTGGGAACCAACAGGAGATGCAGTGGTAGTTCTTTGACTTTACCATGCACCGCGATATCTTTGGAGTCCTGGATGAGGGCGTTGCCAGCTGCCACCTGGACTGTTATGGTGTTTGGTCCCTCAGAGGTGAACATGAAGGAAATGCTGCTGTTCAAGGTGATCAGGGGCTGGAAGACATCAAAGAAAAACAAAAAACAAACACCATTCATTCCCAGTTCCTGGAAGTCACTGGATTCTTCCCCTGATTAACTCAAGAATACTTTAATCAGCATCTTATTCACCTGCCTCTCCCATGCCCCCATGGAGCCTTAATTCCTAATTAGTGAGATGAAATAAATTTAATTGGTACAACTTACTAGCAGCTGTGATTGAAACAGCATAATGTAGGAGTAATAATAATAGTAATAATAAGAGCATTTAAACAGCACTTGAATGTTTGTGAAGTACTTTTTAAAAATAATCCATTTTACTTTCACAACCACCCTCTGAGGTAGGTGCTACTATTATCCTTATTTTTAGGTGGAGAAATTGAAGCAAACAGAGGTTAAGTGACTTGCCCAGGGTTACGGAGCTGGTAAGTGTGACATGAGATTTAAATTGAGGTTGTCCTGACTCCAGGACTACCACCCCATCCACCACACAATTGACTTAGACTCAGGAGACCTGAGTTTGCATACTCCCTCCATCATTTAACCATGATAAAATTACTTAAGTTCTATGCAATTGGGGGAGTCATTTAACTCTTTTGAGCCTTAATTTCCTTATCTAAAAAATGGAGATAATGATATTAGTCTTACCTCAGAGTGGTGTAAGAAACAAATGAGTTAATAGACGTAAAACCATTTTGTAGTCATAATATACTATTTAAAATATATTATTCCTTCGGGAATTTTAATTATCCAGAAATAGAGGGAAGGATCTCCTGGCCTTTGGTATGACAAGGACAAGGGCAGCTTTTCTACACTGTCCCCTATCTTTGATTCTGAAATAAAGGAATAACAATAGAATAAAGTGTTCTACATAGAGATCAAGGTTCTTCTACTACAGCGGTTCTCAACCTGTGGGTCAAGACCCCTTTAGGAGTTGAACGACCCTTTCACAGGGGCCACAGGGGTTGCCTAAGACCATCGGAAAACACATATTTTCAATGGTCTTAGGAACCGAGACACCATGCTCCTCTATCCATCTCCAGATAGATCCCTGGCATTAGGAAGGTTGAGAACCACTGTTCTACTACCTGATCATTGGCATCTGAAATGAGAGTGAGGACCATCTTGAGACACTTGCTGCAACTCTTTTAGTCAAGACCCTGGCAGACTGGCCTTCTAACTGCTTTGGAAGGAAAATGATTCCTTCTCAATTTTCCTCCTTACTGACTCCCTGTCTCTCTTGATAAAAGCAGAAAACTTCAGTGGAAAGGGATCTCGGAGGCCATAACGCAAATGATAAGTAGCATTTCTATAGTGCTCTAAAATCTGTAAGCACTGTACATGCATTATTGTCTCATTTGAGCCTCAAAGCAACTTCTTGAAGCAGGACTACTGACATTTTTATGTATGAGGTAACTGAGACTCAGAGAGTTTGAGGGCTGAAGCGATGGTCCGCACAAAAGCAAACCAAGGCAGCTTTTCTAACCAAGGTCCAGCATGCCTCCACAATGCTATGCTATAGAACTTATCTCACAGGATTATAGGAATCCAAGAAGATCATGCACATAAAGTCTCAAAGAAAGGAAGGGTAGAGAACATGCAGACTATTAACTGGGTGGCCAAGATGATCTCTGATGGCCAACAAAGTTCTAGAATTTACTAAATGAGCTCTATTATATCAAAGAGATGGAAAACTGAGAAAAAGAAGTTGATCTCAAAGGAACCAGCAACGCTGTAACAAGCATTTTTTGTCATGCCAGATCCAACTTATTTACTTTTTTTGATGAGGTTACTAGAGTAGAAAATCAAGGGAATGCTGTGTGTGTATGTATGTATGTATATGTATGTGTGTGTATATGTATATGTATGTATGTATGTATGTATGTATGTATATAGTTGACCTATATCTGGCATCTAACAAAACATATTATGCCATTCTAGGGGAAAAAGATGGAGGAACATGGGTTAGAGCACAAGATAGGTGTTTTGGAACTGGCCGAATGGCCAAACTCAAAGTGGGGTCAACACAACATCAACCTAGCAAGAGGTCTCCAATGGAGACCCTATAGGGATCCATTCTTGGCCCTATGCTACTTAACATTTTTTTTTAAATGACTTAAAGGAACAGTTGGCCTGTTTATCAAATTTATAGTTGATACAAAGCAGGAAAGGACAGCTAATATACAGGTTGGCAGATTCTGAATTTGAAAAACTGTTGATAGGTGAGAGTGTTGGACATAATCTAAGAGAACTGAATTTAACAGAGATAAATGTAACGTCTTATACATGGGTTTGAAAATATCAACTTCACAAGTACAAGATGGTGGAAGGAGGTACGAGTAGATAGCAGTTTGCCTGGGGGAAAAAATAAGATCCTGGGATATTAGTAGATTGCAGGCCTAATGGTGCAGTCAAAAAAGCTAACACATTTTTAGATTTATATTTCTATATCTACATCTACATCTATAGCTCTTTCTATATACATGTATGTATATCATATACTTAGATACATCTATATACACACATATAAATACATGTGTACATGCATGTATGTGTGTATGTATGTGTGTGAGAGCCCTGCCTTACTTTGCCCTGATGCAATCATTCTTAGATGACAGTTTTCTATTGCAGAAGTACAATTTTAGGAATAACAGTGATAAACTGGAGAACTTCCGGGGGTGGGGTGGGGGGACAAGAATGGTGAAAAGCCTTATGTTTAGTAGAGAAGAAAAGCCTTAAGGGAAGGAGAAGAGGGGCATGATTATTAGGTTCCTACATCTAAAGGGCTTTCTTGTGGAAGATGGAATAGACTTGTTCTGTTTTGTGCCAGAGGATAAAAGTGGGTGAAGTTGCAAAGGAGCAAATTTCAGATTGAATTAAGAAATAAACAATCACAGAGGGAAAGTTAGAAGCCCCCTTAGAGTCCATCTAGTCCAATCTCCTCATTTTATAGATGAGGAACTGTAGCCAAGACACTTGCCCATGATCACAGAGCTATTGAGTGTCTGAGGCAGGATCTGAACCTAGGATTTCAAGAATGCAAGTCCCACACTAGCTAACCACTTCCCTGTGTTGTCTCTGAGAAATATTCCTAAAATTTGAAGTAAACAAAAGGGAAATAGATTGACTCAGGAGCTTGTAGATGCTCTCCCTCATTGGAATCTTTAAGCAATGAGAGTCAGTCAATAAGCATTTATAAAAGGTCCCCTCTATCTTTGGATTGATTTGCTCAAGGTCACATAGGTTACAAGTAGCAGAGACAAATTCAAAACCCAGTCTTTCAGCACTGTTTCTACTTCATCACTAAGCTTTTCTACTCTTACATTTATTATCAACCACTTTTCATGCCACTTCAAAACCTGCATCAGCGCTGAGGTCAGGACTAAAATTCAAAATTCATTTCCTTTTGAAGTGGGCAAGTTCTTCCCAGACAGAATTGTGGCTCCTTATGACCTTCTACTGTCCTGAGAAATTCAGGGATCTAAGGATGATGCTATTTGAAATCAGATGGAACTCTCCCAGTAGGTCAGCCAGCCCATGTTTGGCACCAGGCCACATCAAACAAGATTGGGCAGGATGCTTACAATGGCCTTTGGGCCACAGAGCCACAGGCTTCCCAGGCTAAGGAAATTGAGGCAGCTAATTTTGTTTTTCCAAACTGCTTTTGTTTTTCATCAGCTGTTACAGCATCATGGCTGGTTTCACTATCATCAGGAAGCTGGAACTCTCAACTGGCTCCTTGAGTTTTTAACCAGCCACTGATGTCTGGAGATGTATGTTAAATTAAATCAAGTCTTTTAAGGTTCATTTGCTCAAATCTATTAGACAAACAGACACATTTATTAAGCTAGACCTCTTTTAATTCCAGCAAATTGGCCTTTCAGAAGACTCCAAATCCAATGGACAAGCAATTGACTCCTTTGAATCTGACTTCTAGACAGACTGGAGGGCAGAGCTGCAATAAAACGCTTTAAAATAATAATGCCTGGTTTGCACTCCAGCCATGCATGTGCCCCATATATCCCCTATTGAGAACTCCTTCTGTGAGACAGGTAACCAGTCATCTACTGAGCTCAGGCAGCCAACTGACAAATCAGTGAGTGACAATTTACTTGGGAGATTTCCACTTGACTAATGGGAATAAGGAGCTGCAAGTCAAGTTTTTGTAGTTAACTCTACCAAGTTGCCCCAGCATAACATACTCTGTGTTCATTTTAAAGTACAAAAATATTTGACTATTCCACATCACCCAGGATTTAAAAGAACTCAATGTAAATAGATGTTTCTGAATAATCAGGCTGTACAAATGTGTCACTCCTCCACTCAAAAGCTTTCAATGGCTCCCCATTGCTTATAAAATAAAGTTCAAAAGAGGAAAAGGGGATAGGAGGAGAGAAGAGGAGAGGGGACAGGACAGGACAAGAGAGATGAGATGCTCTTTCTTATTACTCTACCCTTATCTCAGTATTCCTTCCAAAAAGGAAGGAAAGCACAATTCTAGTGGCTAATCTTGGAGTGATCAGAAAACTACCAGTTCCATGCGAAAATTAAACCTTGTCAACACCAACAATCATTAACCTTCACATGTGGAAAGTACCAAATGCATCATGTCATTCAACTTCCTCATTTTACAGATGAGGAAACTGAGACCCGGAGAAGAAGACTGACTTTTCCAAGGTCACCCAGAAAGCAGAACTGAGATCCAAACTCACTACTTCTGACTCTAATTATTGCTATTTCTACTCAACAACTCTGTGACAGAGGCAGGGAAGAGAACTCAGATCAGCCCTCAGTCTCCTACTACTGTGTTCTTTTTATTATACCGTGTCACCTTTCATTGTATACTCCACCATTATTTTAAGCACACAGTTCTTATTTATGATGGTATATGGGTATTTTTTAGGATCCAAATTTTAAAATAACCATCACAAGAGCCAGAGCCCCATCACACTAAAAGTAACCCAGGAAAATAGGATAACAATTTCATGAAGAGAGAAGAAAATCATTCAAGTTTGTTGAGTCACATTCACTGTTGTTTCCATCCCTGTATTAGTAAAGTGAAGATCCTAAAGCTATCCTTCAACATTAGCGGATATCAGAGACCCTTAAAACATGCTCAAACCTTAGTGCTGTTGCCAAACCACCAGAAATAGGTGAGGGTCCCCAGCTGGCTGGGCCATACAACAGCAGTGACGTTGACCTCTTTATTCCTGATGGCTACAAATGGAACACTGAGATGGACATGTTCCACGGGACCTAGAAGAACAGGAAGAATCAATTTAAAAGCTTCTCTTCCTTGAATGGGCTATCCAACATCACCAATTCCCTCTTTGCTCCTTTACCCTCAAAGTTTAACAATATATCATAGTCATCATTCCAAATATGCTCAAATAGAAAGTGCCCTCCCATCAAGAAGAGGAAATTTGGATGAAGAGAATTCTGACTCAATAGGAAATGAGTCAACAATTTTATTCATGTACTTCTTTATATTATTTTGTCTTGAAATAACATCTGAGGGCTTGCGGACTCTAAATAAAACCTTCTTGGGTGATTACCTATACATTCTAGTTTATCCACAAATACTCATTGAAACTTTCAGCTCAAGGACAAAGTGAGCTTGCTAGACATGCAAACCAATAAACAAAGGGAGAAGTAACCATCACTTTTTTCTCCAGTGATTTGTGGGCATTGCGATTTGGGTCAATGCATTGTATGGGAGGGAGGGTTTTCTCATTATCATCCTCCTCCAAGTCATTATCATCCTTCCTCCACTGGCCCCTTGTCCACTGTCCTCTGCAGTGCCCACATTGGTGGGTGGGGCTCTGTTAAGAGACAAAGGGTGCTCTCAAATAGGAATGAAAACACAAGCAGAATTCCCAAACTTGGATTAAGCCACCCACCAGGGGAGTAACCAACTATCCCTTTCTGCACTCATAAAGCAGGTGTGAGCAGCAGCACATTTAAGGCAGCAAGTAATCAGAATGCCAAAACACATCTAATGCATACCAATGTAGAATTTTAATTTAGAGCATTTGGGAAATAAAAACGAGCACAGGAAGATGCAGGTGGGGAAATGCAAATGTTTCAGCTTTACATTTAGTTGGGTGAATGTTCCCCAATCTTGTTTTATTTTTATGCTGAATTAAATTAAAATGCTTAATGCTTCTGTTCAGGATATATTAGGTAGACTCTCCAGGGCTTTGCGGTAACAGAGTTTGATTTGACTGAAATGGGCTGAGGAGGGGGTGAGGGAGAGTTCTCATGATGATGCCATTGTAGTGCACATATCCCAGAGCTGGTGAACATACCTGCACAGGCAGCTGTTCTGTTGCAGAGGGACATTATCTTTCATCTCTAAAATAAGGACCATATTCTCATCTCTTGGATTAAGGGCCATGTATTGGGGGGATACCAAGGATTTCCAAGCCTTATAACCTTTATTATTTGTGTCTATAGTCATATCTCAAGCAATATGATGCAGAGAAAGTACTGGGTTAGAAACCAGGAGACCTAGCTTCTTGTCCTAGATCTGGTCTAGACTAATCCACAATAGCTTGGACAAACTGCTTAATCTTTCTAGCCCTCAGTTTTCCCATCTTTAAAATGGGTCTATAGCAATAGCTTGTGCTTCTTTCCTCACAGTGACATTATCATACTATCATTATTGCTGATTGAGATGGAGAAGAACTTCCCCAGAAGGCAATGAGGCAGAAGTTTGGTTTTTTTTTTTCTGTTTGTTTTGTTTTTTGGGTTTTTTTTTTTGAGAGTTCAAAAGATAATGTGAATAATCGTGGCTTTTTTATGTGAAAAGAGGTAAACAGGTATGGCCTGAGACCCTGGGAATTTCCATTAGTTTTGCAGTCCCAGAAATTCTGCTCGACCTTTATTAGGTTTGTCCAACTTGGTCCTGGCTGCTCTGGGTAGGTTAGTCCCAGAGGAGTAACAGGGATTTCCCTAAGTTCACATCAAGGGCAAAAGTCATTGGCTGTCAGTGGGATTGATCAGTATCAATCATCATGATTCATTCTCATGGATGGAGGTATGAGTCATATAGGCGAAATATCTCCAACAATAGCAATGAGACCAGGATGCTTTCAGCATAGGGAGGAATATAAACTTGCCTCAGAGCTGGAGATAAGCTATGAAGTATGCAAAAGGGAAGGGGGCAAAGAGGAGTTCAGGTGAAAATGAAAATGACAAGCTCCTAAAAACGCTCACCATCAAACAGTGATCCCTCTGATAAAATCCAATAATCCATGAGAAATTGGTTATTATGGGCAGCTAACAACTACTTTTGTTAGCTAATGGCCCAAGGTGAGGCCAAGAGCAGTTATCGCTCTAATAACTGGCTGTTAAAAGCAGCCATGATTGATTTTGAGGGAATTATGAGCATGATAAAATTTTCAAGGAACATTTCCTCCTTCTTGCACATAACCTGCAGCATAAACCAGCTTCACTTCTGACTGGCTATTGCCTTCAAGAAACTTCAGACCAGTCTCGCCACAAGTAAGGACCACACCCAAAGGAAGTGTGTGTGCCAATGCAAGTGTTTTTAGGAGTGGGGGAACTGTGCCTGAGTGTGTGTGTGTGTGTGTGTGTGTGTGTGTGTGCGCGTGTGCGTGTGCGTGTGTGTGTGCGTGTGTGTGTGCGTGTATAGTGTTGTCCAGGGGTGGGGAAACTGCAGCCTCAAGGCCACATATGGCCTTCTAGGTCCTCAAGTGTGGCCCTTCGACAAATCCAGACTTCATAGAACAAATCCCCTTCATAAAAGGATATAAATAATAAGACATAATAAAATATAAACAATATAAATTATAAAATAGAATATAAGTAAAGGGATATAAATAATTAAAAAGACACACTTGAAGATCTAGAGGGCCACATATGGCCTTGAGGCTGTAGGTTCCCCGCCCCTGGATAGATGTCCTTTCTCTATATACTATATATTGTATATATGAATATTGTATGTAGTACACATAAATATATGTGTAGGTGTATACATATAGGCAGCTAGGTGGTACAGGGGATAGATTGCCAGGCACGCAGTCAAGAAGACCTGAGTTCAAATCTAACCTCAGACACTTACTAGCTGTGGAACCCTGACAAATCACTTAACCC
Organism: Pseudochirops corinnae; assembly: GCA_028646515.1. Classification (NCBI taxonomy): domain Eukaryota; kingdom Metazoa; phylum Chordata; class Mammalia; order Diprotodontia; family Pseudocheiridae; genus Pseudochirops; species Pseudochirops corinnae. The sequence continues at coordinate 123,845,336 of CM053589.1, forward strand.
TGTTGGCCTCAGTTTCTCCATCTGTAAAAGAAGCTAGAGAAGAAAATGGCGAACGACTGAAGTATCATTGCCAAGAAAACCTCAAATGGAGTCACAAAGGAATAGACACAACTTAAAACAACTGACCACCACCAACAATACATACACATATATTAAAAATTTTTATACAACAAATAAAAAATAAATAAATAAAATAAAGCTTTCTGAACTCAATCAATTCCTTATATCAAGCAAGATTCAATTTTAAAATAATAATAATAATATCTGAAATTTTACATAGGGTTTTAAGATTTATAATTAGATACATTATCTCACTTGGTTCTCACAATGACCTTATAAAGTAGGGAGAAAAGATATTACTGCTACCATTTTACAGATAGAGAAACTGAGGTTCAGGGAGATTAGGTGACTTGCCCAGGTTCACACAGCAAGTAATGTAGTAAGGCAAGACATGAATGCAGGTTCTCCTTGATATTCTTTGCTATATATCTCAGTGACTCTAGTGGAAAAGAAATATCCTAGTACTTTAAAAAGAATTTACAAGTTTCCTTGGCATTTGTTGCAACAGGATTTTGTCTCAAAATAAATTTGACTGTAAGAGTTAAGCTTGTAATTTTACAAGTTAGGGCTGTTTCAAAACTAAGAATGTCTCCTTTAAAACCTTTCTTCTGCTTTCACAGAAATAATGATTTGCTTTGCTTTATGTTGTCTGCAGTCATTAAGGCCAGGAAATGGGTTTAACTTTTTAAAAATGAGTGTTTAGGACAGCTACCTAAGTACACAAAAATTCTACTCTCTAGAGGTGTCCTTTCTCTGGGGTTCAAGTTAAAGCCAAGGAGAAAGCTTAAAAGGTTGGTGAATAGTCAAAATAGATATCAAAACATCTAACTAATAAAAGTTTTATTCTCTCATCAGATATTCCCTACGGCCTTCATTTTAAGTATTGCTATTTCTTATTCAAATTCAACATCACCACCATCCTGTGTTATACTCTATTTTAGTCAATTGTAAAACCTTTTATCAACTTACTGTTCAGCAACTGAAAGGACTGCATCTGTAGTCTTAGTCTCAAAATTATCCAAAGAATTAAGTTTTAGTGCATATACACAATTTTGATGTGATCCCATAAGGAAAAGTCTAATGAAGACTGAGTGGTCCAAGCAAGAGGACCTCCTCTCTACTAATCTATCTGTCTGAGACACACAATGCATAATATCCTATCTTGTTAAATTTAAAATGAAAAATGTGTTATTCAAAATTCACATGTAAAAGGAATTTAAGTAATTAAATTTTCAAATGATTTTTAGTAAATTTTTTGCATATATACTTCTGAAGTTATTAAAGCTTAAAACTCTACTAAGACTTTTGGGAAACCGTATATGTGTATGTATATGAGTATATATGTATATTTACATGCACATGCACATATATACACAAATATATACATATAGATATTGACAAAATATGCTTCGATAAGATATATAGATCTATATAATACATATATGAATACATACACATCTATGTATGTATCTATATCTACCTACAAATACATATGCATAGCTGAGCACTCTATCCACTGTACCACCAAGTACAGGTATGATAATCCCCATTTGTCTTTCAGATGAGGAAACTGAGGCTCCTGACAATAGTCACATGGCTAATAAAGATCAGAGTCAGGATTAGAACCCAGGACCTTCTCAATTCCATGGCCAGTACTGTTTCCTGTTTATAGCACGCTGCCTCTCATATATGTGTGTATAGGAACACATATATATTTATGTGTATGTATATTGTGTATGTATATTCAATCCAGACTATGAGAAAGAGAGACAGACAGACAGACAGATAGCAAAAAGAAGAAAGAAAGTGCAAAAGTCTGAAGTCATTTATTGCCAGGGTAAACAGTCTTCTCATATCCAACATCAGCCTCTGAGGGCGTCATTGAGAAGCAGAAATCAACAATCTAATGAGGCCCCAGGAGTCCCCAAGAAAAGGTTAAATTGCATCCAGGGTTCTCAATGTAACAGTGCAGGGAAGGGTGAGGCATGGTTTTGAATCATTTCCATGCCAATGGTTAAACTTTCCAAAGAAAGTTTTATGTGTATAAACCCTCAAAAATCAGAAGAAAAAAAAAGTTGACTTCCTAAAATGATCTTCGAAGGGTCCTGGAGAGTCACAGTGTTACTGTAATAACAGTAAGTTCTAATTCTAACACAATGTGAAGGAAATGGGAAAGCAATGATCAATACAGAAACCTGACAGTTGTGAAATTCAGATGTTATTTACCAGCTATTGGAGGACCAGTATTCAGCCAAATCTATACCTTACCTGTGATCTGCAAAACTCAATCCCATCCCTCCCCCCTAGCTTTGAACTCTGGGCAAGGAATGGAGCAGGGGAGGTGGGTAAGCTCTGGGGGGTCTGTGTTTGTTCACCTACTTACAAACCACATGTAAGAAGAGGACAGCAGTATCCGAGCCCAAGTGGTTCTCTGCATAGGCCGTCACCTGGAAGATCCCCGCACTCTTGTACACGTGCTTGATGCCATCCTCAATGGGGCTGAAGTTAGCGTAGGACACAGCAATCCCATCTCCAAAGTCTAGCTGGATGTTTGTCCTCTGGAGATCACCCTGAAGGAGGAAACATTGCCCTGGGCTGATGAAGTGATTTAGGCTTTACTTAATCTTTATGCTTCCTCCTCTTGGACAAGGTGGGAATGCAGGAAACAACCCCTTACTCCATCATCCCTCAGGAGCTATCTTGGACTAACTACTCTTAGGACACTAGGGAACTCCAAGGCCATGATCCTCAGGGAGCCTATTAGAATTCTCCTATATCAAGGCCCATGTAAAGTATGTCGGGGCCATACCTGACACCAGAGTCGGAGGTTTTCTTTCCCCAATGACACAAGGTATATATGGGTATTCATGGTGCCAGATAACGAAAAGAGGTTCAATCCAGACTATGAGGCAGAAAGCAAATATTCTCTAATGGGAAGGAACCAAGGGTATCAATAAGCATTTCAAGGTCACAAAACACTTCAGCATCTGGCCACAAGCTTCTTCCAGCTTAATCTCCTATTCTCACCCTAGAAAACGCTCTGTTCTAACCAGGATGGTTAGGACTCAAACACACCTTTTGCCAATAACACTAGGTGGCATAGGTATTATCATCCCCATTTTTACAGATGAGGAAACTAAGGCTTTGAGGGGTTGAGTGATATGTTAGTGGTCACATTAGTAAAGGTCAGAGGCAGGATTCAACTCCATGGCCAGGATTCTTTTCCACAAATAACATGCTGCCTCTCATTATTATCACCTGGCTGAAGGCATACCTGAATGGATGAGTGACTTTTTATAGCACTTCAACTTTACAAAGTGCTTTATAGACATGACCTCATTTGATTCTCATAACCCTCTTGTAAGGTAGGTGGTGTGGCTATTATAATTCCCATTTTAAAGATAAAGAAACTGAGTCTCAAAGAGGAGAAGTGACCTCCCCAGGATCATACACCTATATCAGATTCATGCTCATGTGTACAAGAGCAGAGATGAACAGAAAGGGCAGGGGAAGATCGATCAGGGTGGTGGGGATAGTGGTGGAGAAGGAACCAGAAATTCAGATATCTATGGACAGTCTAATTTCCTTAAATTCCTGGGGACTCCACAATGACAATGACAATGACAACCCTTTACCTTCCCTTCCATATAGCACAGCTTCTGTCGGGCCCTTTCTACCAAGTACTCAACCCATAGGTTGTATGAGGGCAATAGTGGGGCAAACCATGACTTCTTCAAAGATCTCCTTCAGGATCATAGTTATTAGTAGAGATGGTAGGGGCCTTAAAGTTCAATTAGTTGATGACCCTCATGTTAAAAATGAGGAAACCAAAGCTCAAGAAGGTCTTGAAGACTTGCTCTAAGCAGTGAGGTGGTAAGAAGCAAAGGAAGGATTCAAACCCAATGTTCTCAACCTCTGAATCCATAAAACTCTTTCCAGGAGTTATGGGCAATTACTGGTTACAAATATGAGTTGAATCTCTCTTCCAGATCCTTCATTCCTTTCTCAGTTGGACAGATGGACAACAGCTGATATTTACAAGGTTTAGGAAGCACTTTACATTACATTTACATTACCTCATTTGATTTTCACAATACAACTGTGAGATGAGTGTTATAGGAATTATTCCCTCTTAATAGATAGGAAAACTGAAACTCAAAGGTCAGGTGACTTGCTGAGAGTTACATGCTTTATAAAGATCATAGTCAAGATCTGAAGCAGAGTCTCTCCTAGCTCCAAGCATAGCACACAGTCCACCAAACTTCCTCAGGATAATGCCACTTCACTCCCTCATGAATCTATGAATTCCAGAGTGTTTTAAGCAACACAGATACCAATTATCAAATAAACTGAGGGAGAGAGCCCAAAGATCAAAAGTCCCTCCCTCTTGCCTCATTGCAAATGCTTCATACTCCATTTATATTCTTTATGAAAAGAGGTGGAGCAAAAGAGGAAAATAAACTTCTCAACACTGGACCATTGGCACCAATCACTTTTCCTAGAGAATGACTGTGAGTCCCACACTCTTTATTCTGCCTCCTTCCCAGAAGTTCCTTGGCTATGTATGAATACTGATAGATGCTTCCCAGCCCCCACACAATGTCAACTATCTATGAGTTTATGAAAACAAATTAAGGTGGAAATGAACTGGCAGTCTTTCAAACGGATAAGATTGGGGCTCTACCAAGTCATTCAAGAGTCACCTTTCATAGCTCTGGCCCTTAAAACTCCCCAAATGGAAATGTGATGCTGACCTCTTCCAAAGCCTCTAACTCTTTCAATCAAGTGTCTGGAAAGGGAGATAGATGCCAATTGGCCAGTCTCAGATAATATACCTCAAAAGCCCAGTTCATGTTGAGTCTGCTTTTAAAAATTCCCAAAGCATTCTGTCTTTGGAGAAAGAAAATTCAGTTTGGTCACTTCCCAAGAACCCCAAAGCACAGAGCAATTTGCATGTAAATTTTTAGGACTTTGTAAATCAAAAATCCCACATGCAGCCCCACAAGAGCAAATGGCACTTATATTTTCCATGACCATGGAATAAATAAAGTGGTAGCTGGAAAGACAAAATGGTATGGAGTGGAACACGCACAGGATGTGGGGATCAAATGCTTCGGCTCATATCCTACCTTTGGCTATTACCTTGTTGATTCTCATTAGGGAAATGGGGATAATGAATTAGGATTACAAATTTCATAGGATTATTGGCAAGAAAATGCTTATGCATTGTAAAGTGCTATAGAAAATAACTTATTGTATTGTGGTCATCACCATCATCATGATTATCATTGTTCCTCTAGCTAATGAGGCTAACCCCTCCCCCAGTCCCAAAGTGACCATGCACATTTTGGTTTCACTGACAAGTCCAGGAAACATATAAATGAAATCTATAATTGCTAGAGGAGGAATCAAAACAAAAACCTTATACCATCTTTTAAAAGGAATTTTTAGTAACATAACCTTCCCAATCACATTTTTGAAACCTCAGAGAATACAAGGTAGGAGTATTTTGGAATGTGACAATCCATTCAGGGATTTCTCAAGAGAGGTTAGAATTTGGAGTGAGGCAAAGAAAGATAGACTGTGTTAGCTCAGAGTAACACAAAGGAAAGCTTATGTTTCTTTCATGTAGCATATATAACCTGACGGAGAGAAAAATTCTATACACAGAGCAGTCCCTGAAAGGGAATTCTAGGGAGGGGGACACTAAGATTCCTGTCACTCATGAAATAATCTGATACCACTGAATTGATAACAAATCAGCTTCTATTTCCACTGCCAGTACCTACACTATGCCAGTCTCTCCACTCTTTTCTCTCAAAAGTTCCAGCTGTGTCCCCTAGGCTTGGCTTTTCTGCAGGCACCCAGCATCTAATAAGATTCGTGTCCTCATCCAGGCAGAAAGAAATGTCACTTCCATGTGTCTCAGCTTCCACATCAAAGTTTGGAACCTACCTCCTCCATGAGGATGACAAAGGTGGCATTGTGCCCTTGCTCAGCCACCAACCGCCCGTCCACAGTCACCACGTGGAGCCCCCTTGGAGCCTTGCCTGGGCACTGCTGGGATTTAGCGGTATACTTCTCTCTCAGCCCATCTGTGCAGTTGTTAGACACAATTCTCCGGTACCTGGAGGTATTGACATTACAGTTTTGTTTTTTGGTTCACATTTATGTGTGTGTGTGTGTGTGTGTGTGTATGTGTGTGTGTGTTTAAAGAAAAGAGACTTCTCATAGCAGCTGAGGCCAAGCTTTCCTTATAAAGCTAAACAAACAACAAGGAGTTTCCATCCTTCATCCTAGGGAAAAGCAGCTCTGTATACATTGTTATTGATTGGTTCTACCTGGCGATCTGTGGCTCATGTTGCTGAACCAAGAAAGGAAAATCAATGTGCGAATCACATGGAATATAGAAGGAGGCTGCTGCTGGGATCATGCTGGGCCCTTGGGGTGAGAGAAAGCTGCCTTCCCTCTCCTGGGGCCTGCTCCTGCTCCTCCCCATGCAGAAATGGACCACGGTCCAGTTAGTGCACCTGCTTCTGCCTCTGATTACAGAAAACATTCTTTTGCCCCTGTAGGGCCCTTCTGTCACCTAACTGCTCTCACTTCAGAGTCATCAGGTTGTTTGATAGCATTTTATGGCACCCTCTCTGCCACTACCCTCAGTATTTCATTTTGCTCATGGTAGGACTGATAGACTTAAAAAAAAAAGTTGAAATAGGAGCCTTCTGTTCAATGCCACTGCAGTGGAACAATCTTCAAGCAAAGAGACCTCAGAGTTAGAGTGGACAGTAAGTTAGAGTGGACATTACAAAACTAAAATCACAGTACCTGATTGGGCCTTAGAGAACACTTAGTCTAACCTCTTTGTTTCAGAGCTGAGTCCCAGAGAGAAATGGCTTGCCTGAGATGCTACAGGGGTGGGGAACCTGCGGCCTCTAGGGGACATATGGCCCTCTAGGTCCTCAAGGGACTCTTTGACTAAATCAAAACTTCACAGAACAAATCTCCTTAATTAAAGGATTTGTTCTATAAAACTCAGTCAAAAGGCCACACTTGAGGACCTAAAAGGCCACATGTGACCTTAAGGCCCCAGGCTCCTGACCCCTGATTAGGACATCAGCTGCTGATGCTCTCTCTACCACACTACCACTGCCTCTTTCAAATAGAATATTGTGTATTTGGTCTTTCCAAGTCATCCTCACCCCACCCTACCCCCAGCTGTTAGTTAGTGCCTTCCTCCCTTCCTTCTAAAGTTCCCTTCCTTTCACTCTTGTAAAGTGTCTAGTAAATTCTCATTGTGTCTGAGTTGTCTCCCTTATTAGAATACAAGCTCCTTGAAGACAGAGACTTTCTTTTGCTCCCCAGCACTTAGCACAGTGCCTGGAACATAGATAACACTTAATATGTTTATTGATCAAGAGTTCAACTTTATTCTAACACTACTAACAAAATGCTTTCTGTAACTCCTAATGCATTAGAATGCCACGCTTTAGGCCCAAAAGACCCTTTATTGTACAAGTAAACATGTTCCATTGACTTTTTTTTTCTGAATACCTTGACATGAATTATTGATACCAGCCACTGGCAGGTGGCTGTCTGCAAGGTAAGATTACAGTAATCTCAATCTAGGACACTGTTCACTTCAAAGAGACCCAGGTTCTTCCCTTGCATGCCAGGGCTAATTAATCTGTCATAACCATTCCAATGATCTTCACTCAAAGGGCATCCAGAGGATCAAGGAAGGCAAAGAATTAAATGCATCCTGGGACTTCCTATCTGTCCTTCAGCATAGCTAACTAGCTCACCAACACTTAGTACAAGGTTTCTAATATCAGGGTCTGTAACTAGAATCTGAGATAACTAAGCTAGAAAGAATGGAAAGGAAGAAAGCCTTTTCCATGAGCAGGCATGCCTCATATTACCCTCCCCTCTTTTTTTTAAAATAAAGCTTTCATAGATGGAAGCCCATTCTACTGATTTTCTATAATTGTCTTACATTCATTTAGGAAGAAAGTCAAATGTTCATTGAACATTAAACATTTCTGCCTCAGCTAGACCTTCCTCCAAACCCAAATTCTCTGTTATGGAGTCAAAAATTATAAACCAATGTTCCAGTGCAAATTGGGTAGGGGATGGTACCTGCTATTTATAGTCATCTATGATAAATCCTTCTGCAAAAAAAAGAAATCCTCCCTGTAGTATGTGATTGGAAAGTTAGGGTCTTTAGAACATAGAGGAACATCTCAGGCTTGCACGAGCATGCACGTGTGCGTCCATACACACACACACACACACACACATACACACGGTAACAAAATGTTACAGAGGACACTGAGGTTCACTGGAATAGCATCATAAATAGACAGATCCCATGTAGCCAAAATTTAGAACATAAAAACTTTAAAAAGCTTTTTTATTACAGATAAGTCTGATGATATATTTTTATGGTGGTAGTGATATTTTATAAAAACCAGTAAAATAAACATAATTTTAGTGCTTTGAGTGATTGGCCAGGGTAAAATTTTGTGATATGGAGGTATTTGGTTGTCATGATGCATTGTGAAACAGTATTGGTCATATCAGGTGGTATAATTTTAACCTGTCATTTCTGGACCTCAGTTTCCTCATCCAGAGAAACAGAAGAGGATGTAGACATGATGATCTTCAAGGTTCTTCTGACTTTGAATCCTATAAAGCCAAGTGTTGCCTAAACTCAGTGAGCTTAAAATGGAATCAGCCCACAAGGGTAGCTGGAATTTATAACTGGTCTTTTTCTAACGAAGACCAGGGCATACTATGTAAAACATTTTTTTGTGAGAAAGTTGCCCATTACCAATCACTGCCTCTGACATTAGCCCTTTGGACCACCCTTTCCCAACCCCATAAACTGTATCAGAGGCTCACAAGTAATCTACCCACTCTCAGTGTTTCTCTGTCAGTGAAAACACAAGCCTATAAGCCAGTGGTTCTCAATCTTCCTAATGCCACGACCCTTTAATACAGTTCCTCATGTTGTGGTGACCCCCAACCATAAAATTATTTTCGTTGCTACTTCATAACTGTAATTTTGCTACTGTTGTAAATCTATCTGATATGCAGGATGTATTTTCATTGTTACAAATTGAACATAACCCACAGGTTGAGAACCGCAAGCCAAAGCTGCCTGATGTATAGTTTGAAACCCCTGAATCTCAATGTCAAGTGTCTTTGAAACAGAGATCAGCCCCTAGGAGCAACCCTGCCAGAACCAAAGCACTATCCATGTCAAGCTTTGGCTCAGGTTTGTTGTTTTACAGAACAATTCAAATTTTTTTCTGTCTTTAGCCTCCATTTTCCCCCCTCCCAGGTAGTAGTGAGGGATATGCATGCTATTATAAAGCTCAGTAACTTTAGAGGTAGAGAGAGGCAAGTGACTTGTTTGAAATTATAGGGAGTTTGTTAAAGAAGTAAGTTGGCATTGCAAAGCTAGACTCATAAGTCCCCGGTGAGTGTTGACTATATTTAGCTACACTGACTGTTTGGTAGGTCTGCTGTAGGTCAAGGAGCAAAGCTAGAGTAGAAAGAATAAATCTCCAAGAGAATTGTTTTAAGTTTCTGATAGAATCATTAAGGGAAGAACAGAGAGACAGATGCAAATGAGTAAATAGTACATATATATATATATATACACATGCACACATATACACACACATTCATAAGTACACACACACACACACACACACACATATATGCAATTTGAGGACTCTAGAAAGCATCCACATGTTACATTTCCAAGACCTTCTTAGCTAGAATCCTAGGACAATCTGTCACTCCAGAACTCAGTAATACCTACATGTCACTTATGACCATTTTCTTTGCCAGAGACTCCAGAAATGAGCCAATTGATGTTCTTTGCCAAGGAGAGTTAAACCAGTCTGGTTTGATGGTGCCAAGCCCACCGTGTAAGGACAAATGTCACCAAATCGCCCGAACTAGGGTGCCAGTCAATTTGATCACCTGCATAAAAAAACTGCCCCAAACTCACCTCCTCCATCCCTTGCTGCTAGCACAATGTCATCGTAAACATCCTGGATGTCTGGGTCTCTCTGCTGCTCTTAAAAAGCTTTAAGGAAGAGATCTCTACAACTTTGACCAGTCGTCACTCCCTAACAAGCCCTAAACATAAGCTCCTCTGAGTACAACTGCAGCTCACCCTGTCCTGTTGCAGCTTAGGCAAAAGGCCAGAAGAGAGTAAGAAGTGAGTGGCCCTGGCACTTACCCAGTACTGTTGAGGTAGCTCTGCCCAAGGCTGCAGTCCTTTGATGGAGAAGAGGGGTTGTACCAGAAAGCAGGGATACACTGATTATCTCCGTGTCTCTCATAGCCATAATCACTGCAGGTGGAGGAAGCACAACGAGACATGAATGTGGATATCTATCCACATGGTGTATACATATACATATCCATTTATAGACCAATGCATAAACTAATGCACATACACATCAGTGGCACACTGGATAGGACTCCAGCTCTGGGATCAGGAAGACCTGAATTCAAATTGGACGTGAGACACTGACTAGCCATGTGACCCTGGGCAAGTCGCTTAACCTCTTCTTGCCTCAGTTTCATCTACTGCAAAATGGAAATTATAATAGCATCTAACTCCCAGGGTTGCTGTGAAAATCAAACAAGAGAATAATTGCAAAGTGCTTAGTACAGTGCCTGGCTCATAGAAAGTGTCATATGAATGTTATTGTTCTTAAGGTTATTTTATACATATATACATATATATTCTTTGAATTTTTACTAAAGGAATATACTCATGAATAAAATATATCATCCCTGTTTTCATGGAACTGTACATATGTACATCCATATGTATATATGTGCATTTAAACACTTAATTATAGGCTTCTAGAGTTAGACAGGACCTTCAAAGTAGCCTGCTGTAATCCCTACCTGAAACATGAACATACATACTCAAATATAGTCTCATGTTTTTGGTAGGGTTTGCATGCACATATATAGTGGCAAGTGAAAGGAACATTGACTTTAGAATCAGAGGACCTAGATTTAAATTCTGCTGCTTTCATTTACCTGTGTTACCTTGGATCAGTCATTTAACTCTCAGAAGGGACTTCATTTTCCTCAAGTGTAAAAAGCAAGGGTTGGACTACATAACTTCCAAGGCACCTCCCATCCCTCATATTTCAGACATGTACACATGCATGTATGTATGTATGCATGAATGCATACGTGAATGTATGTGCACATATGTGCCTATAGATATATACAGACAGATATATAAATATACACATATGCAGGTACAGAAATACCATTGGAAATATATAACAGATGCATGTATAGGGACATAGAGTTTGTGACACATTCTTTTGAATATCAGGGGTAACAAATCTTTATTGCTGGAAACAAAGTTCTTTCAGAGGTAAGTATCAGGAATAAGGCATGTCTGTGGGTTGTAATTTTAACCCAGAATATGGCATACCCATTGGGCAATGTGATTGATTTTTGTCTATGCCTCATTCAGCTATGAAGGCTATTTAAAAGGAGAATTCCCATCATTGGTATATGTGCACAATCTTTCAAGAAAGGTGACACCTAAGCTCTAGTCTTTGTTTAAAAATGTGTCCTTTTGAGTGGCCATGTGGCGCAGTGAATAGAGCACCAGCCCTGGAGTCAGGAGGACCTGAGTTCAAATTTGACCACAGATATTTAACACTTACTAGCCATGTGACTTGGGCAAGTCACTTAACCCCAATTGCCTTGCCTTCCCCGCTCCAAAAAACAAAAAAAAAGGTGTCATTTTATAGTGTATATGTGTATTTTATAGTGTGTTTCATAGTGTAATACATTCATGTGCATGTGTACATACACATAATCATTCAAAATGGCCCTATTAATGAGAGGCCCCTTCTTCTTCTTTCTCTATTTTAAGCACCAAAGTTTTTAACTGCCTGAAATACACAAGAAAAGACCTTTGCCATAGCAAGATGGAGAAGAGATGCCCAAATAGTGAGGACTATTGTGGGCATCTACTCTTAGGGATGCTCATCAAAAGTCCAGAGTTTGTGCCTGACAACCACAGAGCTTCCAAATGACTATAGTTCCTCACACTTTTGCAGGACTCTTAATAGGCCAGGTGAAGAAAATGGAAAGATCATAAGGAGGAACAGTAGGGAGAAGAGGGAACTCATGTTTCTTGACCCACTCCCACTATTTATTCATTCTTTTGCTAGTATAGACAATAATTGCGAGCAAAATCCAGAATGGTTCACTGAATACCCAGAGGCTATGCCATATGAACCTAGGCACTTACTTCATCATCTCTGTTCTTGGCAGTGAAACAGCATTCCATATTGTCTCTGGGGAAATACTTCTCTCCCAAGAGAGTGCCCTCCCATTCTTGTCCAGTCTATCCTCTTCTGCTCTTGTCAAGATTCATTCACTCTTCCACTCATTCAACTACTCATTCATTTATCCAGTCACTCATTCATTTAGTAAACAACCAAGGTCCTATGCCAGTTGCTGTGAGGATTAGAAAGATGAATGAGACATCAACCCTCAAGTATGAGAGATAAGACATGTACACATATAACTGTAATACAAAGGAAAATGTGGTAAGTGCCTCAAAGATGTACAAGCTAAGTCTTCATGGGGGTGGAGGAAGAGGATCAGAGGGTTCCAATCATGATTAATGGTAAAGCAAGTGGTTGTGTTTGTTTTCTTAACAGAGATCATGACTCTTCCCCACAATAAGATAAGAGCTACGCACTATGGCTCTCTGATACTTTCCTTTATTCCTCTATCTATGTATCTATCTGTGTATCTATGTACGTATGTATGTATTTATCTATCTATCTATCTATCTATCTATCTATCTATCAATTGATCTATCTTCTATCTATCCATTAATCAGTTTATTTTATCTTATTATATCTTATATTTGTCTTCATTTTATTAATGAATGTTAAACTATAATAATACAAAGTGATGTTACTACCAGTCACAATGACATAATTACATAGCTTTGCTTAACTGTTTTCAGGGTCTAGAATTTGGAAAGGGGACTTTATTTGGGGATAGTGGGAAATAGCTTGTACTAGCAATAAGAAATAATAAAGAATGAAAGTCTGTATAGGTTCAAGTCATCCTGAAGCTTCCACAAATCCTAATAAACCTGGGTTATATCAAGTTTTGTCTATGAATATTCAGTAGAAATCACCCATAGGTCCCAGGAAAGATTCTTGTAGGAGATTTTTACTCCCAATTCTTTAGGCTTGGATGTTTCCAATGCATGAGGTCCCTGGACTAGACCCTCAGAGGTGCTTTTTCATGACTTTTGTGGTACTGACCTACATGTTTTCTAGGTCCATTCTGGTCCTTCAGGTTTTCAATCCCTTCATGTCTTTTCACAGGGATCTTTCATTTTGATTTACCCTTGAGATTTTGTAAACTAAGTTATTTGTCAACTAACAATTTAAATTTCAGTGAATAAAACATCATTCCCTTCTTTAAAAAAAAGCAGGGACTGAAAAGGAGGGGTTAGAATAGGAAGGAGAGGCAGATAAGCATTTATTTAACACTTACTGTGTGTCCAACAGTATCCTAGCTACTGTCATGCATACAAGAAAGTAAGAGACAAAGTCTCAGCCCTTGGAAAGCTTATACTCTTTTTGGAGAAATGTAAGATTGGCTGTAACCAACCTTGGGAATATACAGTTCAGAAAATATACAGTCATGCTAGAGAGACAGAGAAAATCAATATGACATGGAAAAGTTCTAAATGGAGGTATGGAGAGGTAAGGAATTTATCTGGCTCTTGAAAGCAAAGTGGGAATACATTTGTGCAATAGGTAAGGGCTGGTGTTCTGAGTAGGAAGGAGAACTGAAAAAAATCTTTCAACAACCTTTCTCACTTTCTGTTGGAGGATTTTCACTCCAACTAGTTCCTAAAGAATGAAGACTAGAGCATCACGAATCATGAACTTGCCTATGCTTAGAATATTTGGCCTTGGATTTATTTGCGGAAATATCAGGGACTTGGTGCGACAGGCACCCAGAAAGTTCCACAGGTTGGTCTGAAGAACCTTGGCTGAGTTTCTATTGACCTTGAGTACGATTAGTATTCTTTGGAGGGTGGCTACCATTGCAAGCTGCCTTGGGAAGGAGAGAGATTTCTTAATGTTCTCCATCTTACTGTGAAATGTTCATCTTCAACACTTCGGCTCTGTTCAGTAAAATATACCTGTTAGGAACTCAGTAATTAAAAATGTGCATGAGGCCCAGCACTTTGCCCCAAAGAGGGAAAAAGTCTCATTAATATTTAATAACATTAAGGAAAACATCACTGGGGGCCCCCAAGCTGTGGGTTTCTTCATTAACTGGAGCTAAATGTATATTAAAATCTCATAGAGCTGCCCAACTTCCCTCCACAGCCCTGGGGTTTGCATGATTTAGGTGAAAAACCAGGGCCAGTTGCTTCGAGGGGAAAGTGCTTTTCAGGCAAAGTCAATCATGAGGATCAAGGAGGTAAAACCCAGAGAGGAGTTGCTTAGAACTCTCAAGCTATGTGTCCCACTAATGCTGCAAACATACCAAGAAATTCGGCCAGGAAACAGCTTGGCTACATTTCTCTTTCAGCTGTCTTACTCCTAAACATTAGAAGATGGAAATGTCATGATGACCCTCAGTGAATAAACCTTGCCATCATCATCCTAAGCCCTAGAAGCATCTCATCTAAGAAGGAAGCCTTGAGTCACAGAGCTAAAAGAGGAACTGTGGAAGGCGGTGATGGCTTTTAGGCTCTGGATCCCAGGGGCCCACTAAATCATGGAGACTATTCAAACCTCAGTGATGCATGGTACAGATGGGGTAGGAGGGGCACTCCCAGGCTCTTAGAACCCATGGGATAATGTTCTAGAGATACGGTTAGCCTTTACATTGTATTTTAAGTTTTGTAAAGTGCTTTGCATATGTTATTTCATTTAACCCTCGCAAAAAACCTGTGAGGTAGATGCTATTATCATCCTAATTTTAAGAGATGGGGAAACTAAGGCCAAGAGAGGTTAAGTGACCTGCCTAGGGTCACACAGCTAGCAAATATCTGAAGCAGAGGTGGGAAACCTGTCACCTCAGGACCACCTGTGGCCCTCTAGGTCCTCTAGGCCTGAAGTCAAAGGGCCACACTTGAAGATCTAGAAGACCACATGGCCTTGAGGCCACTGGTTCCCCACCCCTGGTCTGAGGCAAAATTTGAATTCAGGTCTTTTTGGCTACAAGTCCAATGCTTTATATATGAAAACACCTAGCATTTTTAGCAGGCAACCAAGTTCCAACACCCCTAACTGCCTCAGCCCCAACCCTGAATCCCTGAACCAAGACAGGACTATGGAAGCTAAGACTAGTATCTGGCCTTTGGTCCATGCATAACCAGAAAACGGGGAACAAATGGAGAGTGTAAAACCAACACCACGACCAGTTTCTGCTGGCTGTCTACCACTCCTGAAAACCTCTCCCTCCATTTCTATCTCCTGGTTCCTTCAAGGCCCAGCTAAAATCTCACCTTTTACAGTCAGCCTTTCCTGATCCCCTTATTCTTAGGGCTTTCCCTCTATTGATTTTCTTCGATTTTTCCTGTCTACAACTCATTTGTACATAGTCATTTGAATGTTGTTTCCTCTATTACACTGTAAGCATCTTGAAAGCAGTGACTGCCTTTTGCCTTTCTTCGTATGTGCAGGCACAGTGTCCAGCAAACAACAGGTGCATAAGAAGTGTATACTGACTGACTAACCTTGATTTTCACCATTACAAGAAGTTGTACCAATATTTTTTCAAAACTCACAATGTAGCTTTGCAAGTTTTCCTTTGTCTGATTCAGGTAGTCCTGGGTTAAGATCACAAACATGAAGAAGAGGATAATTTTCTCTAAGCCTCTAGTCAGACCAGACACTGTTTATGGCAGACGTGATTTAGGGTAAAAAAAAAAAAACCCAAACAAAAAACAAAACCCTCGCTCCTCCTCCTCCCTCCCCAACAAATCCTCTTTTTGTAAAAACTCTGTGTAGTGTAAATATTGCTTTTAAACCCTAAGCTTTTAGAGGGCAAAGGGCAGGTCTATTTAAGATTTCTTTCAAGAAGCTGCATAGTCTCCCTCCACATTACACATCTAATTTTATTTCCTTATACTCCTTCCCCTTGGACCAATTGGTTCCTTCACTGGTCCACAGATCTGCCGTTGTTCATTCTTGCCTCTGGGTCTCTGCTCACAGTATTACTTGTGTCAGGAACACTCTACCTTCTCCCTTCCCAAATTCTAACTTTCAAAGCAAAGCTGAAGTCTTACTTCCTCCATGAGGCTTTCTCTGTTTTCCCAGCCCTTATTCATTCCCTTTCTCCCCTAAACTTCTATACCATTTATGGAATGCACCACCCAATTTAAAGCTTAGTTACTCATACTTTCTTACATTCTCCATTGTTTTCTTATCCGTATAAGTGTGCCTCTCATCTCAGTTAGATGACCTTGAGGGCAGGGATCAGGTACTACGCACAGAGATGGATACATGGAGGGGATCAGAAAATATTCCTGGCTTGATCATTCACTTAGGTAAAATCCTCCATCCAGGGGCATTTACTAAATGGCATCGATACCGTAGCTCATCGGATTTCAGAGATCTCCCACTGTGGTAACTGGAAAACAGTGGATGAAAATGTGACCTCTTGACCAAGAAAGCAATGATAATAAAAAGAATAATAGCTAACATGTACAGAGCAGTTTAAGTTTTACACATTTTATGCCATTTGAGCCTCATAACAACCCTTTAAAGGTATCATTACTATCCCCATTTAAGAAATGAGGAAACCAAGTCTAAGCAAGGTTAAGTGACATGCACAGAGTCACACTTAGGATGTTTCTCAAGGGGAATTCAAATTGAGAACTTTCAAATAAAGCCCTCACTGCTTCTTTTTCCTATCTTTCAGGCATTTATGGGGTCCCAGTATGGACTTAGCACCAAACTGGGCAGAGGTCCCGATGAGTCAGACAGTATTGTGAAAAGGTACTACATGCTGCACTCTATGTGGCTGGCTAGGCCTGCCCAAGGGCCCTCTTTGGATTCAGAGCAGGCTCAAGGGACTCCCTTCTTTGGCTGACTGACCATATATCTCTGTCAAACTTGTCTCTGGAAGAGGCTTCACTCGACACCACCTCAGACTGCTCTTCCTTAGGCCAGAGCCGTGTTAGAGGCTTGCTGAAAGGAGGTTCTTCACAATGACCTTGAACTAGGGGGATTTATGATGCTATTAAGTGGAAACTTCAATATTTATGCAAGAGTGTTACTGATTTCTGACACCCACACTGGAAGGCACTAGCAAAGAATTGAGTGAACACAGCATTCCCCTATCAAGTATTTCTGAGCATCTATAAAACCTACATGTTTAAAAAGGTAGGGAGGGGAGCAAAAAAAAAAAAATTCTTCTGAATTCAGACAAAACATCTCAACTGTCATGTTAAACTATGGGTATTTAAATCCCTCTTATCTGACCCACTAAACTAGGACATTTATTCTCCCTCTTTTCTTTTGTCTTGAAGACTTAACACTGAACGTGCCATTCAGCTGTAAGTGATATGCCTTTAAATCTGAAAAATAACTAAATGTCCACAGAGGCAGAGAAACAGAGGATGACAGAGCTGAAGGGACCCATGATCTAACCCCTTCCTTTCACAGGTGAAGACAAAGGCCCAGTGAAGGGAAAGGGCTTCTATATCACAAGCCCACAGTAAATATCAGAACCAACTTTAGGCCCACAAAAAGGATCAGAACCAGCCTTAGGTCCACAGCAAGGACCAGATCAGTCTTGCATCACAGCATATCCTAGAAGGCTGCATGTTTCTGGAGGAAAGGACTCCAATCTCTTTTATTTTCTGTCAGGAGTAGCTCTATGATGTATCTCAACACAACTGATTATTCTATTATTTCCTAATCATCTTCCTCAATTGCGGTGTCAAGTGGTTTACTAATCGACTAAAATAGTATTCTTTTCATTAAACCAGGGATTCTTAACCTTGGGTTCACAAACTCGTATGTGTATATAATTTACGTAAAACTGTAAGTATTTCTGTGTATGTATGTATGCATGCATGTATGTGTATATGTATACACATGTGCACATACTATATATGTGAGTATATTATGCATAAATACATATGCATACAAATATACTGCATACACTCATATGTACACGTATGTGCACAGATATGCTGCATATATGCATATATACATAGGAAGATATTTGTGTGCGCATGTATGTATGCATGTATATAATATACTCATATCTACAAATATACACATACAAATGTATACATACACGTGTGTATGTGCATATGTGTCTAAATTCAGCATATTTGTATGCATATGTGTATATATGCAGCATATTTGTGTTCCTATGTGTATGTATATATATATATATATATATATATATATATATATATATATATATATATATAAGCAGCATCCTCATGGGCATATGTGTATATATAACACTGTATTTTGATATAATTGGCTTCCTTTGTAATTTCCTTATGTATTTAATTTTATGCGTATGAAAACAATTCTCAGAGATGGCATCCACAAGCTTCAGCAGATTGCTCATGGCACAAAAAGGCGCTAGAGCATCTGAAGTAAACCATGCTGCTTTTTTTCTTCCTAGAATGTCTAATTCAACACAATTGCTCTCAGCTGGGTGTCTCAGACGTAGCAGCTAATGATTCCTTTTAGGTAGGGACTGGTAGAACATGTCTCAAGGATCCACCCAGAGACAGATCACTCAATCCAAACTCTGTCTGAACAAGAACGCTCTCTTCAGAAACTCTGTAGCTTGCTATGCAGCTTCTCCTTTAATACCTCTAGTGAGGAGGAACTCATTACTTCATGAGCCAGCCTATTGTGCTGCCGGACAGCCTTCCTAAATTAAGCCAAAATAAAATCTATCCATTAGGCCTATGTCTGTCCCTTAGAGACAAACAGGATATGTTGAATCTGTCTTCCATGTGAGCTATTTTGCGATCATGATCATGTTCCCCCCAGTCAACTCTTCTATAGACTACACATCCCCATTTCCTTCAATTGATACATCTTGAGACTAGAGGAGAAGGAGACTAGAGGAGAAGGAACTATTATTATTTGATTTTCCATGTCTGAAAATTCTTTACAGCATTAAAAAAAAAAAAACCTTTTTGTTAAATACTACTCACTCTTATCCTCTGATCATTTCTATTATCTGTTATTTCTGAATGATGCTGCTTCTTCTAATATAAGATTCTCCCCATGGGGTTCTCTCCATCCCATCTGACTACTCCTTTAAAGTTAGAATTTAAAATGATTTAGAATTAGAAGGGACCCCAGGGATCATCTAGTAGGACCCTTATGTTTTACAGAAGGCTAATCTAAAACCCAGAGAAATGAAGTGACTTTCTAATGTGTGTGTGTGTGTATTTAAACAAACAGAATGTGTTCATATAAAAGAGTACTAGCCCTCTAAACTGGTCCCCTTGGGTAAGGGTAGGATGGTAAACACTTATTCTAATGAGGCTGTCATTGAATAAAATATTTCTAGTAACCTCTCCTTAGCAGAGGTCTTCTGAACCTGTGGTGTGCTCTTTTGAATTTGTTCAATGGTGACATCCTGTAAGGATGTGTTTGATTTTTTGAAATAGCTAAAAGTCATTTGTAGTCACTTCTGGTGAATAAGGTGAAGGATCAAGCTGTCTGATACCATGTGGGATCAAAACAACATATGCCTAGAAAATAATAATATTCATTTTCTTTTATGACTCACTGGTCACAGAATGCTAGAACTGGAAAGGACCTTAGAGATTGTCTAATCCAGGGGTGGGGAACTTGTGGCCTCGAGGCCACATGTGGCCTTCTAGGTCCTTGGGGGCCGCCTTTTGACTGAGTCCAAATTTTATAGAACAAATCCTTCTATTAAGGGGATTTTTTCTGTGAAGTTTGGATTCAGTCAAAGGGCTTCACTTGAGGACCTAGAGGACCACATGCGACCTTGAGGCTTCAGGCTCCCCACCCCTGGTAATTAATTCATCCCCACCTCAGTTTACTCATGAGGAAACTGAGATCTAAAGAGAGGAGGTGATCTGTCCATGGTCCTACTGTGAATAAATGGCAGATCTGGAATGCCAGTTCTGTTCTTATTTGGATGCTATGCTTAATGCTCTTTCAAATTAGGAATAATCATGCCTCAAATAAACCTCATTGGCTATGCTACTGCCCCTGCACAAAGCTCCAGTCCTCTTTCCATGTCATAAGCTTATACTTCCTTCCTGAGGAAAGAATCCAACTAATTGGGATGTGCTACATAAACCTGCCAAATAAAATGGAATATATTTGGAAATGTTTCTAGCAATGGTAGCTTCAGTAAACAGCTGCCCCAGGTTAAACTTTGATGGACTGCACTCATCCAGATCTATAAATTCTGGTGTGTTAAAAAGCCAGTCCCGTTACTTTATGGTCACACTGTGGATTGCAGAAACTAATATAGACTTTTGGTGCAGGAGAGTAACAGGAAGACAAGAAGAGACTTGTCCCATCTTAAACCACAGGGGGAGAGAACAGATGCGTAATGAGAATCTTAGTCCCATAGAGATGTTAAGTTTCCCAGCTTTGTTGAACAGGGTCTCAATGAACCTTGCAAAGACATAAAGAACACAAATGTTATATTACATACAGAAATCTTGAACAGAACCTCCAAGTCACAACACATTAGAAAATGCAGAGGGAATACTAAATGTATCTTATCTTTCAATCAGTCTCCCTGCTCCCCCATCATCTTTCTCTTTTTCAGTCCCTAAGTATCCATCAATCCTTCATGGAGATTTATACAATTACCCAGGTCTCCCCCATCCTTATAAAAAAGTCTTCATTTGACCCTGCTATCCACTCAAGCTACTCTCCTATGTTCTCCTTTTCTGAGTCATTGTTCTAGACATATTAATTTATTCTTGTTGCTTCCATTTCTTCTCCTCCTGTTTACCTCTCAACCCTTTGTAACCTGAGTTCTGACCCACATAACCAAAATGAAACTACTTTCTCCAAAGTTTACATTGATCCCTTGATTGCTAAAAAACAATTTTCACTCCTCGTTCTGTAGCTTCTGACATATATAGAAGGATGTACATGTCTTTTAAAAAATACATATTTATGGAATTTTTTTCAACATTTTTGAACATTATTTCACTTTTATAAGATTTTGAGTTTTACCTTTTTTCCCCTTCCTTTCCCTCTCCTCTCCCCAAAATGGCATGAAATCTGATATAGGTCATACATGTACAATCATATTACACATATTTCCACATTAGTCATGTTGTAAAGAAGAATTAGAACCAAAAGGAAAAACCACAAGAAAAAAAAAAAGGACAAATAGTATGCTCTGATCTGCATTCAGACTCCATAGTTCTTTTTCGGAATGTAGATAGCATTTTCCATCATGAGTCTTCTGGAATTGTCTTAGATCATTGCATCAATGAAAACAGATAAAGCTATCAAAGTTGGTCATCACACAGTGTTGCTACTATTGTATACAATGTTTTCCTGGTTCTGCTCACTTCACTCAGCATCAGTTGTTCATGCAAGTCTTTCCAGGTTTTTCTGAAGTCTGTCTGCTCATCATTTCATATAGAACAATAGTATTCCATTACATTCATATACCATAACTTGTTCAAGCATTCTCCAATCGACAGGCATCTCCTCAAAATGTGAATTTCTTAAAGGAGGAAACTATCTTACTTTGATTGTATGATTCTTTTTAGCATTTGAATCCCCAGTGCCTAGCACAGTGCCTGGTACACAATCAATACTTAATGTATGATTACTGGTTGACTGAATGATTCTCTTTTGCTAACTATGCCCTCCTCCTTGACTGCCATGGCAGTCACTGCTCTCACTTGGTTCTCCCCATAAGCATCTGACCATTTCTGCTCAGACTCCTATCTTGGATCATCATTCATAGCTTGCCCATTAATCAGTTTTCCTCAAGGTTCTATCCTTAGCTCATTTCACATTCTCTATCTTGGTGATTTCATCACCTATCCCTTATATGTCTCCTTAACACCAGTCCTATTTTGCCAATTACCTACTGGCATCTCCACCAGGAGGGACCATCAGCAGCTCAAAATCAACATGTCTAGTCAGATTTTATTCAACTTTTCCTCAAGTCCATCTCCCTTCCAAAATTCCTCTGATGAGGTCTGATGAAGACACCACCATCCTTCCAAGTACTTGGATTTTCAAATTTGGAATTATTTTTGCCTTATATCTAAATCATTTACGAAGTCTTTCTGATGCTACCCCCCACAACATGTCTTGATTCTGTCCTCTTCTCTCTTCTCACAGCCACTGACTTTTTTTCACTTTCTCAGTATCTCTCAGCTGGATTACAATATCTTCCTAATTGGACTCTCTACTATTATTCTCTCTTGTCTTCTCCCCTACTCCTCTACAGAGATGACAAATTAATTTTTTTTAAACATAGGTTTACTCAAGAATATTCAATACCTCCCTATTGCTTTAAGAATAAAAAACAAACTTGGCATTTAAAGCATTCCATAAATTGGTTCCTGTCTAACTTTCTGGACTCTCTCATTTCCTACTATTAACCTTCAGGAACTATTTATTCTGTCTGACCTACACCTTCTTCTCTACATGTCCAATACCATCTCTAATCTCTGTACCTTTGTACATACTGCCCCTCGTGCCTGGAATGCACTCCCTCCTCACCTCCAATGATTAGAATTCTTAGCTTTCCTTAGGCATCAATTTAGGAGCCTCTTTCTGTTCATCCCCTTCCCTGATCTTTGCAGCTTGTGCTCTCTCCTTCCTAAAATTACTGACATTTACTTCTTTATGTATTTCTTTTATCTCTCCAGCAAAGAGGGAACATATCATTTTTGCTGCTGTATCCTCAGTACCTAGCATTGTGCTTTGCACAAAGTAGGCATTAATTGAACCAAATTGAATTAAATATTTGAATTCAATAACCAAAATGAATCCAATTGAACAGTCAAAAATCTATATTTCACAGTCAGGTGGATGCCACATGATGGATACTTTTCACATCTGCATGGCACCCACATTCCTAGAAATATATTGCTGTACTTGTGTTTAATAATTGAAAATTACTGATCCCCAATGTGGAACCATCCTTTGGCTCTGAAGTGCCTGTCTGAATAACCATGAAAAAGGGTCCTGCTATCATAATTTAAATTCCATTCCATCTTAAAAATGCAATGAGTCTGACTGAAGACAAGCTCTCTAAGCAAGAGGCATCCAGAGTGCAGGGGACAGAGAGTAAGAGAATTCATTAACATAGTGAACCAGGAAGCAATCATTTACCAAATGAAATGCTTAATAAGAACTACCTTCAAAGTCTAGGCCCCCACTGTAGGTTCAGTCCTATGGGTGGGCTAACTTCTTTAAATGAAGTTGGTTGATGAAGGGAGTGGTTTTTCTTTCTCTACCCCAACTCAGGATTAAAAATTTCAGAGATGGATCAAATCTGACAATTCCTGACTCGATCCCTTTTTAAAGTTAGTGACTGATGCGCTCAGTGCATCTTCTAAACCAGTGGTATCATACTCAAATAAAAATGGATCCTTACTGGTTGCATAACAATTTAGAAAAGCACAAATCAATAATATCTATGTTGTATTGTGTTTTTTTTGTTAAACATTTCCCCATCTCATTTTAATCTAGTTTGTGCTGCACTTGGGATTCTTGCCCACCATTGGGCTGTGAACTTCACACCTCTGTTCTAAACTAATTGGGATATGCTCTATAAACCAACCAAATAAAATTATGGTACAAATTCTGATTGGCACTGGGTATAAAGAAACCTCCCAGCTGCGGTCAAAAGGATTGGCTCCAGTTAACAGCACTATGGGGAGACTTTGCACCCCTCCCACAAATAATTCTGAGTTATCTCTATGTGGAAGGGAATTAGTTTAAGAATGAAAGAATGGGATCCTATTGTCCTAAATGGTGGGTGAATCACATGATCCAATATTTATATCTTTTTTCTTTCTTTTGCCACAACTCAGTTTTTATTGCTGAAAAAATAATGATATTTTTAATGTGATCCCTTGCTAATGACATCCTGGGATACTTATTTGCCTTGTTATGGAAAATATTTTTGCTATATACTCTTTTTTTTGGAAGTTGGAATCCTTGAAGATCTGGTCTGAAAAGCATCCTTGGTTCTAGAGACCACAAAATGTGTTTATTTTTCCTCATCAAGAAACCTGTTGATTTGCTGACTCTCCTGTTTGGCCTTATTGGAGGGAGAATAAATCACAATCGGTTGGATTTTCTGTACTCTTTGCCAATTTCCTCTTGGATAACTTGGCCTTATCTTGCTGGGGAGGAACAAGGCTATTTCTACTAACCCACTTATGTTTCTTTTTTATCATCCTCGCAGTACCTATATCCTGACACTCTATCTCTAGGTCACTGGTTCTACTTAACTGTAACTCTTTCAGATTAACCATTTCTGAAGAAACCTTTGAGGCTCCCTGGGGAGCACGGTGGTTGCTTCCATTAACAACTTCCTTCCTTTACTTTGTGACCAATTTAGGGGTTCCTATGTCATTACTTTCTAGCTTTGAGGAAATAATAGGATGTGCTGGCAATCCTTTCACAGCAGGAGTTTCTGTATAAGCCTTCCAAAGTGGGGTGTGCAAGTTTTTCAATTGCTATTCCTTGGTCTCTACCATCTTACAAGCACCTTTTCCCTGCTTTTGCTGATGGCTGGCATCACTTCAGGATCTGTCAATCCCTGAGGCTTTGTTTTGTTTTGTTTTTTCATTCTTTCGGGTCTGTTTCATCATTGTTATTTACCCCGGGAAGCCATTTGTTGCTTCTATGGCTTTTGGTCCTTGACCTTTTTTTTTTTCTTATACATGCTCTTCTTAAACTGTGGTTTTGAGAATTTAAGGGAATCGCTGTATCAGACATCTCTATCTCATATGGAAAAGAAGAATCTGTACTCATATATTTCCTTTTATTCATCTCCTTTCTCTTCATAGTTCTTGACCCATCTTTCTCAAAAGTCACAGCTGTCTCCATATTCTGCTTTTCATCTTTTTTTTTTCCTTTTCTCATTTTGCAATTTTGATTTTGCAAAGAAGTTTTGTTTTTTTTTTTT
>CM053589.1:123871107-123896534 GCA_028646515.1 Pseudochirops corinnae
CCCTCCCTCTCTCTCCCCCTGCCCCTGCCATGGTGGCATGCAATCAAGAATTGGATCTGCAAATATTTTCAAATTGGACATTAGTCTGGTTGTATAGAAAGGTTGTAACCAATGGAGTGAACAATGGGAAAAAAGAAAGAAAACCAAACATAGAAAGGAGCAATAGCATGTAGATTGCTTCAGTCTCCATTTAAACTCTGTTCTTTCTAGATCTTTCTCTGAAAGTAGACATCTCCTTCCATCCTGAGACTAGTAGAATTGTCTTATAACTATGCGTTGCTGAGAAGAGTCCAGTTTATCAAAGTTGGTCATCACACATACGATGTGTCTGTCACTGTATACAAATTTTTCACTTAGCATCAGTTTGTATAAGCCTCTCCAGGTGAATATGAAGACCGTCTCCTCCCCATTTCTTATAGCACAATAGTATTCCATTACATTCCTATACTACAACTTGTTCAGCCATTCCCCAATTGATGGATATCCCCTTAATTTCCAGTTTTTTGCCACCACAAAGAGAGCTGCAATAAATATTTTTGTGCATATGGGTCTTCCTCCCACTCCTATGATCTCTTTGGGATATGACCCCAGAAGTGGTATTACTGGATCAATCCAGTCAGTTTCTTATAGTGAAACAAGTTATTCTTCAGCAGAATGATCATATTTCAAGGCATACTAGCTGACAGAAGATTCACAAATAGTGAAATGTTGATTATTTAATCTACTTAGATATGCTCTAAAATGCAGAACTTGGCACGGTACCTGATGCTATGGCCTCTGAAGGGTAAATTCCATTTCATTTCTTAATTGGAGCGATTGACTATCCTCCTACATCACACAGGCTGGCAGAGAAAAAGCTTGCTGTCTGTAGAGAGAAAAAAAGTGCCCCTTCCAGATGTTGGCACCATAAAGCAAAACCTCATTTTCCTCGTTCTCTTTATGGGTCTGTGATTTTGTGCCCTGCTTTTTTCAGGTGAATGCACGTTCAATGATTCAGTGACCACTCCATTGCAATCTGTCTTTCAAAAAATTTTTTATATATTATTAAATGCCTATGTAAATGTTATTCAGTATCTTCTATGTGCAGAACACTGTGATCAATGCTGAGAAATAAATGCAAAGTTGAAAGAAAATGGAATGGAGCCTGCCCTCACTGAGCTTATGGTTTTTCCTGGAGGATATGACTCATACACAGCTAAATACTACTGTCGCTGTTATTTGTCACTTTTCTGTAGGTCACCAGTGTCCCAGAAGACCAGATTCTAGTGGCAGTGTTCCCTGGCCTCCCTACCTCAGCTGAACTCTTCATCCTGCCCCACAAAAACATGACTGAGAGAAGGAAAGGCAATGAGGCCGACCTGGAGCAAGTAAGTGAGAGAATGAACCAAGTCTGGGAGATGGGGGAGCAGGACTTCCTTAATTTCATTCCTCTTCTCTCTATATATCCCGTGTCTACCCCCTTTATCAGAAAACAGCTGCATTTCTGTACTCTGTAACCGTGAGAAATAAGCTATCTATCATCCATAAACCTCTTCCTTCTCCAACACCTATTGTCAGTGCTTCAGGCATCAGTCACCATCAAAGTATTATTCAGACACCTCATCTTGGTTTAAAGGTATTCTTGGGTTCTTGAAAGCTATGTCAGTGAAAAGCCATCCTTGGTAAGTCCTAGCAGGACAGAATGGCTTCAAGCATGAGGTCCATGACTGTATTTCAGTCATCTTGGGAAGGGCATACACAGCACAATTCACCATCATGTGTTCAAAAGAATGATTAATTTTAGATCTACAGCAATTCTCAAGATCCATCTGTTGTGCCATAGGAGGGATCTCTCCTGTGTTGGTTGAGGAAAGAGCCATGCCAATAGTATTACACATCCTTGGGATTGCCATTAAGGTTCCAGAGCAGGAGTTCTTAACCATTTTTATATGGCATAGATCCATTGGCACTCTGCAGAAAGCAATAGATCTCATCTCAGAATTTCTGTTTTTAAATGAATGAAATACATAGGATTATTTTTTAAAATCAATTACATAGAGGCACAGTCATAAAAATATTTGAAAAATAAGTTCATATATTCATAGCTAGGGATAAAGGTGCATACCTATAATCTCTGGTACCAGGAGGCTGAGTGGATCACTTGAGCTGGGAAGTCCTGTGGTACAGTAGGATTAAAGTTGATCACGTGGCTGTCTGTACTAAGTCTGACATCATGGTGGTGAACCAGGAGAGCAAAGGGTTATCTGGCTGTCTAAGGAGGGATGAATTGAGCCAGGTCAGAATCAGAGCAGGTGAAAGGTTCTGTGCCCATCACAAGTGGAATTGAGCATGTGAATAACTGCTACAATTCCAGCCTGGGCATGAAAGGGACACCTTGTCTCTACTAAGTAGCCAACTAACTAACTAAATAAATAAATAAAAGGGTAAAGAAATGAATAAACAAATTACTTAATTGAGAAGATATTTTTAAAAAGCAGACCCCCAGGTTGAGAACTCTAAAGTGTTTTGTGTCTAATCCCATACAAGAGTCCTTGGATGATTGGTATCTCAGCTGGTTCTTGGTAACTCAGTTAAACACATCTCTCAGATCATAGCCAGCCCTCCTCTATGAGTATTTGGCATCTCTGCAGAGCCTTAACTGGGGATATTTTCCACTGGAGCGAAAACAGTTGGCATGAGTGGGCAGGTGGTGGTGATACAAAGGATAACCTAACTGCCAGGGATAGGTCTGGCACACAGGCTGGCAGAGGAAAAGCTTGCTATATGTGGAAAGGAAAAATGCCCCCTCCAGATGTTGGCACCAGAGAGCAAAACCTAATTTTTCTTGTTCTGGTTATGGCTTTCTGCCTTTGTGCCTTGCTATTTTCTACCTCTCAAAGCCCTGTCCAAAAAGTTGGAGAAGAGAAAGTATTTGAGTTTTTTTTTCTGTATTCTGGGAAAGTTTGTTCCTTATCTCCTAACTCTGAGATGCTGAACAATTTAAGCTCTTCTTCTGTGGAGAAAATGACCTGCTTTTAGATATGACTCCTTGGGGAGAGACAGATTGCCTTATCTTGTCTGGGCTAAGGAAGCTGCTTTTCCCCAAGATTGTCCAATGGGATTATGATTTACTGGTGTCTTCAGGTGGGTAGAGGAGCACCAATGGGTGCAGGGCACTAGAAGCTACAGGAAACATCCTGAGCCCATAATTTCCTCTCCTTTATCCTCCTGGGCATCAATTCTCTACATTTGGAGGAGACCTGGCAACTGCAGGTCTACAAGATTGCCTTCAAAATGGCAGTCAAAAGAGGCAGAGGGGATGGGTACAGGGAGTTGAAGGGGTGCAGCAGAAATGTGGCTGGAACAAAGGTAAAGTGTTCCTTAGCTTCCTGTAGTCTGTGATGAGGGCTTGATCCACACTCTAGGTGACTTTCCGGCCCAAAGGACAGTTGAATTGTCCCAGGTACTACCACCACTTCCTCATCCCCTCCAACCTTCTTTCATGATAGCTTAGTAGAGTCATGTGGTCTTGGAATCTGGAAGATCTGAGCTCAAAGCCTGCCTTAGATACCTACTGTGTGACCCTGGGCAAGCCACTTAACCACTCAGTCTGTTTCTTTATCCAAAATATGGAGATTAGAATAGCACCTACCTCATAGGATTGTTGAAATGAAATAATATATGTACAATGTGCAATGAAATGCTATATATTAATATAAGTAACATTTGAAATAATATATGAATGAAATTAAATAATATGAAAATGAAATAATATATGTACAATGTGCAATGAAATGACATATATTAATGTAAGTAACATTTGAAATAACATATGAATGAAATTAAATAATATGAAAATGAAATAATATATGTAAAAGATTTTTGCAAACCCTAAAATAGCACATAAATGGGATTCATGGCTTGTTTTATAAAAATGTTTTTATAACAATAATAAGCTATTTATGTAATAGTATAATATTAATTTCTCTCATAACTGTATTTCAATATCATTGGTTTCCTTTGTAAGTCTATTTTATTTCATATTTTTAAAAAAGCATTATTATGAGATGGGATCTGTGGGCTTCATCAGACTGATAGATGAGATCTATGACACCAAAAGTTATGAAACCATGATAATGATATTAGCTATTATTACTGTTCTTGTTGTTGCTATAGAAAGTGATGGATTTGGATTCAAATCCTGCTTCTGCTGCTTGCTACCTATGTTTCTTTGAGCAAATCACTTAACCTCTGGACCTCAGCCTTCTCAGATGTAAAATGAGGGAATTAGCTGAGATGATCCCTAGGACCAACTTTGGGATCTTCTTCTTGAATCCCATCTACATATCCCTCTGGCAGCCCCTAGTCCTGCAATGTTGACAGCTCTAAGAAACCTTCCTTGAGTAGAAGGATTGTGCATTGGAGCTGGCCAGAAATAAATCAGGCTTCTCAATGAGTACATCACTTTTACCAGACCTCTTTATTCTGAAATAGCAAGTGACATGTGTGAACTATATTTGGAAGCTACAATATCCATCCATTTAGATAAATAGGTAATTATGGTGATGAATAGCAGCTGTGATATTAAGGCGAGTAAGGCAAGATAAGAGTTGGGAACAACAGCCTGAGTCTGCTAAAGCTTTCATGCTGGAATTATGGAGTGATTAAATCAACTTTCCACATGCTTAGGCCTGCTGGAGAAAATGAAGTAGGAAAAATTACCCCTAAGTTTTTGGTGGCAGGTCCCTGCTTTTTTCTGCTCTGCTCCCCATTGTTCATCAGTCAATGATTGCGTATGGGCAGTGAGGCTGGGGAGAGGAGAACACCTATGAGGTACACCTATGAGGTACTTTTTTTTCCAGAACTCTTCAGGAAGTTTCCTTCTCTGCACCGTACCTGCTTGGTACAGTTGGAGGAACTGATGATAGTTTGACAAGCCCTGACTGCTAGGTGGATCAGTAGACAGTGGAGAGAGTCTGAGACTTGGAATCAGGAAGACCTGAGTTTAAATCCCACCTCGGACATTCTGTGTGACCCTGCCCAAGTCCCTTAAACTCCTTCAGCCTCAGTTTTGCCATCTATAAAATAAAGAAAGTGACTGTGGAGACCTCTAAGGTCCAGCTCTAAGCCCATGATCCTATGACCTATAGTGAAGTCACTTGTTGAAACTTCACAGATAGGCTCAGTCAGTTGTTTGACTTAATCACACCAACAGTGATATCCCAGTGGATCCAAGCTCCAGGTCCATGGTTATAGAAACCAGGTAGCAAATGGCCATGAGCATTGTAGGCTGGAAAAGGTACTAGGTGAGGAGTTCAAGTTCTGAACCTAACTCCTTGTGTAATCTGGGTTATACTTTTCGATCTTGATTGTGGGGCTATTACTACCTACCTTCCAGAAAATGAGATCGAATGAAAGACCTTATATCATGATATGAGAGATTAAGTAAGAAAATCTAGATAAAAGCATTTTGGATTATGATGTTGGATTATAGTGCCAAGTCATATATTATTCAAAACTGTTTCTGAACTTTTTTTTTATTAGCCAGAGAAGACTTCCTGATCTTTGACCTTTCTTCTCTCTCTTCTTTGAATCCTCACCATCCTAGTGAAAGAGAAAAGCTATTTGCTTCCCCATCTACCTTTCTGTCCTTTTATTTTGCAGATCGCAGAACTCCTATTTAATGCTCTAAATCAGAACTTGGTCCAGTTTGAGCTAAAGCCAGGGGTCCAAGTCATTGTCTATGTGACTCAGTTGACATTAGGTGAGTGCCCACAGGGGAAGGGAGGTAGTGCTGGGGGCTATAATTTTCAATCCTTGGAAGAAAAAAGAAGTGAAAGCTTTTCTCCTTAGGTTCTATAAAAGATGCCTTTTAGAAGCTGCTTTGTTTTTAGTGACCTGATAAAAATCCTACCATGTGTGAATAATAAATAACATGACAGAGAGAAAATACTGGATCATGAGTTAAGTAAACAGATTGCTGTGTATTTTGGGGTAAATAACATTGCTTTGTGGCCTTCCATTTCCTTGCTTGCAAATTGAGACCATTTGCTGAATTGATACTTAAGGTCCCTTCCAGATCAACATATTCTATAAATATTGGGTAAGATGTTGGACTAAAACTCAGCCATTGTAAGCAATGGAGAATGTAGACGACACTTCATAGTGGTGATAATGGGGCCCCTCCTGCTATATGCTTGTCCCTGACCTGGAAGGGTCAATTCCTTAAATCATTCCAGTGAATGGAGTGACCCCTATAGCCCAAATGTAGAGGCTTCCAGACCAGCTGTGCTTACAAGGATTCAATAGAGAAAGAGAGTGAAATATTTCATCATTATTTCACCTTGAATGCCCTAAGTTACCATAC
Organism: Pseudochirops corinnae; assembly: GCA_028646515.1. Lineage (NCBI taxonomy): Eukaryota > Metazoa > Chordata > Mammalia > Diprotodontia > Pseudocheiridae > Pseudochirops > Pseudochirops corinnae. Next base: position 123,877,454 of record CM053589.1, read on the forward strand.
ACGATAGTTGTCCCAAAGCACTTAGATCAGACAGAGAATATTCTAACCTTTCTCCCACTTTCCTCAACTGGGCATAGATTACCTAAAGAACAGTGAGCTTACACAAGCAGAGTCTGCCGTGATCTTTTATTTGAGAAACAGTGGTCCATGGCTTTCTCCCTGATGGAGGCCATGAGCTCAAAACAAAATGCAGCTTGTGTGCATGAATTGCCTTTGCTCAAACAGCAGGTGAGTCAGTAAGAGCCAGCAGATACCACCCAGTTAAGGAAAGCACCAGACTGACTGGCCTCGTTTCCCAGAGCAGGGCCCTTCCTCCATCCTCAGATAAAAACATTTATGGAGAACTTCCTAGTATTTTTTATTCCTTTCAGCCCCACTTGTGGACTCCAGCACAGGGCATAGCAGCTCAGCAATGTTGATGCTTTTGTCTGTGGTGTTTCTGGGTTTGGCTGTCTTCTTGATCTACAAGTTTAAAAGGTAAGTACCAGCCACTTTCAGTTTTTACCCAGGTAACTGGGTATGGAGGTGGGGAAAGGTGAGTCTTCATCTTCCTTCTACCTGGACCCTACCTCCTCTCCCTTCCCAGCCCAGCCCAGCCCAGTCAAATGGGCTAAAACCTCATTTAGTAATTGTTCACAATGTATTAGAGTGGATGGAAGTCACAGCAGGACTTTCCTATAATCTGTTTTTCTGTGTTTCTCGATTAACTTCAGCCTTGTGTTGGTCTAACTTTGTTCAATTATACTCTCCTTGAGGTTACTTATTGAAAACATGGATGAAAAAATAGATGAATAGAAGGATAAATAAGTAGGTAGATGAGTATTGGGTAGATGAATGGATAGATGTATGGATAAACTGGGTAAAATGATAGTGGAGTGAGTATTCACTTTGCTCCAAGTGAAGAATAAAGAAGCAAAAGGAAAAATCTGAAAAAAAATTTAGTCATTTCTTTTTATTTCTCTTTGATATTTAAGTTCACCTCTGCAGTCACACATCCTTCCATCTGGAAGTTCTCACTCCTCAGAGTGGCCCTGACTCCCTCTGATACCTGACTGACCCAGGAGGCTCTAGCAGGAAATAACTTTTCACGCTTTAAATGATTTTTTAAAGAAAAAAATCTCGCTTCACAAATTTAACTGAGCAATAACTCAGTTAACATTCACATGCTAAAAATATCCACCTTCCATTTCTCAGTTTTTCCTAATCAATTTCCTTTTAAAAACTTAAGGAGTAAAAAAAAAAAACAAAACCCAGCCCTGCATGTGTTCAGGAACAATTTCTGAAAGCAATGGGAGTGGTGTCATAAAAGGATACTTCAGGACATGAAATTATAATCAATATTTCTATTCCATTAGTCCCCAACCGTAAGTCCTTCTGTTAGCAAAAAGGATACGTTCCACTGACTAGCCCCCTTTGGAAGAAACTTCATAACCAGAGGCAGAAATAAAATGGGCAGCATAAAGGCATCAAAGTGAGAGATAGAGATGGGGGACAGGGAGGAGGCGACAGAATGAAAAATCATGAAATAATAATGTCACAAGTGCTTCCAGGCACTGCAAGGAGATAGAGCAGGTTCTATCTAGGTTGAATCCAGGAAACTGTAGGACACAGGGTCTGAGAGACTCCAACCTTTACCTGAATCCCTACTGCTGCCACCTCTGTAGTCAAAAGTCCTAAAATACCTTTCACGGCTTTGTCTGCTTCCCCTCCCCTCAGATCTGGCCACCTAAGTGCTGGGACCTGAAATGCTTTTAACAAATGACCAACATTTTCTTCCCACAGTGAAGGCAAAAAGGCTTCAAATGCCCAGTTGAATTTAAGCTTATTAGGTAAATCAGTCAACACATATAAATGAAAATTTATCAGATCTTTCTTTGATTCAATGGGAGCAAAGGGAAAGGATTGAGGAAAGGGAGAGTGAGTGGTTTACAGATACAGGAAGGGAAAAAAAAACTTGAAGACTTTGTTTAGGACTAGGACAAATAGAAATCAGTTCCTGGAGGTGCCTTTGTTATGTCAGACAGTATTGCTAAGTCCTGTGATTTATAAAGATTCCCTTTTTAAAAATTTCTCTCCACTTCTTTTCCTTCTTGGTTTTACTTTGAACACTACTGACTTCCTTAAAATGAGCTTCATTAATTGAGGTCCTTCCCTCAATAGCACTTCAGGAGCACTATCCCTTTGGAGGTGCCAAATAATCCACAATTTCCTATGGGGCTACATGAGAACTACAGTGTCAATGAAATAAACTCAGACATTTTCAAAAGTAATCAACAACCTGCACACTTTTTCTTGAATATCAGAGATTTCTGGAGTTACTCCCTGCACTAGCCAAACCTTCAGGCCTACCTCCCATTCATGGATGCCTCCTTTCTTTTCTCTCTTCCTGCCATGTCAACTGCATCTGTAAATCTTTCAGTTCCATTAGGCACAAAGAATCACAGTGGTTATGAGTGCCTAGCTGGTGGACACAGTCTTTGCTTCTGTGTCTTCTGGGGAAATTGAGCTTTCCAGATCATTGGCTTGACTGTGCTTCCAAAATCAAACCTTTCTCTTTGCTGCTCCCTGAGCATTGCCTGCGGGGGTTGACCAACAGGAGGAGAAGGTCTGAGTCACATTGCCACCCCTAACTACGCTTTAAGTAAATGTTAGACTTCTGTACCTCATCTGGTGTGTGGATGTTATCCATATGCAATAACATGGCTGTTATTTTCTGCTATGTAAGGAAATAATAAAACAAAGGTTCAAGCATGATCTTGCCCTTCCCAAAGGTCTGCCTGAGAGGGTGCTCACTCTCACAGAGACCTGCACTCATCCTGCTAAGACATCCTATTTCTTGAGAAAATGTTTGAAGCAGCTAAAATACTTTGAGGCTTTACCATATTAAGGGCCAATTCTGACTCGGTCCATACATGGGAAGCATCTGGTCCAGGATTTCTCCCAAGCCAACTCCCCATGAAGGTTATATTATGTCTTAAGATTGGCTCACCATCTCTTCCTGACTTGTAGAAGTTTAGGACGTGATAACCGAGTAGTGAGCCAGACATAGATGCATGCAAGGGAACAAGGACATTAAAACGTACAGATGTATGTAAACAAACAAGGACATTAAACATTCTCTCATGGGAATCTAAGAGATAATTGCTTTACATTTACTATATAAACCCCGTTCTCTGATCAATAAATGGGAACTGCTATGACAGAACCTGCCTGTTCCATGTCCAATCATTCTACACTCTTCGGTTCGGCCTGTGCCCATTTTGATGCAGACATCATTACCAATATGGCTTTGCCATTATAATCTTACCTCCATAGCCTACTTGACTGTCTAATGCTATCTCTGAAACATCTCTGAAGGTCTCCAGACACATTATGTGTGAGACACAAACAAAAATAATTTTTTTTTAGCTGGAAATTAATGGGAAAAGCATCAGGGTCTATCTCAGGAGGCCCAAGTTCCAGTTCTGTCTACCATTCAATAGTTAGCTGACCTAAGGCAAGTCTTCTAATCTTACTGCAAAATGAGCTAATATTTTTTCTTCTAGTGTCCCGAGATCACTGAAAAAATTGAAAACAAAATGTTGAAGCACACCATCCAAGCTAGCTAGTGTCCCTACACAGATACAAAAATAGAATTTTCTGCCATCATTATCATTGGGCAAACTGGGAAATGAACAATGGAAAATTTGGTCAAAACACCTTTGCATCTTTCCATTGATTCATGTGATCAGATAAGGGCTTCATCTGCCCCAGAGTATAATAAATGAGAAGGGTAGTCACTATTTTAAATATAGTCATCCTAGAGAGATTCACAATATGTACTTTTATGATTAAGCAGAATCCCTATCCTAAAATCCACCTTTTTTATTTACATAAGGAGAAAGCAGCCTGGGCTGGCATGAATTTTTAATTCTGTGCATTTAGAGAATTTGCCTCTTGCAGTCTCTCACATTGTCTCTTCATTAGGGCTCTTAAAGCCTGAATCTCTTGACCCACTTTAAAATAGCAGGTATAGGTCAGTCCATCAACAAGTATAGATCTGTAAAAGACATGCCTGCAGATGATAGAACCACCCTCAGCTCAAAGGAGAGACTGATGGAGTATATTTGGTTTATTTAAATATTTTTGTCCAGCTGTTTCCTGAGGTAGCTTCAGTTAAAGGTTAGTGTAAAGCTATGGATTTGGTTTTAAGGGAGAGCACAGTTGTTATTCAGTTGTGGCTAACTCTTGGTTACACCATTTGGAGTTTTCTTGGCAAAGATACTGAATGGTTTGCCATTTCCTTTTCCAGATCATTTTACAGAAGAGGAGCTAAGGCAAACAGAGTTAAGTGACTGGCCCAGGGTCACAGAGCTAGTAAGTGTCTGAGACCAAAGAACTCACAAAGTTGAATCTCTCTGTCTCCAGGCCTGGCACTCTATCCACTTTGCCATCTAGGACATAGTTTCCATCTTAACTAGTACAATTTTTTGCACAACATATCTCTACTTATTTTGGAGGAATTTACTTCTGCTTTGGAAGTCAGAAGTCTAGAAGTGCCAGGGTCTAGGATAGGCTCTGTCACTAACAAGCTGTATGAGGTTTGGCAAGACCAGTCCCTTCTCTGGGTCACAGTTTGTTCATCTGTAAAATGCAAAGGCAAGACCAGGTCTAGCTTAGATGTCTGAGCTCCCCTCCTACACTGATTCACAGCTGCATTTGGTTCTGTCCTAAAAAGCCAACGTGATGCCGTTATCTCAAACACCACGAACTCTTTTTTATCAACGTGTAGTCTGTGATTACATAGACCATGAGGGTAGGATATTGGGGATCTGAAGTGGAGTTTAGGGGCTTGTCTAGACAGCTGATGATCCTTTTGGGTACATCCTGATGGTACATTGGAAAGAATGATGAATGTGGAATGAGAAGATCTGGGTTTAAATTCACCACTATGCTACAAACTCCTCATGTAACCTTGGTGGCCACTCTGTTTCCCTCATCTAAAAAAGGAAGAGTTACATTCAAAGTTAATCTTCAGATGGTCTTTTTCCGGCTTTGATTTTTTTTTTTACCGACTCTGAAAAGTTCTTCTTTGTTTGCCCAGAATTCCGTGTTTTGATTCACCTAATACGGCCCTAACTTGCCCCACTAAAAGGCGTTGCTACTCTTTCATGTCACCACAGGAAAATTCCCTGGATTAACATCTATGCCCAAGTTCAACATGACAAGGAGCAGGAGATGATTGGGTCAGTGAGCCAAAGTGAAAATGCTCCCAAAATCACCCTCAGCGACTTTACAGAGCCCGAGGAGCTGCTGGACAAAGAACTGGACACACGGGTCATAGGTAAATGGGCTCTACATCCTGCCCTGCCTGGGCACCTAAAACTTTACGTCAAGTTATGTGCTATGGCAGAGGGCCCCCAGGTCATTTATGGCCCATAGCAGTCTTCACTGTGGCCAGAACCAGATTAAGATGTCATTGGGAAATATTTAACAAAATAAATAAAAGTGCCGTAAAACAGATAACATTACATTTTAATGCTAAGTCAATATGCGGTCTGCAGAGATCCTTATGTATGGATTAGTGGCCTTCCATTTCTATTTGAGTTTGACAGCACTGTCCTATGGACTAGTTAGCCCAAAGAAGCCTCATTTTCCTTGTATAAAGACTAGAGGGCAATAGCCAAGAAAAGGGGTTTATTGCTGCTCAGTTATTCAGTCATGTCCCTCTCTCTGTGACGACCTCATTTGAGGTTTTCTTGGCAAAGACACAGGAGTAGTTTGCCATTTCCTTCACCAGTTCATTTTACAAATGAGAAACTGAGGCAAACAGGGTTAAATGACTTGCCCAGGGTGACACAGCTAGTAAGTGTCTGAGGACAGATTTGAACTCAGGTCTTCCTGACTCCAGGGCCAGTGCTCTAGACTACCTAACTGCCCCAGAAAAGGGGCTGGGAGTGCAGCAGTAGTTAAAAAACCTTGACTGAGTCCTCACACTAAGACAAATAACTTCTATTGCTACTATAATGGACTCTGGGGATACAATAACAAATTTTTTTATTTGTACAATGTTTTTTTCGTTGTTGTTGTTCTGTTTTGTTTTCTTTAAAGGTGATTGGCATAGAATGGTGAAGTAAACACAGAGAGAAGTAAATAATCAAGAGCACTGACTCTGGAGTAAGAATGCACATCCAAATTATGTCTCTGTCACTTATTGACCTTGGGCAAATCACTCAGAGAAGCTAGGTGGCACAGTGGGTAGAGTGCCAGGTCCTAGAGCCAGGAAGACTCATCTTCCTGAGTTCAAACTCAGCCTTCAGCACTTACTGGCTGTGTGACTCTGAGCAAGTCATTCAACCCTGTTCCTCATCTGTAGAATGAGCTAGAGAAGGAATCGACAAACCACTGCAGTATCTCTGCCAAGAAAATCCCCAATAGGGTCACGAAGAGTTGGACACAACTGAAAAATGACTGAACAAAACAAAAAAAATCACTTATCCTCCTTCATCTTGAGTTGCCTCAACCATGAAATAATAATAATAGGAAAAAAATTGCATTAGGTGGTCTCTGGTGTTCCTTCCTGCCCTTGATCTTTGATCCTATTAGTCTACAATCACATCAGTTGAGCGCAGAAAGATGGACCAAGATGGCCTTTTGCTAATTCTGGGACATTTGCCTCTTTTAAGTATAGGCTGGATTCCATTCTATTAATATGGAAACTAACAGATTTTCCACACAAATGGTTTCCAAATATCTGGGGAGAGAATGAAAACCCCTTCTTAGGAAAGAAGTAAAGACCCTAAATTTCTGAAGCACTCTCTGGTGATCCCAAATGATAGGAACAAATCTTTCTCATGTTAGATTCCAAAAGAATATTTGGTGAAATAACTTCATGGATGTATCTCGAGAGGAAAGCAGTTAGGATTACCTCACAAAGGGTAACTGTTGCAATAGGGTGAAGAGGCTGGAGGGTGGGGGGAAGGAGGCAGAGCTGGCTCTCCCCCATGCCTCCTTGCTCACATGTATTGCTAAAGTCTGTAGTTTTTAACTATCCATGTCATGCAGAGATAAGAAGTGTTGTTGTGACCTCCTGTCTGAGACTCTCTATTTATGTGTTTTATCACCCCTACAGGTGGTGTTGCCACCATTGCCAACAGTGGAAGCACAAAGGAAATCCCCAACTGCACTAGTGTTTAATGTGGAGAAGCCCCTTGGTCTACAACATTTCTGATTTTTTTTTTTATTCTTGACGATTACTGTTCTTATTATTATGGGAGGGGGGGAAGAAAACTATCCTTTTTTTAATCCTCTGCTACCCAAGAGTCCCCATCACAAACAGAGGACATAGGAGGAAGGCCTTCTTAACCAATTAAAATGACCCAAGAATCAATAACTGTGTTCCTGTCATGGTGGAAGGCTCTCCTCCCACTGCTTCTGTGCCATCTTCTGCCAGTGGCAGCTCAAAAGCAGGCCTTTCTATGTCCTCCTGGGCTCTACCTTGTTTTGGTTGTTGTTGTTGTTGTTTTTTTACACACACAAACTCACCAAACCACAAGACACAAACCCATGATCTAGTCTGCTTCTGCTGGGCCCCGGTGGGAGAGCAAGTAGCTCCCAGAAGCATGGCGGCATCATTTCGAGAGGCCCTGCCTAGTGCATGTCAACACTGAAGAGACCAACAATGAAGAGGACAGCATATTATAGATAATGACAATGTAAATAGCTTTTTATTTCCTGGAAAATAATTTAATGTTTAGTAAAAAAAGAAAAAGAAAAAAGGAAGAAACTTGGTGCGTGTGCACGCGCGCACGCACACACACACACACACACACACACACACACACAAAATGGACAAATCTACCAGGAGCCTGTTTGGCAAGTATGAATTCTGGACCAAGTCCAGTCGTCTGTCACTTTTAACTCCTTCATCTCTGTGTCCACAACATAGCTGTATATAAAAAAAGGGAAATTCTTTTAGACAGTTAGAAAAGATTAGAATGAAGTGACCTCACAATCCATGGAGTTCTCTGTGTTCCCCAGACGGCGTAGCATGGCTTTCAAGATACACTCAATAAGTGCACTGTTACCTGACATGAAGGTTTCCCTTCCCAAAGCACTGCTTTATCAGGTGAAGAAGACAGTGTTGCCTAATGGGAAATCAGCCTGATTATGAAGTCTATTAGGAAATTCTGATTCTAATTTCTTCTGCCTGTGAGGGCACACTGAATGTGTTCTCTTAGCCCAAGAAGATATTCTGGGCACCTAGGCTCTCAGTGACTCCTTGCTAAACTCAGATGAATGGTAGAAGATGGGAATGGTTAGTAGATTGGTAGCATGGGTCTGGCCCATGTACATTTTATAGGCCAAATAGCAATCTAGTGGTCTGTAGTCAACTCTGCAATGCTGTGATATTTCATTGTCAGGAGTATGCACCCTCCTTAAAGTCAAGTGTCTGCCTTTAGTTCCCTTTAGATAATTCGAGTCTGGGGGGGTGGGGCAGCAATCTTAGCAGTCATTCTCATTTCCCTGCTTCACACATTTGCCCACCCTAGTTTCATTACCATTGGGTTGTTCTAGCCCAAACTCTGAACACTGATATTTTTCCAGGGGGAAAAAATGGAAATATTTATTTAAAAAAAAAAAGATATATTCATAGGATAGTCCTCATAGGAGGTAAAAAGGAAAATGATGTTTATGGGTTACTTTTTTCACCTTCCACCCTCTATGAAAAATGTAAGACATCTGAAGGAATGCCATTGATTGATTATAGCAGCATAAAGCATCCATCCCTACATTTCTTTGAAAAGGTTAGGAGTGTTTATAAGCACCCCACTTTTTTGTTTCAAGGGTTAATTGGGGCAGACAATTGCAATACTTGTATTAAACACTGGAATACAAATGCATGAGTCATATCTATATATACAGTATATGTATATATACTGTTCTTGGTTTTATTGTTCCATTTGAATATTTCTACTGTAAAAAAAGGCAGTGGTTTTGAAATTGTTGAAAATAAATGTATTTTTGTACATCAAAGCTATATCTTGGGGCTGAGCATTTTTTTAAAGTTTTAATATTGTCTTTTGTTTTTACACCAACTGTCCTTTCTGGATACACCACCACTTCACAATTAGCTTTCCTTTGTAGCAATGAAAAACAGTCAGGCAAAACCAGCCAGATATATATCTGACAATATATGCAACATTCTATAGCTCTTTCCTCCCACTGCTTCAGCAAAAGGGCGGTAGGACAAAATGGACCCTATCTTTTCTCCCTGGTCCGCGTTGCTTATTAAAATTAAACACCATCCAACTTTGTTTTATTATTCTTTTCATGTACATATTCTCCTAGCTTCTCAAGTTTCCCTGAATTCCTCATATTTGGCTTTTCTTCTTTTTTTTTTTGTCTTTGTGGAGGGGGGAAGGCAGGGCCATTGGGGTTAAGTGACTTGCCCAAGGTCACGTAGCTAGTAAGTGTTAAGTGTCTGAGGCTAAATTTGAACTCGGGTCCTCCTGACTCTATGGCCAGTGCTCTATTCACTGTGCACAATAACATTCAATGACCTTTATATATCCCAATTTATTCAGACAGTCCCTAATCAACAGGCACCTACTTTGTTTCTGGTTATTTGCTGCCCAAAAACGTCTCAGCTCTTCTTTTGTGACATTTGGGTGATTGCTATCCAGGATGCCCATGCAGGGCCTCAGTCTATGCCTTCTTGATGTGTTTCCTGTGAATGGCATATTCAGCTCCCTTTCTCACCCAAAGCTATTTTCTCTCCCTTTACCATTTACCTTTACCATCCCTCTCATCCCTTACTCATCCACTAGAGATGCCCCTCAACATGATCTGACTTCCCTTTTCAAAAATAATTCTGTGAAAGTGAGTTGATTTTTTGGTGCATTTTGGTTTAAGAGGAGAAGGAAAAACCATGCTTCACGTCTTGGAAAAGCTGCCATATGGGATAATCATAATCAGCATTGGATCCTTATGGTCGCCATACGCCCTTCCATATAGCATTCCATTTTATCTTCACCACAACCTTGTGATATAGGTCCTATTATTGTGTCCATTTTATTTATTGTGTCCAATAGTGGTTAAGCAAAATTAGGTGACTTTCCCAGAGGCTCACAGTTAGTGAGTTTCTGGGAGCAGGATTCAAAGTCATATTCCTAATTCCATGTCTCTCCACATAGATACAGATCCCCCTTCTTCTTGGTTTCAGAGGGCTGAAAGAGCTATGTGTGCAAGTGTGCAAGAGGCAGACTTAGTCTCAATATCATGGAAAATAATTAGAGTTGTCCAGAAGTAGCAAAAGCTTCCTCAGGAGGTAGTAGGTTCCTCAATCAATGAACGTTTATTAAAAACCAATGTCAGGCACCAAAGATACAAGTACAAAAAAATGAAATGACCTCTACCCTAAAAGAGCTTATATTTTAATGAGAATGAATTAAGTATATACCGTATAAAGATCATTAGCATGTCTGTTTTGGGGGGAGGAGGTACTAAATCAGGTAAATAAATCAGGAAAGTTGTTATTCCAAAGATAAGTGTTTTCACTGTGTCTTGAAGGAGAAGGGTCTCTGAGGCAGAAATGAGGCCTTCTAGGCATGGGAGATGACCAATGTAAAGCCATATAATTCCTCATTAGAAACATTCATGGGAATTCTGAAGGGCCACTTAGAGACTATGTTGTAGGGGGAATTCTTGGACAAATGAGGTTTGCACTAAATGTCTTCTGAATTCCCTTCAAACTACCAAGACTTTGTGACTTCCTGAGGATGAGCTACTCTTTGAATGTTGTAAATGCAGATAATTGATAAGAAGTATGTGCCATAGTGAGATAGAATCTTGGGAAGATCTGGGTTCTGATCCCACCTCTAAGTCGTACGGACTGTGATCTGATTGCTTAAACTTCTATCCTAGGCAGCTCTCTAAAATTGCAAATTGCTGAGTAGATGCTAGTCTGTAGAGTCCCCTATACCAATGAATTTATGGGCCTGATTGGTTTCAGTATACTGAGTCCAAACTCCACGCACAACTATCTTTGTTATAAAAACTAAGCAAAAAAAGATTTCAGGGTAACACAATGTTTTCCACTTTCAGGACAGAGCTGGTCTTCATTTCTTGATTCCTGTCACCTGTTGAATATTCTTCAATATTCAATATTAGTATCCAGCCCCTGAGTCCTGGAATCAGGTACACTTTAAAACTAGGGGCTCTGGGAAGTAGAGTGAGTATAACAAAGTGGAACCAATGATGTAATGAGTAGTTCTTGTTAGCAAACCTTCAACAGCAACCTTGAAAGACAGGCAGGACCAATGGCCAAACAGAAGGGATTGTTTCTGCTGCTGGAGTGGAGTGGACTTTGTGGATCATCCTCTGGCTATATGGATGTTACATGAAGTACAAGGCAAATCTTGTAACAGTTTTCTAAGTAGGGATTGTAAATTTTGTAATTTGTAAATTGTAAATTAGCTATATCATTTGAAAAAGGACCAGACCAAAGGTATATAATTATACCTGAAGGTTTAAAAAATTAAAACTTTAAAAATTTATAATTTTCACTTAGTGGATACCAAAATACCAAAAAGTATGTTATTTCAAAAATGAATTTTATTAATATAATTTTAAAACTTCACAAGGGTATTTCTTACCCTTTGAGAGAGAGCCATCCCTTACAAAAAGGATCCAAATAACATTGAGAAAAAAAATAAAGTTAAGCAAAAATAGCTATGATATGTAAGAGTTCTGATGTTATAGGAAGTGTTCCACACCTATATCCCACCCGCATCCTCCACACCTCCATCTATCTAAACAAGGGGAATGAAATGCATTCTCATGTCTCTTCTTTGAGGCCACGCTTGACTGGGTGGCACTTGATTCTTTTTTCTTCCTTCACCTTAGTGATGGCTGAATCCTTTCTGAGCCTTCCTTTTCTTCTCCTTCATGGGTGGAGCTTTGGGGTTGACCTTTTGTTAGTCATATCCTCTCCTCCTTCCCTTTCTTCTCTTTGTAGAGATTCACATTCAGTTATAATTAGTCTCATTATTTAGCCTATTAGGTAGTAAAATGGTTCTCAGGTTGGTAGATAGCTTGAACTCAGGAGTAGTGAGCTATAGCATGTAGTGGGATAAGCCAAACAGTTGCCAGAACTAAGTTCATTTGCCAATATGGTGAATCCTAAGGTGGGGAGACACCAGACTACGTAAGAAGGAAAAAAAATCAGCCTGGATTAGAAATGGAGCAAAGCAAGATTTCTAAGCCAGTCAGTGCTGAGATCTGGCCCATAAGTAACTGCTGTACTTCCAGAAGGGGCAAGATAAGAAGACCCAATCTCTAAAAACCAAACCAAAACAAAAATATTCGTCCCATTTCCTTCTAAGGGTGGATATGAGGTTCAAATAGAAATAAAAACACTTTGAAAATCCTAAAAACCTTGAATGTTAGATCTGGAAGGTATCTTAGGGGCCACTAAATCCGACCTCCTCATTACACAAATGTGGAAAGTGAGACATAGAGCACTGAGCGCTTAAGTGAATTTCCCAGGGACGCATGCACAACTAGTATGTGTATGAAGCAGGATTTAGTCTGTGAGGTAGGATTTGAACACAGGCCTTCCTGACTCCAAGTCGAGGGCCTTAACCACACATTATACCAGACTGACTTCCTCTTAAATAAAGGAGGCAAAGAAAGGTTAGGTGATTTTTTTCCTAAGGTTAGACACTTAAGTATATGAAGAAGGATTTGAACTCAGGTCTTCTTAATGCCCAGAACTCTGTCTCCTCTTTCACTTACCTCTAGATCAGCTTTTTCGTTTCACAGATCAGGAAACTCAAGCCAGAGAAGGTTAAGTTAGTGGAAGGACTGATTAAAAATAACTATTGAGAGTGACCTGAGTTATCTTGGGAAGTGATTAGTTCCCCCCACTCTCTGTACATCTTTAAGCAAAGATTGGATGAATATCTGTCTATGTTGTCATGTTCACTTTTGATTCTGAAAGTCTATGATTCTGTGTTCCACAAGGCAAACTTAACTTGGCACACTTAACTAGGAGTCAGGAAACCTGAGTTCAAATCTACACTCTTACTAGTCATATGACTTTGGGCAAATCATTTAGCCTCCATGGACCTCAGTTTCCACATCTATAAAATGAGAGGCTTAGATTCCACAAGCTCTAAGGCTCTTGCTGGCTCCAAGTCCCACTTTTAGGTTTATAAGGTAAGTGCAGATCCTGAAACTGTCGGTCAGCTCTAGATATTAAGGTTTTCCTTGGCTTCCTTTGGCCAACTCCCAAGTGTTGGGCAATAAATAAATGAAATAAGAGACAGACAGAGACAGACAGAGAAAGGAAGTAAGAAAGCTTTTCAGGTAGTATACAAGAACCCAGTTGAATCATCCATGGGATAGTGCTTCACTGAATTTCTTCTTCCATTTGTTCTTCCCTTACCCATCCCAGTGGATGTTAATCATACCTAGGTGGTAACTGCCAAGTCTTGGCCCTATCATATATTTGCACGTCTTCCAGCTTTGGAAGGGGAGCCAGGGAGAAACAGATCAATCCAAAGAGAAAAGAGAAAAATCCTTCACCAAGACACATCCGATCGTAACTAGGACACAGAACCAGAGACATGAAGGGACTCGTCATAGGTAGCGCCTAAGTGGTAATAACAGAGCCAGGATTCAAACTCTAGTCTTCTGATTCAAATCCAAAAATCTAACCATTGCAGGTGAAAAATTTGGGAACCTTTTCTGATGTTTCCCCCGATAACATGGGGCTTATTCAAGTATGGTTTTTGCCCTCTTAACCTCAAATCTGAAACATCTTTTTTACCTATCTCAGGATGAGGAAGGGAGTGGGATGCAATCTGTGGAAAGTTGGAGTTACCTGAGGATTCATAAAATGTAGACTCTCAGAGCAAACTGGAAGAGGCCTCTAGAGGTATGAGGGTATCTCATTTAAACTTCTCATTTCACACATGGGACATCATGTCCCAGAGATGTGTTTTCCACACTAGGAGTCCCTTATATAAATGAAATCACAAGTCAGCACCTTCGTTTCCCTCATCCCCTTTCCCAATCACCACAATGAAGTATTACTATGAATCAAAGCCTCTGCTATTGCCTATGTAAAATTGGAGAGCATGAGTCCCTGGTCCCACAAGTGGGTGGCAGACCTGAAGCCTCTGTGGAGGGATTTTGTCCTTCCACAGCCTTTCTAGGAGCAACATGGACAAAAGGAGAAGGCCCTGATAGGGGAGAGGAAAACTTCTCAGGATAAAATGAACTAGTCCCCCCAAAAGGGCATTAATCTGAAGGGTGGGACTTGGGTTCTAATCATGCCTTGGTCATTTGCCTTCTTCAATTTTCTCAGTTAAGCTGATCTCTAAGGTGCTTTCCAGGTCTAGACTTCCCTGTGTTTGTGTACTTATACTTTCCATCTAGCCTAGACTCTTCTGAAACTGTTTTTTTTTCTTTTTATTGCTTTTTTAATATCAGTCTGATTTAATTTTGCATGGACCAGGTAAAATGATGAACAGTGACCATTTTTTATCAGGTCTGAGGGAAGGCTCAATACCTTGTAAAGAGTGAGGCTGATCACAGAGTTAACCAGTTTCTATAAGAAGTTTATCCAATATGGGCTTCCCCTACGGCAAGCCATGCTGAAACTTTGAGAAAAATCATATTCTGTCTGGCTCCTTAGCCCTCAGATTTCTTGCACTTTGAGATGAATGTCTGCAAACATAGATTTTTTTTTCCTTTTGGGATAACCTCTGTGGTGACCTTTGCAGCTGTGCAGAGCCGTCTGAGCTCTGCCTCGGAATCAATGATTGAAAAATATATAAATATGCACAGGTGAATATGAGGGTACTGAGATTTCAAAGTTTTCTGGACTTTAAGTCAAGGAAGATATAAGACAGTTACTGAACCTGTGATTTCATGAGTATAGTAAATCCTGGGTGAATGAATTCCCTCTCCCAAAGTTGACAACTTCTCTTTAATTTACAATCTCAGAATTGCCTGGAAAACTTAGAAGTTAAAGGACTTGTCCAGGGTCTAACAGTCAGTAGGTAGAATTTGAATCAAGGTCTTCCAGGCTCAAAAGCTGGTTCTGACCATTGCCTCTCTCTGAACTCCAAAACACAGGATATAGATGGTGCCAAGGAAAAAAGTTATTTCAGGTCAGTTCTATCAAATATAAACATGAGAAGATACCAACTGAAATGGAAAAAAATGTATTGTGACAGACACACATGCCTTCTGTCATCCAGTCCCAGTTTCCAGACAATATTGACACTTCAAGTTCATTGCCACATGGCAATGGAAAGAAGGAGCATTGGACGAGTTGTCAGAAGACCAGAATTTCAATTGTCTTTATTTCTCTAAACTCTCAACTCTCAGTTTCCCAATCTGTGAAATGGAGATATTATTGTACAACGTAACTCACTGGGTTTTTGTAAGGATCAAATGAGCTAGAACATGCATTCTAATCATAAGGCAATAAAGGGAACTCTAACTTTATTTTCCTGTCTTCTGTGGGTTCATGTCTTCTTTCTGTCACATACTACATGACCACAGGAAAACAAGTCAAATAAACATTTGGTGCCCCAGGGAACCTTCTAAGACTCAGTTACAGATAAATTGCTGATCTATTAGAGTGGAAGGAATTTCCACACTGAAGTTTTCTAATATCAATAAAATTCAAAGGCAACATGGTGTAGTACATAGGAGGGCTATGCTGGAGTCAGGAAATAACACGGTGCTAGGGAAAGAATTCTGGATTTCAGGTCAAAGAACCTGAGATCAAACTCCAGTTGTGCCTTGCTAGGAGCGTGATCCATAAGATCCTGTGGAATTAGTGCTGAGAGTCAGGATGATATGATTTTAAATCCTGCCTCGGACATATACTAGCTATACAATATTGGACAAGTCACTTAACAACTCTGTGCCTCAGTTTCCTCATCTGTAACATGAGGGTGCTAGACTAAATGACCCTGAAGGTCTCTTCTAGGCCTAGATCTATTTTCCTATCAATGGGTTCATGCCCTGCCACTGGTTATGTGACCATGGACGGGTAGATCAGATAACTGCTTCATGCCCCAGATATCTGTCTATGAGATGAGTGCCTAATCTATATTAATACAGGGAGGGAGTTTCCACAATGGAGGTTTCTTTCATCAATAAAATCACAGATTCAAACTCTGATCCCTCCCTCTACCACTAAAAAAATTTTTTTTTAAGTTATTACTATTTCCTTGAGCCTTCAATCTTATACTTGCCAATATTTGATATTATTTGAAATATACAGCATTTGAGTGTTCAGAAAGCTTGCTTCTTTGGCCCCATAGAACATCTCCTCTGGTCAGATGGACAATTGCCTACTTTCCAAGGTTTGATTAATCCCACCCTGTGGGACGCAGTGGGCTATATGGGTGACATTTCTGTTCATTTGTTGTCCTGAAGTAGAATTTAACTTCCTGGCTAATCCAACTTCTTACGGACAACCCCTTTCCACCAAGCACCGCCTTACTCCCTCGCTGTTAGCTTACCAATAATTGGTTCTTACTCCTGCTCCAACCTACTCCAACAGGGTGGAGACAGAGGGGAGGAGGCATTGGCTACAGTAACAGCAGGAACTGAACAGACTTTCTTTTTTTTTTTTGTCACTAATCTGTCTTTCAGTCTTCCCAGGTACACTCACCTGGGAAGCACATAATTGTCTCTATAAACAGTGCACCTGGTCCTTGCAATTCTCCAATGATACATTCATGCTGTCCTTCTCAAATCTTAAGCTTCAGTTAGGGAACTGCTGGGCTTCTCCCACTGGTAACTGGAACCTTTTGAGAATTTTTACTTTTTTTTCAGGGGTGGGGAGAGGCTAGAAAGTGAGGAAGACAGAGAGGAGGTTATAGAAATACAGTTAATCTTTGTCAATTACACCGATCCACTTGACACATCCCTATTTCAACCCGTCAACTTCAGACTCTTCTCAGTGTGGGGGAAAATGCAGACGCTCCCCCAACATCTAATCTATTTATAATGGTAACAAGGCAACTCCAGGCAGTGTGCGCTCATCATGAGCTAATCATCCTTCGCTATGCCTTGTGCCTCCTAATTAGCTGCATGTTGGTTGCCTACTACTGATCAAGCTCACCCCTCATCCAGACAACAGGAGTGAGGGGAGAGGCAGGTGGGAGGAGAGGGGCCTCTGAAACTGCTTCCTGCTCAGGCTGTCTGCTCCATTCTGTTAGAACAGAATGGACTGCCTTTCTCTCTACATCCTTTAAATAATCATAGAACTAAATAATTTCAAAGAGAAGGGGGTTATTATGATGATCTAATTCTAAATTTCATTTTACCTGTTGGGAAACTGAGTCCCCAAGATGGTAAGTCACTTGTTCAAGGCCACAAAGCAAGTTAGTGGTAAGTCTCCCCTTTTAGAAACAGCAGACTAATTTACCTGATGGGTAAGGAAGACTGGATAGGAAAAAGCACTATATTTTTCAGGAGATTAGGCTTCTAGGTATGACTTGGCCACTGTGTGACCTTGCTAAGTCATATTCCTTCTCTGAGCCTTTATTTCTTCTTCCTGAAAATAAAAGCTTGAATTTTGAACTATAGCCCAAAAGTTAATTTAGCTGAGCATACTTTTTGACTCAGCAGTATCACCACTCAGTATATAACCCAAAGACAAAAAAGAAAGAGAAAAAAATAAAAATATTCACTGAAGTTTTTTTTTATTGTATTAAAGGACTGAAAACTAAGAGGTTCCCCATTAATTGGAGATGTTTCTGAACAAAATTGTGTAATGAGTTGTCATTGCCCTGTAAGAATGATAAAGGAGAAACTTGGGAAGACATATATAAACTAGTTTAAAGTGGAGTGAGCAGAACCAATGACTGTAACATTTTAAAGACAAGCAATCACTCTAGAAGATTCATCTCTTAAGATATACAGGCAATGGGGTATAGAAATCTATCTTACCCTACAGGAAAATAGAAGGGAAGGGGATAAGAGAAGAGGTGGCAGGTTGGTATAAGGGAGGGCAGATTGGGGGAAGCGTTAATCAGAATGCATGCACACTTGGGGTGGGGGAGGAGAGAGATGGGGAGAAAATTGGGGACTCAAAATCTTGTGGAAGTGAATGTTGAAAACTAAGATAAATTAATTAATAGAAGATGCATCTTGAAGTATGCTTCCCACCTTACAGAGGGGTGATGGAGTCAGGGTACGAAATGAGACAGACATTTTCAGGCATGACCAATGTGTGGATTTTCTTGATTTAACTATTTTTTACAAGGGAGAATTTTTTGGGGAGTGGGGTGAGAATTGGGAAGGAGGAAGGTGGTAATGATAGTGATGCCCTTGGAAAAAGAGGAAAAGAATGTCAATGAAGTATTTAAAAGAATGTTTAGATCAGAAAAAGGTTCAGAGGGAGACACAGACCATCAGGGTAACTTTGAAACTATAATATTGATTTTAGTATATATTTTAAAAATAGAAACAATGTGGATATACTGGGAATTAGGTTTTAACACAAACCTCTTTTTCTGTTGTTTGCAAATAGAAATTCTCATATTTGTTGTTGATGTCAAATTCCAAATAACCAAAAAAAAAATGAAATAAATTTCAGTTAAACAAAGGACTTAGATGTGTTGATACCCCCTATCCCTTTACAATCTAAAGTTCTATCACTCCATGTGTGACTCTTTTAGACATATATCTTCTCCTCTCATTGGAGAGCTAGGGAGTAAAACAAGGAATGAGGGATGCAAGTACAGAAATCCAAAGTCAGCAGACACCTGGGACTATAAACAAATGAACCCACAGATAGCTTTATCTGTCAAGCAGCTCAAATTATGTTCCTCCCCCACCTCTCCACTTTACATTCCATTTCAAACATCTATCCCCTTTATTCATTTCCATGTTTCACACATTCCCTTCTATCTTCTCCCTCTTGAAATTTCTATCTTTCCTTTAAGATTCATTTCTAGTAACTTAAGATACACAGGCACTACGGTTGGGAGATCCATCCTGCCCTACCGAAAAGTGACATAGGAGAGAATAGACTGGGGGAGGGGGGACACACTGGGATGGCGGT
>CM053589.1:123897034-123923666 GCA_028646515.1 Pseudochirops corinnae
TTTTTTTTTAAGCAGATATTTGAGTTGATCAGTGTAAAGAACTTTCACAGAAGAAACTCCCTCTGCCAAGACAAATGCGTGCTCTTTAATCTGTAGTCTTAAGTGTTGCCTGGGGTTGTCAGAGCTTAAGTGAGTTGCTCAGGTTTGCATTCTACTATATGTCAGAGGCAGTTCTTGAACTCAGGTCTTCCTAACTCCCAGGCTAACTCTCTATTATAACACATGAACTCTTTATCAAATTTACATATAGTAGGAATTTAGTAAGTATTTGCTTTAGGGCATTGGTTCTCAACCTGTGGGTCATGATGGGGTCCAATGACCCAGTCACAGGGGTTTCCTAAGACCATCAGAAAACACGTATTTCCAATGGTCTTAGGAACCGAGACTCTGCACTCTTCTATCCCTCTCCAGGAAGGTCCGCCCACATGCAGATACGCCCACATTTGAGTATTAAAGGGTCGAGGCATTAGGAAGATTGAGAACCACTGCTTTAGGGCCTCCTTGCTCTGGAGGAGCTTACTACCTTTGTGGCCTATCCCTCCGAGGAATCTACCTCTGCAAAGATTTCCCCCTCCCCTGTCTCCCAGTGGTGAGTTCCTCCTGGAGCCTCCATTTTGTAGAGGGGCCCAGGTTGGTTTACCTTCATTGTCTTCCTGATCCCATTATACTTGACTTCCTCTGAACCTTCATCCCATAAATCCATACTTTTGAATTCCCTTTTTTTGTGTGTCTTCCCCCATTACAGTGTAACTAGAATGCTCCTTGAGGGCAGGGACTATCTCTCTTAATGCTTGTTAGGATGTAGCATTTAGCACAGTGCTTGGCTCGTGGTAAGGGCTTTATAAATGCTTGTGTCCTTCCTTCTTACAGGAGGCAGGAAAGAACTTTTCTGGTCATAGAATGGGCTGCCTAATGAAATAACAAGCTCCCTATTATTTGTCCTACAGGAAAATAGAAGGGGATAAGAGAAGAGGTATGGGGGGGCGTGATAGAAGGAAGGGCAGATGGGGGGAAGGAGTAATCAGAATGCACTCTGTCTTGGGGTAGGGGAAGGGAGAGCTTGAAATTACTAATTGAAACTACTAATTGGAGTTGTATCAGTGCTTCATGTGGAATTTGAATTAGATAAGAATTAAGGTACTCTACAGCACTGAGATTCTAATTGCAGTCAAGGGGGGAAGCAGTGATCATGATAGGGGGAAGGAGTCAGAGAAGAAAGGGAGAAAATGAAAGGGAGAGATGCAGCAGGAGAAAGTTTGGAGGAGACACACTGGACTTGTCCAATATTATTCACATTATAGCCATTTCCCTTTTTATACCAGAACAAGAAGGCCTTTGCTTAGAATGGAAAGTAGAAGGAATGAAATGAGACTGATGACAGGATTGCCAAGGTCCCTGCCTCCCCCATGCCTGAACTCTTCTTTCTTTCTGAAGCCTCAAACAGACCTAACAACCACTGGCCTCTCTCCTATTCATTCCAGGAAAAAAAAAGAAAGAAAGAAGAAACAAAAAAACTACTAAAAATAAGTTTCAAAAATGAAATCCCACACATGATGTTTACACCTGTTCTTTTGTTGCATCTCAATGAAGAGCAACAATACCAGTCCTTTGACAAGGGTGGAATTAGGGCCCAGATCGTGCTAGAAAATAGAAGCTAAGGCCTGTAACTCGGCTCCCTGCTCTGTTTCCTGATTAATGCCTAGCTGCTAAATGCAACCATCCCTGCCAACTGAATCCCTCATTTCTTTATAACAAATCAGAGACCAACCAAGGTCTTCTCTGAGAGCCTGTCATTAACTTGGCAATTATGGTTATTATCGACTATGTGCCAATTTCTCAGCATCTTTTAAGATCTTTAAATTATGAAGAGCTAAGTATATTTTCCCCCTCTCTCTGTCTCTTTATTTCCTATCTGGAAAGTACAACTTTCAGTTTGATTCCAAACAGGATTTGGAATCCTAATGTGTGTGTGTGTGTGTGTGTGTGTGTGTGTGTGTGTGTGTGTTTATTTTTTTTTTTTGACAAAGGGGGAAAGAAATATTTGTACATTATTCCTCATTCTCCAGGTTATTCATCAAAAGTTTCATTTTTCACGAAAGTCTTTTCCTTATCTTAAAGCCAATGACACAAAAAATACATCATGGAGTTAAAAAGATTGAATTACATTTCGCTGGCTACCACAAAGATTCATGGAGGCTCAAAGGCCCAGCCAGTCCCTCGGTGTACCGAGTCTCAGCATTTTACGATTTCTTTCTTTCCCAGAGAACAAACACTAACAGGGTTTGTCTCTTCATTGTGATACGGAGATGATTGAAAATATGCTCTGTATTGCTTGATAAAAGACCTTTGCTGAGGAAGAGAGTAGCTTTGTCATTGAGGACATTACCCAGAGGGGCTCCAGAGACCTGCCTGTACACTGGAGCTCCTGCTGGCCTGTTTTTTAATGGGATGTTTTCGAGCAATCAGATTGCCCGCTGGGCTTCAGGGCTGCCTTGCCAATGTGGTATCACAGGCCCCATGAGTCCAATAATGGAGTGGAGTCTCAAGGTCAATTAGAATGAGAACCACAGTGAAGTGGAAAGAATGCTGACCCTCAAGGGACTAGTGAGAGGCAGTCTTGTTTAGTGTGTGGGTCACTGGACTTGAAGATAGAAAGACCTCTGGTTACATCCTGCTATTAGACACTTAGTGGCTGTGTGACCATAGACAAGTCAGTTAACTTGTCTGGGCCCTGACTATATAATGAGAGGTTGGGTTTCCAAGGATTGTGCTAAATGTAAATCTATGATCATAAGACCCTTTGAGGAGATGAGAGTTCAGTGATCCTAGACCTAGAACTAGCTTGCTATGTGTGATTTTGATTTGGGATATTTCTTTTTTCATGGCTGAGGCTGTGAGATGTGAAGATTAGTCTAGGTCAGAGGTAGCAAACTCTCCTGAGTGCCCAACCAGACTAAGATGTAATTGGGAAATGGTTAATAAAATAAATGAACATATAATATAATATAGACAATCTTAATTTGTGGTATTCTAAGTCAATATACAGCCTTAGGGATTTGAGTTTGAGAGCACTGGATTTGGAGTCAAAGGACCTGGATTCAAATCCTACCCCTGTAACTTATAAACTGTATGACTTTAGCCAAATCAGTTAACCTCTTTGGGTTTCATTTTCATTATCTGAAAGATAAGGGGGTTGGACTAGATGGACTCTGTGAGATCCCTTGAGGCTCCAATGATGCTGTTAGAAGCCTTCAAGGATGAATTCATCTGTAGATCAGGAGCAAAAATTTCTGTGCTCATCATAAGACTGTGACCATGTCTACTTTGGTTTGCACAAATGACTTCTTGTGTTCTGTTTAATAGTTCCAGGTTAGCTGGGAGGGAGAGACATGCTCATTTGTATATTATTTACATGTATTTGCATATCAAGTTCAAGAGCAGCTGAACTTAAGGGATTTGAAGTAATGTGAAATAAAATGTATTCTTGAGACAGCTGCAATCAAACCTAATCATTCAGGTGTGGTATAGCCGAAAAAATAACAAGGAGAGAAGATGCTAGGTGAGAATGGGCACCTAAGTTCGAGGCAATGTGGAAAGTGATGGGAAAAAGTACTGGTTTAGAATTCTGGCTAAGACACTTATCACCTGGGTGAATGTGACCAAGTCACAACCTCCAGGCTTCAATTTCACCTTCTGTAACATTAGGGCATTGGACTAGGAAATCATGCCTTCTAGCTCTAAGCCAGTGAAATGCTGATGGAGGGAGGGGAATCAAGGAAAAGTCTAGAGAGATCTTTTTTCTTTAACATACCCCATCTATTTTTCCAGGCTTCTCTTTCCCTTCTCCCCAGAATGTACCTTTTGGTCAGTCTTATCTACTCATATGTTCCAGGTTCATGCTTGTAGTCGCATTACTTATAATTTTCCCCCTACCTGGATTTCTATCCACGTCTCCAAACTTTGAATTCCTGTTACTTTCAATGTATAGCTAAGCTCCCAATGCCTCTGTGAGGTCTTCTGTAATTCTCTAGTGATCCTCCTCTATAGCCCTATATTACATATAGTCTGTACTACCCAATAGACACTAATCATACACACACCTTGTTGGAAAAGTAACACAAGAACGGACTACATCATGTGTCAGCAGGCAACACAGGAGATTTTGGGCTCCAGCCCCTAGCAGGTTCATTCTTGATCTGGGCTGCCAGAAGGACAGCATCAGAGAAGTAATAAGAGCTTAATTAATGACTTATTCTAGTCTGCTCGATATTGGGAGCACCAATTCCTGTGGCATCTCCTAATTACTCTTCTTGAAGGATCAGGCAAGAGTGGAAGTTCCAGCTCCTAGCATCCCCTAAGTCTCAATGGGGGTTAATCAAGACAAGCATACACCTCCCCCAAAGCTGGCCTAGGACCTAAAGGGGGCATGTACAGCATTCTAGCTTGTGCATTCCCCCTGTGGGTTCCCTCCTTACTGACCTGCAGTTGACTTTGATTTCTAGCATTCACTTGATTTGTAGAGAATCACACAAAGAAGGCAATTTGGCAGCAACAGCCTCACAAGTTTACATTAACTTTAGCAATAGCGTGGTGACTTAGCACAGTGTACACACAGTGGGTGTTTACAACTAAATTCAAATGTTTACATTTTTTAAAGATTATAATATGATGCGCAAGCATGGTGAGATGTTTACAAGCCATGAGTCTGGGAACTAGTAGATTGTTATGGCTGTGGATCCTGGGAACTAGTATCTATGATCCCGTGAACTTTTATCTAAAAAAAACAAAATCCACCTTACATGCATGAAAATCCACTTTACACATACACATAAGCATTCACATATATTATAAAAATTGCCATATGTATTTGACTGAATCAATGTGTTTTAAGTGGTTAGAGGGCTGAATTTTAATTCAGAAAGTTCTGAGTTCAAATCCTGCCTCAACCACATACTAGCTTTATGATACAGGCTAAATTGATTAACTACTCAGTTACTTCACACTTTTCAACTTTAAAATGGAGTCATTAAGCTCAATGATCTCCAACTTCCCTTTTAGGTCTAAATCTTATGATCCTATGGGGTGTGCTTCCTCCTCTGAACTATAGGTTCCCTAAGCTGGCTATTGGATGTGGCATCATCCAGGGCATGCTGAACCACCCTAAAGTATAAGAGTTCAAGACTTATTTACATATTTAGATGGAGGAAGGAAGGAAATAAGCATCTATTAAGTACCTAATATTTGTCAAGCTTTTAAAAGTATTGTCTCATTGGAACCTCAGAACCACCCTGGGACATGGGTGCTATTATTATTTTCATTTTACAGTTGAAGAAACTGAGGAAAACAGAGGAAAAGTGATTTAGAGAGGGTCACACATCTAGTAAGTATCTGAGGCCAGATTTCAACTCAGTTCTTGCTGACTCCAAGTCCAGTGCTCTAACCACTGGAAAACCTAGAGCTGCCTATACTTAGATACAACTTTATAGATATTTCTTTTTTTTTTTCAGGTTTTATGAAAGGTTTGTTTCTGGTCCTAGGCTCTCAGGCCACCCTAGGGCTGGTGTGACAGTTTCTACAGACTAGACAGGCACCCCAGGGTCCCGCCCACAACTAAATTAGGAGAAACACCACTCTGGCTCCAGGACACAGAAAGAGACAGGCAGATGCTGGGCCAGACAGCATGGCACTCCTAGTCCTTGCCCCATATCTCCCCAATCTGCTACCCTTTGGTCCTAAGACCCTCTCCTCTTCCCCCCCCCCAACAGTAATGGAAGGAGTGAAGGAGGAGGACACTGAGGGCAATGCCATTGGCTAAAGGATCCTCCAATCATGCCAGCTCAGGGTAGGGCCCCAAAAGACGTGCTATCCGCCAAGGGAAAGACCCAGGAATGATGCCATTGGCTTAAGGGAGAATCCTGGGAATAATGCCATTGGTTGGGAAGAGGGCCTTTGGGGAAAACAACCACTGGCTGAGGAGTAGTGGGAAAAAATCTGGAAAAGGGAGGCCAAACTAGTTGACAGAAGAGCAGGGTCTTAGGCATCAGAACTAAGTCCTGCTGCACCTGGCCCAGTAGTTGCCCTACCTGGTCCCCTCTCCTGGGCTGTGCCTCCCTTTAACACCCACAAGAAGCTAAGATCCTGGAAGGGAGATCCTGGGCAAAGAAGGATGAGGGGAAATCATGACAATCATGAGTGTCTTCCATAGTTTTGGTGACCAGGGTATTGATGCTGGACACAAAGAAGTTGACAGCCCCCAATTCTTACACATTAACTTCTGTGTTTCTGCATTATTATAAATTCCTCCTGGAGCTCAGGGAACTTTTGGCTGAGGTCAGCAAAGGCATCACCCAGGGCATGCTGAGTCTAGAGAAGGTTATAGAGGTGAGCAGTGAGCCCCTGACCCAACTGAAGAATACTCTTATACTTTTGTTTGTGTCCCATAGCAGCTCAATCTGCAGCTCCAACTCTAGATCCACAGTGCGTGATCTCTGGCCAAAGCGCTTGGACAGCAGCTGCTTCATATGCTTGTAGGTGTTGATGTCCCACTTCTTGACAATGTCAAACTTCCCAGCAATACCCTGGGCCAGCAGGGGTTGCACTGTGGGGTCGTTGACAGCCAGGCCCTGTGGGGATAAGACCATCAGCTGAGCCCTCATAGCCTCCTGACATAAGGCTTGTCTCGTGGAGATTTGCTCCAGACGCCATCAGTTGCTGCAGGTCCTGCTCAAGCCCATCATCTTCAGGAGGCACTCCAGCCTTGCCATTGCCATAGATGGGCATCTCCATGGTGGCAGCTTTCCCCAGGATCCCATCTGTCATGGCTCTGACTGGCTACGCTCCCTTTACTTCTTGCCTCTCTCTCAGCTGCCTATCCTGGCCCTGCCCTGCCCTTGAGGCCTCAAGCCTGGGGCTCTCCAGGCACCTTGGGCTCCAGTTCCTTCTCTGCTCCTCTCAGCAGGTCAGGGACACAGCGGAAATCTACTGATATTTCTAACACACAGCAGCCAACTTCTGGATGATTTTGATCCATGACTACTCCCCTTAGAATGCTCAGTACCCTTCAAGGGTCAGCTTGTGTCACCTTCTCCATGAGGCGAGCCTTCCCAGCTATTGGCGTCTCCTCCTAAGTCCCCTTGTACCAGATGCTGTCTTCACCAGACAGGCTGTAAGCTCCCTGAGGGGAGGCACTGTTCGCACTGTCAGGCTCTAGCATAGGGCCTGGCTAATAGGACACCTAATGAATATTTGTTGATAGACTGGTCACATACTCAAGGAAAGAAAGAACTTTTCAGCATGAAATCCTATGATTTGCCTTCTCTTGTCATTCTGGTCCCCTCCTACCCCAATGGGTCACAAGGGATAGTCATTGTCTGAGGCTGACATTTAGGCATGATAAATAGAGAACAGTCACCTAAGATTGTCCTGATGAATAATACAGTCTAGAACAGTCAAGGAGAGCTTTCCTCAAATGCTTGGCCTGAAACACCTCAGTCACCATTGGGGACAAAGTTTACCACTTAGGGTGTAGACACATACCATCCAAGCGAAGCCCCAACCAGAAGCCTGGGCTTTGCAGAGAAACCTAAACCACACCACAACAGAGCAAAGCAGCTGATGTCTTCTTCAACAGCTGATGCTGTCACTTTAATTTTTCTTCTCTTCCTCCCCTTTCTTTCCTCCAGCCCCCAAGCCCAGGACTATTCTCATCCTAGCAAGTTATTGTTTATCTGGAACATCTGGTGTGTGAATGGAAGGCCAGTTTGTTTCTTCTCTTGTTAGTCAGTGAAGTGCATGCTTTAGAAGGCTGCCCTTTGCTCCCAAGGAATACCATACTGCTTCATTATTTAACTGTATTTTTCCATCACAGCACAAATTGTTCTATGAGTATGTTTTTTTGCATGATTTTTGTCGGAGGGGGTGGCATGGAGGGAGATATAACCCACTAGGAGCAACCTGTGAGAATTTTATGCTAATTAAAAGTTTTCAGCATCTTTATTTGCTCAGGAAAATGCTGCCATCTTTCCTCGTTCAATTACTGCTAATTAAGTAGGACCTAAACACAATCCACAGTAACAATTATTGTAAGTGCTATGGCTTTTGGGGGTTTAATAAGTCTGAAAAATACACATTTTCCTGTTTCATGTATTCCAGACCTTTATGGGCAATATTATAAACCCAGGACCATTAAGCAAAACACAAATTCACAAATGCATTTCCAGTTAAATCCTGACTCTTTTAGGACCATATTGTCCTTATCTGCTCTTCTTTTCAAATGTCGTGGCTAGTAACTGACTATGTTCACAGTAGGAAAGAACAATTATTGAAGTCATAAGTGTTTCTTGTGCTTATATTTCTATTCCCAATGGTAAATGATGTGTATGTATGTATGTTTTAACAGTCTCCTACATTACAGAGGCCCTTAATAAAATGAAACTGAGTTTGTATTTCACACCAGAAAAAAAATAAATCAAACCATATTAACACTTAGCTCTGGGCAGACCAGGTACAATTTTGGGCCCTAAAATTCAATGAGACTAAATAATCTATAGACTAATTCAAAGAAACAGCAACCATGGCCTCATTACCACAAAGTTTTAACCCACCAAAACAATCACTCCAATTTCACGAGTGACATAGGTGAATTTTAGTTGTGTTCTAAATTTCTCAGAAGTCTTTGGCATTAAACCAGCGGTTCTCAACCTGTGGGTTGCGACCCCTTTGGGGGTTGAATAGGGTCGCCTAAGACCATCAGAAAACATATATTTTATGGTGGTCTTAGGAACCAAGACAGTACTCCTCTATCCCTCTCCAGGTGGATCTGCCCACATGCAGATACGCCCACATATGAGTATTAAAGGGTCTCAGCATTAGGAAGGTTGAAAACCCCTACATTAACCCATTCTTCAAATTCCCACTGGAAACGCCTTTGGCAAGTGGGCAGCCTTGGCAGTTTGGTGGGGATCCTTCCCTTCCCACCCACTTCTCTTTATTGTGTGCCTGTGTGCGTGTGCATGTGTTTTGTTTTTGGGAAGATCTGTATTTTGGATATCATCATACTTGAACTGATACTTGTATATTCTTTGCTCTATTTTCTATTCTTCTAAAAACCCTTCAGGGGTAAAAAGAGAGGTAGACATTTTTGTTCCCCAATTCCTCCTCCCTGTGACTAGTTGCAAAGAAAGCCAATTCACTTCTGAGATCATTTCTTTGTCAGTCAAATGAGAACAGTAAAGTTAGCCCAGTTTTTCTCAGTGGATTATTTTTTTATTTTGTACAAGATATCCTTAATGTAGGGAACTTCCAGTGAGGAACTGAAGGCACTTGTTCTTGAATTCAGCATCTTAGAGAGTTTCCAAGTGTTTGTCAGAGGCAGGATTTGAACCTGAATCTTCCTTACTCCAAGCTCTGCTCTCTAGTCAGTATTCAATAGTAATTCTCAAAATAGGAATTCTTGGAAGATAAAAGGAGATTGTGAATGTAAAAATGTGATTTATAACATCATCCAGAGCCCTTAGCACAGTGCCTTGACACTTAGTAGACAATGTTTCTTGAACAAATGGATGAATGCAGGCACAGTTCATGGTAATTATGACATGAGACCCTGTGAGTTTAGATGGGTATTCTTTTGGAATAAATGTTGAACTGGGGGCCAGGAGACCTGAATGTTTCCTCTCAAGTGTGTTTATAACTTTCTTTGTGACCTTTTCAAATTTGGCTTTCTGTACCTTGGTTGAACCATTTGGGAAAATTGATAAGATGATATGAGGGGACTCTTCCTTTGTTGGGTCATACGAAGGAAAGGTCATAAAGACAAAATAAGGGCGTGGATACCCTGTTAGCTAAAAATGCTCCCCATAGGACATAAACTACCTGTTCTTTCTTTGATAGGAGATTAAGGAAGCCACCTCCCTTCCCCAAATTGGCACCATCTGTGCCTTTAGGAAGATGAAGTACCATGGACACTGCATTTGCTTCTCTGGTCCTGGGGTTGGCCATGATCCAGGTCAGGGCCATGGCCTTCTGGTTGGATGGCTCAGAAATAAGCCAGGCTGTCCTGCCATAGGGGGCAGTGCCCATGTCTTGGAGGATTGGAATCTCTCCAGCACTGGCGGCTCCCGATTTTCTGCCAACTACCAGATGCTCTATTGACAGCCCTTGAGAAGAACTGCCAGCATTGCTAGGGAAACACACTGGAGAGAAAGGCAGGGAGCTCTGAGCAGGCTCTCTCTGGCTCTGACACAAGAAAGCTGTGGGAGCAATGTTCCTTGTACCCTAAACATGATTAAGTTGTCTTACTCTCTGATCCCACTGACACTCACTGTTTTGAAAGTTTCTTGGGGTTTCTATTCCAATTTTCAAGTCTAGGACCCATCAAGAGTTAATCTTATAGCCCCCCCAAGCCCCACAGAACTCACACTTGATTGTCTGGAACAATGGGGGCACAATCTTAGTTAAAGGACCACAGCTTTCTAAAGGGCTCAGTCCAGGACTTGGGAAATCTGCCTGGCTTTATGGACCTGGATGACAGGCAAGTAATTATAGATCAATGACTTATGACAGCTTGGGAGAAAGGAAGCTTGTCACAGCAAAACAATTAAAGCCCTTGGGAAATCACTGCCCTCCAAAGGGGCTTGGGGAAAGGGGAACACTATCATAGATATGATGTTGAGAAGGCAGGCCTGCCTCTTTTCCCTCCTACCCACCCATCCACCCACGCCAAACATTTAGAGATGGAATCCAAATGATTACAGAACATTCAATAAGAATTCTCAGAGTCCACAATTTTCAAAAGCAAGGAGAAGAGAAAGGATTTGGATGCTGTACAGGGAATTTGGTTCCCCATAGAGGTAACTGCTAATCTCTGAAACTTCTAATGATACATACTAGCTCCAACTCTCTCAGTGGTGGTGGAGCCAAAGTCATAGCCAAATGGGGACAAATCCATGGTGCCAAGACCCTCATGTGGCTTTTCAGAGCTCCAGATAAAACCCTTTAATCAATCATAAGAAAGAAATTCATTTAAAATTGTTGTGATGTTGTGATTAAAGGTAATAGTATGTCCCTTGAAAGACCTAAAATAAATTTTCAATGTACAAATTATGTCTGTAAGTGGCATAGCCATTCCCCAGTTATCCATCTTCAAAACCTTGGTCTTTCCTTCCACTTTTCTTTCTCTCACTTATCAGATTGAATTCCCTTGATTCTTCTTCAGTAATATCTCATGGATATCCCCTCCCCCACCTTCTTTTCTATCCATATTGCCCCTGTCATCTCAGAGTCCCACATTACCACTCACCTGACGTATTGCCTCCTTACAAGCCTTCCAGTTTGCAGTCTCTTCCCCCTTCAATCCATCTTTCACACAGCTGCCAGATTAATTTTCCCTGTGTGCAGATTTGATTATGTCATTTCTGTACTCAGACTTCTAAATGATTCCTGACTGTCTATTGAATAAAATTCAACCCCCTCAGACTGGCATTCAAAGACCTCTAAGTGGCCTTAGAGGCTCCTAGGTGGCACAGTGAACGTGGAGTCAGGATAGAACTGAATTCAAATCTTGCCTCTTATACTTGCTGACTGTATGACCCTGGCTAATCACATTCAGTCTCAGTTTTCCCCATCTATAAAATGGGGGCATATAATGAAGTGCCTACTACACAGGGATGTTGTAAGGCTCAAATGAAATAAGATATGTATAATGCTTTGCAAACCTTAAAGCAATATATAAATCCTAGCTATTGTTATTGTCATTACAGTCGAAATAGCATTGGCTTTAGAAGAAGGAGAGGACCTGGGTTCAAATCATGCCAATGTCACTTACAACCAGTGTGACATTGGGAAACTCAATCTCTTTAGACCTGAGTTTCTTCACCTGTAAAATGAAGGAACTGGATCGAATGAACTCAAAGGTCCCTTTCAGCGAGAGAGACACAGATGGACAGACTGAAAGGCAGAAAAACAGAGAGAAAGAGTGAATTTATAAGGCATTTTCTAAGTGTGGGATGAAGTACAAAGATAAGCAAACAAGATAGTCCTTATCCTTGAGTAGCTTCTATTCTGATGGGGCAGGACAACATATTTCGGGTAGTGGTGTTGGAAACTAGAGAACAGGAGAACAATAAAATGCATTGGGGAATGAGATGTAGTTGGAAGAATCCAGGCATGAGTGGGATAAGGCATGGCTGAGGTCTTTCCTAAAATTGTGGTGCTAAGGAAGGAGTCAGCAATGAGGAGAGGAGGGCCCCAGATCAAGTTTTCTTGTAGTGGGAATGAGGTGCCATGGGGGCTAAGGGTTTGGGCAATGCTAAATCTATGATCCTGTAATTGTCTCCTCTCTATCTTTCTAGTCTTACCATTCTTTTCTTTGTACTTTATTGGACTATCATCAGTTTTCTGCAAGTAATTTCTGTTTTCCCAGTTTGAAGCCTAAACTCACAGGGAAGAGTATGGGTTTATTTCTATATCTAGAATGACTCATCTTCTCCTTGATGCCCACATCTATGTCCATTGAACTCCTAGTCCCAGGATACTGTTGACATAGACTTGTCACTTAACCTTTTTGTTCCTTACTTTTCTTAGTTTTAAGGTGGGGATAACCTCTATTTTTTCTACCTTGTATAATCTCTTCCACCCTTCAGGGCCCAGCCCAAACGTTCCCTCTTTATCAAGCCTTCCCTCATGTGTCCATCCCATAAATGATCATGCCTTCCTAAGACCTATTATAAGATAGTTATTTGTACTTCTTGCCTGCAAACATCATGAAGTATTTTGTATAGTAGTTATATGTCTATGCTTTGCCATTTTACTTGGATCCTTGACCATTCATTTACTTGTCAAGAGGCTTACCAAAAGATAAAAAAGAAGTGATGGTAACCAACATTAAAATATCATTAATGAAGAAGATAGCTGCCCTCAACCCAGCTGTGTTTTCTCAGTTTGCACATATATCCCAGAGTGTTTCAGGGGCATCTTCTATTTTCCAATGCAGCCATTGATACCTCCAGCAGGAGTTGGAGATATCAGTACCTGGAACTATTTGTATCCCTAGATGACCTCATTGTTTTTGGACACTGGGATGCCATTATCTGCACATAGTAAGAATTTCATAAATGTGTACTAGATTTAGTTGAACTATATAGTGTTCTGGGGCATCTAGGCAGTGCATTGGCATTGGAGTCAGGAGGACCTGAGTGCAAATCCAGCCTCAGATACTTATTAGTTGGGTGACTCTCATTGCCTGCAAAAAAAAAATATATCTATATATATATCTATATATCTATATCTATATATCTATATACATATATATACTTTTATCCATATATACATATGCATACACACATATATAATATATATGATATAGATATATGGATATATACATATATCATGTATATGGCATGCATATGTGGATATATACATATATGTAAACTCTCTGATTAGCTGATTCCTCTAGGATCCTCCATTTAAAGGTGAAGCCCAGGTTCAGCTAGGTCTTCATTCCTTTCCAGGCTATACTATGGACTCTTTTGGATTTCCTCTGAGATACCCATGAGATTCCATACTTTATTCTCTCCTCTTTACTTTTCTGATCCCTTTTATATGTGATCTGCCCCCATTAGGCTGTAAACATCCTTAAGAACAGGGATTATCATTTTTTGTGGTGGTATTTGTATCCCCAGCACTTAACACAGTGCCTGGCACTTTTAAATCAATGCTTGTAGACTTGACTCAGCTCTAGAATAGTTCCATGATCCTTTGTAGGTGCCTGGCACCCCTACCTGGGTCTTTTTCTACCTGTAAAATAGGAATTTTACAGTGAGCTGTACTCCTAGAAAGCCTGCATTTAAAGAGTCTTTTCACGCCCCTTACTTTTCTTCGCTTCTCTAACAAATGTGTTATTTATAAGCCCACGACTCGGAAATGATAACCAAACATTTTGTAAATACAGAAGAAGGTGTGTATAAAATCAGCCTCATTTAAAGCCTTTGGAAACAGAAATGTCCATGCTGAGTAATACTATGAATAGTAATGACAATGTGTACCAAGGCAAGGTCTAGATGACACAGTGAAAAGCAGAATTGCCTAGGATTTGGGAACCCAAACCTCTAACAGTTTTCTATCAGTCTCTGGTTCCTGCTGATCCTCACTAAAGGGCCCTAGCACACTCAGTTCTCCTTCCAAGATCCGCTTCTGCCTAACACCTTCCTAGAATGAACTGCAGTCTCTGACTGTACCAAGCAAATATGATGGATCACTTGAACAGCTTCCACCGACTCTGTATCTGCAAAGAGAAAACAGAACCCTGAGTAGAAGCCAAATTTACATCGCATTTCTTAATTACCCCATTAAAGCTTGTATGAGTTCATGGAGAACTCGTTCTATTGATGGCAGTCCTCATCCCTTGAGTAAGAGAAACTGGAGCAGCATTTGAGGAATCTAATCTGAGAAAGGAAGGAGGTGGTTGCTTTCTAGTCCCATTCTTTATCTCACGATTACATGCTGCTGCTATTAAATCTAAGGTTTCAGACTGACAGTGTTTCTCAAAAATATAATACAGCTAATGGAAATGCAGGAAAGCCTTCAATGGGACTGTAATAAGGGCTTAGGGAATTTCCTGCAAACTCCACTGGAAAGCACAGGGTCTTTTTATTGTTTCTGTTGTTGGATACCAAGGAAAATGACCACTCCACCCTCTACTTTGACGCTTCAGGACTACAGTAGGGGAATAACTAATTCTGCATTGCTTATTGTGTCTGGAGACATCTAAGCAAAGAGATAGTACCCAAGAGAAGTCAGATGAAGAATGGATTATTTAGGTACAAGTCCTGGCATTGACTAATCCATCAATAAATCAAGTAATTATTAAGCTCCAGAGCAGTAATGAGGCATTGGTGTGCCTCTGGACAGGTTTGGAATTGCTTTCCCTATGTGTTATTGTCCACTGGAAACTTTGAGTCCTAACTACAGCACATGTGACTAAATTTATTGTAGAATAAATATATTTTTGTGTGTGCCATAGAGATCAGAAATCTAAGGTTTCCTTCAATCTGCTTTTTATTCATTTTGCATGTATTGGTTTCTATGGGCAGCTAGGTGGTGCAGTGGATAGAGTGCCAAGCCTGGAGTGAGGAAGACTCATCTTCCTGAGTTCAAATCTGCCCTCAGGCACTGACTAGCTGTGTGGTCCTGGGCCTCAGTTTCCTCACCTGTAAAATTAAATGGAGAAGGAAATGGCAAACCACTCCAGTATCTTTGCCAAGAAAATCCCAAGTGACGTCACAAAGAGTTGGACACGACTGAGCAAGAATAATTCTAGTTTTTCTTATGTTGTCTTCCATTAGAATGTAAACTCCTATGTTGGTTTTTCCTTTGTACCCCCAGTGCTTAGCACAGTGCCTGGCACATAGAAATCATTTAACAAATTTCTGTTGATTGAATTTTCCAGGAATTACTGGGTATTAATGACAAACAAAACCAAAATGTTTCTCTTCCTCAAAGACCTTTCATTTTACTAAGATTGAGAGGTCTAGAAGGAGGCAGCATGTACATTTGGAGTCAGTGCATCTGGGTTCAAATTCTGGCTCTATGTGACTTTGGGCAAGGTAACATCACTTCTTTGAGACTATTTTCTCTGTAAAATGATGGAGGTCAGTTGGACTCAGTGACCTCAAAGGTCCTTCCTCACAAAAATTTCATGAAGCAGATAAATGAAGATCATTATCCCTATTGTAGGATAAGCACAAATGAACAGACTAAGGCTCTGAGATGCTAAGAAACTTACCCATGATCACATAGCTCATAAGTATCAAAACAGGGAATCTACCTTGTTTTTAAGTCCAAGTTTATCACTTTCTCTAGACTAGCATCCTACCATAAAGTAGGAATTATGTCAGAATTGGGGTAGAATGATAAAGATAAAGGTCACTCAAACTATGAGCTCAGAATTTAATAATGGGACTTTTTTTTTATCATGAGGAGGCCAGCTCTGTTCAAGGTGTAGTAGCTGCCTTATTAGCAGTGAATTTCTTTAAAAGTGATAACAAGTGGTGGTATTGTGTTTAACTGTTAGTTGTCTCAATCATGGGCTTTTTAATGAGCAGTTGATGCTTGCCTTATTAAATCTAAAGCATATCTCTTAGCACAATGGGCATATTAAGTCTACATTTTACTTGATTGGGAGGGCAGGTACAGATCTTTTTAATAACAATTAATAATGAAAATCCTTCTTCGTTAGACCAGCATTTACCCAAGGACTTCGGAAGGAGTCTGCACTTCAATTAATTAAGGTTCCCAGCACCCCTTTGAGGGAGAAAAGGGATAACAAGGAATCATTTTACCCAGGACTGAAATGGAGTTGCCTTTTAGGTTGAACATAACAGCTGTTTAGCAGCTGTAAGGGGAACGCTGAGCTATCATTTAGGGCAGGGTGGTAAGGGGGAGTGCATATCTGTCTGAAATCAAAAAGGAAATATAAGCAGACAGAGTGCAATTACTTCAACTGGAACATAGCCAGGCAGTCAGGGTTAGCCCTGGCAGGCTTTTTGGGTGGGAGAGCTTCCCCTCTGAAGATTTCACAGGTTAACAGGTACAATGATTGTAGTGTATGTGATAACTAGAGGTAGAGGAATCCAAGCATGCTCCCTTTGCATTCCCCGGATCAAAAACCCTTTAGTGAGATGTGATGACTGTGTTAAGAGTATTAAGGGCCCAGGATGAATGTTAACCGGGATGTATGAATGTAGGTGGTAGCTAGGTGGCATAATGATTAGAGCACTGTGCTTGGAATCAGGAAGATGTATCTTCATGAGTTCAAATCTGGCCTCAAATACTTAATAGCTGTGTGACCTTGGACAAGTCATTTAACTCTGCCTCAGTTTTTTCATCTGTAGGCTTGAGAAGGAAATGGCAGACCATTCTAGTACCTTTGCCAAGAAAACACCAAATGGGGTCACAGAGAGTTGGATATGACTGAAACAACTCAACAGTAACAACGTGAATGAATGAAGTCAAGAAATAGAGAATTATAGACTTTCAAAGCTGCTCTTCCCAATTTAGGCAAAGTATATGTTTGCTTACTTTTCTGCTGAGAGAGAGAGAGAGAAGCAGTGTGTCACAGTGGCCAGAGAGCTGACCTTGAGGCCAGGATGACCTGGGTTCAAATCCTACCTTTGTCACATTCTGACTATGTGACCCTGGGAAAGTCACTTAATGCCCAAAGTCCTAGGTAGCTCTCTAAGACTATAGGTTGCACAGAAGATGTCAACCCTCTTTGAAACGAGGAATTTCCTCCTTAGGGAATTCTCTACACCAATGAAATCACAGGTTACAGCCCTACATGCTACATGCATGTGTATTGTATGCATGATTGTGAAGATTTTTTCAAGTGGCATTCATCATATAAGGACTGGGAGATCTAATCCTTAAAGTAATGATTTAAGATTTATAAAATGCTTAGCATCCACATAGGATCACTTGTTTAGAATTGAAAGGGACCAAAGAGGTCACCTACTCTAACTTCCTCATTTTACAGATGGGTAAACTGAGACCTAGAGATATCATGTGACCTGCCCAAGTTCACTTGGGAGAGAAAACATTGTCTTACTTAATCCTTACAATGAATCCTATGGGTATTACTGCCATTTTATAAAAGCAAAGACTAAGGTTCTGAGAGGCTGATGTATTCACATTGTTGAGGATCAAGGCATTGGATCTGAACCCAGGCCTTTCTCAGTTCCAGGTCCAGAACGCTTTACACTATGCCACACTATCCATCTTATTCACCTACTTTAGAAATCATCTCATCTACTTCTCTGAGCCCCACTCCCTCCCTTTTACAGAAAAGGAAGCTAAAGCCCAGAGGCGATAGTCTGAAGTCACACAGGATGTAGGTAGCCAAGCCAGGATACCTCAGGGTTGTTGTCAGTCTTTTTTTCAGTCATGTCTGACTGTGACCCCATTTGGGATTTTCTTGGCAAAGACACTGGAATGGTTTCCCATTTCCTTCTCCAGCTGATTCTGCAGATGGGAAAAGGGTGAAGTGACTTGCCCAGGGTCATATGGTTACTTAGAGTGTGAGGCCAGATTTGAATTCAGGAAGATGAGTCTTCCTGTCTCCAGGCCCAGAGTTCTATCCACTTTGCCACCTAGTTGCCCTAGGTTATCTTGTACTGAATTAAAACCCTAGGATCAGTGTCATTAATTAAACAGTCACATTTAAAAAATAGGCTAGGAAGGAGCAAGAAGTCACTAACTTAAATGCTCCTAAGCAGCCTGATAACTTTTAATGCCACTTCCTGCAAATGATTCTAGTGCTCTCCTCACCCCCTCCCACTCAACACTGCTTTGAGGAGGGACCATCACTTTATCCTGCTGCTTCCATGATCCTTATCAGTTCCTAAAGATTATTGATAAAACGTTCATGGTGATGGAATTACAGGGATCTGGAAGGTGTAGAAGGCGGAGACATGCCTGTCTTAGTCCCTCCATTTAAGATAAGATGTTGGAGGCTGTCTATTGCTCCCATAAGATCACATTGAGTGTTTTGTGGTCAGTTCTAGGAGTCAAAGGTTAAGCACTTCTGCATGCTGGAGAGTAACCCATAGGCGGTAACCCAATGTAGTGAGCTGCCTTGAATCAATGCCATATGAGAATTAAATGAAGAAATCAGGAATGTTTAGCCTAGAGAAGACAAGACTCAAGGAGGGAAGATAGGGTAATTATGTTCAAATATTTGAGGGGTTGTCCTGTGGAAGAAGGTTTAGAATCCTTCTGTTTAACCACAGAGGACAGAATTAAGAACAGTAGATGGAAGATGCAGAGGGAAATTTGAGCTCGATGTCATTTGTAGCTGGTCCAAAGCAGAATATACTCCTTCAGCAGATGGTGGCTTCCATATCCTGAGAAGTCTGCTCTTCATTCAGAGGATACATGGTCATTGGTCAGGTACCTGTTAGGATTTTATTCAGGTATTGGTGGGACCAGACAACTGTTAAGGTCCTTCTTACCTCTAATATGAGATATATGGGGTGTTCAGGTGGGAGTCGTACCTCTGCTGTGAGAGTTACTGCTCATCCACCTTTGGTGTCCACCTCTCACCCACCCCTCACCTGTGACTCCAGGAAGCTGTGGTTTACATAGCAGCCACACTCCAGGAAACTGTCTCAGCACATGGGCTTATACCCATGTTCATTAATTAATTAAAGTAATTAATACCCAGATTGAAGGTAGCTGACAGGCCTCAAACCCATTGGTGAGTTAAACATGTGAAGGCTTCCCTGGCAGGAGTAGATGAGAGCAATTTGTTCCAATGGCTATTAGGGGGAAGAAACAGGTCCTGTGAAGTGCTTAGAGCTTGGTCAGACATTGAAAATGTCAAAGTCATCCACTGCATCCCAGGCCATCACCAGTCATCTAGAATTTTGTCTTGTCACTGGACTTTGATGACTCTGGAAGAGAGAGTGAGACTGACAATTCTATGTGACTCTGTCTTACTTAAATCCAATTCACATGCAAGTCAAGTCATTCCCCATGATGTCACTGGTCTTCTTTGAAAATGAAGGGTAAACCACAACCTCTGAATATGCTGTGATTCTGAAATCAGCCAAATAACCACAGGGACCTGTAGCAAAGAATTGTTAGAAGTGGTTTTCCAGCAGCCAATCTTGTGGAGATATTTTGATATTTCCTCCTCTCTGGGACTCAGTTGCATCTTCTGTAGAACTCAGTATGTCCTAATTTCCCAATGAGTCTCATTGTATTAGCATCAACATTAAAAATCCTATTCACTTGAGTCCTACTCACTTGAAATATACGATAATCCAACCACAAGGTCTATGATTCTCACTGAATTAAAAACTAGAAAGAATGTCTTCCTCTTACATACTCTTCCTCAGGGTCTTGTTTTTAACAAATAATCCTGGCTAAAATCAATAACTTTTTTGAAGACACTAAGAATTCCTCCAACAAGCTTTCAATTGTTGTGTCCGGCAATTAATTCTTTTGTGCTAAAGGACATTCATGTTTGTGATGCATCATCAGATAATGTGGGCCTATTGTGAGCTGTAATTTTTTTTTCTCATAGACTTATCTCATTTAGTTCAATAGTTCCCATTTATGGCTCTGTTTATAGTACACACTGTACTTGAGAGTAATAAAGTTATATTTTGTTTTATAAGTTTCTGTAATTCGCATCTAGGCTAGAATATGCTGTCAGACAGACAATCACTAAATTGGAGGCTGCCAGGAATAATGGATACAGTGCTGGTCCTGGAGTCAAGAGGACCTGAGTTCAAATTCTGATCCAGAAATTTACTACCTTGTGACCATGGGCAAGTCACTTAACAACTAGAGTCTCTCCAACTGTAAAATTATTTTTTATATTAAGCTTGATGGTTAAATTTTAAAGTCCCTTCCAGCTCAAAATCCATGATCCTTTAAGTTTGTACATCTGTCCAGACATCTCAAATGGACAACAAGCTGGATACAAATTAAATAGGAGAAGAGTAGGCAGAATCGTCTTTGGGAGACTGCACAATTCTTTGAAAGACCACAAACTTCTCCCTGAAAAAAGCCTCAACTTTTTTATACTCAACGTTCTTCCTGACTCCAAGCTGGCACTCTCTCAATTATACCAAATTCATAAAATTTTACTGCATATGTTGTTGCTAAAATGACGTTAAACAAAGTGGTATGATGGTTCTTTTTTTGGGAGAGGTGGGAAGTAGGGGAGGGGGTTGGACCTTTGATTTCATTGGTATGGAGTGCTTTTAATGAGGAGATTCCCTCTGTCAATGCAGATCAGGAGG
This sequence comes from Pseudochirops corinnae, assembly GCA_028646515.1. Lineage (NCBI taxonomy): Eukaryota > Metazoa > Chordata > Mammalia > Diprotodontia > Pseudocheiridae > Pseudochirops > Pseudochirops corinnae. Next base: position 123,917,836 of record CM053589.1, read on the forward strand.
AAGAAAAGAAGGAAACGTGCCTTTATTAATCAGATCTGCAGCTTATAGTCTAAGTGATTTGCCTAGGGTCCCATAGCCAATTCAGGTCTAGTGTAAAACTTGAACCTAGTTCTTCCTGATCCAAGCCTATCTCTCTATTGACTATGAATGTGATACTGATGATCCTTAGTCTTTTAATATCTCAAATTTGGAAGGTACCTTAGAAGCTACTAGTCTACCTTTTTCTCAAAATAAAAATCCTTCAGCCTGTGGTTTGTATGTGACCCACAACATTATCTATAGCCTGAATCAGATTAAAACTCAATTTGGAATATTTAACAAAATACATAAGAATCAATAAAACATAGATAATATTAAGTGGTTTTCTAAGTCAATATGTGTCCTACAATATCCTTATATATGGTTTAGTGGCCTTATTTCTACCTGAATTGGACACCATTGTTCTATAGCATGTCTAACTGAATGTCACCCAGTTTTAGCTTCAAAACTGATAGAAAACATTTCTTTTTGAGACAGCTCATTGCAATTTGGTGTAGTTCTAACTATTGGCAATTTTTTCCTTATGTTAAGTTTGAAGTATGCCTCGCTGTAACTTCTGCCAATTGGATCTAGCTCGGCCTTCTGAACAATATAAAAGCGGCTTCATCCATTTTTTCCATGTGAAAACTCTTCAAACATTTTGAACATCTACATCATAGATCATATTCCCCTTAGCCTTCTTTTTTCTTATTCAAACTAAACACCTCTAGCTCCCTCAACCATTTCTTAAATAATAGTGTTTCCTCACCTTTCCCTTTCCCTTTTGCTCTTCCCTGGATACCTTCTAGTTTCTCAATACTCCCCTCAAAGTATTGTATTTGAGACAGAATGCAGTAAACCCTTACAATCAAATGTGGAATTGAGTCAGAAAGGATTATATAATCCAGCCTCATATCTGAGAAATGAATTACCTCTACTTAAGGAATGGGCATCCAGTGACAGGAAACTTCATACCTCAGGAAACAGCCCATTCCATAGTTGGGCAGACCTGTTAGAAAATTTTTCCCTATCATAGCATACTTTCATGTGACTTGCCTATATTGAGTTGCAATGCACTTCTGTAACTTTTATCTTTTGTTCTTAGTTCTGACTCTAAAGTAAAAAATACCTAGGTTGAAAATCCTGCCTCCCACAGATACTAGCTGGTTAATTTTGGACAAATAACAACCCCTCAGTTCTCTTAGGCTGCACATTGCAGGGAAGATCTAAATGGCACTGGAAAGTTCATTACTGAGAATTCCAAAAACTGTTGAAATCACAGACCTCAGGTCTATAAGGAAAAACAAAACAAAGCAAAGACATAAACAAAAACAAAACCACACTGTACAAAGCCTCATGTTAATCACAGAGCATACAAAGACAAACTAAAAACAAACAAGCAAGTCCTTGCCCTCACAATGTTTATATACTGCAGGACCCTGTATTTTACAGATACTATGATGGAAAATTTTAAAAGCCTTTGCAAAGATAAGCAGTAAGGCAGTGTTTGAGTCACCTGTACATAGAGCAGATCTCACTTGAAAGGTACCTGCTGTCTGATCTTTAGCCAATGCATTAATGTATGCAGTAGGATGTATCCAGGAATCCTTTTACTCATGTCCTTCTTTCTTGGCAAGGTCAAACTGAGTGAGCAATGTTTGCACATCTCTTTTCCTAGACAGTCTACCTGCCTTTGGTTTATAATGAAAAGAAAATCATTAAGGATTAATGGGAAGCCTACAGGTTGCCTTGAACAGCAGGGGTACCATACCAATAGTATAATCAGCATTGATAGAGTGCCTCCTTGCCCAAGCTTTACATATTTTATCTCTTGTAGATTTCACGTTATTCATCTCTCCTTTCCCCCAAGGGCTTGGTGAAGGAATCATAGAAACCTGGAGCTGGAAGAGACATTGGCCGTTATCTGGTGAACACCCCCCCCCCCCATCCTCCTCTGTACAAGATGAGGAAAACGAGACCCATTTATTCATTTATACATTCACCATTTGTTTACTACTCTATTCAAGAGCTGGTGCTAGGTGTTGTTGGACATAAAAAGGTGAGTAAGACACAGTCTCAACACTTAAGGAATGTAAGCACTAGAGCAGTGATTCTCAACCTTCCTAATGCCACGACCCTTTAATACAGTTCCTTATGTTGTGGTAACCCCCAACCATAAAAGTATTTTCGTTGCTACTTTCATAACTGTAATTTTGCAACTGTTATAAATCGTAATGTGAATATCTGATATGCAGGATGTATTTTCATTGTTACAAATTGAACATAACCCACAGGTTGAGAACCACTGCACTAGAAAAAGAGATAAGGCATGGGTACAAATAAATGTGATAGGAAGAGACCTCATATCAGAGGACTAAAACTACTTCCCTAACATGACACAACAAATTAATGGCAGAAGTGATGCTGGAACCCCAGCCTCTAAACATCCAGATTCATTCTCATTTGGATACATCAAGTTAATTGTTCATTCATTCTGACATGCATTCCAATCCCACTGTGTTTCTCTAGGGAAAGTGGGATTCAGGATATGGCTAGGCCCCCCACTACTAGCCTCCCCAGGAATAAAGGGAGGAATACAATAACTATCACCAATCTCGGATTAATGATGATGTTGATGATGATGGTGGTTGTGGTGATGATAACTATAGTACTTATATAGAGCTTTTACAAAGTGCTTTACATATGTAATTTCATATATCATATATCATTGTCCCCTCCTCCCATGAGCTCAGTTCCTGGAGGGAAATGGGTCAACAGAACCCCATGCCCTCCCTGGGAACTGAAAGTCGGCAGTCTGTCCTTCTCCAGTTCAGGAAGAACTGCCACATGTGCTTTCCAGCTCTCAGCCCCATGCAGTGCATGGCATTATTAAGAAAAATTTACTCTTCAATTTCCTGTAGCGATTTCAAATTCCCAAGGTTACTGCAGCTCCTTACTTTATAGCAACAATTACACACTGCTCCCTAAGGTTGTAAAGGATCTGGAAATATCCTCTGCTGAACCTTTGGGTGTCAGATGCCCCCAGATTACATCAACATAAATTTGGTCATCCTGAGATCAAGATACTTGAGAGGTGGGCGCAGGGAGGGGAAGGGAGAGGAGCGGGGGAGGCAGATGTGGAAACAAATGTTTTTGTCAAAACCTTCCCTAGTGCTTAACACATGGAGAGTGCTTAGAAAAGATGAGTCACCGAGACTGAAACAACAGTAGGTTTAATCTTGCAGAGAGATGTTTGATCTCAAGGGCTAAATTTTCCCCTTCCTCTAGGTTCCAATCATAGCCTCATCATTCTGTTGACCCAGCAAGAGGCCTAAATTTAGAACCAGAGAACCTTAGTTTCTGGACCCCTTTCCTGTTACTTTTTGTGTGACCACCCACAAGTCATTTAACCTTTCAAAGACTCAATTTCCTCATTTGTCAAATGAGGCAATTAGGTTAGATGGCATCTAAAGTCCCTTCTTGACTTTAAATTCTAAAAGCACTTTCCCTGAATGAATGAAAGAATTAACTCCCAATGATTGACTGAATGAATTCAAGGGAAAAAAAAAATATTATCAAGCCTTTACTATGTGACAAGCCGTATGCTTTATGAGTACTGAGGATCCAAGTTCAAAGGGAAGATAGCCCTGCCTTCAAGGAGATTACTGGAATGAGAGAAAACACATACAGAAAAATGTCCAGGGAGGGATATTTTGGTTTGGAAAGTTGTGAGCGTTAGGAATGGACTCCTAGGGAGGTAGATTGGCATATCTTTCCATAAATAATGAGACATATTTGAGCCGATTATGGTGACTAAATTGTAAAGGGAAGGGGGTAAAAGGAGGGGGGAGGTATATGCAGATAGGGTAGCTGATAAGACAGGAAAGCACCGCCTGCCCTGGTACTGTTTGCTCTTCACAGTGAAGCTACATCAATTAGTCAGAGTAGGCTACCTCTGATACCCGAATTAAATATAACAGACTCACAGGGCAGGTAGCAAGAGAAGAGGGCTCCCCTTTATGCTCATTGGTGTGAAAATGCAACAGAGGTTTGAAAACCTTCAGGGGCAGTCATGATTTGGAAGAGTTACACCATGGAAATCTCTCCCTATTTCTTTGTGTGTATATATTTACATGTTTTCCCCTGTTCTCCCATAAGTATTCTGCCCTCTTTTCCACTCATTTCAATCCCCATTTTTTTCACGTTATAAACCATATTTTTTGACTAAGTATAGAATTGTATGTATTATTACTATTTGATGATATAATTAGCACAATATTTGCAAGCTGGAGGAATGGAAGGACCTCATTAGCTATAAGGAATCCTCTCCTAATTTGTATCTTATTCAAATTATCTATCCTCCATAACAGTGGCAAATAGCTTTGGCAATAATCTTTGTTTCCATATTTTCATAAAGGATTTCTTGAATAGGCGTTTTCATTAAGACCCAAGATATTAAGGGTATTAAGGATCCTTTCAATGAGCTCGATGAAAAATTTAAAAGAAGTTAGCACAACAATCCATACAGAAAAAAAAAAAAACTAAATGGATGAAAAATGCTTATTGTTTAAGACTGTGACATGTACCTAAATGGCTAGTCTATTGAATTAGTATATGTATTTGGGACAAGCTCAACAGATAGTTCTTCATTGGGTCTTGAATAAAATACATAGAATGGGGTGGGATGGAATTGCATTTCATACTAGTGGAAGACACAGGATGTGCATCTGTATCCCCCCCTCTTCTCATAAGACTGGACCATTTCTTTTATCTATTACATAAGATAACATTCAGAGATAGGGGTAGGGAATGGACCTGTCATTTTGCTGGAATGAGGAGCTCCCAGGTGAGAGAAATTCCTGTACTAATGCAGGTCAGCACCTTCTAATCTTAGAAAGTTGCCTAGAGCAGTGAGAGATGAAGTGAATTTGTCCTTGATCACATAGCCAGTAGGTGTCAAAGACAGGGCTTGACCTCATGTTTTCCTAGCTTCAATACCAGCCATCTATATACTACACCATGTTAACTCTCATGTGTTAAGGGCTCTTCAAAACTTAAAGTGTTACAGTGATGTAAGCTATCATATTATTCCTTGATGATATATTTCCCCTCCTGACTCTCCTGGAGCATGGATCCTCATTGCAAAAAAGCATATCTCCAAGAAGATATAGAGTAGGGAAAAGGAAGAGATAGTCATTTAATGAGAGTGTGGGATAACAGATGGATAATCTGAATGGTCCACCAATAGGAACAAAATAAAATAGAATTTGAGGAAGGCCTGCAGTATATTGGGTGGATCCTCAGAAGAGGATCTATGAAAAATCATGGGGAGCTGGTGTGGTGGCACATGCCTGTAATTCATTCTTCTCAGGAGGTCAAAGCTAATGAATTGTTTGAGTTTTGGGATTGTGAGCTTCAACAAAGCTAATGACAGTTGGGTGTCCACACTAATTACAGCACTGATGTAGTGGAACTGCTGAGAATGAATGAACCAGGTTGCCTAAGGAGGGTAGAACTAGCCTAGGTCAGAGACAGAGAAAGTCAAGGTGAAAACTTCTGGGCTTCTCACCAGTGGGGTCTTCCTCAAGTATCAACTCTAGTCATTCTATTCCATTCACTTCCATTCCATTCTATGCAATTTTTTGATTTAAGCTCTTATTAAGCTCTTCTCTCTTTCAGGGACATTATTAATTTAGTAACCATGAAGCTAACTTTCAGGGAGCTCAAAGTCTTATGATGTAGACACAAAGGGAGAAGTTTATATCTTTGGGGGAGAGAACTCACACTTACTTCAGTTTAATTGAGAACTCACA
>CM053589.1:123924166-123938549 GCA_028646515.1 Pseudochirops corinnae
GCAGGGAAGATCTTCAGATTCCCATAACAATAGGTCAACCAGGTCACTTGGCTGTTGCAATGGCTCCTCCCCGCTCTTAACTGGAACCCTGCAATGTTTCCAGACCTTGTAGCGCTCCCAAGATCACTGGCTTGGCATATTCACCTGAATGTTTCAGCTTGATCACCTTCCAAACCCTGTGGGTACAGCTCTAGGCTCCAGGGAACTTGTACTCCTGTTTTTAATCACTCATGGAATCTGATAGATTCTCTGGGTCTCATAAACTCACAAGGTTCCTATCTGGATTTACCCTTCTTAAAGTACTCATTCACTTAATAAAAGAAAAGAAAAACTAGGAAGAGATATAGGCAGTTGTGTGCTCATAGAGTAGCTTCCCTTCCTTGAAATAAATTGCCTTCCTGAGGTCTCAAAAGAAAAAAAAGATTTTTTCATATGTATTCTCAGTTCCGGCTCAGTAACTCCTGCCTGACTCCTTACTTCTTTTGACTCCATAGCCAATCAGAAGAATTTTGGTTACTACAAAGTATGAAATCCTAAGTTACTGTGGTTGGAAACATCCTCTCCCCAAATTTCTATTCTATATAATCACTTGAACTGATACCAGGCTGGGGATGTTTGCCTGTATTTGCCTGTATAGGCCTGAAATAGGCTTCACATCAGCAAGACTGACCTGAACATAGTGGGTCTGTTTCCTGAATTAGACTTCCCTAAGGTTTCCAGTATGCCATTGACTTCTGGAAATCAGTTCTCTGAAGAAGAATGTGATCCAAGAAGGAATGTTGAAGGCAGTCTCCAACCCATCATGCAGAACCAAAAGGCCTCTTCTGAGTTTAGCACCTAACAAGTAACTTCAAATACATAGAATTTTAGATAGAAGTCTAACTAGCAACTTCTGAAGCTGGCGCAAGGTTGAGGGTAGGCTGACATAGAGCAAGATTTGTGGGTAAGTTCAGATAGGGGGTGGTGCCCTGGGATACCACCTTATGGTGGTTGGAGGATTGGGGCTAAAATGAGGAAGTTTCCTGAATTGTTGCTGCCAAAGAAGTATAAAAGTTAGGGGAGGAAAGTTGAGGATGCCATGATGTTATAATGGTCTATTGGGGGAGGGGTGAAGGGAGGAAATACCTCTAGGAGAGGAGTATCCTAGATTCTTAGTGAAGGCTCAGAACCCCTGGTCTAGAATGATGCTGTTAGTGCCCTTTAAATTTTCTTCCCTGAGACAAAAGCCCTAGTTTTCATACCCTAGTCGTGGCTTTGAATCCAGGGGCAATCAAACAATAAACATTGTAAAACCAGGCATGAGCAGCTTTCCAGAGGAAGCTGCTGTGAATAGCTTTCAAGGATCTGATTACATAGTAGAGCAAACTCTCTATTTATTCAATAACAAATCAGAGCAAGACATTCACTGAGAATCAAGGTACAGCATTCACAACAACTTATTGCTAAAATGGCCACATAGTTTTCATCAAAGTGGTCACATAGTTTCAAACAAAGTACAATCATTTCGTCAATCAATCACTTAGTGACTAAATCATTCAGTGGTTCTCTTTTAAACAAGGTGCATTCATTTAGACAATCAATCATTTAGTCAAGTCCTTAATTCAATCAGTTTTAAGGAAGAGAGCCTCCTTAATCCTTAACTCACTCAAGGGAGACAAAGTACAATAGTCAAAGTTCTCTACTCATGGGGTGCAATTAAGTTACAATTCAGTCACTACTCAGTACTCTCTTAAGGATAGTGGAAAATACACAGGCCATCTACCCCTCAGTCACAAATAAGTTACAATTTCAAGGTCATAAGTAAGTTACAACTTCAATCAGTCACTACTCAGTATCCACAGAAAGATCTCTTCATCTTGACCCAAGGTAGGCTCTTGGATTCCCTGGATCCCTTCTATGGTCCCAGCTCTTACCTGGATTCACCAAACTGTCACCTGGGTTCAAAGGCAGACAGCTCCCAGCTCCTTGTCCAGCTCTCCATGCAGTTCCTATTCCGCACTGAAGCTCACAGTGAAAATCCACCTTAAATCCTTCATAGTCTCTATTCCTGGGAAGTCAAGGCTTAATAAAGCCACAAACAGAAAAAGCACCAACACCACAGTCATGCTTCCTCTGGCCCTCGGGATTCCTCAGCAGTTCCAGGTGGCCTTTGGGCAATCCTCAGCAGCTTGGCTGGCCTTCAGAAGAAGCTGTACCACCACAAGTTCCCAGGAAATTCTGACTTTCCCAGCTGGGGTTCTTCCTTATACAGTATTGCTCCTCTCTGTTCAGCCCCTTCCTGTTACATCAGCAACAGGGGTTCATACCTTCTGTATCTTTAACAGAGGCTTAATTTGAAAGTAGGTGCTAAGTACCTGTCAGCTTAGCAATACAAAGGGATCTTCAAATTTCATTACTATTACAAGTGCCTACTATATGCCAGGCTTTATGCTAAGTACTAGGGCTAGGGATACAAAAGAGATGAGACAGTCTGTGCCCTCAAGGAGCTTACAGTCTAATGGATGGAGGTGGAAATTATCAACATTTGCTAGAGAAGCCTCTTTAGCCACCCAGGGTTTCTACCATCAAGGTTTGCAATATGTGTTTCCTGCCAGGTAAACTCTTTGGTATCCTCTGAGTGGTCAGATTGTAGGTGCTGGAAACCTCAAAGAACACATGCCTCAAGCCAGGTTCACCTTCAATGGAGAGGGCAGGAACCTACTTCTTACCTGCTTCTGATTTAATTGGGGCATGTCCCAAACCCCTGTTACAAAGTTATGACAACATTAGGCTCAAATGTGCATGAAAATGGATATAGGTCAGTCTTGTGAGAGTGAGTTTCCCTAAAATATGGAAATGCAAGGGTTTTGCACCACTAACGACAGTGTATGAAAAAAAAACTTGAGCGAGTTCAGCAGAGCATTGGGTAGATTATCTACAGAGGAATTTTTAGAAAGAGATGCTAAGAGGTGGATGGATGGAAAACTAGCACCTACAAATGGGCTAATATCTGCACTATTGGAAGGAGGACCCATGTTGAGATCATGGACATATGAAGTATAATATGTCCTACCCTCACCCAAGTGATGCACACTGGAGTTTGAAGGTAACACCCTGGCTTTGCTCCATGCTGACCAAACCTGACTGAAACAGAACCAGAAAAAGACAAAACAGTTGGAAATTTCAAAAAGTGCCTTCTCTCATTAGAAACCTGTTGGCAATGAATCCTTAAAATAGGGTGGGGAGAACTCTTACTGTGTTGTTTCCTCCATGTCAACTCCACCCACAGATGCTTTCCTGAGTTAAATAAAAGACATGAGGCATGTGTTCAGGCTCTTGCCTGATGGCTAATTGGCTTCCTTTGGATTTGAAAATGTATTTTTGAGCAGTAATCTGCTTACGCCTTGGGGAATTCTGATAAACACATTTTAATAAATCAAAAAAGAGCCACAAGGATATAAACAAACAAAAAAAGGGGAGAGACAGTCTAGAAGGTGCAGTGCCAGCCAGAGTAGTGGTTGTACTTGTCAGGCTTTGAGCACAGAATTCTACACAGGAGTGATCAGTGCTTTAGGTACCAGACTAACAATGTCATCTACCAGTGCCCAAGAGGCCACTGAAATCAGGTACAAGGCAACTCTATAGTTACTCCTAGATGGGAAGATGACGATCCAGGAAAAGCTTGTACATAATTAGAGTATAAACTCTATGAGGGCAGCGATCTTGTCTTGTTCATTTTTTTTTTAATCCTCCTCAGTCTCTATCATAGCAACTAGCACCTAAAACATACTCAAGAAGATTTAGGCTAGAAGAGACCATTGTCTTATTCAACTTCATAATTTTAGAAATGAAGACACCTGGGCCTAGAAGAATTGAGCAACTTTCCCAAGGTCATGCAGTAAATTCTCATTGGCTAAATGGATGAGGTGCATGAGGTGGGAGCAGAGAAATTGTTCCCCAAATGACGCATCTTATTTCATGTTATTTCCTTTGCTATAATCAAATTAGCTGCTCCTAGAATCCATCATTCCATCTCCTGTCTCATTGCCTTTGTACAGGCTGTCCCTCTCCCTGGGGATGCCCTCCTGCCCCCCTTCCCTCTGCCACTTTGCTCTCTGTAAGAGAAGGGGCAGGAACAATATTTTTGTAAATATTATCCTATTTAATCAACTCAGTTGCCACTGTTTAATAGAAACAATCCTTGATTTACCCCTAGTTTTTAGTGTTCTCTATTTAGTCTTGCACTTATTTATCCATTTGCATGTGGTATTCCTTGATAGAATGTCAACTATGCAAAGGAAGGCATTATTTTGTTTTTATCTTCGTATTACCAGTGTCTAGCACAGTGCCTGGCCATCACATAGTAGGTACTTAAAATATGCTTGTTCATTGGACTCATTGATAAATTGGATCACATATCATTTGGGGAAAAAAATCTTTATCCTCTCCTCTCCTTCCTCTTTCTCTTTTTCTTCTCTCTGTCCTCCTTTTCCTTCTGTCTCTCCTCCTCTCAATTCCACTGCTTCTCACTTATTCCTCTTCTACTTTAGTAAAGAAGCTTTCCCTGGGTCAGGAGCTTTTAATCTGGAGTCTGTAAATTTGTCTTTTTACGTTTTTGATAACTGTATTTCAATCTAGTTGATTTCCTTTGTCATTCTATGTATTTTATATATTTAAAAACATCATTCTGAGGAGGGGTCCCTTGGCTTCACTAGACTGATTAAGGGACTGATGTCACAAAAATGGTTAAAATGTCCTGATCTAGGTTACACTGAACTGGTGTGGTTGCTTGGAGCATCAAGATGGCATATCTGGATCTCGTAGACAGCTAGAAAGGAAGCTAGATATGAGTCCACCACCTGGTACAAATGAACAAAAAAAGCTGAGGCTTATATAGACAATCAAGGAGGCAAAGCCTTCCCCATGCATCCTTCCACTTGTACTCTCAGCCTGATCTTTGGAGACTTGTTTTCTTCTTCATAGGATCTTCTAGACATTACCCAGAAGATACCTTTGAGATCATTTTAATCTATGTCCTTTATTATGAAGATAGAACACAGAGATGTCAAGTCACTTACACGGGGTCAAAATAATGAACAAAACCAAGATTAGAACCCAGGTTCTGATTCCAAATCTGGGTCACACTAGCTACAGATGCCTCTCAAAACAGCCCTGCAATCAGATTTTAGCTATAGAAAAAGTAGGAATAGAATGTTGAGAGTAAGGAACCCAAGTATTAGCCCAAACATGCATGATCCAGGGGACAATCCTGCTCATATTTAATAAGGCTCTCCTGTGATCTGGTCACAGATGTCATTGCATTAATACTATATCACCTGTTAGAAACAATGATACCTTCACTTATCCAGTGCAATGTTTTGTAGGCTCTAGTTGCTAGTTTTTAAATTCATAAAATCCAAAACAGGGGATTACAAATGAAATCAACTAAATATAAAAAGACAAGATCACAAATCCCAGTTTAAGAATCCAAGTCCTAGGAGTGGAGAAGAAAAATTGAGAGTAGGAGTAGGAATACCAGAATTGGGGAGAGAAATAAGAGAACAAAGGTGAGGAGAAAGAGAAAAAAATAAGAGAAAAAATAGAAGTACAGAGGTTTTTTTTTTTTTTTGGTCAAATGTCATTAAAGTTAATTCAACATTGAATCAACAAGCAATTTTTATGTTCCTTTTATGTAATTGCCAGGCACTGTGCTAGACACCAAGGATGCAAAGACTAAAACAAAACAACCTCTTCCTTCAAGGAGTTTCCAGTTATTAGGATACTTGATGATGTAGCTCTTATTGCTCAAGAATATGGATCAGTAGTTATTTGGAAAAGACAGCAAGATCTGGGAAAAACAATGACTAAGTCTGGTTGAATGGGGGAAGTGTGAATCTGGCTTTAAATTAGACATAGAGATATTGGAATCAATTCCTATAAATACCATATAGTAGCTGTGAAATCTTCACCTAGGCACTTCACCTACCTGCCTTAGTTTCCCTCTTTATTATGTGGGAAGAATGGGTTCTTCTAACAATCCTTATGGAGATAACCCTATAGTTATATATCTGCCTCTCATCTCTCTGCTAAGCACTACTACTTTCTTACCATCTAACCATTAAACTTTTAAAATGAATGTTCCATATGTATCTCAAATTCAATATGTTCAAATCAGAATTCACTATGTTTCTCTCAAAACTAATTCCTCTGCTGAATGTCCCTAATATTGATGAAAGAACTACCATCCTCCCAGTCACCCAGGTTTGCAATCTCAGTATCATCTTTGATTCCTCACTTGTACTCATCTTATATATCCAAAAATTGTCAAATGTTTGGTTTCTCTCTTCATAAGATCTTTCCCAGGTATCTCACCTTCACTTATTTAGTTATCAGTGAGTTTTGGACTCATCACTTTTTTTTCTTAGACTATTTCAATAGCCTTCTAACTGGTCTCCCTGTCCACTCTATTCAAAGATGCCAATGAGATTTTTTCTAAAGTATGGGTGGATTGTGCCACTTCCCCACTCAACAATTTCTAGGGGCTCTCTATTGTCTAGAGCAGTAGTTCTCAACCTTCCTAATGCTTTAATATATTTCCCTTTAATATATTTCCTCATGTTGTGGTAACCCCCCAACCATAAAATTATTTTCATTGCTACTTCATAAATGTAATTTTGCTATTGTTATGAATTGTAATATAAATATCTGATATGCAGGATGTATTTAAATTGAATATAACCCACAGGTTGAGAATCGCTGGTCTAGAGGATCAAACATTTAGTCCTTTGACATCTGTGATTCATCCATAATGGTCTATTCAGTTTTCTACACACATATTGGTCCATTTCCTATATCTATGCTTTTGTGTTAGTTGGCCCCTATAACTAGAATGAACTCTTGTATCTAATTTTTAGAATCTTTGGTTTCCTTCAAATCTAAGCTCAAGTGGCCCCTTCTATGTAATACCTTTCTTAGTCCCCTTGGGCTGCTAGTGCCCTCTCTTCCATATTACTTCATAAATATTATATGTATTTTGTGTATATATGTGCATATATGTACACACATACATATTATATATGTGTGTGTATATGTGTACATATATACACACATGATTCCAAATACATACACACACACAGTAAGTGCTTGACTCATTGTTTGCTGACTCATTGAATGAGTGGGAAGGGGTGAACTAGATTATCTTTATGAACCCTTCCAAGTCTCCATCTTATTGTAGGCTGTATCTCTTTCAGGAATAATCCAAATATAAAACTGTGACCATTAACCTAGGTCATATTCTTTCACCAATATACTTAGTACAAATGGAAGAGGATGAGCACATGCAAAGGAGGTACACAATTAGGGGAACTTATATGTTTGGGTTAACTTATGACTATGGTTGTCCTCAGTCTCTGGAGAAAAGAGTATGTACCATGTATCACCTGCTGGACAAAACCTCTTCTCCATTATCTACTCCATAGATCCTCCCAGGTTTCCTGTTGGGCTAAATTACTTCTCTGTTACTCTTAGGCCATGGAAGCAATAAGAAGCTCTTTAATCTCAAAGCCACTTTTTTCAGCGTGCTGAAAAAGTGTTATGCTCTTTCAGTACCAAGCAGATCCCTTAACCTAGAGATTTGTTAAGGTCTTCAGATGTGAAAAAATCAAAGGATTCAGCTTTGTCTAATTATCTCTCAATGGAGCCAAAATTCTTCTCTTAGTAAAGCTTATTCAAAGACAATTCTCTCAAACTACAGGGGAAAATATAGAACAACGCTGGAAGCCCTCTTTGTCTCTCCCACCCAAATACTATCTATATGTATGTCTATATCTATACCAATACCTCCTTCTCTATCTCTATCTATCTATCTATCTATCTATCTATCTATCTACCTACCTATCATCTATCTATCCATCTATCTGTCTATCTGTCTATGTTGCTAGAGAACACTAAGAGCAGATGGCTTTTCTCACAGCAGCCAAAAAGCACTGTCTTCCAAAAAGACTCCAGCAGCTACAGAGCCCTTCAGATTTCAGTCATCTCTCAGTGAATTGTCAATCCCTGTCACCTTGTTGCATTCTGTCTTATGTAATAAGAATTTTTTATTGCCTCCTGTGCCCTTTGTCCTCAACTCCTCTTGTGTTCATCTTTTTGCCTCTCCTCTTCCAGTCTTCTTTTCGTAGTTTCCTCTCTGTTTTTCATGTCTCAAATAAGTGCCTCCTCATAATCAGTGACCCATTTTCAACTTATTTTATGAAATTCAATAATTCCAACTTTATGTCAGATTTAATAGCCCCAATAGTCCTTCTGTAATTTTCCCATTGTCTCCAAATAGTTTTTGATTTGCCATTTCCCATTTATAACAATGCCTTGCAATCAGTTACTTTAGTCATTGCTCTTCTTTCAAATTGGTCCTCTCAGTATATTAATTTAAAGTCCAGTTCTCTATCTGGTCCTCGTAACAATCTGTGTCTCTTATTAGCATTTTAGCTGAGAGGTCATTTCTTTTAAAGTTTATCTTATTTTTCCCCTTACACAAATATTCTTTCCTTCCCTTTTCAACAACAAAAGGGAAGAACTTTATACTATGTATAGTCTAATATTTCTTAGTGTAAATTTCTCAGTGCTCATTGCATCAGTCAAGGTGTATAGTGAGCATGAGGCTATAACACATAAATAATTACTTGCTTGTGACAACTGGCATACAGTTTATAAAGCAAGCAGTGTAATGCAGTAGAAATTGCTCTGAATTTCTAATCAGAGGCTTTGGGTTCTGTCTCTACTACTAATTATCTGTGTGACTTTGGGTAAGCTAGGTTACCTCTCTGGGTCTTATTTTCTTCACTCATAAATTGAAGGATTTGGATGATATGAATTCCCTCTCCCCCCACCCCCCAGACTTCCAGCTTCAACAATATAATGATGTAGAGAGGATTTGGTACATGGCCAGTTCACCTAAGATGGAGGCACCTTCAATGGAGACAGCAGGAACCTACTTCTTACCTGCTTCTGATTTAATTGGGGCATGTCCCAAACCCCTGTTACAAAGGTATGACAACATTAGGCTCAAATATGCATGAAAATGGATATAGGTCAATCTTGTGAGAGTGAGTTTCCCTAAAATATGGAAATGCAAGGGTTTTGCACCAGTAATGACAGTGTATGAAAAAAAACCAGAGTGAGTTCAGCAGAGCATTCGGTAGATTATCTACAGAGGAATTTTTAGAAAGAGATGCTAAGAGGTGGATGGATGGAAAACTAGCACCTACAAATGGGCTGATATCTGCACTATTGGAAGGAGGACCCATGTTGAGATCATGTACATATAAAGTATCGTTCTACCCTCACCCAAGAAAAAGAACAAGTGAATGGACATACTATAATATCCTAACTGTTTTCTCAAATTACCAAACCATTTTTGCCATCCCTAAAGTGTGGATTAAAATAATAATCTCTTTAAGAAAGAAAGAAAGAAAGAAAGTGCCTCTCTTCAAAATCCCAAGTCCACTTGTTTGAAATTCAGTTTTTTTAGTGTGGAAAAAATAAATATATAATTTGGGCACTGGGTCCTAAACTATCTAACACCATTCTTTTCCCCAAATCCCTTCTTTATGACTTGCTACGGAAGCCAGGAGCCATAACAATATCCTACATTTATTATAAAGATTCCTTTGAGTTATTTCAGTGTATCTCTTCCAAAGTCCAATTTCCCATTTCACTCTCAGTCTTATCTCCCACTATTCCTTCTTACTTGCTCGAAACTTCAACCTTTCATTCTAACTTATTCTTCAGCTTCTGTCTTGTCTCTTTACTATTTGCACCCTGGACTCAGAATTCCTTCCCCCTATTTCCACGCTATAACCTACATATCCTTCAAGGTTCATCTCAGATATAACCGTCTCTATGAAGCCTTCCTTGATATTCCCAGCCCATAGGGATCTCTCTGAAGCTTGACTGCTCTCATGATATTGTGTACTCCTTTTATGTGTTTTAGGAACTAATCCTGTGATTTCACTGGCATAAGGGACTCCCAGGCAAGGAAATTCTACCAATGCAAGTTGCCTGAAAGGCTATGATTGATCAAGGTCATATTGCCAATAAGAGTCAAAGGAAGGGCTTGAACCCAAATCTTTCTGCCTCCGAGGACAGCTCTTTGTCCACTAAGCCAGTCTGCCTCTCTTACTCAGCTTGTTATCTTCTGAATCTGGATCATAGTTATTTTTATCCTTACCTTTTCTCTCCCCAAATCCTGAAAATTACCTCAGGGCAGTGACCCAGCTTCCTCCAATGCCAAGCATTGGAATTGACAGACAATAGGTGCCTGGCAAGTACTTGTTTGTACTCTCTTTTGGCCTCCATACCTACCCTTAAACAACTTTCCTAGACTGACCAAACTGAAAGCTGTTTCTCCAAACCTCCTCGTTCATTAAAAACCTGGGCCAAGTCTCTTCATCTACATGTGGAACCAACAACACTATGAAACATTAATGATCCAAATGTATCAGCCAATCTGACGCTAAGTACAATAACACTGTGTCTGGGGACCCCAGCCTGCCCTGTTTGTCAACAAAGAAAATATTCACTTCAAATTTTGTTGACAGCAGAAACAAAACACTCAGTAATAGCCGGTAAGAGAAAATGGTTTTCAAAACAATGACAGAGTAGCCACTATGCATGCTTAGCTACAAAAGGAAGAGAGAAATGCTTTAGACAGAATGGTACCATGGAAAGAACCCTGGATTTCAAGTCAGATAACCAGGATTCTAATCTAGGCTCTGCCATTTATAACCTTAGGCAAATCACTTGATCTCTCCCAGTCCCTATGAAATTGGAGGGCCAGTTTAAATGATCTCTGAGATTCCTTTGAAATTATATGGAAATGCAAAAATGGAGAATCATTGAATAATTTAGCACTAAAATAAATGAAGAATTCAAAGGAATCTGCATTTCTCAGTAAAACACATTTATTAAGCACTGATTATATGAGTCAGGTACTATGCCAAGCAAGATACACAAAGACAGGCAAACACAGGGTGCTTACCCTCAAGGATCTCATATTCTAATGGAGAGACCACACTCAAACAACTGTGTATATATGAGATTAAAACAGAGTATATGAAACATAATCTCAGAAGAAAGACGTTAGAAGTTGGGAGGATAAGAAAAAAAAACCAACACAAAACTTCTACAGAGAATGTGAACTGAGTTGAAGGAAGCCAGGAGGCAGCAGTGAGGAGGGAGAGCATTGCAGGCATGGATATAAGCCAGTGAAAAAACAGCCAGGAAATGGAGTGTTATGTATGTTATGGAAGAAGTACCACCTTCTCTGAGTTTCTGTGGTAGGCTATAGCTGCAAAAATATACTTTCCACAGTGCCAAAATTTTAGAGATAAAAGAAAAAAAAAACTGTAGGTTTGTTTTGCACAAGCATACGTTCAGATTTCTTATAGGCAAAATTATATCAGGTTGATGGAGAAACAATGATTTTACATATTACAATCTTATGTATTCCTCTTAGACCATAAAAGTCAAAGAAAAAATAAATCCATAATCCCAATGTTTCCTTAAATATCCTAAAAGCAGAACAAATTTAAACAGAGTCATAATCTTATACATCCCTTAAGGAAAAAAAAAAAACTCATCAAACTAACTCTATAGGTAAAAGAAGTCAGGTTACAGATTAAGCTACATTTATCAGGTTCATGAAGAGGCTGATTAAAGTGGAATATTTAAAAGTTGTTAAGGAATCAGGGACAGTTGAGATTTCTCCTTGGACTTCTCATCTAAGGAATATTTAAGACTTTAAGTAAATTTTCACTTCCTGTGGGACAGATTTGGTCAACTCAACAATCTCTCAATTAGGAGAAGCAACCCTGATTTTTCTTTTATTGTTCCATGAGGCAAGTTTTGGTCAGGTAAGGTGAATATTAACAGAAAATAGGCTCTTAATTATTCAAAAGTTGCAGGAGGAATTAAAGGAAATAAAAAATAAAAAATAAATCCTATTACAGTACATGTATAAAAAGTAAGTATAAAAAGACTGGAAAGGTAAGTAGGTGCCACATTGTGCAAGGTCTTAAATGTCAAATAGAGCATTTATATTTGATTCAGAAAGTGTAATAGGAGCCACTGGAGTTTACCAAATAAAGGATGTGACATGATCAGGCTTGTACTTTAAGAAAGTCCTATTGGCAGCTGAGTAGAGGAAGGATTGAGAAGAGGAGAGATAAGGCAGAGAGACTAAATAGGAAGCTATTTCTAAAATTTAATATTTCATTTTTCCCCAATTACATATAAAACATTTTTAATTACCCACTTTAAAATTTTGAATACCAAAATCTTTCCCTCCCTTCTTCCCCTTCCCCCTCTCATTGAAAAAGGCCAACAATTTGATAAGTCATGCAAAGTATATGTTCATGTTAGTCATTTTGTGAAAGGAAACAAAGACAAAAAGTACCCCAAGAAAAATAAAGTAAAGAAAAAAGTATTTTTCAATATGCATTCAGACTCCAACAATTCTTTCTCTGGAGATGCAGAACACTTTTCATGATATATCCTTTAGAACTATCTTGGATTGTATTACTGAGGATAGCTAAATCATTCATAGTTGACCATCATGCAATATTGCTAATACTATATACAAGGTTTACCTGGTTCTGCTCATCTCACTTTTCATCAGTTCATATAAGTCTTTCCAGGTTTTTGTAAGAACATTCTGCTCATCATTTCTCATAGCACAATGGTATTCCATCGCAATCATATACAACAACTTGTTCAGCCATTCCTGAATTGATGGACATCCCCTAAATTTCCAATTCTTTGCCACCACTAAGAACTGCTATAATTTTTTTTTTACATATATATCCTTTCCCTTTTTGTTTTTCATCTCTTTGGGATAGAGGCCTATTAGTGGTATTGCTGGATCAAAGGGTATGCATAGTTTTATTACTCTTTGGACACAGTTCCAAATTGTTCTGCTGAATGTTGAACTAGTATATAATTTCACCACCTGTGCATTAGTGTCTCAACTTTCCCATATCCCCTCCAACATTTCTCTCCTTTCACCCAGTCTATCCTCAAAAGTGTTTTGCTTCTGACATCTATCCACCCCACCCCCATTCTATTGTCCCTTTCTCTGCTTACTTTCCTGTGGGGTAAGAAAAATTTCTATACCCAAATGAGTATATTATTCCCTCCTTGAGTCAGTTCTAATGAGAGTAAGTTTCATGTATTCCACCCCACGTACCTTACCTTCCCCTCCACTGTAAAAGCTCTTTCATGCCTCTTTTATGTAAGATAATTTATCCCATTCTAAGTCTCCCTTTCCCCTTCTCCCGGTGCATTCCTCTTTCTCATCCCTTAATTTTATTTTTTTTAGATAATTATCACATCATATTCAGCTCCCACTTGTGCTCTCTCTCTAACTTCCCTAATGATGAGAAAGATTTTAGGAGTTACAAGTATCATCTTCCCATGTACAAACATAAACAGTTTAACCTTTATGATTTCTTTTTCTTGTTTACCTTTTATGCTTCTCTGAAGCCTTGTATTTGAAAGTCCAAGTTTCTATTCAGCTATGCTTGAAAAGTCTCTATTTCATTGAAAATTCATTTTTGCCCATGAAGGATTATACTCAGTTTTGCTCGGTAGGTGATTCTTGGTTGTAATCCTAGCTCTTTTGCCCTCCAGAATATCATATTCAAAGCCCTCAGATCCATTAATGTAGAAGCATTAATCTTGTGTTATCCTGATTGTGATGCTTCATGATATTTTAATTATTTCTTTCTTGCTGCTTGCAATATTTCCCCCTTGACCTGGAAACTTTGGAATTTGCTCTACTATTCCTGGGAGTTTTCATTTTGACATCCCTCTCAGGTGGTAATCAGTGGATTCTTTTAATTTCTATTTTACAGTCTGGTTCTAGAATACCAGGACAGTTTTCCTTGATAATTTCTTGAAATATCTTGTCTGTGCTCTTTTTTTGAGCACAGCTTTTAGATGGTACAATAATTCTTAAATTATCTTTTCTGGATCCATTTTCTAGGTCAGTTGTTTTTACAATGAGATATTTCACATTTTCTTCCTTTGGTTTTGTTTTATTGCTTCTTGAGGTCTTGCAAAGTCATTAGTTTTCACTTGCCCAATTCTAATTTTTTTTTCCTTTTTTTGTTTTCAGGTGGAGGAATGCAGGGCAATTGGGGTTAAGTGACTTGCCCAAGGTCACATGGCTAGTTTTGTGTTAAGTGTCTGAGGCCAGATTTGAACTCAGGTCCTCCTGACTCCAGAGCTGGTGCTCTAGTCTATGTGCCACCTAGCCGCCCACCAATTCTAATTTTTTAAGGAACTATTTTCTTCTGTGAGTTTTTGTACCTCCTTTTCTGTTTTTTCAATTCTGTTTTTCAAGGCA
>CM053589.1:123938649-123955097 GCA_028646515.1 Pseudochirops corinnae
TTAAATATATAATAACTTTATCAAATAAATTTCTTTTTTCTTCCTTTCTTTCTCATATCCTAGAATTGTCTACCATTAGGTGAAATATGTATTATGTATGTGTGTGTATATTGTGCATATTTTATATTATGTATGTGTAAAATCATTCTATGCATACTTCTATCTTTTAGTTGTTTCTTTGGATACAAATAGGGTCTTCCCTAATATATCCCTTGTACTTAATTTGAGTATTTATAATAATAAAAATGACAGTTGCTCAAAGTTGTTTTTAAAACAATATTGCTGTTACTGTATGCAATGTTCTCTTGGTTCTGATCATTTTATCCTTCCTTATTTTGTGTAAATCTATCTAATGCAAAGAATTCTTCTCTTTATTGCATTATTCTCTGTTTTAAGGAGTTATTTTTGTTATTTCCTTTAGTATTTTTTTTATGTCTCCTTTACCAAGCTGTTGACTTTTTTAAAAATGATTTTCTTGTGTCACTCCCATTTCCCTCCCAATTTTTCCTCTACCTCACTTACTTGATTTTAAAATCCTTTCTGAGCTCTTCCATGACTTGAGGCCAATTCATATTTTTCTTTGACACTTCAGATGTAACAGTTTTGCCTTTGTTATCTCCTTCTGCTTTGTGTTTTGATCTTCCTTGTTACCATAGTGACTATCTATATTCAGAATCTTTTTCTATTTGCTCATTTTCCATTCTATTCCTTGATTTTTAACTCTATGTTAGAATGGGTCTCTGTTTCCAGTGTAGAAGAGTCACTGTCCCATGGTTCAGGTTTCTTTCATAGCTGTTTTCAGAGTTAATTCTGGGGAACTGTAAATTTTCAGTTCTTCAAGGTGGTATGATCTAGTGAGAGGTATGTTTCTTTTTACTTTCCTGGTCTGTGAGCAACCACAAGAATTCTTTTCTGCCCCGTAATTGTAACCGTTGTTACTGCTCCCCTGTAGTCCCAAACCCTGCTGTGTTAGTGTTCCTCTTCATCCTGGGACTAAGGCCCAGAACTGAGACCCAGATCTGAGTATAGGCAATGCAATAAAGTCCTGCCCCTGGTGCCAGCAAAGGGACCCTTATAATCTCATTCTGACCAGTTATCCCTCCACTTACTGTCTATAGGCTGAAAGGTCTGGAAGACACAACTGCTTCTACCACTGATTCATTCCCATGTGCCCCTCACCCATCTCCCCGAGGCCTACTTCTCATTTAGAGGGGAAATATTGGAGAGCTAAGTAGAGTCCCTGCCTTTTCTCTGCCCTATTGGTTCCACGCATCTTAATAGGAAACCATGGCAATAGTCTAGGTATGTGGCGATATAAGCCTTCTGAACTAGGGCAGTAGCTGTGTGAATGGAAAGAAGAGGATATATAGGAAAAATGTGAAGATGATACAATAAAATGTGATAATAGATTATATATGCAGAGTGAACATCAGGAAGGATTCTTGGAACATATTTTGGTGGTCAGCCTAGATGTGATAGAGAATGCTGCTGCTTCAGTAATAATGGAGGGGGGGTTGAAAATGGGGAAGGTTTTGAGGAGGAAAAAAATGAGTTTCTGTTTTGGGCATATTAAGTATGAAATGCCTACGGGACATCTAGTTCACGATGTCCAAGAGGAAGATGTTGATATGAGACTAGTTTAGGAGAGAATTCAGAGTATAAATATTCATTTATGCATATACATATATACATGCATATATGTCCATATGTATAAATATATGTCCATATACAAATATGTACATGTATGTCTGAGAATCATCTCCAAAGAGATGGTGGTTGAAACCATGGGAGCTGATGAGATCACCAAGTGAAACAGTATAGAGGCAGAAGAGAAGGGGGCCTAGGACAGAGACTTGGGCAATACCCAAGACTAGTGTGCATAACATAAATGAAGAACCAGTAAAGGATACTGAGGAATGGTCAGACAGGTAGGAAGAGAACCAGGAGAGAGGTGTGTCATGAAATCCTAGAGAGGAGAGCATATCTGGGAGATTAATTAACAATTACTAATTAACAGTATCAAAGACTACAGAGAGGTCAAGGATAATTTAGAGTGCTAAATAGACCAGAACGATCCTCATCACTGGACACAATAATAAAACAAGGAAAATATAGTTCAGGACTAGGAATCAGTAGATCTGGGTTCTAGGCCTTGGTGATTTAATTTTTTCTGTCTGGGCTTTGGAGCCTTTATCAGTTAAAATGAGGGTCCTGGACTGTATAGTCTTTATAGATCCTTCTAGCTCTACGATTCAAAGACAGAGACTGTTGGATCAATGAAGAACTTAATTCACTCAATTCAAGACCTCCTCATATGTCATCTTGCCATTCTCCATATCGAAAGAGAATTTACTTTGGTGTTTAGGTACCTGGTTGTCACCCTGCCCATTGGCTCAGTCTCCCAGGCCATCAAGAAATATTTAATTCAGTTAACCTCCACACAATTACCAATTATCTTATCAGAAATCTCAGGTGAAAAAAGGAATTTACAAAAAAGCTCCACGGTACAAGAAATAGGTGTGTCCAGGCTTTTTTTCATGAACTTTCAAATTTGTGATGAGATTTCTCTCTCCATTGCTTTGTTTTCAGAGACAATCTATCCCGCCAAGGAGCAAAGCTTTTATTCAGTTTTTAAACTTTAATGTTGGTTAAAAAGTAATACTGCATCTTTATGACATGGATTATGGTGGTAAATGTTTAAAGTCTCATAAATCCACCATGCAGGGGATTCCAGGATCAATGAAGATGGATAATAATGTTGAGATGTAAACATTTTACCTCCTAATATGAGACAATCCTTTATCCAGATCCATCCCTCCTTTGCTCTAGTCAGTGTCACCCATTTCTTTGCCTAAAATATGCTTTTATTTTCTTTCCTTCAAATCCACCTTTCTGAGAATATTCTTCCTAAAACAATAGCCTGAATCATATTGTTTTTTTTCTTTTTTTTTTATTTATTTACTCATTTACTTTTAATTTACAAGATTCAGTTCCACAATCACTTGAGTTTCAGATTTGAATCATATTGTATTTTGCTCAAAAGTCTCACACCATTTCTGACTGCTTACAAAATAATGACCAAACACCAGGCCTGACATTAAGAACACTCCAGAATCTGCCTTCCCCTTATCTTCCTTGCCTTTCTCCTGTGACTCTCCCATCTTACAATCTATACTCTAGCTAAACTGGGCATATCATTCTCTGCATGTATCCTCATCCTTCTTACCCTGATATCTTTGCCTCCCTTACTGTGTCTCAAATGTTCTTCTCTACTCTCCCCATTTCTAGCTGCTCCTTCCCTACCACAAACATGCAACCAGAAATGATCTAAGTATTCTTTGCACAGAATATTATCCATCTGTTTCTTTCTTCTCCTATTTGCTGATCACATTATGCTATGCATTATCATTAAGTATATGCCATTTCCCCAGTGAGACTGTAAATTTCATTCAATTTAATTCATCAAGCACTTATTAAGCATTTATTTATGTGCCAGTCACTGTCCTAGGTTCTGGGGATAAAAACAGAAATAAAACAATCCTGATCCTTGAAGAACAAATAACATTGGTATAGATAAGAAAAATTAAAAAAAAAACACACCAAATCCATACAAAATAATTTTGGGGTAGTGGTGGTGCTAAAATCTGGAGGAATTAAGAAATTTCTCTTTTGGTCATGGCACTGAGCCTTGTAGGGATCTGGAACTTCCGAAAGGGAAAGGTGAAAAAGGAGAGAGATGGGAACAGGGAAAAGGAGAGGAGACTGCTAAGATCCATCCATACCCTTTGTAAGAGAGGAAGCATGGTATGGGATGTAAGGATCCAGCTTTGTAATCAAGAAGACCTAAGATTCAAGTCGTGCCTCTGATACAAACCAGCTGTCCAGCTAAGGGCAATTCCATTTTCTTTTCATTTTTTCTTTTAAAATATTTCTTGCCCTTTTCTTTCTATTTTTCTCATCCCAAAATACTTCTTTGAAACAAAGGAGGGTCTAAGGCTTCCAAAAAGCAAAAGGAGAGGAAGGAGGGTATTCTAGGTAGAGAGATTACTAGTTTAAAGATATGATGATGGGATATAGAAGACCATGTGGAGAAGACATTAATGGAACACAGAAATGAATGGAGCATAAAATGAACAAGAGGGAATAATGTATAATCAGCCAAGAAAGATAGGTTGGAATCAGATTGTGAAAGATTTTCAATGCCAGACTGAGTTTACATTTTAACCTAAAAGCAATTAAGAAACCATCGAAATTTCTTTAGAAAGGGAGTGACATGGTCAAACTTGTAATTTAGTAATATCCTTTTGGGAGTCGTGTTTTCCATGAGAACAAGAAGTACCTATCACAGCATTTTGCATTTAATAATTAATACTCATTGAATTAATTCTCGTTGAATTAGTCTTTTATTTGTCTATATATTAGTTTATATAAAAGTGCTTGTTTAATTACTTACAACCTCATACAAAGCTTACAGTTTCAGTATGGAGGGAAGACTAAAACATAGGAACACAGATAAAAACTATCAGAATGAATTTATAAGCGAATGAAGGTTTCAAAATGAGTCATTGCATCCTATTACTCAAAACACTGACTTTAAGATTGATGATTTAATGTGTTATAATCATGGCCCAGGATGGCCAGTTTTCATCATTAATTAGTGCTTGTACCACTCCTTGTTCATTTTGCATGAGGGGATATGTGCATATGTGTTCTTCTTAGGGTTCCCCTCCCGCCACCCCCATACTCACTAATCCTTGACTTGCAAATCACTACTGTCCATTTATGTTTTTTAAAAATTCTTGTCTGTACTGTATATATGGCTATTTCAGTGTATTTGTCTGTCTATAGGAATTCTTCAAAAAGTCTTTTTTTTTTTGAGCACTTGCAATGGACCCCTATGAGTTCTGGTCACAGCAGGGTATATCCAAGAAGAAAACAGAGTTGTTTTTAAAAATTAATGATAGCTTATACACAATGCTTGCCTAATTACTCCTGGTCTTGTTCAAAGCTTACAAGCTCAGTGGGGAGAGAAGACTAACATGTTAGAACACAGATAGAAACTATCAGAACACATTCCAAGACAGGATATAATTCAGTACTAAGTAGAACTATACAGATTATAATAGCTGTAGGAGATTAGTGATAGTTAGGCTAGACTGGACTAAAAAAAAGCTTCCTGGAAGAGGTGAATCTGAAATATAGGATGTAATTTGGTATGTGGAACAACAGAAAATGGATGGTATTTCAGAAAATGGAAAGAACATTAGACAAGGCAACAGAAAATTGAATATGGCATTATAGGAAAAGGAATCAATAGTTGTCCTCTTATAGCTAAAGGATTCATTGTTATGATTTCTTCATTGTACTTCATTGGTACTTCCTTACCCTTGACAGATACCACTATTCCATAATACAAAGAGCCTTGGCTCTGGAATTAGAAGACCTGGAGTTCAAATGAGTTAAAATAGTTCAAGTGGGTTCAAATCCCACTTTTGACATTTGCGAGCTGTCTTACCAGGACCAGGTCACTAAATCTACTTGGGCCTTAATCTCCTCATCTATCAAATGAGAATTTTAGACTACATGACCTCTAAGGTCCCTTCCAGATATGGATTTGTGGAGCATCATGAAACAGCTCATTCAGTAGAACTCTTGTCCTTGTTCTCCATGGGTAATGGATATAGCCATCCAGCTAGAGACCTTCTTGTCCACTGGCATCAATGCCATGTACGCTTTTATAGTTTTTTAAAAGCATATTGGTGGCTTTAGGGTTAATGGTTTAAAAAGAGGTTCCTGGGGGATAAATTGGTGAAATGCTCTTTCACTTCTTCAAGCCTAGTAGTCAATCACAGAATTAATGAAAACCTACTGTGTCTCTCTTAGTGCTGGATATTGATTTCACCCCCCCCCCCATTAATAGTATTTTATTTTTTTCAATTACATGTAGATAGTTTTCAGCATTCATTTTTCTAAGATTTTTAGTTCCAAACTTTTTTCTCCCTCTCACTTCTACCCTTCCCAAGACAACAAGCAATTTGATATAGCTATACATGTATAATCATATTAAAAGTATTTCTACATTAGTCATGTTGTGAAAGAAGAATCAGAATAAAAGGGAAAAGCCACAAGAAAAAAGGAAAAGAAGAGAAAATAGTATATTTTGATCTGCATTCAGACTCCATAGTTTTTTCTCTGGAGATGGATACCGTTTTCCATCATGAGTGTTTTAGAATTCTTGGGTTGTTGTACTGTTGAGAAGAGCTAAGTCTATCAAAGTTGATAATTGTACAATGTTGCTGTTACTATGTATTATGTTCTTCTGCTTCTGCTCATTTCACTCAGCATCAGTTCATGTAAGTCTTTCCAGGTTTTTCTGAAGTCTTCCTGTTCATCATTTCTTAAAGCACAATAGTATTCCATTACATTCATATACCACAACTTGTTCAGTCATTCTCCAATTGATGGGCATCCCCTCAATTTCCAGTTCTTTGGCGCCACAGAAAGAGCAGCTATAACTATTTTTGTACATGTGGGGCCTTTTCCTTTTTTATGATCTCTTTGAGATACAGTTGGTGCTGAGTATTTTGGCAAATACAAAAAATAAGCTACATTGTCTTGCCCTCAAGAAACATAAAGTCTAACAAAGGAGATATCATATTGCCATAAACAAAAATAAAAAATGTTCCTTAAAACAGAGGCAACTAGATGGCACAATGGATAGGGTACCACTTCTGTAATCAGGAAGACCTGAGTTCAAATCTGACCTCAGATACTTACTGGCTATGTGAATATGGGCAAATCACTTTAAAAAAAAAAAAACAACCAAAAAAACCTCTTTTTGCCTCATTTTTTCCAACTGTTAAATGGGGATAATAATAACTCCCAGGGGTTTTGTGAGGATCAAATGAGATATTTGTAAAAAGTTCCTAACAAAGTCCCATACAACAGATACATAATGAATCTACATAATCTCACTCTAAACACTATATAAATGTTTATGCCCTCCCTTGTCCTCTCTTTGTATATTGAATTCTTGAATTAAAATAAACAGTAGTTCCTCAAGGTAGTTCAAAATAGACCTGTCAGTAGTTGTTCAACATCCTTTAAGTGCTCATCTCTGTCTAATACTGCCATAATCTCAGACTCTGAAGGATTGGTAGTTGAACTAAGGAGATAACTCCCATGAGAGGAACTATTAAACAACAAGAAAAGACAATAGCATAGTGAGGCACACATTATTTGTTACAGACTATAGATAACATAGGAGATAAGAAACACTGGAACAGTCAGGACAGACTGTGTGGAGGAGGTAGGGTCTGAGTTAGGCCTTGAAGGATGAGTAGGATTTAGGCAGGCAGAATGGAGGAGGACTGACTGAGGAAGCTGAATCAGCAAAGATGCCTTATGATAAGTTGAAGTTAGAATCCCTTTTATCCCACATCTTATCCTTTTGAGGCCTAGCCTGGTACTGAAGATAACTGTTTCCATTCATTTGAATGCATTTTTTATACTTCTACTTTTTTAAATTGACTTTGCTATAAATAATATACTTTATTAAATCATAGCACACCAAAATGAATGAAGGGGAAAAGATTAGGAATCACTTGGTACACTACAAAGAAGTATGGATTTGGAGTCAAAGGCTCTGGATTTAAACCATGACTTACTATACCTACGTGCGCTTGGGCGACTCAAACTCTCCAGGTCTCAGTTTCTTAATTTGTAAAATGAAGGAGTTGAGCAAGATTACAGGAATCTAGATTTAGAGTTGGGATAGACCTCTTAGGTCATCTAGTCCAATTCCAAACTCATTTTTAACAAGGAAACTCAGGTCAAGAGATAGGAAAAGACACCTAAAGTCACAGAGGTAATAAGCAGGAGAGGCAGAATTTGAATCCAGATTCTTTGATTCCAAATCTGATGTGGGTTTTTTTACCCTTCTGGCTCTAAAACTCTTATCCTATGACATAGGAATGAGCTTGGCTCTTACAGGCACAGTGAGGAGAAGGCTTAGGAAGAATAGTACAAAGAAAGGGGACAGGTCCCCTAGCCCTGAAAGAGGCCTCCCACTCAAATTTAAAACCTAGAGTTCTATCCTAAAACCAAACATATTGCT
This sequence comes from Pseudochirops corinnae, assembly GCA_028646515.1. Lineage (NCBI taxonomy): Eukaryota > Metazoa > Chordata > Mammalia > Diprotodontia > Pseudocheiridae > Pseudochirops > Pseudochirops corinnae. The sequence goes on from CM053589.1 coordinate 123,946,766, forward strand.
CTCTGCTAAAGGCAGAGCTACCTTCAAATATGTAAAAGTATCACGTGGGGCAGCCTGCCCTTCTGGAAGGGGATGATTAAGTGCGTAATTAAAAATTGATGCAATTTTCTCTGATGCAACAGTATTTTGCTATTACTCCTCCAGTGGCATATAAATGTGTGCGGACGTGGGGAAAGGCTCAGGCTTCTGGTTTTTGTGCCCTCTGTTTGCCTTCACCGTCATCATGGGCAAATCATGGCCCAGGGCTCCCCTAAGACTCTTGTGGTCCCATGGACTGGTTGAATTCTGGGCACCTGACCCCAAAGGGTTCTTATTTGTCTTTGACTTCCGTCTTTTCACCTTGAGTTGTTTCAGAAAGAGTAGAAATAGAATCATGGTGTAGGTCATGCCCAGCTCCAAATGAGAGTACCTTGGCCCCCAACTTTCACACAGACACTTAATATACTAAACTTATATCAGGAAGTGAACAACCTTTATTTCACCCCCAAAGAAAATGCAGAGGACTCACAGAGGCCCATGGACAACACAGAAATCTAAAAAGCATTCTAATAGTACATCAGACTATCCCTAATAGCAAACACACCTTTGGGGCGGCTGAATAAATATTACCCTTCCATTCAGATTTGTACTTTCTGAGTAAATCATGGAAAAAATTAGATTGTTCAGGTCTATATTTCCTGATCCCTTCCATTCTTACACAGCATCAATAAAGTACTTTCACTGCAGGGCAATCACCTGTTAGTATCCTCTTCCCCTTCTAAGAAAAGGGTTTTTTAGGAAATCTTTTAAGAGTCTACACCTGAACTCTAGAACTCAGAAACTATTAAAGAGTATTCAAAATCTATAACCTTCCTCTCCTCATGCAGGTCCCCCTTCCCAGAGGCAATTGTGGTTTATTTAGATTAGGAATAATGTCCCTGAACCATGACAATAGAAGAGGACAAACCCAAAACACCAGTGGTGATGGCAGTAAATTGAGGATCCTATGGAGTATGGCCACCATGCCCTGGTGGAAATTGGCCTAACTATGGGTGTAGAGCAGAGATTATGGCTGGATAGCTAGGATTTAGATTATAAAATGACTAATGATTCTGCTCTCAGGCCAGTTCTGACCCTATGGGAGGTCACAGGATGTTTACTCTTCTATTTTCTTCTATCTAGATTCTGTCTTTTCCTACATGGCTACCAAAAATCTCCCTAAGATTTTTCTGCTCAAAAACCTTTAATTGCTCCCTATTTCAATACTCTAGGACAGAAGACACACTTGTTAGCCTTATCATTAAAGCTCTCCACATTTTGCTTTTAACTTAGCTTTCTGGACTTATTTTATAAGAAGTAAAATTTCACAATAATATTCATCTTTGCATAATATACCTGACAAACTGGGCTCCTACCTACTCATCATACTCAGCATTCTGCCTCTTGCCTCTATGCATTTGCAGGTCATTCCCTATTCCTGAAAGATGTATTCCTTTCTTATCTCTGCCTTTCAGATTCTGCATCTTCCTTCAAGACTCAGCTCACTTTCAACTTCCTCTGTGAAGCCTTCCCTGATCTCTCTCCATACCATTTAGAGTTTCCTCTGTCCTCAAATAAGCCTTCCTTAAATTGTCTAGGATTTACTTAACTTTCTGCATGCTATATTCCTAAAATGTAACCCCTTGAAGGATGGGCTTTTCATTTTTTTCCCCTTGTATCCCTGGATTCTAACCCAGTGCCCGGCACATATTAGATCCTTAATAAATGTTGTTGGTTGTGTTATATAAAGAAGTTGTCACTTTATTCTTCTACAATGCATAGGCCCAAGTAAAAAACATGCCTGGTCTCTGAAGTATATGGCAGAGATGAGAATGGGGAAATGCATCATAATGCTGGAGTTGAGGGTATCTGGAAAATAGCGGCAAAGTCCAGGGCATGACAGTTACCCTGCTCAGCAAACCAGATAGAGATTTGAGCTGGGTTTCAGATATTAAAGGACTGAAGATAATGAGGTCACAGAATGAGAGTCCACAACTTGTCCAAATCCTTCTTTTTTTTTTTTTTTTAACAGATTAGGAAATTGAACCCTAGAGAAAGTGATTTGCCCAAGTTCACACACTTTGTAGGTGACAGGTGAGATATGAGCTTCTCCCTAAATGTAAATGTAAAAAGGTTCAGATGATATGTAAGTCTAGTAAAAGAAAATGTGGAGCTTGAAAGAATGTGATAAAGCAAGCCAGCTTTTATGGAGGGAGATGGGCAGTGAGGGAAAAGGAAGGAAATAGGTCCAGTGGGGCCTCAGAAGGAAAGAGGCACCCACTCCCCCTGGTCCAGTAAAGCTTGGAAAGTTTTTATCTGGGAGCAACAGAACCAGACATCGAGGAAAGGGAGTAAGGGGCAAGGACCTGGGTAGTGACATTTATTCGTGTTAGTGGGGAAAGAGGAAAGATTCCTGGAGAATTGAAAACTTGTTGATATCCAAACTGTCCTGGTGCGAAAAGGGCCTTAACTGCTGGTCTTACAAGGGTCACTCCTCTTCCCCATCAAGTTTTGTTTCTTTTTCTTTTTTTTAAACTCTTCTGGGGTTTCTTTGTTTCCTACTATACATCCTTTACAACGTCTGCCTCCTAATTTGGAAGACACCCAGGGCCAAGGCCTTTTCTTCCTGAGATGGTCTAGGGCAAGGGTGAGAAACCTCAAGGCCGCACGTGGACCCTCCAGGTCCTCAAGTGCAGCCCTTTGACTGAATCCAGACTTCACAGAACAAATCCCCTTAAAAAAAGGATTTGTTCTGTAAAACTTGGACTCAGTCAAAAGGTTGCACCCAAGTACTTAGAAGGTCACATGTGGCCTACAGGTTCCCCATCCTTGGTCTAGAGAGTGACCCTGTTCTCTGGGAAGTAAAGGGTTTTGATCTAGGGATCACTGGGTCTTTGTGAGTTTCAAGAACATCTTTTGAGGTGATGGGAAACCTGCTACCTCAACACTCCCTCAACATTTCACAAACACACCCTGATCATGTTTACACAGGATTTCCTTCAGCATGTTATTTCCATCTTACAGATGAGGAAAATTGCTTTTCCCACTATCATAATGCTAGTAAATAGAGGAATCAGGATTTGAACCTGAGTCTCTTGATTCCAAATCCATTGCCCTCTGTATTATACTACAGCAATAGATTTTTCAAGGGGAAAAAAAAGCAGAATTAATGACATTCTCATCTTTCTTGTAGAATGAACCACTCATATACTATTTTCATAATGGGTGCTAACACACCACTCTGGTCCCAAACATGAGACCCGTTTCTTTGAGTTTTGATGGAGATGTATGTAACGTGGTAGGGCCAGCAAGCCATCGAACCCATAAGGCACTCTTTGACTGAGCCTTGGATAAAAGCACCTAGGTTGTATAGTGGGTAGAGTGTTGGACTGGGTCATCAAGAAACCTGATTTCAAATCCTTCCTTAGACACTTATTAGGTGTGTAACTGAGCAAGTCACTTAACCTCTCTCAGGCTCAGTATCCTCAGAATGTTTTCAGGCAAGATGATTTTCTATGCAGGTAGGCTTTGATTTATGCAATACATTTGTTCCTAAGACCTTGAAATTTGCAAATCAAATGTTGGTACCTCTAGTCCTATTTTAGATGCCCTAGGGGAACTATATAAAATGAACTATTCCTTTATAAAGCAAGACTCTCCTCCTATTAATGTGTCTATTTCTTTTAATTCTAGATCTTCACATCTCAGGTTTTCATAAAAGAAGATACACTTTGATCTTCCTCTCCTCAGACAAATAGTCTGACTGACAGAGAGGGTCCATAGACCAAGAAAGGAAAGAGGAGATTGTAAAATACCTAGTATTTATTCACAGGTTATATTAATAAATAAACAATGACTGACCAGTGACTTGGTGGGGTTTTTTGCAAAGTGAGAGAATGGGCCAAGCGAAACCTAAAAAAGGCTTGGCCAGGTGGAATTTGAGGCCTTGCTGACTTGAGAATACCTTAGGCTAAAAGGGAATATAAAAATGACATGGGAATCGTTAGCTCAGTGGATGGATGGAAAGCAGGTCAAAGGGGCATGGGTGATTACTGGTAGAATAGCAATAATCAGCAGAATTTATCGTTTTATGTATAGGCTAGCATAAGTGCTTATTAGTAATTCATAAAAGCTCCTGGTCTTTAGGATATAGTCAATTAGGAGTTAAAAGCAAAGCATGGATAAATAGGTCATACATACGTTTGTACCTAGCCACAAGTTAGAGCAACAACATGAATGTGTCAATTGTGACCCATGAAGCATCAGGGAGCCTCGGATGTCCTCAGGCCACAGGACAAAGGGGCAACAACTATTGGAACCAACCATAAATGGATATTTGCATAGAGCTTTAAAGCTTTCAAAGCACTTTGCATACATTATCTCAGCAGAGCCTCCTGAGGGCACTGTGAGTGAGGTGCCATAGGCATTATCATCTTTATAGATGTAGACACTGAGGCTCAGAGTGGTTAAGTAACTTACTCATGGTCACACAGCTACTAAGTATCAGAGGAAGGAACAGAGCTCAGGCTTTCTTGACTTCTGGCCCAGATCTCTCTCAATTGCCATTGTATCTACCAAAGTTCTAAGCAGTAGAGAGATTGAGCGGTATAGTGGAGAGAGTACGGGCCTCAGCACCAGGATGATCTGGAGTATGTGTGTGCCTCGGACACATACAGGGGGTTTGATCCTGTCTAACTACTGTCCAACAATGTTGGAGAGCAACTGTCAATCTACTTTAGTGGAGAGAGTTTCCTTACTAAGGAAATCGCTGTACAGATTAAATAACAGTTCTGAACTGAAAGAAGGAAAGAAAGAGAGGAAGGAAGGAAGGAAGGAAGGAAGGAAGGAAGGAAGGAAGGAAGGAAGGAAGGAAAGAAGGAAGGAAGGAAGGAAGGAAGGAAGGAAGGAAGGAAGGAAGGAAGGAAGGAAGGAAGGAAAAGAAAGAAAAAATAAAAGTCCCTAGTATTTCTGGGTTCAATTGTCCAGTAGATCAACTAACCCCCAATTTTGTGGTGGTGGAGCTCCAGGCTAACACCCAGAGAATTATAGCAAAGGAATACTAGTGGTATCTGCTCTAATTCCAATCTGAAGAATGAATGATTTACTTAGGAACTAAACCCTGAGGGAAACATTTGCTTATTAGCAAGAAGACCAGGACCTCCAGGGAAATCTCTACCCTCAGAGAAGAGAGTAATTGCTGGGTTTAGGCCTGAAAGAACTATTCTGCTAAACAGATTTAAAGCACTTTACTTATTTTATTTGAGCCAAACAACAACCCTTTGGGGTAAGTATCGCAGGTATTATCCTATTATCACTCCCATTTTACAGGTAAGGAGACTGAAGATTCAGTGTCTTGTTTACAGGAGAATCCTGCTCCCAACATTTAATCCCTAAACTCTCAAGGAAAGAGACAGAACAGATACCTTTGTTTCCCTCCCCCCTTCCAAAGTCCATCACTTGTGATCAAGTGAGCAATATATAAATATATGCATGCAAGGGACTGTTATGAATTTTATTATGTCATTAAACCATATACTTCTTCCTTGTATCACAAGAGGGTGGGGTGGGGAGAAGAAGAAGAGGAGAGAGTTTAATGAAAAAATAAGCAAAGGCCATATTTTACTCTATTTTCCCTTCTGGTTTCTGTGTCCACCACCAGCTGAAGTGACAGACGACCAGCCAGCCCTTTTATTAGTTCTTCATTTGGGGTAGAAAGAATAAACGCAATTAAATTGTCAATATCCGCTCGGAGAAAGTTTGGCCTTTCCACTCCTTCTCTCCCTGTGCTGCCTCCCTCCACGGGCATTGATTGGGAATTGTTAACCTTTATCTCTCTCTTGTTTACGCTGCCCTATTAGGGCCAAACATCAATATAGAGCTTTTAGGAAGGACAGAGGCAACCAATAAAAAGATGGTGAGAAAAGGTCAGGGATTTTCAAGAGGAGGTGTGCTTCTCTCCTACAGGTCTGGGAGTAAACATCATAGCTAAGGGAATTATGTTAGGCCTCTGTGCAAGCGGGAAGGTGGCCTGTTCACAGGAGGTGTCAGATTATGGGCTGGTCCGGGAAACAGCATCTGGTAGAAAGCAACTTTCCTACAGACTGAAGCAAGAGCTAGCTAACAGAGTATTATGGGGTCTAGTGCAGGGGTCTGTAACCTGAGTTCCCCAAACTTATTTTTTTTAATACTTTGATAAATGTGTTTCTATGTAATGTTTTCTTTGTAATCTTGTGACTTTTACTTTATGCATTTAACAAATATTTTTTTCTGAGCAGGAGTCCATAGGCTTCACCAGACTGTCAAAGGGATCCATGACAAAGAGCTTAAGAACCTAAAACATCCGGGTGCACCTGGAATACAGCAGGCATTTAATAAATGCTAATTTCAACTATCTTAACCACTGAGCAAGAGCAGTGTATTATAGCAGGAAGAACACTGAATCCTGTTTTCTTGCCTTTCTAAGCTCTTCTCTATTCCCAGGAAGCATTCCTCTTCACCTCCCCTTCTTCAAATCTTTAATACTATATTCAAATGTCACCCCCTACATCACCCCCCTACCCAGACCCCAGCCCTCAGCTTCTATTCCCTACTTCTGTCAATTCCTTTGCATTTCCTGTGTGTTTATTTATATATCCATTTGTTGTTGGTGCCCATAGAAGGTAAACTCCTTGGAAGCTTTAATTTTTATCTTTTATTCTCAGCATCCAGCACCTAATAGGTGCCTTTTTTTATTGATTAGTTAGTTAATTGAACTAATAGTTAGGAGACCTATGTTCTAGTCCCATTAGATTATATGCTTCTTGAGGGCAACTCAAAGAGTTGAGTTGCGATTTCATTACTATAGAGGACTCCTGGTGTGGAAACTACCTTCACCAGTGCAGATCACTTCTGTAAGTTTCAGTCTGAGAAAATTGTCTGGGGTCTCTGAGAGCTTCATGGTCACCCCAGTAGGTGCTTAAACAACATGTTTATTGATTGATTTCAATTGTCTACTGTATGGTCATAAGAAGTTTCTAATCTGTCTGAGCCTCAGTTTCTTTATTTGTAAAATGGGATAATTTTGTTCCTACTCTACCAGTTCATGGTGGTGCTATGAAAAGTCAATGAGATAATGGACAGGAGAATGATTTGTAAACTGAAAAGCATTATTATAGGGTATGATGACAGTGACAGTAATCAGATTTTCTTTGTGTCTCCTGAAAATTGGAAAAAAGAAGTCAACTCTGGTTAAAAAAAGGTAAAGTAATAGCTGGCACTTATATAGTGTTTTAAGATTTCAAAGTACTTTACACACGTTATCTAATCTTTGCAACAATTTTGTAAGAGATGTATTTTTATTATGCCCATTTTACAGATGAGGAAACTGAGAGAGATAAAGCAACTTTACTTGGGTCACACAACTAGTAAAATGATAGAATTGGAAGCTAGAGATAGCTTTCCTTAGGGAATAAGTGGTTAATTTCATAGTTATGGGAACTGGAAAGGACCTTAGGGATCACCTAGTCCATGGATTGTTAACTTGGTTCTAGGTATGATTTAGCAGCCTGATAAAGCCTTTGGGGTTTACATACAATATAATTGGGAAGGGTAGGTGTTAGAAGCTGGGGGTGAAGGGCAAATCAAGAACAGTTGAATTGAGGGTATGAAAAATATTAGAGATTTGAAGAGGGGGAGGTGAGGAATGCACTCCAGGAATGAAGAACTATCTGTCCAAAGGTAGAATAATACATAAATGCAGAAAATAAAATATAGGGGATTAGAAAGGAAACCAATTATTTTGAAATCGTTATCAATATGTTAAAAAATAAAGCCACAAACAGCTTCAGAATTCTTACTCAACACCTCCATTCTGCATACGGGGCAAGTTAAGGCACAAGAAATCACTTGCCTAAGGTCACATAAGTAGGCAGCAGAGGCAAGATTTTAATGCACATCCTCAAACTCCAAATGTGATACTCGCAGCTATGCATCATGCTTCCTCTCCTCTGGGCTCTGACGCTGACTGATGAGGGTACTACCAAAAAGCCCTGTGATCCTTCAGAGCAGCAGTTCTCAACCTGTGGGTTATGTTCAATTTGTAACAACAAAAGTACATCCTGCATTATCAGATATTTACATTATGATTAATAACAGTAGCAAAATTACAGTTATGAAGAAGCAACGAAAATAATTTTATGGTTGGGGGTCACCACAACACGAGGAATGGTATTAAAGGGTCGCTGCATTAGGAAGGTTGAAAACCACTGCTTCAGAGCATCATGGAGTCTAGAACTGGAAAGGAGCTTGAAACTGAACAGTCTAACAAACAGTCTTC
>CM053589.1:123955597-123976385 GCA_028646515.1 Pseudochirops corinnae
TTTGACCACATGTGCCAACTTCATCACTACTGGGTTGGCTTTGACTTTCTGGTTTTGGGACTCAGTCTTCTGGTATTTAAATGAATGCACTATCTATATTTCTTATGTAGAGAGCCTGTTCCATTTTGTGATTAATAACTATATCAGCATATTTATAGTTACTGTAGGCATTGTGAATACTGCATTGCTGATACAGAAGCAAAGAAATAGCAGGTCAAGTTAGAAAAAACAAAGCAGCAAGTGAGATTCAATTTGACAAGCATTTGGGAGGTGCCTACTATGTGCAATGGTGCCTACTACGTGCAAGGCACTGAGGTTACAAAGACCAAAAGTACTCAAAACAAACAATAAAAAAACCATACCTGAAACAGTGTCTGACTTCAAGAAGCTTACATTCTACTGGAGAAAATTACACACACACATACACACACACACATGCAGATACAAAGTATACCAAAAAAAAAACCCACAAAAGGATTCTGGGATGGGGGAGCACTAACATCGGGGATAATCAGGAAAAGCCCTTTGAAAGAGATGGTACTTGAACTGAACCTTGAAGGGAGCTAAGGATTATTATTGTCAGCTTGTTTATCGTGGGTGACAGTTTGTGCAAAATCACAGTGATTGGGAGGATATGGAAATGTTGTGGAACAGTCTGAATAATGCATGAAGAATGCTGTAGAATGCTGGAAGGAGAGTAATGTTTAATCAGCTGGGAGAGATAAGTTAGAGTCAGATTGTGAAAGATTTAAAAATATCTTGTCATGAAGTCTATATTTTATTCTAAAATAATAAGGAGCCATTGAAGTTTCTTGAGTAAAGGAGGGATATAGTCAGATGTGTTCTTTAGGAATATCAGTTTCCCAGCTGTATGTAAGATGGATTCTCCTAGAAGGGAGAAGATGGATGCAGAGAGTTTGATTGAAGAGTGTGGCAATGTATAGATGAGAAGGGATCAGGACTTGAAACAGTGGCTGTGTGAGTGAAGAGTTATCATGGAAATACAATCAATGAAGCTTGTAAAAAGGGAAAGTGGTGAGATTGGAAACAAGAATATTTTCTTTTGTATGAGGAACAACAGAAGTTTTTTTTTTGAAAGAGTCAATCTTTTTTGCAATTTCCATCATCATAAAAGGAATGGGTCAATTATTCTGGGATTAGAGAAGACTTGCAGCAGGGATTGGGAGAATGAGAAACCAAATGTAGGAAGGAAACATCTAGAAGAGATTGCTGAAAAGATTAAATATACAGGATACATTTCAACTCTAGTGACTTGCTTTTTTGTTAATGATTTGACTGTGTTAATGATACTATTAGGTATTGTTTGGCATAATGATCTTTATCAGGAAAAGACAGTAAATGAAGGATATCTATCATCCAATCTAAAGAGCTGCTTCAATCTATAGTATGTGTAACAAAACAAATGCATAAGTTGGGTCCAGAATTAAGTAGGAGGAGAGAGGACTGGATTGCCTTCAGGAAATTCAAAACTTCCTTCAATGATGATCTGCTTCCAACTTTTCCCAGAAACAAGGGCTGACCTTTTTAATACCACAATTCTACCAGTGTTGTAACATGGTTGTGAGACATGAAACACAGCAGTATCTGAAGACTGGAAACTGAGTATTACATAGAAGGAAATGTAGAGGATTGTGCCAGATGTGAGGAGGCTGCAATATATAACTAATAAGGATCTTTAAAGAAGAGCTGGAGTACATCAGGGGATTGGGGAAATGAATGATCAAGGAGGAAGACGTGTAGATCATGTATCTGAGAAAGGACAACATTTGGATAGCCCAAGTGTTCCACTAGAAGAAAGGAAAAAAAAAACCCAGCATGCATTTAGCCCCTAATATGTGGCAGGTACTGTGCTAAGAGATTTAAAAATATTATCTAATTTGATTCGCACTATAATAATAAGAGAAAATAAGCAAGGCGCCCAACTTATTGGATGGGCTTACTTTTTGCAAACTTATGGAAGGATATGTTCTAGAACTACACAGAGTAGAATATATGGCTTATTATCTGGGCTGATGGGGGAACATCCAAATTGGTGAGATCACAGTTTTATTTGAATATTTTGAATAGGGTTCATAGCTTTTATTTAAGGACTTTAACTGAAGAACTGAAAAGGTTGGGTGGGAGTGAGTGGGCTAATAGAGAGGGCTCAATTAGATCTGGTACCCTGTAAAAGGGGAGAGCAGCAGCAAGTAATGAATGATTGTCAATGATTGTAGGAGAAGGGAAAAAAAAAACCTTTTTAGCAGCTTAATGTAGGGAGTCTAATTCTTTGCATTTGAGTATGGAGGCTATACTAGATCAAGCTCAACACAGGTGAAAGAAGTTTCCATCACTTACTTAATGATATATTTGTTTGGGAATTATTTTTGTCTAAATAGAGGTTATTCAAAGTGAGCTCCCTATCCCTCTTTTCAACTTTGTACCTCAAAACCCTTATAGATCTTCAATTATTCTTTACTTCTGTTCCCAAGAAAAGGGTTGACAAGTTGACCTTTCTGTTTGTTTTCTTGGTCCTATCACTTCCTGTCTGGAGGACTTTGACCCAAGGATTATTTCCTCCTTACCTTTCATATTCAATATTTTTTCATTTAAGTTGTACTTTCCTTGTTGACTGCAAACATAATCGGGTATGCCCCATCTTTTAAAACATTCTCCCTTTACCCAGACATTCCCTCAGTCTACTATCAACCTATATTTCTTTCTCTTTTTCACTGCTAGATTCCTAGAAGGTATCATTTACACTTGATATTTCTACCACCTCACATTCATTTATTAGTTGCTGAAATTCTGGCTTCCAATCCTATTGTTATCCTGAAATTGATCTCTCTAAGGTAACCAATAAACTCTTTAAAATAAGTTTTTGTTTCATTTTTATTATCACCACAATTTCTCCTAATACTCCTTTCCCCTTGTAAAGCCAAGCATGAGCAGCTTTTCAGAGAACTGCTGCTGTGAACAACTTCAAGGTTCTGATTACATAGTATAGCAAACTCTCTATTCAGTAACAAATCAGAGAAAAACATTCAAAGAAAATCAAGGTACAGCATTCACCATGTCACAACTCAACAAGTTAACACTAAAATAGTCATGTAGTTTTCACCAGAGTGGTCACGTAGTTTTAAGCAAAGTACATTCATTTAGTCAGTCACAAAGTCCTTAATTCAATCACAAAGTACAAAAGTCAAACTCCTCCACCCACAGGGTGCAATTAAGTTACAATTTCATCAGTCACTATTCAGTACCCTCTTAAGGGGTAGTGGAAGCTACAAAGGCCATTCTCCCCTTGGTAACAAGTAAGTTACAATTTCATCAGTCACTACTCAGTATCCACAGAGAGGTCTTTTCATCTTGACTCGAGGAAGGCTCTCAGCTTCCATGGTTCCCCTTCCATGGTTCCAGATCCTGCCTGAATTTAACCAACTGCCACCTGAGTTTAAAGACAGACAGTTCCCAGTTCCTTGTCCAGCTCTCTGTGCAGTTCCTGCTCCATATTGAAGCTCACAGTGTCCAGTCCACCTCAAATCTCTCACAGTCTCTGTTCCTGGGAAGAGAAGCCTTTACAAATCTACAATAACATTCATGCACATTAACAAAACCACAGTAATATTCATTCAAAGTACTGGCACCACAATAATGCTTGCACAGTCTCTGGCAGCTCTGGCTGGCCCTTGGAAGTCTTTGGCAGCTCCTGGAAGAAGTTGGTAGCCCTTCAGCCTGGTTCTCAGAAGCTCTCAGCAGAAGTTCCAAGAAGAAAAGTCTCAGCAGAAGTTCCAGCTGATTCTCAAAAGAAGTTCTCTCATCACAAGTTTGAGTTTTTCCACCACAAGTCTGAGTTCTGATACCACAAGTTTGAGTTAGTCTGAGTTCTGTGTCAGTTCTTATTTCTCTTTTTAGTTCTTCTCACTTCTCAGTTGAGTCCAGCAGTAGCAGCCCAGAGGCCAGATGCTCACTGAGAGAAATTCATTCTCTCTCTCTCTCTCTCTCTCTCTCTCTCTCTCTCTCTCTCTCTCTCTGTCCATCAGTAGCTGCTCTGCCTCCATAATGCTTGCCCCCAAAAGTTCTGACTCTCCTAGCTGGGGCTTTTCCTTATATATGGTATTAGATCCTCCCTATTCAGCTCTTTCCTGTTATGTCAGCAGCAGGGGTTCATACCTTTTGTTTCTTTAACAGAAGCTTGATATAATTAATTTGAAACTAAGGGCTAAGTACCAGTTAGCTTGCCAATACAAAGGAATCTTAAAATTTCATTACTATTAAACCCCTCCCTGAGAGTCATCTCATATAACAAATAATATTTTGTAAAGAAAACAAAAGAAGAAGCGAAAAAATAGAATAATTGATATATCAAAAACATGAAAATAAATGCAATATACCATATATATGAATCACTTTCCTTGGTAAAAAAGCAAGTTATGGGTGTCTTTTTCATTTCCCTTCTTTGAAGCCATGCATAATTCTTCCCAAACATCTCTTAAAGGTTTAATCTGATGGCCTTTTCTCAGCATTTATCCTTCTTGACCCCATTGCAGGTTTGGATATTGTTTACCAGGACTTCTTGAATATTTTTTCCTCCCATGGTTATTATGACACTGGTCTTTCCTTGTTGTTCTGATTACCTGACTGCTCCTTCCCTTTTTCCTCCATTGAGTCATCATCTATTTCCTGCTCCCTGTGTACCTTCCTGGGATTATTCTCTAGGATTCTTTTCTGGATATTTTCCATCTTGGGTGGTCACTTCAGATTCCATGGTTTCAAGTATCAAATTTACACAGATAATACTTAAATCTGTTTACTCAGCATGAACGACTCTTCTGAACTTTATTGTTGATCAACAATACTGTGTATCTTAAAGGTATCTTAAATACAACATGTCATAACTATAACTGATTTTTCCCTTAAGCCTGATCCTTCTTTAAATACTGCTTTCAGGGTCATTGAAGCATTTTTTAAAATGCATAAAAGAGAAAAGAAGAAAGTTCAGAAGGGAATCCAGACCAGCAGGACAGCTTTGAAAGTGACATGTTGACTTTATTAATATAAATTGGTCTTTCTATTTCTATTCTCTTTTCAATCCAATTTCTATTTTATTAGTATCCATTCTTCAAAACTGTTACCCCTTCTTTTGCCTTTGTGCATATGGACAAGTCCTTCCACCAAGCAATGGCCTTGTTCAGCCATTCCCCAACTGATGAGCATCTTCTCAATTTCTAATTCTTTTGTACCATAAAAAGAGCTGCTATAAATATTTTTGTACATGTGCATCTTTTTCTCTTTTTTGTGATCTCTTTGGAATACAGACCTAGTAGTAACATTGTTGTATCAAAGAGTATGCACAGTTCTATAGCTCTTTTGGGCATAGTTCCAAATTGCTTTCCAAAATGGTTGGATCAGTTCACAATTCCATCAACAATGCATTCACATGCCAATTTCCCATCTTCTCCAACATTTGTCATTTTCCTCTTTTGTCATATTAGCCATTCTAATATGTGTGGATTTGTAACCAGCCTTTTTTTCAAGGCTCAGCTCAGGTGCTACTTCCTCTGGAAAGGTTTCCCTGACTCCTCTGGTTATTAGTGTTCTATCCCACTCAGTTTTCCTTGTACTATCCTTATTTGTGTTCATTTGTTATCCCTCAGTAAAATGCAAGATCTTTAAGGGTAGATTATATTATGTTTTTATCTTCTCACCCCCATTAATCCCTTTGAACCCAACAGAGCGCCTTGCACATAGAGAACACTTAATATGGGGTTGTTGAATTGAATTGAGGCTGAGAGGCCTTTCCATTTACAAGCCAGAAGAACTTCCCATATCCCCTAAGTTACTAAGGCTTCCAAGAATAAAAAAGTTATTTTTATGATGTTTGTAGCTAGCATCTGTCTGATTAAGAAGCCACAGAATCAATGTCCCTAAAAATTCCATGGAATTTATAATTCTACTTCCAGTGATCATTATCCTTGTGTGTTAAAGGATTCATGGCTCACTTATCAGAGAATCATAAAATCCCAGGGTTGGAAAAGACCTACTATCCCCCAGTCCAACGCCTTCTTAAAGGATGAATCTCCACATGAATGCTCCATCGACAAGGAATTAACTGCTTCACCAGGCAACACATTACATTTCTGGATGATTCGAAGTGTTAGAAAATTTTCTCATGCTGTGCAGAAATTTGCATCCCTGTAATTTCCATCCACTGATCCTAGTTCTGGCCTGTAGGAACAAAATGAAAAAGCTTACTCTATTTTCCACATGACAAACATTCAGATGTTTGAAAGAAGTATCTTTGCACCCTCCCTGATATCACACCTTGAAAATCATAATCATCCCCAGTTCTTTAAGTGGTTTCAATATAGCATAGTTTTAAGTCACCATATATTACTGGTCACCTTCTTCTGGACCAGCTCCAAGTTGTGATTATCTTTTTTTTTTTTTTTGAAATATGGTTCCTAAAACTAAGTACAAGGTTCCAAATGTGGTCTGACCAGGGCAGAGTATAGTGAGAATTACTTCCTTTATTCCAAATAATATACTTCTATTTTTGCAGCCTAAGATCTCATTAACTTTTTTTGTCTGCTGCTTCACACTATTGGCTCATATTAACCTTACGATAAACTGAAATCTCTATGTACTTTTGATATGAACATTTTGCCTAGCCAGGATTCTCCTCTAGCCTATATTTGTATATTTTTTTTTCATAATAGCTATGGAATTTGCATGTGTTGTTATTAGCTTTTGTCTTATTAGATTTTTAAAAATCTGATTTTGTCATTCAATTTGTTAACTATCTTTCCTATCTTTGAGTCATGTTAGAAATTGATTGATAGTCCATTGAGGTCTTTATACATCATTGATAAAAAATGTTGATACATCAAGCTCAAAGTAGTCATGTGATATAATACTCAGTAGCTCCCTTCAGGTGGACGTAAATAATTTCCAAACCAATTATGTTTTGGGGTGAAAGTATACTAGAACAGGACAAGTACTGAATTCATAGGCCAAAGCTCGGGGTTCAAATCCTGGCTCTGCCCTTTGTTATTACCTGTTTGACCTTGGGTGAGTCACAACCTCCCTGGCAATCAGTTTGCCCAACTATCAAATGAGAGCTAGATTAGATGACCTTAAGGCCATCTGTCCTACATTTTTATCCCTACATCTATGATCCTAGTGATTGTGCAACCTCCTAAAAGTGATGGGATAGAATCCGCTGAGAGGTTGGTTAGGCCCTATCTAAAGAAGGTTAATTACTAAACCTCTACTTCTCTAATGGAACCTCATTAGAATAAATTAGTCTTATGATACAGCCATGTAGGGTAGCCTTCTGGAGAAGTGATGGAAAGAAAGGAGGTCATGAGAAGCGCTTTGATGGAAGAAGAAAGGGTCTGGTACAGGTAACCCTGGAGTGGGTGGTAGGGGCAGGGCAGGGAAGAAGAAGTGTAGAAATGAGGCCTAATTAATCATGTTTAGGATTACTTTCTCTGCTTGCATAAAGGATCCATGGCATAGACTTCAATATTTTCACACATAATTTCAGAAAAATTAGTTAAACTCTTTGTTCTCACTTTTTTCATTTGTTAACTTAAAGGAGTTGGATTATGTGAGTTGTAAGGTCCTCTTTAGTTCTATCCTTCTTTGAGTATATGTGACAGATCATAAGATTACAGATTTAGAGTTGGAAAAGAGCTTATGGGACATTTAGTCCAAACCCATAATTTCACAGGTAAGGAAACAGTACCATAGAGGTTGCCCAAGTTGCACAGTTAGTGTCAGTGGTAAAATTTGAACTCATGTCCTATGCCAACAAATGCATTGATAATTTTTTTTCCCACTGTACTACCCTGTCTCTACAAGGTGAGAGGAAAACAAAGATCCTACCATAACTTTTATGATTTTCAAAGAACAATGCATAATTGCAGAAGATCTCATGAGTCTTCCTTCCTTCCTTCCTTCCTTTTGCTCTCTCTCCCTTCCTTCCTCCCTTCCTCCCTTCCTCATTTCTTTCTTTCTTTCTTTCTTTCTTTCTTTCTTTCTTTCTTTCTTTCTTTCTTCCTTCCTTCCTTTCTTTTTTCTTTCTTTCTTCATTTCTTTCTTTCCTCCCTCCCTCCCTTCCTTCCTTCCTTCCTTCCTTCCTTCCTTCCTTCCTTCCTTCCATATTCGAAATATCTAAACTGCAAATGGAAGCCAAAGGGCACACTTCTTGTCTTTTACTCTATAGTGTCAAGGAGCCACTTATTTTAGATATTGCTTTAATACCAACCTCATAGCTATTTGGAAGGGAATATTATTGAAGTGGGCATTGTGATAGTTACTCATATGAGAATGAACAACAACCAGAGGTTGCATTTTGACTCCATTCCCTTTTGAGGTTTCCCTTTAACTAATCTGGGTATATTTATCCTCAACACTGAACTGAGGGAGTATGGTACATGAAAATGAGTTTTGCTTTTGAAGTTGTACGAATTGGTTTCCAACTTTGGCTCTGTCACTTCCTACCCGTGTGACCTCAAGAAACTTGCTTAACTTTCATAGGCCTCAGTTTCCTCCTAAGTATGATGAAGGGGTTGAACTAGATGACTACTAAGTCCCATTAAACTCTACATCTATGATCCTGTGATCCTTCTAGGTTGTTCTTCTTCCATAACCTTGGGGTATATGGGCTGTATTTACATTGGTATTCTCCTACAAACTTGTTGTATGATCTTGGTCAATATAGGCTGTATGAAGATTTCTATTCTCCTGTGTACTGTAATCTAACTGGTTATTTTTCCATCACCCTACTGTTTGACATTGGGCTGTATCTAGTTTGCTATTCTCCTGTAAACTATCAGTATGACTGAATTTTCTCATGTGGACAATGAGTGTAGATGGGACTAGACCACTGGTCACATCTCTTCCAGCTCTAATGTTCTATGAATCTATGAGGCCACTTGGTTATTTTTTCCCCTGACATGCATAGGCATGAATGGCTAAACAACTGAAGCCCAAATGACGTAGCAGCTTCAGCCATCCAGATGGCTAAACTATCTCGACCACATAGCCATCTGATTAAATTGCTTGCTGAATATTACAAACTGACTCCCTAAAAGGCTAGTCCGGTATCAGTTGCATGCTTCTAAAATGTTGTTATCACTAAGAGTAGGATTTGTATCTACTATATCTATAATTCTATGAGGACCCTTAGCACAGTCTCTTCTGCATCTTTTGTGGAACAGCTAATGAGTCCTTAGGTTGAGATGCTTTCGTGGTACAACAGAGCAAGCATGCAAGGGCATCTCAGAGGAATAAGTAGGACACCTTCAAACTGTTCTCCTGACAGAAGTGCTCCAATAAGTAGAAAATGGCATCGCTGTTACCTAGTCTCACCGCACTTAAGATTGCAATCTCAAGGTCTTTCCTGACTAGTACATAGTGGAATGGATTTTGGGAATGCAATTTACATTAACTGCCTTTTACCTGTCTTTCCATGACAAACTCAGCTGCTGACAGATTGCATTCCATACAATGCTTCATATGCTAATTGACTGACTAGGGTTAAGGTTCTCTATTGAAGAAAGTGTTTTTATTACTAGAATTGAATTTCAGTTCATTTCATAAAGATAGCTTACATGGATGCAGCTAGAGAGAGAAGGTCTGGGGCACTATGGGTAAGAAGACATTTTGGCCAAGTCTATAGGGTGTCTGCAGATGTACTGGGCTGAACTGTAGCTGAGAGCACTGTAACCTGGCTTATGGATGGCTAGACTCTGCTTTGGGGTAGTTTTGGGATATAAGCATTGAGATGGCAATGAAAGACTCATGGTTGCAGTCAGAAAGAGTTCAGGACATGGCATTATTGCTTTTCCTTTGATTTTTTTTTAACCCAATGTTATTTTCTAGTCAGTAAATAAACCATTCCTTATATATTATTATTCTCCTCTTGGATTTTTTTTGCTGAAACTTCTTAATCTGGCTTCATATTCTCTTCTCTCCCTGAAAACATTAGAATCTACCAGGACCACTTTAGGGGATCAATTTATTTATCAGGAATTAAATTAAATTCAAGAATGCATATAAAACATTATATTTAGGGTACTGTATTGGGCACTGAGGGGATAAGGAAGAAAAATGTTATAGTTTCTTACTTAAAAGGCTTTACAATATATTAGGCAGGATGAAACTCATACACAGATATTTATGATTCAAAGCCAAGGGTGATCAGAACAAGGAAGTGGTATAGAAAAGAAATAATGAGAAAAATGAAGAGGGAAAGGAAATATCATTTTAAGATTGGAGTGGGGAGGTAGAGAAGACTTCAAAAAAGGAATTAGTAGTTGGGGGCAGCTGGGTGACACAGGGGAGAGAATGTCACATCTAAAGGCAGGAAGACTCATCTTCCTGAGTTCAAATCTGGCTTCAGATGCTTCCTAGCAGTATGACTCTGGGCAAGTCACTCTACCCTATTTGCCAGAGTTTCCTCATCTGTAAAATGAGCCGGAGAAGGAAACAGCAAGAGATGTCAGTATCTTTGCCAAGAAAAGTCCAAATGGGATTGTGAACAGTCAGATATGACTGAAATGATTGAACAACAATAAGCTTAGTTGGACCTTTAAGGAACAGTAGGATTTCAACAGGCAGAAACAAGGAAGATTGCTTTATAGGCAAAGGGCATAGCTGGAATAAAGCAGGGAGAAAGCAGGGCAAGGATGGGGAAGAGCTAAAAGTAGGCCAGTTTAGTCATGTGAAAGAAAGTAGGGTGAAATTAGTCAATCTACCTTTTCAAGGCTAGATCAGATGGGTGGAGTTGGGGGCTTACAAACAGATAAAAGAAGTATTAGAAAAGTTTCTGTAGGGATTGTGATAAGTCAATCAGAAAATGATAAATGAATGTCCATGAAAGGCTGAGGGCCCGTATAAGGTAAGATAACGTGAATTTGTACTGTGCCTAGAGGATAAGTTTTTGTGGTTTCCCCCAGCCATGGTTGGAAATTTAGAAACAAGAAGTTAAGAAAGTGGGTTTGGATGAACCAGGATTGAGGATTAGCAGGGAATTGCCAAAAGGGCAAGAGAGAAGAAAACAACAAATTAATAGTAATAATAACACTAACATTCATATAGTGTTTTAAATGTTGTAAAGTGATTTACACACATTATGAACCTCTCAACAACTTTGTGAGGTAGGCACAATTACTATTTTCATTTAAGAAATAAGGAAACTGAAGCTTGAGAGAGGTTAAGTGATTTGCTCTGGGGACAGATAACTAGTAAGTCATTGAAGGATGATTAAACTCAGATCTTCCTCATTTCAAGTCCAGCATAATAAAACAGCTGCGTTATGGAAATAGTTAACTATGTGGTCATCACTAAGAAATAAAGCTAGAGTTAGGGTGATGGTCTACAGCAAAGGTGTCAAACACATGACCTACAACACTCCTGAGCATGGCTGAATTAGATTAAAAAGTAATTGGGAAATATTAAACAAAATAAAAATAAAATAAAATACACACACACACATATATAATATTAATATGTGGTTTTCTGAGTCAATATTCAGACCTCAGTGATCTTCATGTATGATTTAGTGGTCCCCATTTCTATTTCAGTTTAATACTACTGGTCTAGGGGAAGAGAGAGATCAAGGGGCTGGAGTCTGTGATTGAGAATGGGTTCACAGGTGGACCACTAGCAGATCTAGGAAATATACATAATTGTATTAGCCTGCTTTTGAAAATGGACACCACCCAAGTTTCAACAGATGTTGAATCTGTCACACTTCCAAATCTATTAGGGACTAGGCCTTTGGAATATTTAGGCCATTATCATAGAAGAAGAGTAGAGGTCAACCTCCCCAATATTTCACAATTCATACTTGAGAAAAAGAACTGTCATCATAAATAATAATGACAATGTAGGTTTGTAAGGTATTATATAGTGCTATGCCCTAAACACTGTAGCCCAAGAAAACGTGGAAGAGGTGGAAAAGAACATGGTGTCTTCATGAGACAACACCAGTGTTGTAGTAAAATATATGTGGCAGTAGAGGGAGATCAGATTGGACAGGTCAAATAGAGTTGACAGCCTTAAATGTAGAACTGAGGAATCTGGACTTTATTCCTTAAGACCACCATGGGTTTTTGAATAGAGGAGGGGTGTTATGCTGAAAATTCTGTTTCACAGGAATTAATTTAATAGCAGTGGTCTAGAAACTGGCCTCTTGGCTGTTCCACAAACAAGACACTCTGTTTCTCAGCTCTGGGCATTTCCTCTGGCTATCCGCCATGCTTGAAAAGCTTTGCTTCTCAAATCTTCCTATTGACCTCCCCGCCCCCCCCTACTTCTTTTAAGTCCCAATTAAAAATGCATCATTTACAGGAAGGCTTTCCCAATCCCTCTTAATTCTAGTGTCTTTGAGATAGTAGTCAAGATGGCTGAGTAGGGGCAGCAATCCAGCAAACTATTCCAAAATTCCCCTTCAAGCAACCTTAAAGTAAACCTCAAATCAAATTCTGGAATGGCAGAGTCAACAACAACTACAACAACAACAAAAAACCAGGGTGAGATATTTTTTCCAGCCCAAGACAATTGAGGAAGTCAGCAAGAGAAGCTCTCAACTCTGTTCGACCTGTCCAATCTGATCTTCCCCTACTGCCACATATATTTTACTACAAGACTGGTGGTGTCTCATGAAGACTCCATGTTCTTTCCTACCTCCCCGATATTTGTTTAGGCTATAGTGGCTAGGGCATTGCACTATGTAATACCTTACAAACCTATGTATAAGCTCATTGGGGTGAGGCCTAGCCCCAGATACACAGCATGGCAATGTTAGTAGTGGGCCTCAACTGGAGAAGAAGGTTCTTTTGCCTCTGGGATTTTTAACATCAGCCTAATTTTTTTAAATATATTTTTTATTGCGAACTTGAATGTCATCAACAAAAAATGAAAGTTTCCATATGTGATAGAAAGATTGGATATGATGCCTTGAATCTACCACTCATAGCTTGCTTTTTAAAGCATATCTCTAATTTTACATTATAGTACCAACATTGTTCTTCTGAATTTTACACTTTCTTCCATACATATCTAAATGTTTTATTGACATTATTTTCTCTTTTAGTCTTTATTTTTACATCATTATCAAACCATTTCCTTCTCCTAATACTTTCTTCATTGTAATAAAAGCTCTCCCTTGTAAGAAACTAGTATAGTCTAAACAAAATAAATATCATATTATATGCCTCATTCAGTGGAAAGTTTCCTGTAAGCTGAGCTGATTGATTTTTCCGCCTTCATCAAGGATTATGACTGAGATATTCCAGTTGATGATCTCAGTTATGTGTAGGGAACATTATAAGTTAAAAACCTCTTGTGCTCGAGAAGTCCCTCTAAAAGTGTCTTCCCTACAAAATACGTGAGAGCCAATCCCAGTTCCGGCTCAGAAAAGTGGATATCTTCTCTCCAAAGCAGAGCCTTCCTAGAAATACAAGAGCACTCGTGGTTGTCATGCCACCTCAAGTAGAAACAAGCCTCAAGTTGGTCTGGTCATATTTACCAAGTCTCAAATCGCAAAAGGTTTTTTATTTACTTGGAACATGATACTCACGGCTGATCAAATTTTCCACTTTCCCTCCCTTACTTTGTGACTTGCTGCCTGTCAGCCCTGATGTGCATTAACGATGGCATCCACTCATATGCTGCTTGTCATATTTGAGCCATCATGCAACACTTGATGGTTATGGCTAGCCAGGAACAGGGTTGACTCTTGTGTACTCCAGTTAATTGGTGTCATATCACATCACTGAGAAATCTAGTGATGGATGTGAATCAGAACACTAAAACAAAAGGGGAGGGGACCCACAATTGTTCCAGACCCTGCCACTTCCTCAACAGGACCTGCCTATGACTTGAAAACAGAAAGGATTTTTACAAATCCTCACTCCTACCTTGGCCCCTACACAACCCAAACCAACTGTGTTTCACAATGACTTAATCTTTAGGTCTGGTTGAATCTAAGGGCTACAACACCAAGACCAGATAATTATTTCAGATGGCAAGGTTGTCTTCCTCCTTCTGGTATTCCCCGGCAGTCAGACTTAAGAGAAGATGAGCCAAATGAAGAACTTCAGAGAGGGAGAAGGTTAATTGTACAGGGGAAACAATTCTGCTCTCACCTATTCTTCTTTAGCTAATGGGCTCTGAGTACTGTGACCCCCAAGCACTAAAACTACTTAAGTATTAAACTTTGAAGTAAAGAGCCAGAAGATTAACTGGAATATCAACTGCTGCATTTCAGAGGTTCACAGAGCCTGGGAAGATTCCCATTTAGAACACCTGTAAGTCCTTGTGACTTATTCATGAAAATGAACACATTAAATTTACAGCATCAAACATTTAGGGCTGGAGGGGACTTGAGAAGTCATCTGGTCCAACTCCTTCATTTTAAAAATGAGAAAATTGAAGCCTAGGGAGGTTAAATCATTTGTCTAAAGTCATATTGAAATTATGTAAATTAGACTTAGAAGTATAGTTAACCAACACTAGGGGGCAAGCAGCATATGTGGGATTTGAACCTAGAGTCTCTGGTTTCAAACTGAATGACTTTTCTGCTATTCTATTTGTTTTGTTTTATTTTCATTGATATCTTCTGTTTCTTTTATCACCCAAATTTCTCAATGTATCTCTTCTTTCTTTCTCTCCTGGAGAGTGAATTTGTTTAGTCCTTTCCGTTGTTTTTTGATTCTTCATGACCCTATTTGGGGTTTTCTTGGAAAATATACTGGATTGGCTTCCCATTTTCTTCTCCAGGTCATTTTAGAGATGAGTAAACTGAGGCAAACAGGGTTAAGTGACTTGCCCAGGGGCACACAACTAGTAGGTGTCTGAGGCCAGAATCGAATTCAAGTCTTCTGATGCTAAGCCTGTCCACTGCACCACCTAGAGATATTATGCCATTTTAAAAGTACCTACTTCATGCAATGCACTGGGCTAGGTACTAGGGGAAGGAAGAATGAAGGCAGGCAGTCAGGCAGGCAAGCAGGAAGGAAGGAAGGAAGGAAAGAAAAAAGGAAGGAAGGAAAGAAGGAAGGAAGGAAAAAAGGAAGGAAGGAAAGAAGGAAGGAAGGAAGGAAAGGAAGTATGTGAGATGAAAGATTTCAGAGTCTGAATTTGAGGTCAGAAAAGGTCTTTATTCTTTCTCATGAGAAAGAACTCTGCCCCTGTCACTCACACGTGTCTGCAGGGAGAGAGCAACAGGTAGAAGTCAGCCCATGGTTATATAATCTTCTAATGCAGAAACCCAACTCCCCCCAACTGGCCTTCACTCTTATTGGTAGGGAGGCTGTCCCACAATCTAAGTGCGGGATAGAAAGGACCCAGAAACATGTGGGTGTCCAATGAAAGCAGTCTTAACCTTATTTGGCATATTTTGTGCTGAGGTGGCACTGGGGAGGGTCTCCATTGCTCTAAGTCCCAGATTGCTGGAAGGTCAGGTGACCTAAACCTAGGCCCAGTGAATACTGAAGCCGTTCTAGATTTGATTTTTCAGAATGGGAAAACTTCACTATAAATTATCCCGCACAGAAGGAAGGAAGGAAGGGAGGAAGGAGGGAATGAAGGAAGGAAGGAAGGAAAGAAAGAAGAGAAAAAATACTCTCTTGTCTTCAAATAACATATTCTTCTGGAAAAAATAAAACAATGAGAATTGGAAACCAAATGAGTTAACTAAAATCTCAGATCACACTTCTGGACTGTGCTTATACTTGGTATGTGAATTGTTTAGGCTAAATGAGATCAGCTTTGCACTGGGGTAGAATTGATAGGATACACATTTAACCTTCTTCTTGTCTATGCTTAAGGTTATTAATCACCTACTGGAGGCACCTGTTCTGCCTATATCTCTGTCTGCCTATCCCATTACAACTGACTGTAGCATAGTCTCCATGGGCCCACATGCTTTGCTTAGAAATGACTTCCCTACTTGGGATTGTCTGCAGTGCTTTCACCTGTTCTTCAAGGAACAAAAATAGTTGAGTCTCTTTCTTTGTGTGGGATGAGATTTGCCTAGATTAGAAACACAGCAAATCATCAGGATGGTCCATTGGGACAGAGTGCCCTCAAGGGCTCCACCTATAGGAAGAAATACCTCAGCCAATTCCTAGGCAGTCAATATAAACTTTTCATTCTAATTTTGATGTCAACATTCAACTTGCCTGTATAGCTTGTAGTAGGATGGCTGCCAATTTTTAAAGCCTGCTTAATTAATTTAGACAGAGATTTGCAAAGAAGGAAAATGAAAAAGAATTAAGCCAAGTGCTTAACTTTCATTCAAAGCGATTACCTGATTCCTTTTCATGAGCGGCTCTAAGCTCTGCAGAAGCATTGGGGGCTTTTTGCTGAGATATGTCTTAATAACGGGATTATTTTCATGTACTTTCAGAAGCTGCTGTTCTTCCTCAGAAAGCCTTGGAAAGTTTACAGGGAGAGATTGTCAGAACTGCTTATGGGGCTTTGAGCGATGTGCTTCCCAAGATACAAAAGCCCATTCTGAAGAAGGAGCGGCTGCCTGAGCTCTCAAAAATGAACATGCTGTGTAAGGTCAGCCAAAGAAGAGATGCATAACAGCAGTCAATGACCATGGTGAGGGGATAGTGAGTCAACAAACATCTAACTTCGGTTTGCAATAACAGTATTGGAAATTTAGAATTCTGATGTCTTCAGGGCCATATGCACAGGATGGAAACAAACATAGTTTATCCAATCTGATGACTACTCCTACCCACTTCTGGCCACTCACTTGAGAGTATATGCTGTTGCCAGAAGGAATTTAGGAAAGATTGCTAAAAACCATAGAGTTTGGAGCAAAAAACTGAAGACCTTAGGAAAACAGGTAGCATTTTGTGCTACATTTTTAATGCTATCAGTTGAATACACAGACTTGTGAGGAGAAAAATGATTTGGGAAGCCAAATGGCTAAGAGAATGTTGTCTGAGAATGGGATTTATATTTATGAAATATAGTTTAAAATATGCATGACACCTCTTGTCAAGAAGTGTATTTTCCCTAACAGGGTTGGTAAGAATTTCTATTTCTATAGTCTTGAAAATCTAATCAAAAGGCAGTTAAAAGGAAAAAAAGATAGGGAAATTTACCTGTGTTTGCTTGTCAACACAAAGCCAGATACCATAGAATGTAAGCCCTGTTGGAGTGTTCTTTATCACAGCTTTGTATTCTCAGTCAGATGGACTGGGGAAACAGGACCTACAAGCTAGAATAGTCATCTAAGATCTCAGGTCAAACTTCCGGACTGTGTTTATACTCGCTATGTGCGATGCTTAGATGTGAGATGAATTTGAATACCAGACTGAGGTTGCTTTGCTTGATGGCATCCTGTTACTCTCTTACTCAAACATCTTCAATGGTTCCATATCCTCTCTAAGAAAAGGGCTCTTAACCTTTTATCTATGATTTTTAAAGATTTCTCAATAACTATATTTTGATATGTTTGATTTCCTTTGTCATCAAATGTACTTGCATTATTCTGAGAAGTGATCCATGTAGACTTCATCAGACTGGTAAAGGAATCTATGATACCAAAAAAAAGATTAGGAGCCCCCTCATCTAGATGATTAAAATAATAATAATTAAGAGTGGCTAGTTGGCACAGTGAATAGAGCACTAACCCTGGAGTCAGTAAGACCTGAGTTCAAATCCAGCCTCCAACACTTAACACACACACACACACACACACACACAAACTTAGCCTTGTGACCATGGGCAAGTCACTTAACCCCAATTGCCCTCCAAAAAGCATTAAAAAAATAATAATAATTAGATTAAAAGATAGATGTATCATTGAAAGGAAACTTAGTGCTCATATAACTCAGCCTCTCATTTTACAGAGGGAATACTGAGGCACAGAGCTTTTAAATGGTAAGGGCAAGATTCAAACACAAGTCATCTGACTCCAAAACGAGGACTTTCTCTAGTATTAAAACTCTTTATTCTAGTTCCTAGCTATTGTTCCATTCTTATTTCATGTAATTCTCTGTCATGCTATTTCTCATTCTAGTCAAATTGCCCTGCCAGGTGTTATGGAAGCAAAGCATTCCATCTCCTGCTTCTTCCCTTTCCTTAACTGGTTCCCAGCATCTCAATGAACTACTTCTTTATTTCTGACTCTTAGATTCTCTTGCTTCTTTCAGAGCACAGTTTGGGTGCAGCCTCCTACCTAACAGATTTTTCAATCCCTTTGGCCTCTGAAAAATTATTATTTGTAATCATCTGTAGCATTTTTACATGCTTTGTAAGTTCTCACATAGGTGTTGTACCCCTCAACAGAATGAAGTACTTGTGAGATACCTCCTTGAGCATTCTTTCATTTTTGTTCTTGCATTCCCAGAAGCTAGGACAGTACTAAATACAGAGTGGGTACTTAATATTTGCTTAATTGTATGACAAATGAAGAAAGATCTCATCCACATTCTGTATATAGTGACTATACAATTCTAATACATCTGGGTCAGGGCATCAGGAATCAGTGACGGTGACTGAGCATCCTATAAATCTTTCCTTTTTCTTGGGTCCACTTCTAGGTGTGTTTCACCTTAGATAACACTTTTTCCTGACTCACAAGCCTATTTCTTTCCTTAGTGTTATGAAATGGTTCTAAATTTCAAGTCCAAATGCCACACTACTAGGCTTCACTTATTTGTCCTCTAAACAAGGCAACTTCCTTGACCTAAAACAAAACTTTTAAAACAGAAGGAAAAAAGCAAAAGAGATCATTAAAGGGCTCTTACATTAGAAAGAGCTACTAATATACATTTTGTTGTTGCTGTGTTTGTCCTTCATTTTCAAAGACGACCTTGGCATCAGGGAAATGATGACAGGACTTGCAGTTGACTTTGGTTTGAGTGAGGGAGGGCTGTGCAAGGTCATCAGTCTCACTTTCTCCTCCAGAGCCATCTGGATCCAGTGACCAGATATACATCAGGATGGCTGGAGATGACTCAGGATGCAATGGGAGACCCTGGCCCTTTTTGGCTAAGGTCTTTTTACCTGCTCACTTAGAGTAAGGGAATGCCCATTCAATGAATAGGCCTCTTTAAGAAGAAAGTCAAGGGATGGCCCCTTTAATTAAAAAAAGAGAAGAAATCAAGCTGCGAGGGGAAGACTCTTAGGGTTGCTGTTCCAAAGAGAAACAGTTACCATTGACATTCATTGTAAGCCAGGAGTGCCCAAAATAGGCCATTAAGTGGAGCTTGGTGAGGGACGGATTGTGGTCCAATTTATGATCTTCAGAGTAGGCCGAGTTTAAGGCTTTGTGAAAGAAGGAGGAAAAAAAGAAAGAAAGAGAGAAAGAAAGATTGGAGATGGAGACCCAGCTAGTTGGGTAGCTTAGCTCTTCCTCTCCCTCTCCTTCTCCTTTCCAAGGAAAGTAAATTTTGATGTCCAGAAGCTGCCCACTTAACCTGGGTTTCCTGGCTAGATTCCTTCCTTCCTTCCTTCCTTCCTTCCTTCCTTCCTTGCTTCCTTCCTTCCTTCCTTCTTTCCTTCCTTCTTTCTTAAAACCTTAAACCCAGTTCCCTCTGAATATACATTTTGATTTCTTCATTTGATACCATAATCGTGTGAGGGGGATAGACAACATATTTTACTGATGAAGATACAGGTATTTGGAAAAGTTAAATGGCTTGCAGAGAGGGGAAATTCAAACCTGGATCTCTCATGACTCCAAGTCCAAAACTTTTTCCATAACATTTCTTGTTGTTTTACCCATGTCTGACTTTTTGTGACCCCATTTGGGATTTCCTTGGCAAAAATACTGGAGTGGTTTGCCATTTCCTTCTCCAGCTCATTTTACAGATGGGTGCACTGAGACAAACAGGGTTAAATGACTTTCCCAGAGTCACACAGCTAGTAAGTGTCTGAAGCCAGATTTAAAATTGCAAAAATGAGTCTTTCTGATTCCAGTCCTAGCATATTATCCACTGTGCCACCTAACTGCCTTTCTATAACATTATGATACCCTTATCCATAGTATTGGCCTCCCTTTTATCGTCTGGGAATTCAACAAATTAAAAACCTATTGGAATTATACTCTGTCCCATTAACTAAAAAAAATTCCTACTTAGACCACAACTGAAATATTTTGTTTAGTTATGAGTAATGAGGAACAGGAAACTATCTATTAGGATAATGAGGCTGTAGTAGATAATTACAATATAAGGACTGCTTTTAGGAAATCAAAGTTTTCAGACTAGAGAAGAAAAGACTTAATAAGTCATAAAAACTGTCCTAAATGTTTGAAGGACTGAAATGTAGAAGAGAGATCTTTGGCCTTAGAGGGCAGAGGACAATCTATAAAAGATGTGGAAAGACATATTTAAATTTTATCATGGGGGAAAAAGATTTCAAAGTAGAATGAGCTTTCTTAGCAGGTAGCTGGTTTCTCCTCACTAGAGAGGACTTTAAGTAGAGAATAAATGTTGACTTGTTGGGTTCACTGGGCAGGGAACATCTATTTAATTACAGGTTAGACTAAATAGCTGAGGAAGTACCTTCCAACTCTGATTCAGAGGTTTTGCAAAATTTACTAGGAGTTGCCTTATTAAATTTATGGGCTCATATGGAGGTGAGGTTCTGTTTTGAATTTTGGGGGCTGTTATGGGAATCTGAAGATCTTCCCTGCCCCTAGGCCCTTTCCTAAAGTGGCTACGTGACTCTGAGAACCCTTGGATATTTGAAAGTATACTCTGTTCCCTAATAGGCTGAATGTGGTCACGTGGAGCCTGTGGTG